>CAKKXW010000002.1:99442782-100642782 GCA_920937365.1 Sphaerophoria rueppellii | reverse complement strand
AATGTCATCATGAAGATGAAATGGATCCATTTAATTTCAAAATCTCACTGCTTTGGACGTCCAACAGTTTTTTTGTTTTCTAAATATCCACAACGAACAAGGTATTGTTTGTTTTATAATAATGGTAGTCACAAAGACGTTTTATCTCAATCTAGAAAGTGTTCAATATCTAATTGAATTCTCAAGAAAACTTAAGCAAACTTAATCAACTGTTTATCTATCATTTAATCTGTTGTTGGTAATATCCGCTGGTATATGAATGCTTTTAAAAGACACACAAGCAAGAAGGAGTCTTCCCGGACAATAGAAGAGAATGTGTAGAGCAAAAGGCTGAGAAGACTTCAATGTTTTACAAAATGACTTACCTATGTACATAATTTCACTCAAAAATCTGCATTAAAAATTTATTATTTTTGTTTTCTATGCATAAACTAATAAATAGGAACTCTTCTTTGTTTTTTGTTTCAAAAATGTTTGTTTGCTAACAGAGGAGCTTGTGAGGGTTTCATTAGTCCTAATGTTAAATTATTATTAATTAGACAAGTAAATCTTTTCTAGAGACCGGGTTTCCTTCACGATATTTGTTTTGAGTAAGTGTATAGTTCAAACGAAATTCAGAATAGTTGATGATTTACGTTCATCTCTAAAATCCAAACGAATAAGAAACCCTAGGTTAAAAAGAAGGACACTTTTAATATTCTCAGTACACATACCTGACATGGCATATCGGTCGAAAAGCATTCTGTCCTGATTAAACTCTAATTATCCAACAGTGTGGCAAAAGACTTAATTCGTAAATATAGGTGGGAACAGCAGGCAAATTTTTTTCTCAAGCACTTTAACACAGCTTCAATCTTTGGTTTGTGTAAACTTAACTGCTTCACGATTTCCACCAAAATCACATTTTTATTAAATTTTCACACACTTGATGTCCGGTTAAAGGAGATTGATTTCGAGTTCTTAAAAAATCCAATCGAAATCGTATCCGACCCGGATTCCGTTCACTTCGGGGGATTATTGATACTAAACACTCGCCGTTATCACACCACAAAACCTAATGGTTCTTCATAAATCGAACGCTTATTCTGACAGAAATTCGCTATTCACTGATTACCGTTTGGCACTTCTATAAACTTGCGAATCACAATAAATCAAGATCGAATCGAATTGAAAAAAATATCTTATCTCAGTTTGTTCAGTTGAACCACGAAACAAGCACGAAAAACATTAACACGATTATCGAAGGAGATCACAATTTGGAGAGAAGATTTGAAATGTTATATCCGCTTTGCAAATAACGGTAACTGGCCAACAGACACGAACGATGACGAGCGCACACAATATTGACAATCACAAGTTACAACTGAAACAGACAACAAAAATAACTCGTCGTGTCGCCGCGGTCGGTCTTAAGTGGAAAAGATTTGAAAATCCAATGAAAACCCGAGCAATGAAAAACAAAATCATCCCTTAGAGGAAGAGGACTGACTTCGATGTTCGACGACGACGACAGCGACAGCTAAAAACTGATACTGAGAGAGGAAAATGTTGTCTGTCTGATGGATGCTTTTGCTGGACTAAAAACTGTGTTTTGATTCGATTGTCAAACGAACGGTAACATCCACAAACAGCAGGGGATGTGTTCCTGGATTCGAATCCTCTGCTTCTCAATTCTCATTCGTATGTTGGTATTCTCGCATTTGTACGGATCCGACAACGTTGCAACGGCAACAGCAGCGGCGGCGGAGTGTGCCGGAGAGAATCAGATTCAGATTGAAAATCAACCACCGCGGTGGCACGGAAACCAAATCATGGCAAAATGGCAATGGTAATCGTCGTAAACGTAATCGTGAATCGTGATGGTTATGGTGGTGGTGGCTGTTTGATGATATCCTTCCAACAGTAAAATGTCCTTCTGATGATGACTGTGTGTGTACGAATACGAATCATCTGGGTTATCCTGCTTATCTCCAACATCATCGTCCTCATCATCCTCATCATTGCCATTGCCATCCCTTGCGCTCACACACTCGGTCTCGTTCTCACTTATCATGCCAGAGGCGGCGAAACGTTTATCTGAGCCGAATTCCGTACGTACGTCGGTCGTGGTCGGTCGGTGCGCGGCAATTCAAATCCCGAACCTCGAGATAATCCAAAAACCTACAGCACTGTCTGTCCATGTTATTCATTGCGAGTTCATTTGTTCATCAGCTGAACATCGGCTTCGATGTTTAAATTTTCAAAATCCAATTGGAATGAACAGTCATCGTCAAGTTGGATATGGATTTCGACAAAAATGAACGTTAACACCACCATACCATTCAGTTCAGTCACAGACACACATCGGCAGATAGAGTATCTGTGTAAAAGGATGAATCTTCATTTCCGATTCATCCTCATTTGTTGTTTTTTTTTTTGTGACTTCATTTGGTTGAATTAAGATTTGAGATGCTGCGGATGGAACTTGTATGAATGTGTCGGTTCTGTTCTCTCGCAAGGATTCGATACACCAAGGGAGGAGCAATAAATAGGCGGGATCTGCGACCCGATTCTCTCTCATCTCATCTCGACTCCGCTCATCCCATCTCATCTTGTCGAGTTATCATCACAGTCGCACATCACCATCATAGTCTTCCTGGTTTAGTTACAGAAAAAAGTGCTGCTGCAGCAGAAGACTCACATTAGTAAACACATATAAAGCGAATTATCATTGTATATAATATTTGGTAGACGACAAACGTCAGCGGCGCGGCGGCGGCAATGACGTCCGTCCTTTGCGTTATGCTTTTGTGTTTCTCTCCTTCCTGCTTCGGGATCGGGATGTTGTTAGCAGTATCAGTTGGGGCTTTGGGGTTCCTTTTATTTCGGGGAAGCTCTTCCCTGCTATCCTCTTGTGATAAATTGATTATATGTCGTAACGGTTGCTGTTGCTTTTTTGTTGGTTGAACTTTTTGTTCATCCCCCGCTGTGCTTTGTACATTGGCAGCACTCCAGAGATAGAGACAGCAAGAGATAAACTTATTTGGTAAGCTTGCGCAATGTACCCGGGCTGGCGGGGGTGGACTGGTTTAGCAGATACCAACGACAATACCGATAGGGCTGACTGGCTGGTTCTTCTTCCCTAGGCAAGTTTCGGAATTCATTCTGTCGATGGCTCGCTCGAAACTGCACTATACCTACAACTATGACTACGAGTGTAACCTGCAGAGAGGGGTAATGGGTAGATACAACTTTTCTGTTGTTGTTGGGTGGCAAATGATATATCTGTCGGTTGGTATCCAGGCTAAATTCTAGGGGCTGTTTCTTTATTCCCCTTTCCCCGTTCCATTCCGACTGATGCCAGTGCCAGTGCCACCCACTTTTCCACCAGCTTTGTTGTGAGTTGATTTGAGGTAAAGTGAATTTATATTCAACCAACAAAAATAGAAAAAAGAAACCGAACGAAAACGATTCTCAGTTATGGATGAATGGATGAATGAAGAACGGTTCGGTCTTCGGTGGTGCTTTGCTCTGTTCGTAGCAGCAACTGTGGCTGGCCCATAGATAGCTGTTGGAGGTATATTTGTGTACCTCCATGATTTTTGTTGATAGCTGCCAGACCACCCGACATCGTGTAAGTGGGTAGCTGGGCGTATTTTGAGAGGGGCTGAGAGTTGGATAATAATTGTGCTGTGGGGGATAGGTATGAGTGTGTTCATACATGGGCACTTAACATGGTTCTTGTGGGATAACAAAAAGAGGACTTGTAGTTGAAGAGCTGGATGGTTTTGAGGTCTTTTTTTGCTTTTATTTTTGCTATTTTATTTTTGTTTGTTTGATGATTTGGGTAGACATTTTAACTTTGTTGTTTTTCTGGATTGTCAAATATAAAGGAAGTTTGTAGGTATGCAGTATGCACGTTAAGAATAGTCAGCCATCTTCTTTACTGTTTCTGTTTAGGTATTTAGATCAAACTCTGATTTTCAAACTGTTAAGTGTTTAAAGCTATCACTGGAGTTCTTAATGGTTAAAAGCATTAATGGACTCAACATTTTTTCTCTGGCTCAATACTGAACTACCATCAAAAGTGTCAATAGGTAGACACATTGCTTGTTATATTTGCACAAGTCTATAACATTGAATACAAAAGAAAAAAAATACAAACATGTTATACATTTACTGAAGACATATAAAAATTCACACACCTAATAACCGGTAAAACGTCCTCCTATTTTAAATTTATTCATAACTAAAAAAAAAGAAGACAGTCATAATTTAAATACCTACCTTAATAAATATAATTATGAACTTCACCCCATTTAATTTCATTGACTGTATATCTCTCTATCTATTTTAATTCAATAAAAAAACAGCGTATCCTTCCACACCTATGTTCTAAGACTCGTCCAAAGGCAAGTTCGGATTGAAAAAAAAAAACTCTAACTTGTCATGTAAAACAGGAAGGAAAATGCAAAACGATTGTGTTAATTGTTTCATTGGTCATAAATAACACCTCGACAAGCCCGACAATGACAACGATATGACAAACGACGAACCCTTGTACATGACACTGCCATTAATGTCATGTCTAATAGACCCATCCGCGCGGCATCATACAACAAAAATTAGGGCAACATTTTGGTGTCGTATCATCCTTCGAATTCGGGTTCGTGTGGTGTGTGTCATAACTTCATTCGATATCGCCAACCCTTGGCAAATAGATCTTGGATGTACGGAGAATCCTTTCCGTCGAACAAGCGAGAGGGGTGCAAATGTTGAAGGACAAGATAAAGAGGGATTTTATTTGCATGCGTGCACATGCACAACAACACCAATCTAAATCGTGTCTACGATTTTTTAGATTCACTTACGCTTAAAAAGTCAAAAATTTAAGTTGCCACTATCCTTGTTTAGAGTATTTGAATGTTAGAGGTAAGGGAAGTAACAGTGAAATGATAGTGAGTGTGCATGTGATTTGGAATAAGGAATTGATTTCTTGCATCAGAGTAAATTTGAAACACGAAGCTTCTTGACTCACGTCCCCAACTTGGAAGAAAAATGTTTAAAGAAAGTGAATAAGCTTTGTTTGTTCTTATGGATCTGAGACCCGAATATTTCATAAAATTCATATAAGAAGTTCATCCTGACAGGAAGTGCAAATATCACTATTGTATTGGAGCCTTAAATCGGGAATTCTTCTGCTGTCGTCTAACTTATAAAAAGTTGATACCTCTTTTTCGGATGGTAAAAACCTTCTTAAACACAAAATATTTCACCAGCGAAATTTTACCACTTTTCACGCTTCTTCTTGGCATTGGTAATAGGAAATTTAGGAGCATGTTAGCTGAAGTCTTAAGCCCGGTACTTCCACGAAGTAAGCAATAAGCCTTCTTATGCAATAAACTTAGCGTCTTAGACGCTTTTACACTGTGCCATGTTTATATTAGACGAAACAGAATTACAGCTCACAGGACAGGCTTCGGACTCAAAATGATATAAATTATAATCAACGGAAACAAGTTTAAAGAACGTTACAAGCTTTAAGGAACGAGTAGCCTTATTTCAAGAAAAAAAAAACTGAAGATTTAATTCAAAGTGGATCAAAGTTATTGCTCTGAATGATATTTCCTGATATTTCCTTCAATTCAAAAACTGAACCAATCATTGATATTTTTTCTGGGCCCTAGTGCCTCAGGCCAACCAATTTGTAATTCTGATCTAAGTGCCAAATGCCGAAACACATCAAAATAAAAGGGAAAATATCCCGCTCATTTTACTCTTCATATTTCTTATTATTGTCAATGCCTAACTTTTTTTTGAATTTTGTCAATATGTCCTTGAAAATTATACTCACTCCTTGCTCCTTCTTCAAATCGAACAAAAAGTTGAACATCGCGTAGAATTCCTGAAGGGGTTGCGTCAACACATTATAGAGATCAATTGTTGCGCTCTTCCCTCGATAAGAAAATCCTTATTATTCCACTTTATACTAACTCTTGGTTATGGTGATTTGCCTAACAAAAAAGCCATGTACATGGGAATGCGATGACGCTTCAAGATGATTGCCCCTGACGAATATGACGACTACTACGATGATGCCATGTTGATGGACTTAGTTGGTATTTTTTGACGATGACGATTGACGATATGACGACGACACATCAGCCCTGACAAGGCCTATAATTAACTCGGCTGGAAACCTTAAGTTTATTCTATTTTCACATGTAATAATTTCAATGACGTCCCCTTCTCATGTTTTTACCATTTACCATCAGTCTTTTGCTTTAAAGAACTCTGTCTTAAGGACTGACAATATCCGTGAATTGTTGCTCTTGGCTGTTTTCACTTTAACAGCAATTTACGGAGGTTCTACTTTGTGAAGAGCTAACGATTTATTCTCGACCCGACCTCCTTCTGCTTTCAATTCAATTGTTTTGTGTATTTCACTCTCTCGCATATTCACGTCTTCGTCCTATACTAAAAGTCCTTTGTGTATATTTTTCTTTTTTTGTAAGTAATCAAAAAAAAAAAAAAAAATTAAATATAAGAAAAAAGAGAAGTAGACGACTACGAAGACGATAAAATAAAACGGAACTGTTAAAATGGAACTGAATCCAGAACTCGAACTGAAATCAACGCATTCAAAAGTCATCGAGGATTCCATTCAGGAATTGCAAGCGGAAGTCGCGAAGAGTGGTCGTCGCATCGAGCCTAACCGAGAAACAAAGACAAAGGCCCCCTCGCATCTAAAATAGTCCAAAATACCAACCAAATTGTTTTGCGCGGTTCAAAGAGCGAGTTTTCAAATATTCTGCAATACCCTACGTCGCGTCGCGTCGTCGTCGTCTTGTCAAAATAATGGAAGGGTCAGAGTTTGTGTTTGTGCAAAGCAATCATTGTTAAATGTCAAGGAAATAAAGAATAAAAACTTAGACAACATCTTGACTGTCATTCAAATAGATTTCCTAACAATCGAGTCTCTCTCTCTCTTTATGTATGGAGTACCTAGCAATTATTTTTTGAGTTTCGACTTTGCGCACACAAGGAGGAGACTTGACATCTGATGAATCTAAATGAGAATCGCCAAGAATCCCAAAACTAGATGAAATTCAATACGATTACGTGCAAGGATTCAACTGCAGCAGAGCCAGCGGCAAGCCGATGCATAAGGCGCATAGGTGATTTGGTTCGATAGGCACCACTCTGTCTGGGACATTCATCTGGAGTTCATTCAACACTCTTGCAATGCGATTCACTCAGCGAATGGAGGGCGTAAACGGGAGTATTTTCCATTGTTGGAAAACTCTCGTCACTCACTTCTGGTATAGAGCCTATTCTATTCGAGGGCTAGTCGTTATTGCACCGGAAGCATATTGACGCGTGTCTTAGATCCTTTGAGTCTAGAACGATGCATGTAATTGGTTTTTACAAAAGAAACTCGCGAGGCTTGTCATCTGTTCGGAACCGTATGGATTACGCACTTTCAATTTCAATATGACGAATATCACAAAAGGATTTCGAGATTTCCAAATTGATTGAGGGCTGAATAATTGTTTTGATTTCAGAGTAAACGTGTGTGTGGGAATGTAACATGGTCCAATATATCTAAATTCCAGAACAAGAACTCGGTTTCACTGCCAAAAAGCTGAATCAATATTTTTTTTTTTAAAGAAGTGGGCTCAACAAGATGCAAGGGAGTTCATTCAAGGACCCTGACATGACATTTCAATTTTTTCTCATGCCTTCCAACTACAGTATAGGTATATCCTAAATATATATCTCGATAATAAATCAATGGCAAAGTACCATCATACAAATTCAATTTCATTTCATCTTCTTTGCAATCGCATTTTTTCCAAAAATAAATGATATTTTTTATCCCAAAAAAGGGTTAACCGCAATTAAATCGAATTGTTATCACTGCACATCATTTTTTTTTTTTAAGGAGGAAGGTCCCTGACAGTGACACCAATTTGAACACTAAAAGACAAGACAAAAAGATCAGCCAGGTCGTCCTTCAGATTTTTTTTTGCGAGCGTGAGAGAAATTCTTCGAATTGAAAACATTATTTCTTACCGTTAAGTGGTAGGTAGCATACACTATTTTTCTTTAATTTGACTCACAACTTTGATTTATCCCTTCTTGAAAGGTTCTTCTATGGTAAAAGTTGACAACAACGCGACGGCAAACAAAACTCGAACCGAACTAAGTCTTATCGATATCTGACCAATGTTTGAGTTAGACAAACAATATCATCACTAAATTCGAACTATCCATCGGAGACATTTTGACAACAGAAAGTAGAGTAATGAAGAGAATACCAATACAGCGAGTGTGTCAAATTTAGAAAAGAACATACATATCAACACCTGCTACTATCTTCAATAATTGGAGACAATGATAACAATTTAAAGAGCAGATATAGCAAGGTGGATTTTACTTGTCAGTTTTGCATTTAAGTGGAATAAACATCACATGATTCCGTTGGGTAACAATTCGTACTAAACAGGATACATTTTGTGGAAGTATACCTACTTTTTTATCGGTTTCGATAAATTTGAAAGAAAAAATGCTTTTTAAAGGATACTATTTTTTCGAACTATTCAAACTCAAAATACTTGAACAAAGTAAGAGTGTCCAGTATAACTCGGCAAAATTAAAATTGACGTGTCCATAAAAACATTTTGGAGCTTCAAATAATTATATTATCGAACAATGAATTTATGGACACACAAAATCCACTCCAAAATTGTGCTATCTTTTTCATCAATGATAGAAAAGTCCAAAATTATCAAACAAACAAAAACCAAACAAAACAGAAAGAAAAAAAAACGTCGAACGCCATCAGGGACTCTATCTATCAATACCCAGCCAAAAGCACAATTTCAAACCATAAATAAAACCAATAAGCCAATAAACAAAGCTAGCAATTATTTATTCTTTCGATGGTATCACAAACCGACGACGATTCTCGATAACTTGATTGATTAACAAATGTGTACAACAATAATGATCATGTCTATCTATTGCCTCCAAACATTTTATTACTATCGATCGGGACATTAGAGGGAATCAATTGATAACAGCAAAAGCTGTTGGCGAAGTTAAGTTTTATGACGAACATGATGATGATGGCGAAATGTTATACTCCATCAAGGATATTCTGTCACATTGACAGCAGTTTAGATATTGGTTGCTTTTGTATGACAGTTCCAGATAACACTGAACTTTGATCGCTTAGATTGTCTCATGGCTTAACGCAAGGTATCATCGAATATTGATCATGTTCACAACACAGAAAGCAATAAACCACAATAAAACATTATTGCGATCGATATTGTTATAAATTATGCTTTTTATATTGGATTGTTTTGCTAAGAAATCTTGTTCGAGGATAGCCGAAACTTTTGGGATTTCCCCATCGATCGTTATTATATTTGATCGGCGATAACCGGCCAGTTGAAGAAGAAAGTTGCAGTTAAATATTGGAGGAATTTGTTCTGTTCAAAACCTACTAATACAAATCCGATTTAGCTCGTTCTTGTCTTATAAAATGGATAAGAGCCATTATGACAGCTTTATTTGTTTTTTTTTTTCGCATGACAGCTTTATAATGACAAATATTTAGATAAGCGAAAGAATTGGCATTTTCGAAAGATAACGTTCAGGATAAACGTGCTTAAGTCAAGTTGTTATTCACGTATTAATTAGCCCGGATGGCAGAAGGTGCTGAAACTGTACTTACATATCGACTGATGATGGTGATGCGAAAGACGTTATCTTATTTTTAACTCACGTTCGTTTCGTTAAATTCAGTGTTCAATTCAATTGTTTCTGAAAAATGAATCGTGTCCAAATTTCTAAATTTCCTGATATTAGAGATTTTAGCAAATGTTGACTGGATGACAATATTTTAAACTTTTTCTTGAATTTCGGGTGTAAAAAGGAATCGCGAGCAGTTTTATTTTTTTTTAATAAGCAAAATAATATGTTTAACAAAATAAAAAAAAAATCTGTGACTTTGCCAGAGATAAGAAATCTTTTCAGAAACATGTGGTGACATAATTGAATGAGTTGTGATTTCTTTATTTAAACACAATAGGAGGGTAGCCTTATGTCAATTTATTACTGATAAATATGGTTGGCCACATTGTTGTGTCGAGAGGAGTATTTCCATGAGAAAATGAGATAAATCTGTGTACCACATCGCAACCGCACCGATTCGAATGTGTACTGTTTTGTTGGTAACCAAATGCGCAATAGCAACGTTCACTTTAACCTCGAGATCACAAAAAAAAAAAAAAAACAGAACCTTCCTTATCATAAACTAAAGGAAGCGAACAGAAACCAAAAGAGTGAGTATCTTCTGTTTTGTGTTTCGTATGTGGGTTGAATTTGTTTGATATCTTTAACTTTTAGTTTAGGAATTTGTATCTAAAAAAAAACATATTTTGCAGATAAAAATCATTTTCAGTTTAAAGCTTTTTAAAGTTTCAGAGATTTTTCATAACAGGATTCACGCATATGTTGGTTTGGTTTTTTAGCTAAAATATTATAAGCACTTGGTTCCTCATTTTTAATCTTTTTTTCTTGTCATTTACGTTGTCATTTTTGCGGAATTTCGAGAGTAATTATTCTGGTGCGGTTTCTAAAAAAAATCGTATGATAATACAATGATAATGAATTTCTTATGTATTTACATTTTCATACATCCGCTTTCTTTCGCGCCAATGTTTATTTTACACCTTATTATAGAAGTTGTATAGCTGGCGATTTTAAATCGCGAGAAATTTTTTAAAGGCAGATATCGAGAGAAGTTATTTTTTCACTCGAACTCGAACTCTATAGCCGAGTTCAACAAAAAATATTGGCTTTCAATGGCTGAAAGAATACTTATAGACCCTTGTTTCGATGTAAAATTGTATAAAACGTAGTGAAAAATTGTGAGAAATATCGATTTGAAAATGCGGGGAAATGTTTGCGAAAAACTAACATTTTAACCAATACCTCGGTTCCTGACCTTCAAAAAACTTGAAACTCATTTCAATGAATAGAGTTCGAACTGATCTTTCTTTTGATGTATCTTCGATAGGTTTTGGAAAAAAAAAAATTTTGGCAAGGGATTAAACCCATGATTTTTTTTCGAAAATCGTGATGAAATCGATTTGGCTATTTTTAACATATTTTTTGGCTCTCACTGGCCAAAGCTTACATTTGATAGCCGAACTCAATATTGAGCCCTAGTTGCAAGAAAACAAGGACGAAAACAAGGAAAATGTTTTGGGTTCATAAATTCGTAAACAGACCTTGGATGAATATTTGGTTTTCATTGGCTGTAAAAAGCCCTACAAGCCTTTGTTTTCGTGTACCATTTGCTATAGTTTCTTGAGAAAATTGAAAGGAATGTTGACTTGAAATCGAGGGAAATGTTTTGATGGCAGGAATTGCAATAATTTTTTTGTTTTTCAAAGAAAGCCCTTAGGCAGAATGTATGGCTTATCAACACATTAAATCTTAGTGGGGATAACCGAAAACGTCGTTTTAATTTTCAATATTCCCATGTGGTAGTCCCCATAATACCAGGAAAATATAAGAGGTTCAAGGATTATCCATGTCACACAAGAAGCTTAAATGTTAACATTTTAATAAGATTCTTATTTACATTTAAAAAAAAAATCATTCCAAAAACGATCAGAATTACTAAAAATCAACCCCGTTTCCCAGTTGGAAACATATTTTAGATTCCGTATAACTTACCTTGATTCAGTTTCCGTGCAATCGCCTTCGATCGCATGATGAACTCCAGTAGGGATGTCATATAGATTCCTTAATATTTCGTTGTCTTATGAGATTTCAAAAAATATCAAACTGTGTTCTTTTGAGAGAGTATCAGTTGTAAACTGCCATTATTTTTATCAATCGCCAATTTGTTACGCTCGTTTCTCAGGTAGTCTTCAAAAAAAAAAAAACAAAAACTAAGTTCAATGGAAACAATTATTTATGGACGCACTTTCGCAATTCCATTGAATATTAAGCAACAAGAGACCATGAAATGCAATAAAACAAAACACAAAATCCAAAACAACAACAATAACAACAACAACTTGTTAATCGAGTTCAAATCGTATCGAATCGGAATCAAACCGCACAGCTTACATAAGTATGTACATAACTAAAGGCACTAAGGGCAGGTTGGAACTTAAAAGCCGTCAAAGGACGAACGTTGACATTGTTTATCGATCAGGTTTATAGGGCAGACGATGATGACGAAACACCTTTTTGCTATAAGTAATGCACCAGACCTAGCCAAATATCTCAAGGAACATGCATGGGAGTAGGCATACTTCCTTGACGGGCAGGCAGGGGAAATTTAAGGTGTTCGCTTTGTTTGCGAAAGAAAAAAAAAACTCGAACGTAAAATATCCGCCAGTGGAACAATCTAATAAGTTCGACTTCTCAGTTCAACCATCAACGACGTAGCGTCGGTGGCGCGGCGAGGCGGGTTTCGTTGAGGTTCACGACACCTTCCTACACCTCATCATCACCTTCGTCGTCGTCATGTGTTGGAAACAAAAGTTGAAAGTGAAACCACAAGGTCAACGATTCAAATTGAGGCAGTTGCCGCTTAATTTTCCACCGTATTGGCTTTTCCGCGCGCTCGGATAAACGAAAACTTTTTTTCGCACATTGGAACATAAACACAAGTTCACCCCCATACACATGTACAGCTATAGCGAGCCGTTTACGGTATTCAACACACCAGCGAAACAAAAGCAAAGCAAATATACACAACCACAGAAACAGCCACAAAAAACATCAACATCAACATCCGAGGAAAACAACTCCTGAGGGTTGTGAACTTTAGTTTACTGCTTTGCAAATATCCCGACTTCGACGTATAGGTACACAGATTTGCACAGGGATCACCCGAACCCGCTATATACGCCGCTTCGCACCGCAAAACCGAGGACGACGACGACGTCTCGTCTATAAAACGAAGGAAATCCTTGCTAGGTATTTTTCTCTCTGGCCAAGACGAAGAACAAAAGAAAAACTCCTGTTCCACGTCGCACCTGTTTTCATTAAAGCACCTCAGTCGCGACTGACGAGACTCCTTGACAGCAAAAAACTTGCGACGACGAAGACGATGACTAGTAGAACGACACACAAAAAACCCTCCGAAGAAAAATAACAATTGCTCCAGCACAAACTTAAAGCGGAACGGTGCAACAGAACAAAAGTCGCGAGCGGGTGGATCACAAAGTCAGAAAAAAGTTACAACCGCACAAATTTCCATTCGAGGACCTAATTAGATGGGCTTGTGTTTTCATAGGCCCAAGGGGTGGTTGTTCTTTTCTTCACTAATTTGTTTTTTTTTTTTTTTAACTCCGAACTTTCAACCACCAACTCGCCACAGAACAACTTGAACTCTTCCCTTCCCCATAACCCGCCAAAGGGTTGGGTTGTCAATTGCTTATATTTTTGCTTGTTGTTATTGTTGTTGTACATGAACCAACTCACTTGTTTGATGATTATGCTGCGAGGGAGGATGATGTTATTGACGAATGACAACGACAAGAGGATGACGAAGGATTAGACAAACTAATTTGCGGAGCGGATGGGAATGTGTGGTTCGACGAAGTTACTTCACGAGTGTGACCGTATACTCTCTCGAGAAAACAGACATCGACTTAAAGTTCGACTTAGACTTCGTTTCGTCAGTTGCCTACAACTACAACTTTGAGCAAAACACTAAATCTGAGCCTCTTGCAATATAAATGTGTATAGTGCGACTAATTGACGCGTTTCGTTAGTGTGAGTTCGCGACGAAGAGCGACTATCGGTTGTACGACTCTGAGACAACTGTATGTACCTTCAACTTGCGAGATATTTGACGTTCTCGTTTACAGTTTGTACTTACTTAGAGAAAAATTTCATCATTTGCAAGATAACAATGCTTAAACGCGAAGCCATTCGATGTTGTTGTGGGAGATATTTGTGTTCGCATTTAGTTTGACAATGTCCTGAATTTGTAACGGTTATCGTTATGAAATGAAAATAAACTACTGTGTGGTCGGCAAAGGAAGGTGAAGACCAGAGTTTTGATAAAAATTAACAGATACGAAACTTGTATTTATGTTTTTGAGCTCACGGCCTATGAATTCATGTACATCTAATCGAGAGAGCAGTTTTGAAGCTAAGCTTTTATCAGGGATTCTAGAAATAGAAGACATAAATGCGACTTACGTTGTTCTACAAGTCTTAAGTAATTTAATGCTTAACAAATGCATATACAGAATTATATAATTTTCCAAAGAGACAAAAACGTTTTGAGAGAAGAATCTATACTTCAGAGTCGAGGCTTCATAAAATTGTCTAGTCAGAAAGTTACAACCTCGACAATATTAAAAAACAGTTCGAAGAACAAGATTTCATAGTTATAAGATGAAAGACGAACAAGGATATACTTATTTGTTTTGAAGCTGCGAAGTGCCAGGGCCTAAGAAGCGTACACTCTTCCAAAATGCGTGAGTTGAGGGACCTGTCTTGGAGGTCTGAAATCCGTTTTTCGACCTCTTCATCATCGTTTCGTCATGTTGGCTCTCACGACCACACGCTTTCTTTTGACATTCCTTCTTATGTAAGGATAAGAATTGTGTGCGTATAATCGAGAGCTGGTGAAAAATATAAAATTCATGAAAATCGCAAGTATTTTATGGAGCATCAATTTGCTTCACCCTTTTTGAAGTTAAATGTTAACATTCCTGTTCGTAGCATCTGGAAAATCGAATGAAATTTCCAGGAATACTATATCAACGTGAGATATTTAATTGGATTTTTACAGTTTTCTTAATGCTCCAGAAAGATCAGGTACGTCTGTGCAACATACACCCATTGCCAGATTCACATTCACATCCGCAAAAACTCATCACATTGACTGAAGAAAAATATCAAAAGTGGGGAGAAAGATAAACCAGCTAAAACTCATAGAATTTTTCATCGTTCAGATAATGGAAAAATTAAAATTTTATTATTTTCATAGGAAAAAAGCAAAAAAAGCAACCTTCTCATAAACGACCCATCAATTCTGTATTTCTCAACCTCTTATAGTACTTTCTGCTTTGTTCATCCAAACCTTCAACTCATCCCTCATCCAGCCATCCACCCAACCATCCATCTGCTCCCCAACTGACGATGAACAATACACACCGAGCGAGCAGCAACGAGAACGTGTATCCGTTGATCGATTGAGTTTCCACCCTCAAAAGTTGGGCGAAAGGAGGAAGAGATTGTCGCCGAACAAACTCCACAACCCCCATATAATAACCCCAAAGGCATAACGGTTTTTGCAATCGGCACGGAGAATTGTGGACAGAGAGTGTGGTGTGGCTCTGGTTGCTCTTATCTCCTTCAATTATCTCTGCTGGCTTTGACGAGTGTCGACTGGCGACGACGGCGGCGAGTCGGCGACAACGGTGATGACGATGACTGAGAGACAAACACACTGAGACGCAATTTTCCGCGTCTGCGCTCTCTAATACTTTCTAACGTCGATTTGTATTGTGGGAGGAGCTTTTTTCCGCCGCTATTGCCACAAACCGCATCGAATGGTTTTTTTTTTTGTTCGTCTCTGAGAAAATGGATGTTATTCAATTTCCCGACAACGCATAAAATTCTTTAGAAACGCTTGATTTGATGAAGTTGAGACGAGTTCTGTTGAGTGTTAGGGGTGCATTTTGTGCAAATTGTCGATGATAATCGTGCTGTCCGTCGATGTCGGGTCGATTAACGATTTTCTTCACCTTTAAATTACTTGCCGCGAACATCCTTTTATTCGTATGTCCGTGTTTCGTGCGTCGTCGGTTGATCCCCTTAAAAAGTTCATAAAATGACAGATAAACAACATTTGGGGTTGATTTTGTGCGGTGACAATGATTTTTATTTGACGAGCCCAAAGCTCAAAGGCGTGGCATCACAGAGAGATATCTACGAATACGAACAAAACAGTATCATATCTCTGCGCTATTCTATCTTCGCTGCTGTGTAGTGGTTTATCTGTTGCTAGTTGGGGAAATGAAAAGAAAAAAAAATGACTCCATGTGATTTCATCTTCATACACCATACAGCGGCGGTGGTGTGGGGAGCTCACTGGCTCACCCCGGACCTACAGCTACAAAAAAGGCTCTAATTGTCTTGTATGTGTGGCAAAGTGTTTGTTCTCCATTTTATTATTTTTATGATATTATTTTTTTTTGTCTCATAGTGTCCTCGAAAACTTTCACTAACTGTATGGAAAAAAGTCGGCGTTAGTCTTTTTTGTGTTTTTGTGTTTTGCTTGAAAGAATGAAGTTGTTGACGGAGTTGAAGGTATTTATCAGGTTAAGGGCCATGGCTAGAGTGTTCATCTCCGAACCCACTTCCCAAAAGGGCTTATGGTTTTTTCTTTTTACGTTGATAGTTGACGATGTCGATAAACTGCAGATACAAATTTTATGTGACTTCAATTAAAGGGAATTGAATTTGATTTTTATGTGTTCTTGCCACCGAGACGAATTGGCATTTGACGTTCATACTTAAAACAAAAGTACTAAAAAATAACGATACCTATGCAATAAAAAAAGGTTTCGTGTTCAAATCAAATGCGATAACGGTTTTTAGTTTCAAAGCTTACTTTTTCTGAAGATTGTTTATGCATAACAAAAAAAGAATCCTCACTTAAAGACTTCCTATGTAAAGCCAAGCGAAGTGGCTCTTCAATTGAGGGTGAAGGTCAATTTTTTTAAATCCATCCCTGTGTTTTAAAAATCCATTTAATCTTAAATCAAAATGTTTTCTGTTTTTTGTTTGTTTTTCAAACCTTATTCATTTATATTATAAGCTGACAAGTCAACAAGTACGTGCGACCAAGTCATGCACCCAATTTTAATATCTTCCGGACACCTATAGAAAATTGATTTTAAATTTCTTCACAGTGAATAAAAAAGAAAATTCGAATATACAAATGCGCATATCTCCTCTCAGAAAACAAATACAGAAAAGACACTCGAACCCAGCAGTTCAACAACTACTTAATGAAATGACTCACAGCGCATAGTGCAATATGTTTATTTGTAAAGCCTTTTAGAGCAAACTCTAACTACTGATACAGTATTCTCGCAAACGCATCGTCGTAATCGTAAAATGTTTTCAATAAGAGAGAACTTCCATCGTTTCTCGAATTACCATAACGAATCCTCATAGACCTGCATTCTCTTCTAAGTAAACTCCAGCTTCCAGTAAGGCTCACATTCACAAGTCACAACGTGTCGGTCGGTCGACACGCTGCAATGATGCCCGCCGCCCTCAGCGCGCTCCGCTTCAAACTTTATGTCTTTATTAAATTACTTGTGACGCGAACGAGTTAAAGATGACGAGTTTGACTTTAATATCCAAGCACAGACACTTTGGTCATAACCTATGCCAACAAAAGAACTTTTCAACATCAGGCATCTTATGTGATGTCCCAAAAGCCCATAAGATATAGTCTGATCTGAATAGAAGTATCCGGTTGCAATAATATCGACGGACATTGCGGACAACAACTTGTCAACACTGGTGATGTGATGTTGTTACTCGACTACCGATCGATGTATATTTTTGCTCCATTGCCAAATTCGCATACAAATTGTCACGTTCGGGCGATTGTTTTGGTTTTTTGAATGATGTCTTGCTTTAGGGATAACGAATCGGCAGACAGGTTACCCTTTTGACGACAATCACAAACTGTACGGTGAACGACTGGGCAATGACATTACGGAAATTTGAGCTGACCATGACTTGTTGATGTTGATGAGAAGATAATATCATATAGTCAATTTTGTTATCGCAACAAATTGCTGACTAATTACGTAATTGTTTTTCTCTGAACAAGTTATCTTCGACTTGATTTGGTAAAAAAAAGAGATTTCTCTGTCAACGATTCAGGATGAATGGTAAATTTCAAATATTCAGTCGAAATTGAAACATCACTTACTCTAGTGAATTGGTTACTCGATTGTTTTTACATCAATGGATTCGAGTTGAGAGGCTTGGAAATCAAAATCCTATATTTCATTAGCCCGCAAAATCCGCAGTACTTTTTTCAGTACAATCAACTCCTTTTCGTCGCCCAAAGTTATGCAAATTAAGGAGATCGAAATGAGGTCACACCATAGAGATGATATTATAATATCACATAACCAATATAATAAATATTCATATAACCAATTGTTTTTTGTCAAATTCCAAATTGTTCGTGCTACAGGTATAAGAAACGTGCGTCGGTTGTCTTTTTTGTGCACAGAATTGTCAAGGCAAAGCTCGAAGGTCTGGGCAGATCATATTCAAAGTTGTTTTTTTTTTATATTCCTGAAGTAGACGTGCGTCTGTCTTGGGAATCCATTTTTCATTTTGTGTGTCAAATCCGAAAAAACAAGTGAAGTTGTCTTCAATCACTTATTCCCTCGATTTTCTCGGGCAATGAAACAGGCTTTCGACCTGAACCGCATCAATTCATTTTTGGCTATATTTGAACCTGGCACCCGACTTAAAAAAAAAAATTATTATTAATTATTTAATTTATTTGTTTAAATAGGTTGGGGTAGGTAGTTGATTGTAGTGAATTTAAGTTTTATTTTGTAGTTGTACAAACAAAATTTGACCGTCAAAAATATGTCAACTGCTAGAATAAAGTTTCCAACTTGTTTTGCTTTTTTCTCATAGATATGCGTGTGTAGTTGATTGTAGTTCAGTTTTTTTTTGTTTGTCGTCAGACAGAAAAATTATAAAAAAAAAAAAAATTAATCTCGACCAAATTGTACGGACACTACCTTTTTTGATACTTTTTTCATTCAAAGAAAAGGTACTGAAATTAATTAACTTTAAACCAGGAACTCATTACTCTACAATAGAAAGAAACCCTTCAGCAGGTTTGTAGTGAAAAAAGATGTCGGCATGGGCTAAATATGAAAGACTCTCTAGAAGAGAAAAGCAATTTTTTTACGTGGTGTGGTCTAAAAAAATAAATAAACGAAAACTTAAATAGTGTTAAAAAAAGCCAAGAAAAAACTCAAAACTAAGAAAAAGAATATAAAAAAAAGTGGCCCCGGAACATAAAAAAAAAAACTATTAAACATAAATTATAAACAAACAAAACAATCAAAGAGGAGTCACGAAGAAGAAAAAAATAGAGAACAACAGTGGCAAGTGGAGTTTGGAATCCTGTTCGAAGGCTGCAGGCGGACCCATTTAGTGGGCCGCCGTGAACATTATTTTTTTGGCAGCACTTATAATTTTGAGGTTAGCCGAATCCTCACCGAACAGCCACAGGTGCAAAAAAAAAAAAGACGTCGAAGTAAGGCCACAGAGACCCCCACGCTGTCAACATAGAAACGGCCGAAACCGGTGGGTGCGTTCCATTTTGCGCGCCGTGAAGGCCCCACAATCAGGTTTTTTTGTTATAATTGCCACTTAGGAAAATAAAAACAAGAAATATTGTTTGTGTTCGTGTTTGTCCTTTAGTATTAAGTTATTTATTTTGTTATTTATTTATTTATTTATTTATTTGTTTACTTATTTATTTTGTTTATTTATTATTAGTTATTTACTTTGTTTTTTGATATTTATTATTTTTTTGTTATTAAGTTATTTGTAAGGTTAGGGTTTCCCAATTGTTTTTGTCGTCGTATACAGGAGTTTACACCTTAATGCCTACTTCAGCGAGCTCTTTGAGGTAGGATTGTTTTTGAACGCGATTTGATATAATTGTTGTCATTTTTTTTTTGTCTTTTGGGTGAAATCACCTAACAGGGTGCCCCAGTCAAATCAATTTAGTTTTTTTTATTGAATTATTTTGGGGAAACTAATCCTTTTTTTTTTAATCAATTAAACATTATGTGAACGTTTGTTTTGTAAATTAAATTGGTAAATAACTGTTATTTTTGTGTTTTCTTGTTGTTTCGTAGCGAAGCAACATGGAATAAGGTACTTCCCTAGGGGTGCCCAAAGTGGTCGAAGTTTTTGACAGGTGAGGATGTGGTGAGTTGAAGCCGACCATCTGCCATCTTGGGGGAATCTAAGAATGGCCGAAGATTCCTACGGTAGGGTGGGTAATGGCCTCACTGCACTAACACCAGCAGTGCCTCTGACGTAGAGGTAGTCCGTCCGTCAATTCCTAGTCCGATTTTTCCCTTAAGTGTTTAGGCCTGATATGTGTATTTGTTTGCAGGTGAGGTTAGGTTTCGGGGGCAAGATCCCCCCCGTCCGACGAGCTGACGCCGTGCACCGCAAGCAGGCCGCGTCCCCGGGACTTAGCATTCTTTCCTTTTCCAACCCGAGTATCCCATTCCTAGTTTCCTTCCTCTCCGAAATCTGACTTGTCAGATTTTCCCAAGGCTCCCCTCCTCTTGCCTCGCAACAAATAATGTCAATAAATGTTTACTGAGTAAACAGTAGCCCGAAGATGGAACAAGTGTTCTGAAACGCGTCGCTAAATCAGTTTATATAAAAATAACATTATTGTTTGCAAAAAAAGTAAAATAAATTGTTAAATTTTTAAGTAAAAAACAACCCTTTTATTTAAAAATAAACATAAAAACACATTAAACAGCAAACATGGAGACAAAAAACACATCACATATATTAAGACAAAGGTTCATAGTGAAAAGTACTCCTACTATGAAACTTTAAAATGCGTTAACGTTTGTATTGAAAAATCATAGAGGATTGTATTGAAGTAATTTTTTTCGCTACTAACGTCCATTAGCTTGTTATCGCATTTGAAAGTTTCGAAGTAGGAGTTATTTTCACTACTAACCTCTATATGGCTTAAAATGACATATTTATCGTTTCTTGTAATATTTTTTTTTCACTCCAAGCCTGTATGAGGGTTTCTATCTATTGTAGAGTAGTTAGTTCCTGGTTTAAAGTTATTTAACTTCAGTACTTTTTCTTTGAATGAAAAAAGTATCAAAAAAGGTAGTGTTCGTACAATTGGGTCTAAATTTAATTTTTTTTTATAATATTTCTGTCTAACTACAAACAAAATAAAACTGAACTACTACTTCACACGTATATCTATGAGAAACAAGCAACAAAAGTTGGAAATTTTATTTTGGGGGCTGACATTTTTTTGACGGTCAACATTTTTTTTCTGTACAACTACAAATAAATTTAACCTCAATCGACCCCTTGCTTCGTACCTATCGTCTTACAGTCCAATCTACATGGTCTTATTAAAATCCCTTTCGCCATAATTTAAAAATTATGGCGTTCATAATGAATTAGTTGACAAAATAAAATATTCATAAAATTATCATTTGCCTAATGTCATTGCTCGTTGGCAAGAAAATCGCCTAAAACTCATTTCGACAATACTCAAAGTAATTAAGGTCAAAAAGTTATTGGACACGTGTCCCGCATTGGAGCAAACGCCGCCAAAACCCTTCCCTATGTCTCAGATATGATTACAACACAGAAACCAAACCATTCATGTCGTTTCGTAGTGTATCAACGGCATGAGGTCATTTGACCGTCATAGTCAGCGTCGTCTTAAGAATATCCTTAGGACACCTCCCTCATGTTAGTATAGAGTAGAGTGGCCAGCGAGCTGCCGTGCACGGAGGGTCTCTTCAACTTCCGAAATTATGGTCTTATCTAGTTTCCTGTCGTGACACAATTCCCTATCCCCACACATACAGGATTTTTGACTTATGCGAGAACTGATAAAATTTCTCCGTTCTAAGTCCGTCGTCTGTCCGCCATTTCATGTTACATGGCCACGACTTTTTCTGCTGTTATAATGAAATTCAAAATTGAGTGCGCGCTCACACACTCCACATCCACAAAACTCACATGGAACACGCGACTTTGATTTCACCTCATTACCTCTCTCTCTCTACGAAAGACTTCCAAGTGGTTGGTAATTTGAATGATTCTTCGAAGTTTCGTCAAGACCCTGGACAGCAAGGATAACAATCTTTATGACAGAAAATGAGGATTAATAACCGTTGGTCAGGTGGACTCCCCGTCCATTTTTCTTCCATAATTGCATGTCGTCCGAAGATCGATATGGAAAAGAGATGAGGCGGCCTACACGGCAATAACGACAACAAACATTAGACGCGAAGCTTTCCTTGAATTTAGATTGGCTAATTACGAGCTTATGAGTGTTTTAGGTCAGGATTGCAAAAGACCGCCTAAATGATAGATCTGAAGACCTCTGATAATATTTTCAAGACGGTGGTGGTACGACGAAGGTAGCAGAAGCTGAAAGATTATTATTAATTTATGGTCTTGACAGGTTATGACCAAAATATTTGAGGGTCCACAAAACCCCAGTGCGGATACCAAACCCATTCCATGTAGAAAAAAATGTCGTTTTGACATTAATTCGGTGAATCGGCTAACCGATTCGGATTTTATTTTAACTCCAGGTCCAAGATTTTCGCGCGGGGAGGATGATATTCTAAGCACGACAAAGGCCAAAAGCAAAGCAAAAGTTCTCGTCTCTCTTGTACATAAATCAAAAATAACAACTTTTGCACAATATGGCGGATTTGTTAACGGCATTTTTTTCTGCTGGCGGGGGATGGAGGGGTCCTGTTGTGTTCGCCAATGTGCCACGAGGATGTTTTATTGTTTCTCATTTTGGGGAAAACCATGGGATAAAGAGACATGTTTATGGTTTTGTTTATGGGCTAAATGCTTGACATTATTGCCCGATGCTGGAGCTGAGCTCTGGATCGTGGGACTGTGTTTCCGTATCGCCATATCGCTACCGCGCCGTTAATAGAGAATTATGGCAACGTTTTCTCCTGTGTGTCCTTGTTTCTTTTTTATTCCTGAAATAATTGCTACCTTGAATGGCAATTCCATTCCGTGCATAATTCATTTTCAAAGTGACAGTGGTGTTCAAAATCTGGGCTCCCACCGCAAGAAGAAAAATAAAATTATCAAGAGCGCCATTCGTACCAACCAACTCCAATACCTAATATCCTTGAAATTAGGGAATCCTGGAAAACAGATGTTACACCCGCCCCATCCATGTAGAGCGAATCCTTCTTTTGCCGCATTATCGCCATCACGCCGCGCCGCGCCATAGCCATTGCCATCGTCTTTTGGAATCGGATTTGGATTTGCCTACAGCACAGCGGTTTTGGGAAATGTTCTGCTTGCACTATGACTCTTCCATGGGCGCATCAAACGACGTGGAAAATTATGATTTACGAGACCAGTGATTTTGAGAGTTTTCCTCTCCACCCGTACACGCGATGCCGACGACGATGCTCGTTGACGGACGCTCTGATCTTCCTTAAATCTATGATTAAGTCGTTAAACAATTTTCCAAGTTTCCGGACGATTTAGCGGTTGGCTTAGTTTATTTTGGTATTTGACATGCCCGAGCTATAGTGGGAAAACGAAGACCGTTTTCTTGTGCTCTGTTTGTTTTTGCTCGTCCTGCGGACGTATGTACGTTATCCTTTGTTGTGTGGTCGTGGGTAGTTTTAACAAAACGCCGAGGATACAAGGATGTTTAAATACATAATTCGTTTTCGTTATATGTGAAACATATAAACGAGCGTGAATATATACAGCGAGGATGATTGAGCAATTACCGACTTTTGCCTAAGCAGATGCACGTAGAATGGAAGTAGAAACTCAGTCAGAGTCAGAGGCAGAGAGTCAGAACTGAAATTTGCTCTGAACTTTGAAGACAGGAGGTTATACGAAAATCCCGCGCACACACAACCCTGATTCAAGGGATAGTTTGAGATTGTAAACGAAAACGCGAAAACAAAAGGATTTTTGTTCCGTTTTGTGTTCCGTTGGTTTGGCATTCAGTTTCCGTTCACCTTTGCCAACACGCCCTCTTCAATTCTTTCGTTATCCAGTCCTTGCTCTTCAGTGGGTAGTTTTTTTTTTTTTTTTGTTCGACAAACATTCATATTACAATAGAATTAACAATAATATGTCAAAAATTGCTTTTTACTTACCATTGACTATTAATTTAATTACAGTGTCTGTGGGGGTAGAAGTAGAGGGCAAAATCATTGCAGGATGAATTAGTATTAAATATTTTGATCTTGATATAAATTCGTTGACAGATTTATCTTTTGAGTAGGGAGTTGAAGAGATCGAGTAACCCAAGTGTGGGAAACTTTTTTACTTTTTTATTAACCGTAAGCATTCTACGTCGATTTTTTGAGCACTACACCGAAAGAAAAAAAACTTGTTTGCGCTTTCACTGTGCACAAAGTTCTCAATACGAATACTTTTTTATACTTTTTACACTTTGTGTTTCGATGAAATTCAGGGTTTAGTAAACAATTTAACGATAGTTGTGAAATTAAACAAGTTTTGTGATGAAAACAAATAAGATCGCATGTTTAAATCAACAATGCAGCCGTGATAAATTTTTATTTTGGTGAGTAACATTAAAATGTTCGAATTAAGCATTTTCTAGTTGATTTGAATATTTTCTTGTACTAAAGCAAGAATATCATTGTTGAATTTATAGTTAATCAACACCAAACGTGTTTAATTAACAATTCAACTGAATTAAATGAAAAGTGACAATGATAAACAACGTATCATATTAAAGTATCACTAATAATGTTTGATCAACAATGTTCATATTTAACGAATCACCATTATGGTTGAGGCAACACAAACATTGTTAAAGAGTCGCAATCATTTTCAATTTGAATACTTTTCGAACTTGAAGAATACTTGTATTGTTTGGCCAGCAACAATCTTGCATATTTGAGTTTTAATGCATTCGTTTTTTTATATTATTAAACTATAAATTAACACGGAATTCTGAAACTCTATCGTCTCTTTGTCGTCCCCATACGAACAATTTTGTTTAAAGTCATAAAATTAAATAAATCAAGTCTTAATCTAGTCCGACATTTTAATGTTATAAATGCAGGTGCAGGACTTAAATTATGGTGTTCTCAGAGTCCGTGCTAATTTTGATCGAAATACTAATCGTTCCGAAAAATATAAAAAACAAAGGTTTTATTAGTGCACTACATTTCTTAACTGTATTTCTTAAACAAAAAATAATTTCCATCAGAAAATAGCAGGTTCTTCAATTCCTAAAGAAGCTACATAAAAATAAAGGGCTAACTATAATGAACGGGATAAAGCGGACGGAGCCGTCCGTAACTGAGCGAATACAAGGAATTCCTATATTGTGTCCGCAATAGCGGATTGCTCCGTTTCGTCAATTTTCGTTCAGTTTTGCTTACGGACGTAAACTGCGCTCCTCTTCGCTTTTTACGGACGCTGACTAGTTTTGTTGATTTTTCTGAATAGGAATTCGATTTGTTGTTGATTTCAGGTAATTAATTTCTTGAAATTGTTTGTTTGTTGCATGGCAACCGAAATTCACAAATTATTGAAAACAAAATACATACATTTGTTTTTGAATAATACTTCCGTACACATCCGTTCATTATGGGTAAAGTGTTCACATGGCAGTTCGGAAGGGAGCGTTTCGTTCGGTTCTGACACTAGCATCCGTTTGCTTCCGCTTATTATAGTTAGCCCTTAAGCGTTGATATCTTTCCCAAGCTCTCCGCGCAAGAAGAAGAAGTTTTTAAAATTTCAACTCGGAAGAAGAGTTTTAAGCATCTGAAGGTAAGCGGTTTCTTATACTATAGTTTCCTTTTTATTGCTTATCGACTCATCAACATTATGTTTATATTTAAAAAACTCTCTTGCTGCAAATAATGGCTTCAACTTAACAATGAACCGAGGGACGAGGTTATACTGAGGAGTAAGAACATTTTTATGACCTAAGAATGGAAGATGTTTATTTCTTGGCCTCTTTTTAAACGCTCCGCCGGGATAACATTGCTAAATTTTGCATTCTTTATTTGTTAAAAAAGTACTTTTTCCTTTATATATTTCATTAATTATATTGCGCTTTAAAAAGTATCGCATATCGTCATCAAATTAATGTATTACCGAATCACATTATAAAAAGTATGTTATAAAACTGATGAATATAAGTATATCTAATCCAAACACAAACTTTAAACGCGTTAAATTTTGTAATATTATTTAAGTTTTTTTTTATATTATTTCAATAAAATATGTTTAGGAAAAATTAATTGTAGTGTTTTTTCATTTCCTTGGACTTCTCTGGTGGAAAAAAAAAACTGTAAGTATTCTTATATCAGCCGTGTTTTATTGGGAACTCAGCTTACCTTAGCAATAGGAATTCCAATAAAACGCTTTACTCAGCTTTAAACTGAATTTCTATTTTATATTTAAAAGTTGTTACCCCTGCAATCAAGAACTGTCAAAACCTGTCAGAGAAAAAAAAGTCATTCTGATAGTGATGGGCGCATTCGAACGATTTAATCGTTTCAAGAAACTATTCGATATCATTCGATTATGCACTGTAAAATCATTCGGAGTATTTCTTAAACCTACTAGTACCCCTACAACTGCTACTTATTAGTATTCGATTGAAAATAATCGATTATTAGCATCCTCTTGAAAATAAATCGAATTACTACGAGCAGTTTTTGAATGACGACTATTAGTATTCCAATGAAAATAATCGATTATTAGCATTCGTTGAAGGTCATCGATTATTAGTATTCGAATGAAAAAAGATCGAATTATAATTATTACGAGCAGTACTTGAATGACGACTGTTAATATTCGATTGATAAACAACTAGTACATATTACCAAGTTTGGAGTTTACAATTAAAAATTTTAAGCAAACATTTTGTAATTCGAATGATCACTCGATTATTCAAATCAGTCGAATAATTTTGTCTCGATTATTGAAATCATTCCATTATGCTCACCACTAGCTCAAAAATCCCATTTGGTTCTGCCAACATTTAGATTTAAAAAAAAAAAACTACTGGTACGGTACTTTATCTTCTGTAAATTCCTAACTTATTTTTACTCAGCTTGTTGTTGTTTGACATGTATTGCTAAGCTAAGCTGAGTTCCCAATAAAACACGGCCATCGAAAAAGAAAATATTTGTTTACCCACTTTCATTAATAACATAATTGTTTTTTAGTATCACAAGCGATATGTATCAACAAAGATCACCCTATTTCTCGTTTTAATTTAAGCAGAATAATTTTCAACCAAAAGTTTTGAACATTTAAGGAAACAAGATTTAGATAACTATAAACGTTTTTGATCAACAACGAGTTTGGCCAAATTCGTATTAATTCAAGCACAAAAATTGTAACACTATAATTTCTCATAGTTAAAGAAACACTAAAACGTTGTTGATCAACAACGATATTGATTAATTTCGTATTAATTCAAGCACAATGATTGTCAGGCAAGAATGCTTATAATATTTAAGTGAACACCATTTTCATGTTTCTAATACTACAAATGTGATTGATTAACAATGAAATTAACAATGGCGTTTTTGTTTTGAACAATGAAAATTGTATCATTTAAATAAAAACAAATAACAATGCCAGCATGTTCAAATTAAACATATTCGTGCTTGACGCAAAAACAAACAAGATTATTATTTGATTTTACCAAGGTTTTTTTTTCGGTGATATACTTACATTTATTTTTGATTGGTTTTCGCAAGTATTGGCATTTTCAAATTTTTGAGTTAGCACATCACAGAACCAGAAAAAAATCTTCGTAAGAGAGATTATATATATATATAAAAAAAAAAAAACACAAAACTTAGAGCAAATTTGTATCTATAAGTTTACAGCGAACATTTTGGACTGGAAATTTCGTTGGGGAGTTTCCTATAGCAACTTGCTCTGGTTGCCCTAAAGGAAACGAAGCACAGCCGGCCCTGTGTTCAGCACAAAGGAGAACATTATAAATCTAATTCCAATATCTATGCATTAAAGAGATCAATTTCGCATTCGATTAATTTTGGCCACACGTTTCTTGAAATTGAAGGGAAAATGGTGTACCAAAATAATATGAGGCAGTTTAATTTAAATTTGATTTGTATAATTTTTTTTCTAAACTGAGTGTTCAAAATGTTCATCAAATGTATTCAGACATTCCATTAAACAAACGCAAATTTTTTTTCGAAACCAAAACTATTGCAGATGTAACTGGACCAATGTAGACCATACTCCTCTTGAGACGAGAAAACAATCGAGATCAGTATTATTTGCCCGAGTGTCTGTCAGACAAATAACAAGGGTGTTTCCTGCTCATCGCGATTAAGAGAGAAAGTCACGTTCGAAAAGTATACAAATTCGACACCGCTTAGATCTTCTTTAATTCATTTTGCTGTCAGCACTGTTTGCGTTAATATTTTTGAATCTTGCGTGTGCTTCTTGAAATTGCAACAACAGGGATATCAAATTACATTTATTGAGCTCTAAGTTGAAAAATTATTTAAGCAAGCAACAGATATATGTAGAATTGTAGATACATAATGTGAAAATGATGCGGTTGATAGCGTCAAGAAATTTTAGGCGTTGAAGAATTTGGCGAGTTATTATTAAAACTGCAACAAACTATTGTGGGATCTTCCTGAGTCGATTTTACGGATTGGAATATTTGTTCGAGTTAGACAAAGTGCAAAACCATAAACAACGGGTCTGACCGGGAATCATGGTCAGTTAAACTGTTGATAATGATGGCGTTCATATTGTCAACCATCATTCCATTTAAACGACACACGATCAACTTGTCTTTAAAGTCTCTTACCTTACCTTTATCACACAATTCTAGCTTTTTCCATAATAATGTGTTTTTTATGGTTGCCTTTATTTCCCTAGTAAAAAAATTATTTTTATAATTTAATTTCTACCCACTCACGCACGATGCAGAAAAAAATGCTGTTGCGTACACAAAACGTTAGCTCACGACAGCGTCAGTGACATGGAAAAAAACGGATGCAAAAGGAGAGCCTTGGAGAGCATTGACGACGCGACGCACGGGAGCAAAAGCAAAGGGTATAACTAACTTTGCAACAAGCTTCATTGTTAAGTAAATGCTACACATTTAAACCCCAAATTGGATAAAGCTTGAGTTAAATGCAAAACATGATGAGGTATAGCTCCACTTCCAGATAATTTCTCATTTTTTTTTTTCTACTGTGTCCTTTTAAGCGTTTTCCTTATTTCCTCTTACCACATAAATCGTAGAGACGAACTTGCAAGCCATCAGGCAAAAGAAGAGAATATAAAGAAAGAATTTATTCAACCCTTCGTGAAAGTGAACTTCTCTACTGGAATAATCGTGCAACGTCGTAATATCCTTATCAACCAAGTCACTTGGAAACTTCTATTCGCTGGATAGGTAGGAACAAGACCTTTGCAAACCGCGCGTCTTTCTCAACCCAACAGGAAAGGACGACTGAGAGAAGGGGATATATGAATCGCGCTCGGAAAGTTTTGTGCCCCTCTGTTGAGCCTACTTCTCTTCTTTTGCCACTAAAGCAAAAGAATTTGCAACATTTTGCTTGTTTCCTTGGCATTTTTGTATAAAAGCATCTCTATCAAATCTTGCTTCCCATTTCAATTTCACATAATCAACATTTATCTCGACCAATATCATTCAGTATCGGCACTTATAATAAAAGACCCCAGGGGCATGATAATAGCCAATATCAAGGTCGGCCAAAAGGCAACGAGCAACGACAAAATTGGTCCTGCGATTGCCCCGCAGGCAGGGGTCAAGTACGCACTCCTGGAATTGATGGTTCGTTTATGATTTATTGACATCTTTTGTGCAGTCGATGTCCCTTTCTCTCTCTCCTTCTCACTTTGAGGTAATCATTTTTGTAAATCAGCTCAATATGGATATCATTACCATTTTTCACCCCCAATTTGGGAATTTTATCCTTGATGTAACAATAATGTAATATGCTTGTTTTGTTATTCCACTGCACTTAGGGTTGTTTAGTTCAAATTCAATCTTCAATCGGGTTTAATCGCTGTGAGGACATCGAGTCGAAACCGAGACCGAGTAAGTGAGGGTTACTTTTTCATAAACAATCTCCATAAAATTATTATGCGAGTGGCACTTGAGTTAATTTGCCTACATTTTGGTATGTTTTTATTTTTGTGTGGAACTGTCATTGAATGATCTCTCCAGCATTAAACGGTTTTTGCTTCTTAAAAATTTGTAAACAAAAATTTAATTTGTTCCCATCCCTCGAAAATTGTGATATCTTTCTAGATCGTAAATTCAAAACAAAAATCAATAAAAATTAATTGAAATTCTCAATTTTCCACGGAGAAAGAGAACTCGTTAAGAAGTGGACAGCACTCGCCCGACCGATCGTAATTGAGATCCGTCAAGGAGAGACAAGTATCGGATTTCACAGAGAAACCACTTGATGTGGCGTGAAATTATTTTAAGGATGCGCATTCGTCCCATTTGTCTAAAGTGTCATGGAAGTGGCCGGCAGTAAAATTTGGGTAATCTCTCAAATCATTTTCATTAAATGAAAGAGAAAGATGATAATAAATTTCAAATTAGTGAAATCTTTAATACACTTGAGTCACCAAAACCTTCTGATACTTGAATACAGGAAAATACTGTCATGATGGGTGCGTGTGATAGCTTTCGTTCTCAAATTCATGCACGTTATGTCAAAATCTCGATTTGAAATTTGCTCGAGCCTAACCTCAATATAATGTACAAGAATATGAAATCAGCGTAATGACTCGATGATGAAGGCAGTTATTAGCCCTACGGCAGCGGCAATAAATATCTGCTATGACAACAAAAACACTGAGGCCTTATCAGAGCTTCCGTTCGTGACGGTTTTTCACATAGCAAAAAACATGCAACAAGACAAGGACTCTTTCCTTTTCGATTGAATGTATAAATGTACAATCCGAGCCCACACGGATTTTCTTTTCTTGCGGACTTGAGTAGTTGTGTCCTTTAATGTCCTCCATTCGCAGAGGAACCGCTCCTATAGCCGAGTATGGATAAATAAACGAGAGGGTGGTGTAGGTACTCTTTGTAAAAATACGAGGACATCTACGATGAACAAACGGTGCTCAAGTATCACGCAACCCATCACCTGAACGACACGAACCGCTCGGCCATAATATAAAGATTGGGGCCAGTTTGACGGACAACGGCAACGATTCCACAAACGACGACAACGACTTTTGCTCCAACCCGATAGCGATTGGAGTGGGGACAGAGGAGAATGCTTCTATCGTGTCTCTGTCATTCCAGCAAGAGAACCACAAAAAAGGGATTAGAGAAATTGTTCATTATTCATAAATATGGAAATGAGCCGCCATATCAGCTGAAATAAATCGTTCATTCCATTCTCAAGGATAATAGGTATAGTTGGTGGGCGTTCTTTTGTTCTCCCCTTGCCATACACCTACCAGTAGATGTTGGTAAAAGCAGCAAGAAACGAATAAAAATCACGATGGAAGATATCTGAAACGAATGACGAGTAACGAGCAATTTATATGCAAGCAGTCTAATGACCAAATGAGTTGTCCTTTTTTCTTACTCTCGCCGATCCACCCACCCCAAAGGCGCCAATCCACATAAATTTAACCAACCATGATGGTGTCCCATGGTGAATTCAGGACATCACGTTAGCAGACAACTTATGTAAATTTTTAACATCAGGAATGTGTCCTTTTGAAAATCCTCTAAGCCAAGCAGCTATTGGTTTCGTTGTCGTGGTAGACAATGGACACTGGGCCTTGCAACGGACACCTGAATTGAGTTTGAAAAGGAATAAAAAAGTTTATGGGCTCTGGAAAAACCTTGGGACGGCTTCCTGTACGGACAGCCAGCTATCTATTTGACACGTTCAGGAAGTCAATGTTATAATTAAATAGTTTAGTGTGGAGCCGAGCTGGCAAAAGTCTGGACGGAAATGCGTGCTTTCGACAGAAATTGCATTTATGCATGTTAAGTTTATTGAGTTCAAGTTAGCCAGCAATTTGAAAACATATACCAAGGGGTAGTGCTGATATTATTCTAAAGGTATAGCTTTTGTTTCTGTAATTATTTAAACCGCAGCTATCCATTCATACTCCTTGTGGTATGTATTCCTTTTACTTTTCTGTCAAAACCCAAACTTGTACTGGACTCCCACGATATCAAAACAAGACCTGGAAATCTGATAAAACAACCCCAGAAGAGATAAAACTCCTTAGAAATGATTACCTTCATTAATAAATGTGGGAATTTCATGGTGACACAAAGGCGATCAGCTTCTGATACAAATCTCAACAAAGAAAAGAAGATGAGAATGTCCACAACAAAAACAAGTGATCGCCCCAGGTTTTCATTTCCATTTTACATACTGTTTTGGATGTCTTCGAGACTCTTTATCTTCTGAAGATGTATGTAAAGGTTAAGTCTCTTCTTCATCCTTTTATATTTTGCAAACATTTTCTTTTTACGATTTAAACCCTTTCAGATTTTTTTACTTCTACTTCCAGATGTAGTCCATAATGTACAAACGGTGGCAAACAAAACACCGGATCTGGCAGTGGATATCACTCGTTTGGGACGACCGAAGCACGGACCTTACGTAGATAGTTCATGTGTAATTCGAACAACCAGGCGATGATGTTGATGGATGATTATATAAAAGAAATGATGAACAGGATGTTTCTGCATTATGAACGGACATTGTCTGCCCCAAATGCTGCCGCATGGACGAGAAACTAGCCTGATGCGAAATGATTCCTCAGCTAACATCCGCTATAGCTGGGATCTGAATCTAGAAATAAAAGGAATAAGATTCAAAAGTGAATTTGTTTGCTTGAAATGTTTTGTTATACAAACAGTGTGACCAGATCTTACAATTTATAGTCTGTTATAGTTGTTTTGAAAGTTTGCCCAGAATTATTTAGTGACAGAAATGAATCAAATGTTTGGTCATTAGTCATGAAAAAAAAGAAAGATTAACCACTTTCCAATTTAACAGCAACTGGTCACCCTGCTCTTACAAGTTAAACTTCACAATTCCTTGTAGGATAAAAAGAAGTTCAATTATTATTTTTTTTGCGGTCATCATTCGTCAATTTAATTCAACAAAAACACTTCACCACCCGTCAACAACATTCACAATTTTAAGTTCGTTTTCGACCAAACAAATAATAACCAAAACCCAATCTTCCAAAACAATCCGAAACCATTACAAACTTTCATTTGACGGTGGGACGTGGGACGATGACTATAGGGTGTTAAAATTTAGATTGAAGATCAAAAAGGTGATGGGACTCAACCTCGATTCAATGAAAAAGAACGACACGTGCTGGACATCTATTTTCCTATTTTCGTTGTTCAAGAAAAAGTTACAAAATTTAAACAGAAAATATCTGAAAACGACGATATTAGCTGTCTGACGAACAAAAGAACTCACTTTCGCCCCACGACACGGTAGCATTTTTGATTCTTCTGGGAGAAAATTCAAATGAGAAAACTCAAAGAAAAGGAAAACCCAACGACTATGACGACGAACGACGACAATGGCAAGCAAGACGACGACGACGCACGACGACGACGTCATCAGTGAATAAACAAAGTCCTACTTACAGAGTTATTTTGAGGAACAGGCCATCATCATCCAATGATATTGTTGAGGGAAATCTCAATTAGTCAGACACAAAAGCTGACTTGTTTACCTCACTGCTGGCGGGCACTGTGCTGCTGTGGCGTTGAGCTTTTTGTAAGGATTCGCTACATCCTCTCTAGATTGTTTATTGAAGTCTTCGAGAGAAGGTTACGATTCCTTTACATTTTCCTTTTGTGACAAAGTGAAAAACTTGTTAATTACACAAACGTCGGAATGACAATTGTCTTGACTATCACATAAATTAGTTAAAATTTCATTAAGACAAATAATTGTCTGTCAATATGTTGCCAGGAAAGAAGTGCCTCACCATTCCACCACTGTGGTGGTGGATATCCTGGGAAACAATATCCCGACGGTGTTTCGGGGTTGGCGTTGGCGTTGGCGTTGGATAAAGGATAAATCATGAGAATGCCGTCGGCATTGTTTTTCAAGGTGGCATTGTGGCTTGTTCAGTGTGTACCACGACGATGACGACGCTGGGTGTGTGTGAGTCTGTAATTAAACAATTATTACAAGAAGCCAAACAACCCCCGACTGCCGGGGGCTATAAATTATAACTCTTCCTCGTTTATTGGATATGGGAAATTGGACGCCGCCACCCTCTACCGCCGCCGCCGGCCGTTGTCGATGCGCTGCCACCAGTGTTGACTGAGCAACGAGCAAACATTTTCATTCAATTGAAGGGGCACATTGCGAATGAATTAAGTCTTAGATTTGTAGTACTGACCCAGTGCAAGTAATCGCCCCGTCCGTCGTTAGTTCTCAAGGAAGGAATTTCGCCAGGAAATGTGGAAAACCGCACTTGAAAGGGAAATTTCGTTTAGGAAACCAAATCGTTGCGTCGGTCTGTCGGTCGATATTGTGTTATGATTGTACCAAATTCAAATTCATATAGAAACCGTCAAACGTTCCAACTATACTGGAACTACGACTTGTGCCTTTATTGTTGTTCCGAATTACAGAGGGCCTTGGGTGTGTGTTTTTTTTCCTGCGCGGCGTTTGCGATGCGTTTGTAGAATTGAAAGAAAAACGGTAGGTGGTTGAGCGGCTTATCGCCTGAAGACGATTTTGTGTTTTTACAAATTCGTCCTGGCATGTAATTGCATTAATTTTTAAACACTGCATTTATTTTAATAATTAACATATTGAAACAGGGTTGGCTTTTCAATTGCACATTATAGCCATAGAACAATAATAATGTTTATATGCTTATGAATGTACTGTTTTGCTTTTGAATGCTGACTGGCAGAACAGCACCTCCTCGGGCCGAATTATGTGCATTTATAAACATAGATACATCCGGCATCAGGAGTAAAACAATCGTTGAATGGTGTAGTTGTTTGCTTAAAGCATTGTTCGACAATATGCAATCTAATTAAGGTTGTTTGACATGAATTAAAATGTTCACTATATGGGCACTCTTTTCATACTCTACTAAGACGAACGAACTTATACTTTACAAAATGGGATTTCGAATAAAATTTATGTCAACACAATTTGAATGTGACTAAGTAACCAAAAAGAATGATTTAAAAGAAATTATAATAAAAAATCTGGTTCTTGCTAGAGTAAATAGGTCTGAATAAGTTTTGGTTCTCCTTTCAAATCTGAAAGAGAGTCCTACATTTTTATAGACTTTAAAATTCAACAGACTTATAAATATTGAGTTAAAATGAGTATTGGTTAATATTTTAATCTTAGTTAGTTGACTCATCAACTCTGTTCGCTAACTTAGTAAGCCCCAACACGAGTTAACTCTTTTTTTCAACTCGAGTAAGCTTAATAGGTACTCAGTTCACCAACTCGTTAGATAGCTAACTGCCAAGTTTCATAAGTTTAACGTGTGGCAACACTAACCACTAAAAACCAGAAGAAGAGACAAAAGAGATAAAGATCATTCGCATCGGATATCTTATAGTGTGAAAATATAATTCTTTATTACTATTAATGTTTGGTTCTTTGTTAATTATAAAGGTCGTTTTATAAGTGTTCTCTTTAACATTAACATAGGGCCATTCGACTTCATTTATAACGTAACTAGCAAAACCCCTGCCCGCTTCGCAAGGCTTCGGCAGGATGAAAAATACGGTAATCGATGGATAGGTAGAAATTAACAATATTCTTAGAAAAATCATGCCTGTATTTGCCAATCTGATAAATAATCTATTCGTTTTTCAATTCTTTTACATAATTTTTTTAGTTAATTTACCCATTAAACATATCTTCCCCAAATTAAGCTCCCTGAGAAGGAATTAGGTAATTAGGATTTTAACAGCAAGCCAGGTATAGGCATAAGTATGCTTTTAACCCTCTTCAGGATTGCACAATGTTATAAATTTTCTTAAAACTAACAATTATTGGGATATTATAAAGTGCTGCAATAAAAATATTAACATTCGATGTTCTAAGCTGTTTTAGATTTTCCCAAGTATTATAAAATGTATGGGTTTTTGTTTATCAATGAGATTTTATTTGCTAATTTTTTGTTCATAAGGTAAAATAAGAAAACTTTATGTTCTTTACGCATTATTTGAAAAAAAAAAAACAATATCTTAAAGTCAACACTTTGCTCGGGCAAGAAAAATTGAACACCACTTAAATACAAAGTTGGCTTTTTTTTTAATCTTCAAAAAGTGATGAAAAAGTAACTTTCTATTAGAAGGATTATTTTCCATGACCAAGAATCACATCCCAAACTATATGGCAGACAAATTACAGGGTACCCTGTATAGATGACCATGAGGAAAAACAGAAATTTCTAAATCAAAACCACATATTTTTAAAGATTGACCTTGTGTCTTATTTGTCGAACAGGAAACTAAAGACGTATTCCATTGACTTCTTCACGGCAAGTCTTGTAGTACTGTAAAGTTTAAGTTGATTGATGTCCCGAAACATAGTAATGCTCATAATACCATCAGAGTTAAAAAATGTGAAGGCAGTCCTGGTACATAAATGCATAAATGCAAAAAATTCAAAAACTCCGTCTCGTTGTAAAATTTACTACATCGTTTTCATTTGTAATTGTGTCAAACCACTCAAACAACTTGTGGGCAAAAAATTATGCATTTATTTGTCTAGTTCAAAATTAATTGTTGCATCGATTCTAGAAAGACTTTAATCTGTACCAGCCATTATTGCACTTCAACTCAATGCTTCAATGCTTGGAAAGACATCTTGAATCAACTCATTCCGTGGATTTGCATTACAATAAAAATTGTTTGGAAGTGAAATTCGGCCTTTAGAATCAAGTGAAATTATTCCAATGTCCAATAGTGTCCGTGGCTTAGTGGTTAGGTGCGTTGGCTGCTTAGCAGAACGTCGTGGGTTCGAGACCTACTCGTGCTCAAAGTTTTTTATTTCATCTTTCTCGGGCATTGCGTTTTGCGAAGAACTGACAAAACTTCCAAGAGTATCATCTGTCATGAAAAAGTGCTTCTCAACTTTGCTGTATGGAATCGGCGTTAAATTGTAGGTCAACTCAATTCTTCACACGCACCCAGAGAATTATTAATGAGAGTAAGCCACTTAGGCCTTGGCTCTTCAAGATCTGTCGCGCCACTCTCTCTTACCACCACTCAGACTAATCACACCTTGCATATCTAATGGTGTCATACACATAGGTACTTCTGTTGATCGTTTAACTTCGGCTCAATAGTTTGCGCAAATATTCTGAATCCAATGCAATTTTATTATTGTCCTTAACGTAGTATTGTTGTCGAGCAACCAATTCAATTGTGGCAATGCTTTAATCGCAAAACGGTTTTTTCGTAAGCAACTGCCACATATCAATTTGAAAGCATTCAATTCCCCATCAGATTGGCATTTGCAATGACTATTGACTCAAAGCTAAATAATGTCTGTTTGCAGCTTAAATTTAAGCACACCATGTTTTTCATTCAGACAATATTTATACGTGGAACACCTCCAGTTCGTTAGTGTTGATTAAATTTGACAAAATGACATATTCCATCAACATTCAAAACGTTATAAATAACAAATAACAATATAATTGACAAATACGTACCCACTAAAAAAAAATAAGATATACATACATACATATTTTCATACTCTAGAAATTTCAAATATAAAAACAACGTTTGCCGGGTCAGCTAGTTCAAATATAATTTCCTAGGTTCACTGACATTTTTTTTGTCGAAGAAAAATTATATTTGTCAAATATTTTTTTTTCTTCACTGAAATTTTTTTTGATTTTTTTTTATTGAAAAAAAAAATATTTGACAAAATTTTCAAACTAAATTGAGTGTTCGTATATTGAACAGTTTTTTTTGTAGTGCGAAATACAAAATTTTTAACATTTTTTAACAATGTAACCATTTGTGATTTGAAAAATATACATTTTATTTTTGCTAAACCTTCTACCCTAAAACCTCTTGCATTTAGAGAAAAAATTAGGAAAATCAAATCAAATTCAAATATAATTTCCTAGGTTCACTGACATTTTTTTGTCGAAGAAAAATTATATTTGTCAAATATTTTTTTTTCTTCACTGAAATTTTTTTTGATTTTTTTTTATTGAAAAAAAAAATATTTGACAAAATTTTCAAACTAAATTGAGTGTTCGTATATTGAACAGTTTTTTTTGTAGTGCGAAATACAAAATTTTTAACATTTTTTAACAATGTAACCATTTGTGATTTGAAAAATATACATTTTATTTTTGCTAAACCTTCTACCCTAAAACCTCTTGCATTTAGAGAAAAAATTAGGAAAATCGGTCAAACAGTGTGCCCGGTTAGTGAACGAACATAAAAATTAGGCTGTTCTTTTATATATATAGAAGATATCCCTCTGGCAACCTAGATTCGTTTCCTATCTCTCTATTAAGCTATTAACTGTAAATTCATCGTAAGATGACAAAGATTATGACGGATTAAAAACCTTATTTTTCCGATTTGAAAGTTGGCTTATTAAAAACCATCTCGAGTTAGAATTTGTTAGGCTTTTGAAATAAATAAAGATTTGTATTTTGTTAAAACCAGTCGCTTTATGCACTTTTCGGTATTATTATTTCTCCTTCAACGTCAGCCCACTCGTCTTCAAAAATATATTATGCACAGTTCCCATCGGTCTCACACTCTATATTTACAAGCTCAACCGTCACATTTTTACCAAAAGAGCGCCACGACGACGGCGACGTCGACCGTTGTACCGCAAAGAACAAAACTCAAAATCACACCTCTTTGAAATGCCAACTCGTACCACATTATGAACACATTTTCACTTGAAAGAAGATACAGCAAGGAAAAAAAACAAGAAAAACTAGCTAAATTATAGCTTAACGCCTTCTTGTTGAAGCCCTTAAATCAATTCAAAGGCACAAGAAGCATATTTATTAGTGTGCCTTATTGTCTACTTGTGTCTCTGACAATTGAATGTCCTCCAGCACCCTTATTATCGTTTGATAACATCTTCACCTTTCACCATCACCATCACCAGCAGTATTGCTGCAACAGACCCGTTGTTCCGCCCGTTAACGCCTGCTTGGAAATGTTTCTTTGCCAAGACGAACATAGACACCTTGGTAAGGTTGAGCAGGAGTATAAGAAAAACATTACCACGACGCTGAATCTAGCTCCGAAGCAGAAGACGATGGCAAGGCGCGGTGGTTTATTTATCAGATGACAATTTGCAGCCCATCAAAATGTAATTTTCTTCCCGAGATACTAGGTACATTCTCATTTGTTGTCAACGACTTCCGACAGATGTTAGACGGCAAGTCGACAGCACGTTATAAGAAACATGTTTTGCTCCTGCGAAACTCTTATTGGGAATAAGCCGTGGTGTCAACATAAATCCTTTCGACCGTTTATTCCCGCCAAGTGGGGTGGAAATTGACATTCTTGCAGATGACACGTTGTGACACAAGGATATTAACTTGTCTCTTGATTATGACTAAATAATAAGAAAACGTTTTTTTTCCATCAGCCCCTTTGTCCTCGAAAAAGACGTTTTCATAGGTAGTTGCGTGTAGACAAGGAAACTTTAAAGAACACCTTTCATATCACTCTCGAGTCTCGAGAAAAAAAAACGGAAATGTATCTGGCTCATATATTAAAAAAATCATTTTAATTGGAGTGATAATATCTGCATTTGGAACTCTAGTGGACACTTAAGCTCTTCAGCCATGAACATAAAAGAGACTTTCCTGTGCGAAATTGTCAAAATCTTGCCAAGAGTTGCAAAAAAATGTTATGCGTCCCATAATTTGGCGCAATGGCTTAAGTGTAAGGTAAGTACCAGCAAATGTACCGAATAGTTTTCTCTCTTTCTCACTTCTTGTCGTACTTAGTACACAAATCGTAATCGGGGTTAAAAGTACACACCACATACTCGATGCGAATAATCTGCGAAAAAACAGTCGCACAACCGTAAAAAACATCATACGAAGAGGACGTATCTTCATCTTGTCGACCTCGAATGTGGGCAGGGTTTCCAGATAAAACCGCTGACTACGCTTTTGCAATTCAATCGTTCGACCTCATCATCCAAACGGCTGGAACTAAGATTGTCAGAGGGCAATACAGATAATAGTGCAACATAGTTTAAAAATTTACGACTGGACCTTAGAAGGCGACTGTAAAATTATTTCCGATTCCTGGCAGCCCTGAACAATTTCACTGAAACAGCTCCATATAGAGCTACCTAAGGGCCAACAATGGAATTGCTAAAACGACACCACAATGATGCTGCTAAAGCCGATACCGGATTCTGATGGTGCAATCATTGTCGTCGTCGCGGTCGTAGTGGCACTGGCAGTAGGTTAAACAGGACGAATACTCGAATATGCTCAGAGGTTAAAGGGTGTATTCTGAATAGCTCTCCTCACCTCAGCAAAAATCATGAATACAAATTCGACTCCGCTCCGCGTATTGTGCATCGGAAACGTACATTTTTACCAACCTTCCTTCATATGAGCGATTGAAAAGACATCAAATATCCGGCACAGATCCGTTGCCGCGTCTAGTAAGGATGTTGGTGATGATTTTGCGATTGTGAGTGAACAAGAGTGCACAGGGTTGCCGTTTAATTCATCCCCCTCTTGCTTGTTTTTTTTTTTTTTTGCCATCAATAATTGCAAAACAACCCGAAACAAAACCTCATAGGATAAAACAATTTGCTGTGCTTTTAAACAAACCCGTGGTGAAAAATAACGTGAAGCTATCCCAATTCAAAGGTTTCTTTTCAGTTTTTTTGTATTTATTTCTGTTTTATAGGAGGAGGTCGCGGTCGGAGATTGAATTTGCTTGGCGAGTGGAAAACCATTTAAATGTGTTTTATTTTTTTCTAAATCTGAATTTGAACAAAACTCGACATAATTGTTTGATACGTATTTGGTGGGTTTCGCTTTCGAGTTCGAGCGATGAACTTAGTGACGTTGGCCCAGCCAGTACTTATATTATTTGTGTTTTTTTTTTTTTACATCATTCACTTAAATAATACAATAGCATTTTCAAAACGGTTACCAAGGGGGTGAACTTTGAAATTTGTATTTTGAAAGGACGACATTAAAATTGTGTCGCCGCAAATCGCGCCGTGTGCTGTCAAATACTGAATTTGAAGTTGCATAGTTCCTGTTGCCGATGCTACTACGGAAGTTGTGTGCGGAGACAAACAAATAAAAGTATGGGAAGAAAGGAATAAAAATTATTACAAGATATTCAAATTTTATGATGACTTGACAGCTGTCGATCAATTGAAATATTTATGATCTTCGATGGGAGTTATATTTGACAATGAAACTGAAGTTGGGTGGCAATTATCCTTTTTGCGTAGGTATTACACAGAATTAAATCCAATGAATAAGTTATGAGGTGTCTAGGAAGATTGGAAAATAATCACTTTGTGATTGGTTTCGGTGTCATTATGGTGTCGAATGATCCAGAAGAAGAAACACGAAGAAATTTATATACTTTTTTGCTAGAAAGGGGATGGATGGATGGGTAGAATTGATATGGTCTTTATTCATAATGTAATAATAATTAGTTAAAAGCAACTGAATAAATAAGTATATACAGGGATTATCTAAAATAAAATGTATTCATTAACATTTCAGGAAAGTTGTTTATCTAAGGTTGATGGACATTAGCATAAAAATGTCGAAAATTGCATAAGTACCTCAAGATTTCATAATAGATTCTGTACCTTACTGTATTCAAATATTCTCTATCTTTTTAACCATGCATATAAAGGGTGCCCCGAAACTAAACCACAGACGGGTATTTATAAAGCCTTTCGCACAAGAAAACCAAGGGTTTTATTAAATGCCTAATTTCTGAATACAGTTAATTCATATAAGACTAGCTGGTCCACGGAACGTTGTACGCATGGAATGCAGGTTTGTTCCCAGGTTTCATAAATGATAATTGGGAATAGTGGCATGATGTAACTGTTGATGTAACCATTTTGATGAATAGAGTTTGAACAGACCTTTCAATTGCTGTATCATTCGATCTGTTTTGGAAGATTGTTTTTTGTTTTCTAAATATTTCGTAGTTCTCATTATCCTGAGCTTAATGCGCGATATTTGCATCAGAAGTAATTCTTTCATGGGATTACAATAACTTAACTACAAAAAGCAAAAAAAGTAGTAGTAGATCATAACTCGGTAACCAGACATCGCATATAGATTTGGTTTGCAGTGAGGGATAGAAGGCGAATAGACCTTTGTTCCCGTGTTTCGTTTGATACAGGTTACCTACCAGCCAGAAATCGAAAGAAATTCCTTTTTTGACTATAACTTACTACCCGAGTGCTGAAAAAAGATTCGCTTGCAATGGCAGATAGAATAAGTACCTATAAATCCTTTATTTAATGCACAATTGTATAACTGTTGTCAAGGATAATTGTGAACAATATTGATTTGAAATTGCAGGAAAATGTTTGCGAAAATTAATATTTAAACCAATATCTCGGCTACCAGACCTTCAAAAAACTTGAAACCCATTTCGATGAATAGAGTTCGACAAGACCTTTTCTTTTGACCTTCATTCGTTAGGTTTTGGAAGAATTTTGTTTGTGCCCAAAATTTTGGCAAGGGGTAACCCATGATTTTTCTTGAAAATCGCGAAGAAATAGATTTCGCTTGACTCAACATATTTAAAAATTCTCATTATCCTGAGCTTATTCCTGAACGCCAAACTCAATTCCGAGCCCTGGCTGCCGAGATAACTCCATCAGAATATAGTCTTTCTAAAGGATAACAATAACCTAAGGACATCCATCCATCCATCCAAAATTTCATCAACTTTGAAATCGTCTTTTTATAAACTTGCCGCATTTAACAGAATTCCTCAAACTCTGCTGCGGAGGAATAAATGTATGTTAAAAAAGAATGTATAGTATCCTTCATAGATTAACTTAATAAAGCTTCTAAATGGCTTCCTATGTATAGATTCCAGGATTCACACAAAAAACAAAAATACATATCTCTATCTTGCACATCAATCCTTATCCATTTGCAGATTTATATGGCCATATCCTCAGAACCATTACCATTCAAATACCACGTGTGATGAATTTTAAGAACGTTTTTTAAAATTCCAAACGACCGACATGGCTTTGTTGAAAATCGCTTATCGCTATTGCAGACCATTCACACAAATGGCCAATCGTCGAGTATCGATAAAAAAAAAATCCTCCATACCCACTGCATCGATAACCATGCCAAGCATGTGCCAGCAAAAAAAAAAGAAAAGAAAATAGATTCCTTATCATGTGTGTGTGCAATTTAAAATTTAAATGGAATCCTTTTTCTTCTATTCCCAAATAAAACGGCACCAAACGACCAATGTGGAATTGCTCGCATTCACAGTATCTGAATTCAGATATGTGTTATCATGTTTCTCTTGGGTATTCTCGGTTGGCTATCTTCCAATGCCAACACCTTCAAACGGCCACACCAAAAATATATATATATATATATTTTTTATGCTGAGTGTTTGCCATCAATAGCAGATGACGTCATAAACAATAATGCTTCGGTAATAATAATAATAATTAATAAAATTCCCAGATTGTAATTACGAGCAGAATCCTAAGAATAAACTTTCTTTCCTACCCTCTTCCAAGAAGGATAAAGTTGATATCCTGATTATCCAGGACACAGCTCATTCAGTGCACAGATTGTATCGGCCCATTGGTATAATTGCACGATTCCTAAAATTTATCTCCATCGTAAGTTCAGTTAATTTTATGACAGACGAGGATTGCATACTAACGCGCCTTCCGTTATTATTAAGAATTTTTTCACAATTATTTTCTAAGCCATCGCGAAGCAGCGCCGTGCGTCTCTTGCCATCGCTATTAATGCCAAAGGCAGTAAAATATTCAAAATTATGTACTTAACTTTTTGGAAAAGTTTTCAAATTTCGTTAATTTTTCGCTGAAACAATTTATTAAGCAAAGCAGATTCTATCCAGAAGGTGTTTTTAATTTTTGTTTGGCTGTTGTTTGTTGATTTCGATTTTTTTTCCAAATAGTGCCAAGAGCGGACTGATGAAAAGAGTTCCGTCAAGGCGTGTCAGGGTTTCTCTCATGATCTGGTTTTGCTGTTCTTCAAAAAAAATGATACAAATTTTTGAACGCAGAGTTTAACATAAATAATAACAAGTACATTTCCAAATTGAAGACAACATTTCAAGCTTCACATTCGAGTCCGCAGTCCCCTCCTGGATTGTGAGGAGTAAATTTTGTCTTAATTGACAATTCGCGTGTTTCACTTTGAATCGTTTGGCCTTTTGGCTTTTGGCTTTGGTCGACCGAAAAGTTTTCCTTTCTTTCTTGTTTTTGGCGTTAAAATGTCCCACGCTTTTTTGACTCTCACACAAAAAGACCAAAAGTGTAATGGAATATGCTTGGCGTTATTGTGGCATTAGCCTTTGTGACTTCGTTTTGAAGGAGTTATCACATTTTATTACAAACCTTCCACCTTTTTTTCAGCAACCGTTAAGGAGGGGGTGGTAAATGTCGTAATTGAAATAAGCGAAGAAAAAAGGGGTTGCAGCACTTGTTCTTTTATAGCAACATAACAAGTGGGTAGGAAAAATATTGCAACTGACTGAATGTAGCCGAGAACTGTGACGAGGGTGGCACGTGCTTGACGGCTATTATCATGTCTTTGTGATTTATCGTTCGTCTTCATGTTGTCGTCATATCGGTGAAAAGGGAGACTGTGTGTATGTTTTTCGCCTTTAAATCCTAAAATAAGGACCCAGGTACTGACAGATTGCGAGCGAGATTGAAGAGGATTATTTTTGCGAGTTTTTGCTCGATAAAACGCCTGTTGTCTGAATTAAGTGTTTAATGTTCTCTTAATAGAGATGTGTAAATATTTTTCTGATTGGGGGTTGTTGGAGGGCAATGGAGTATCCTTGAACACCCAGAAACAAACGATTTGCGAAGTTTTGAAATGAAAAATAAACAAACATACATACAGCCATATCATGGGACTGGAATTGGGATTGGTTTGTATCAAGATGTAGGATATCCTGGAAGTGACATTTCGGTAAGACATCAGAGATCACCTGTGGAGATGTTTTAATTACGAAGGCGACGATGTTGACGACATGACGAAGGAAACAAATTTTTGATTATCCTGTCATCATTATTACAAGGCAGATATATGAACAAAGAGAATGAGAGGAATTCTGACACTTCGTTGATTGAATCCTTTGCCATATTGTGTCAAAGGAAATTCGGGAAGAGCAAAGACATTTCAGTTGCAGGCTTCGATGCGGTGCGAACGCGAATACCAAAGTGCGTGAAAAAAACACCAAGGCTGTAAAGTTTCCCCCCCCCCTCCGGGAGCTTCAAAGGCCATCGTTCCCCCTCGTTGTGGTAATATTTTCTGACAAATCCATTTATTGCCTTGCAGGAATTAATGCAAAAATCTACCACATCGAGGCGTGGGTGTGGACGCAGCACTGAAGCACTATAAATTTCAATTTTGAAAATTATTTCACTTTGTCTGGATTGTTCAACGAGTAATTACATCAACAGTCAGCAGCATCCTGTGCAAAATAAATTAAAAGCAATTGTCTCATGCCCAGTTTACATATCGGATAAATTTTAGGATGGACACAGAGTTTGTCGTCCATTCAAACTTCCGCCTTTGATGACAATCGAAGTCTGCGTTTCTGATGATAAATCGAAGGCCATTAGTTTTTTGTTTCCTGGATGTCAGGTGACATTTAAGTGCGAAAATAAAATTGATGTTAAATTCAAAACCCTAAATTCTATCTGAGGCCACGTTCGAGACACGTGGCGTTTGTAACATCTCTCACTTTGATCCACTTTATTTTGATCTATGAATTGGGTACGGAGGCAACAAATAAAGGAAGGAAGTATGAAAAAACACGTGACAAGAAATGTCGTTTAAAATTTGCAGCTTCCTGACTCAGTTCCGCTCATCAATTGTAATCGGCTGGCTGTTGGCTTCAGACGTGATGGTGATGGGATGGTGTCTGCGGCATATGTTTTGTGGTCAATGAGACTGTTGCAGAAGGATCTCGCACTGTCTGTGCTCGTTCTAGCGGAAAGAAAATGAGTGCTTCTCGTTGTTGAGATTACAAGTGGCCCTAGATATGCCGTCGGATTAATGATATGGCATTAGTTACGGCATCAGCACTTTAATGTTTAAGTTTTCAACCCCTGTGGAGTTTGGGTGGGAACTGAAAAGTAAAATATCTGAGTTGTGTATATTTTTTCTACAACAAGTGAAAGACGACTACGTCTCAAGATGATCTTGATGCAGTCATCTCGTGATTGCATAGTTTTAGGTTGTTTAACCGGTGATCGTTTAAATAGCATAAGCGCAGGCAACACTCGTTCCTGAATTTCGGAGGTAACAGTCAATAACTTAAACAATCTTGAGTGTAGTTGAGATGAGATTCTTGGTTTTTGGTAGCAAGCCCTTGGAAATATTTCTTCCACTACAAATAACTTGGCAATCAGAGCTCAGAGTCTCAGACTCATCAAGCATGTGCAAAAATTCAAGATGCCTTCTTCTAGACCCAAAGAATTTTAGGGCGCAAAGCGTCTTGTAATAAAACAAAAGTATAAAACTTTTATCATGTCTGTTTCCCCAAAACGATTTCCTGGAGCACTTTCAAGTTTATTTGTCCTTCCTTGTACAAAAATTTCTCACGCAGGAAATGCATTGATTCTCCTTTACCTGGAATGAATGTCGTGACGTTAAATCTCTAAAATTATATTAAATTACTGTCTATCAGTTTCCCCCTGTTCATCCAAATAAATCGAAATCCTTTGCTTGTGAAGCTTTAGTGCAAATATGTCTCGCAGACTGAAAAAGCAATTGTGTAAGTATTGAAGTTTTCCGGAAATTGTATTTGTTTCCTTAAAGACTGCATGTGCTAATCTTTCTCACGTGATCTATCTATCACTATTGTGTGTTGGTATATCGTGTAAGAGATTGCTGTGCAAGAAATATTCTGCCAAAAGGGATAAAGTTTTAATTCTTTTGCGATTTACTTCCGTGACAGTAATCAATTTATTTCTCACTCAGGACAGCAGTTGGAGTTCGTCTATTATAGAGGCCATTTGAAGAAGAACCCAAGGAAGAGTTTCGGAAGTTCAATAAAGAAGTGGTTCCGTTTCTATTAAATTTGCTATCAAAGTAAAATCAAAACCTTTCTTTTGTCCAACACTTTATCTTTCCCCATCTGCTTTCTCTGTCCTTTGGGGCTTATGGTGTCAGAATATAATCAATCTTCGTGTCTAGTCAGAATATTACTGTAACTCCACTTAAACTATAAACTTCAGCATTCCATTGAAACGCAAGGCATGCGCCTGAACTAGTTGCCTTTTAATTTTTTTTTTTTTTTCAGTGAAATTACATGTTTCCCATCAGAGCGCAACACTAAATGACCATGCAAAACTCACTTATAAAAGAAAAACCAAGTAATGACTTATATGTGATTGAGATCTATACTACAGATGAGAGTACTCCGTTTCCAGCTATTTGGCCAAAATAAATTGACGAACGAGCTATATGAGCTACGGCCACAACCACATCGTTCGTCGTCCAACGATGTCGTCGCCATCAACATCGTCATCACCCTAATGATGTAATAATGCTACAAAGGCATTCCCGCTGGGGTCAAGTATTATACTCGTACTTCTGTGCTTACTCTGATAGGAATCTGGAACCGATGTTTCGATTATGATTTATGAGCAAAAATCCCTTTGCATTTGATGTCCTCTCGGGATGGAATGGCATCTCCAGACTCGTCCGGCAGTCGTAAAGTAAATCAGTACGAAGCCCATTATATAATGTGTTCACTGGCTTTGTGAAATAAACCATTATGGGCTCTGAAACAGACAGGGATGTTACACGCGGGAGTAAGATTAAATTTTAATAATTATATCCAAAATTTGTAGGTAAACAGTCGAATTTTTTTTCAGGTATCAGGAGTGGAATCGCCGTTTTAGAGATCAAGAAAGTGAGTGATTTCCTGAATGCAAAAACGATTCATTTTTCGCCTATCATTTCACCATGGAAATATTCTAGCAAAAAGGATTGATTTCAAGTCAGAATTTTTCAGAAAAGTGGACACTGGACAGTATTCATAAAAGAACAAGTCAAAGGTATTTTTAGTTGATATTTTAATTTGTGCAAACAAAATTTTAAAAATCCGAAATAAATAAAACAAAAAAAGGAAAAGTGTTTATTTCTTGTAGTCTTCATTGAGCTGATTTCAAGCTGCGCTAACTTCAAGCTGCGCTGATTCAAGAGAAAATGGATAGAACTGAGACGAAACGATAATTTAAGATTTTGGGAGTATTAAATACATAACGCAAAAAATGAGTTGAAGAATTGATACGTGACACACACACACGAGACCGTATTTCACAGCAATTTTTGCTGCCAAATTCTTGTCGATTTACCAGGCGCACAGGAAAAATAGAAAGCATCTCTCTAATCCCGTTTTTTTCTTTTTCTGCTCAAACGTGTCACTCGAATTGGACGATCAACTTTATCACTAAAATGAAAGCTCTACTAACACTATTGCATTAACATTGGAAAGGACCCGCATTTGGAACTGGAAGTAGGGGAAATTAAAAGTAGGTAGTATGTGTTCGCGTGGAAAGGAATGGGTGGAATGATATGAGTGGAGAGGAATGAGTGAAATGAATTGAGTGAGTGGAAAGGTAAGAAAAGACAGAAAGTGTACCTACTAAATATCCTGGGCGCCTATTATTTTGCCGATAAAATTTGAACCAGATGTTTACATAGTTGGGTTCAGAAATTCTTCAAAATTAATCAAAAAAGTTTTATTTTGCTAATTTAATTTAAATAATAATACAAGCTATTACAATTTCAAAATTTTATTATCCAAAAAAACTTAAAACGATATTATCATATATCATCGCCGTATTTTGGAATATTTTGAACAATCTACATCCCAAAAATGTGTTCTTGGTCTTTTCCACTTTTATTCGCAATTTAACCAAGTACATGTATGAGTTGAAAACCAGAAAATGAAAGCAGAAACAGAAGAAGCATGTGCAATGTTTGTTCGAATTTACTTTTGTAAATTAACAAATTTCCATTTTTACTTGTTGAAATTTCAAATTTATTCCGTTTTTGCTTTATAAACTCGTCTCTCTTTTCTGCGGAGTCAAGCAAATAAAAAAAATGAAAAAAATAAACAAACAAGGAATTGCCATGTAATAGTTACCGCAAAAACGTATTAACTGGAATTACTTTCAAGTCTTGTTCTCACTCTTGCTTTTGGCAAGTAAAACCTATATTCTTTTGTCTCTCTCAGGTCGAAACCGATCTGAGTATTTTTATGAGTGCATGCATACGCAAACAAACACCTGTTGTTGTGTCTCTTGGGACAATGATGAAGAAAAAGGATAACTAGTTTTTAAGGAAAGTGAAAGAGAAACAATTATTTTTTGTATTCAGAATACAAAATTAAGCTTTGATTGAAAGTTATAATAAATGGAAACAGATCATCGCAAAATATTAAGACCAACAATTTGCTGCTGCATGCAAGAGGTCCGTATATACTTCCTTCCAAATTAGAATGCTGCTTACCAAACCATGTCCTCCATAGCAAGGTATTGATCAATCAATAATAAATGCAATTGTGATTCTTTACACTTATTTGAGTCGAACAAGGACAGGGGAATGAACGTGCAACTGGTGTCGTAAGTAGGGGAAATTGAGTGGGTGAGGAAGTGATGAATAGGAAGAAGAGTACCTATAATAATTATTTATTATCAAAGATGTCGACAGAAACTGTCTTAAAAAATCCAATTTGCTTGAAAAATAAAACTTATCTATAAAAAATTGTGTTTAAGTTCTTTTGTAAGTTAAAAGACTATTCGCGACTTAACTAATGTATCGAAATGACCGCAGTCCTTAAAACCCTGGTAAGTTCAAAGTTAGTGCCACTTGCCTTTCGTTCATGTATAACGTCACTGTGTTTTTCTTCCACTATTCCTTATATCGGATACAAAACTAAACATGTAATGCAGCCCTCTTGATGTAATAACCATGTTTGACTCGTGTAATTCGGGCAGCATATTGCGGGGGGTTGATACCCAATACCAATCCCAAGAAATTGGGATAAGCGAAATTTTGAATTGTTTTGAAGCTAAGCGTGTGATAATTTAATGACTGCTGACGCCGAACATCCACATTCTATATGGCAGGGGTGGAAAAAACGCTCTTCATATTATGCTATTGCCGCCACATGTAACAATAATATGAGTGAACACCCACTCAACCGAAAACATGACAAGTGTTTGGGATGTAAGCATATTGGAAGGAATCCCTTTGTTGTTATCCTGCTTAATTAGCATTGTTTGTGGGAATTGTGTGTTTATGACTCGATTATCTTGCAGGATCTTTGATCTTAGTTTTCCTATCAGTTTTCCCGTTTACTGTCAAAATCGAGGTGGAAGCAGGAACTTCCGATTCCGGAATTATTAGAAGACATTTCACACATTTGTTACCATAGTTCAAAATTTAATGAACCTTTGAGTGAAATCATTTAATTTTAAGGGTAAGATTGTATCGTTCAATTTAATTGCTTAAACTTTTATCGACTGGGAAATTTCCACCCATTGTGTGCATATATAAATCCTTAACTTGAATAACTGGAGATAAAAAAAGATGACACGAAAGCAAGAAGCAAAAAAAGTTATCACAGCGAAAGCTACGGCTGATGCAATAAAAACATTTTATTTCATCAGGCGCTCTTGAATTCAAATGAACTTACTAAACTACAAGTTGAAGTTGTAGATTTGTAAATTTTTCTGGTTGTTAAATAGCTAGAAATCCAGCCCGTTGCTGCCGATGTAGAATTACATGTTAATAGGATTTGCAGGTTTTTGGGAGCGAACTTTCTTTTGCCGGAATGAACCGACCAAAAAGTCTGTGTGGGTCACTGGAATTGAAATGTGGTTGTGGCCAGGGCCACCGAAATGATTGATTCCCCACATATTCCAGATGACAAAACTTGGCTGCAAAAGTACGTGACATAACTATGATTTATCGGAGGAGGCTCCTGCGATGTACGTTAACGCATCGAATGCTCGAATGGTTATGATGGCACACGTTTTGAAACCTTCAGGCCTTTCGGTTCATATGTGTATTTTATTTTTTAATAAAAAATTAAATTAATTTTGTATGTTTGTTACTAATGGGAATATTTATTTTCAAAATGTTCAGGGCAACCGCATGGCACGTGGCAAATTTTTGTTTGCAAAAAAGCGGTTAGCAGTTGAAATCTGCAATATGTCTCTATTATGGGTGGTGTGATGGAATCAAAATTGATATTTATTGAAGTTATTGATTTACAGATATGGAAAGGAGAGTATGGCATAGCTGTTACATAAAAGTTAATTCAGAAGCATTCGTTTTTTAAGGGTCATACAGGGGCTATAGAGCTAATTCCTTATGAGGATTGTGAATCATCTTAGATAAGCATATCGATAACTCAATATGGAATCAGAAGTTCTTACATTTTACTTCCTTAAGCCTTAAATTTGCTTTACCAATATCGATCTACCTATAAAAATGAGAGTTACAGCTAATAAAGTACACTTCTTCTTAGAAGGTATGATGAATTTTATTTTCAGACAGGTTTATCCAGACAAGTCATCTTAAACAAATTGTGGGTGTGTGCTATTTTAATCAGGTAGTTGGTTGGGTTGTTTCTGAATTTGCATTATAAAGGCAGTTAGGAAAGACAATTTGCTAAACTTGTTTCAATATAAATTTACATAATGCTGGAGAACTATATAAATTTCTTGAGAAATGTTAGCCTTAGCCCTAGTGCGGCCATGGACAACATTTCCGCATCTGAACAGATTTGATTATGAGAAATATTATAATTTGAACTAGTCAAGCATTAGTTTTGCCTACAATTCTTATGACTATAATAATTGTTGTAATTATTTATTTATTTTAATATGTTACACCTCAAATAATTCCCACACAAGACTACTTCAACGTCTCGACATCTTGCCCTAGAAAGAATTGATTTATCTCAGTAAGAAAATATCGATTTTTAAGTGATATGCGTATGAATTTTAGTCGTACGAACACTTTTTTCTTGCAAATCTTAAAGCAAACTCACTTAGGTATTTCACGCAATAATTTGCATCGAAAAAAATCACTTTTCACCAAAAACTTTAGCTTCATAAATATATTATATTCCCATCTGCTAAGATATTAATTTATTCTCAACACTTAAACAAACATGGTTCACTTTTATAATGTATTCATAAAGGTTTTAGCAAAAATGAAGATTGTTAAACGTATTTCTGTCGTTTGCGATCATTTTCGAAAATTTCCATTTGTCAGCGCCATTGGTGTCAGTGTTGATGGTATTGGAATGTGAATTTTTACTATTTCTACTAATAGCTTGTTTCTCCCATTGTCGCACTGGACTGATGTCCTTGGCAATGGAATTCTTCACAGAACGTTCCTTATGAACCATATTGAAGTGTTTTCTTTGTTGGTTACTTAAGATTGACAAGATGTAGATTTAAGATGGGAATTGGTGAACTTTTGCTGCAGAACTCAGGGCACGCTTTGCATATAAACTAGAACTGAGTTTTCTAGACAGTTTCCACAATTGCTTGTGCGTGAGCCTTTCTTCGATGAAAGGTGTTTTGATAGGCTATGAAATTTTAAGAAAAATAAATTACTTTAAATAAGGCAAACTTTATTTGTAAGAAAAACGTACCTTAAGTTAGCAAGTAATTTCGCTTTTCCGTCTGCTCGGTTATTCATTGACACATTCCCTGGATCAACTTGGTTTTGGCAAAATTGCTAGATCTATATGTTTAAGCACAGTTGTTAACTTTGAAAATCATGGAGTTGGTCTGTTTGATTTGGTTATTTGGAAGTTTCTTTTATACTCGGAGGTAAACAACATAAAGCGCGTTTTTGTAATTTATGTAAATTTCAAATCCAGACAAGTTTTGGTTTTCTTTTTTTTTTGGTCAACTGATGAGGTGAATCTTATATAGTGAGTTAGCAACTTGAAATTTATTTTGGTTTCTTCTTTCAAATGGAACTTATGAGTTCATTTTTATCTATCTTGGTTCTTGGTGAGTAACTTAAAGTCTTATGAAAAGTCATCGGACAGTCTAACGATTAACTCTACCTTAAGCGATCGCAACATCATGCGACCTGCTATCCGATTAACTTTCGTTACATCTCATCATATTTTTCCACCTGACAGTCGAGATTTTTAATTTCATCTAACAGTTAGCCAGTTTAAATTTTAAATTACTCATAGACATTCACTCTGAACGTGATCGTATAGGCGTAAACAATTTTTTGTTTTGTTTTCAATGGGGAACACCTAAATCTAGGATGAACGCTTTAAATTAATCAAAACAAATAAACATCAAAATGTAAAAGTCTGAATTACAGGTTTTATTCATGACGTGTAGACAATATATTCGTTTTCGGCCTTCTTCTTGATTACCGACATCAATAAAATTGTATTCTGTTATGCTGCTTGAGGGAGTTTCACGGCTGCTTACCACGTCATTGGTATACAGGTTTAAGATCGGGTTGGGTACAACATGAGATTCTGTCGGGCATTTCATTATATTATGATGTCTGACTAAGGAAAATTTAAAAACATATAAGTGTTACTATATTTAAATAGAAACATTCATCGAGACATTATCACACATTAACCGGTTGCTCAGTTTTGATTTAGATATTAACATATTTTCCAGTTCTTAGTTTGTAGTGCACCGTCAACGTGAGTTTCTTAATAATAAGCATTGCTGTATATTCAACAACGTGTGCTATAGTTAGAGAGCACTGGATGTATTGGTTTTCAGATGAAATCAATTTGATGGTGTAGAGGTGTAGAACGAACCGGCAGCGGCAACGTGCTTGATTGCAGGTTCGCGGAGTAAGCTTACTTCCGAAGAAGACAGAATATACATAGATATAGTAAATCGTCGAAGTCTTTATCATAGATCAAATCTTTTGGACTTATAAATCTATACCTTAGCGCTGAGTTCATGGGCTTATGATTACTAACAACTATGGTTGAAATTTTGGTCACAAAATAATTTGATGAATGAACTTACATAATGTTTTTGTATGTATATAAGAGATACTCTGGGTTGAAACCAATTGAACGTTTAGCGCTAAAAAGTGTTGTGTAATGGAAATTCTGCTGTTCTTTGTCGAAAACTGACAAAAGTCTGATAAGCTGAACTATTTTGAGAACAATAAATAAAGAAGGTGCTTGGTCACTGAAAGCTATGCGTGTTAAACTTGAACATCGATAAATAAGTGTGAATGAGTTCCCTTACTCCCCTTTCATGGTTTAATCGTTTAGTAAAGAATAGAATTACCAAAACAAAGACATGTTTGATATAACTATGACACTGGTAAAAAGTCAAGACTAGTTGCTTTTTTTTAACAACTCAATAATATATTTTTACACTAAATATTTCACAACAAAATAATATCAAAAGTATTAGATTTGGATATTCCACCAAAGTCAGTATCCGTTGTAGTTGTGCGATGTGATGAGTCTGCGACAGGTGTTACCATCTTACTTTAAACCAAAAGAGTGTTACAATTGAGCTTATACTAAAAAAGTATTATTTTCTTCGAGTTACTTCAATCAATTAGTATTTTATCTTTTATAAAAATAAATTAAATTTAAATATATGTTAAATTGATTCAATTTCTCTGCCTAGCATCACAATGCCTATTTTCATCTCGAATCACTTCATTTGCTATTTATGGTCTCTAGAAATGGCTGATGCAATAATCTTCGAATTTTTCATCAGAACTATAATGTAAATTCACGATCGATGAATAAATTAAGAGTGGTTGGTTTATTCTTCAATAAAAACCTAGATATAGTTTATGAAACTGAAACTGTGAATGACCTTAAATTACAATTGAACGAAATTGACACTTTAATAAAAACTTTCTTTCTTTGAAAAAAGCAATCCGAATTATTTTAGTCCTAACTTCAAACTAAATTTGATCATTCATTGTGTTCCCAATGCAACACTGATGGAGCAAAGGAAAGGAATACACCAAGTCGATCTGCCTTATTCGTGGCAATCTTAGCAAGTTGGTTATACATGCGCATAGCAATTAGTGATAATATATTATAAGTATAACCATACAAATGTGTGTACATAGACTGAGTGGAGTGCTGCAGAACCGGTCTGATAAATTTGCCTTTTCTGAGAATACTCGTGTCTTAAGGTAGCATGCAAAGCAGTATTTAAGAGACTGGCAAGGCAACAGATCGCATTAGTAAGTTGCAAGCTGCCTCAAGTTCCGGTGAACCAAGAAAAAACGCACACAGTTCGGTTTCGTCTTTGTGGATGTTCTATCTATTTAAATTTTTTTACTTGCAATTTTCGGAAAAGGAATATAAACTCTAAATTTTCAACTCATGACAGCAGAGAGGATAACGATTGGTGTCAATGCTTAATCCCAAATACACGCATACTAAACTTAAAATTCTTAAATCTTTGAGGTGAGATAAGAACATTCAAATTAATGTCAAACTTATACTAATGCAATTGTTTTGTCAATAACAGATTGTCGAAGAACCTATCGTCCATCAAAGGCTCCCGCACAGGAAACTCAGCCAATAATTTAGAACTTCACGTTCTGACTCTCATTCAATACGTACCTTGAATTGACACTACGCTTAAATATCCTTTCGGAGGAATTTTGAACGATAGCAAACAATAATCAAAATCAATCAAACATGGTTTACACAGAACGCACCGAAAAGTACCTGTCAAATGGTTCACCAACTGAGCTGAAGACAAAGTCAACCAGCAGCAGCACATCGTACAAAACTGGCTCTGCTGACAAAAGCTCGCACAAAACGGAGACTTCTAAATGGCAATATAATCGCATGGTCAAGGATGACCGCGAAAAGTTCAACAACCTACACCATTGTTAGTTCCTCCAATTGTTTTGGTTTGGTTTGGTTACATTAACCAGTGAACTGTAAAAAAGAAGGCTTGCGATTCTATTGATAGAATTGAATCTTGTAAATAATAGATATGTAAAGTTAAATATCAGGTATATACAGTAGCTTTTAAGATCATGAAATAGTATTACGAGAATAGCACAAAACAAAAATAATATTGGTGATGTCAATAAAATAATTTCGTTTGTATCGGAAAAGAAACTTAAAACTGTTGTCTTTTGAGTCTGAATTTATGTAAAATAATTTAAGAATTTTTCAGGTTACCGAACCCTAACCTTCATTTCATTTTCCTTGCATATTACTTACGATTGCTAGAGTAGGGGTTTTAGTTTTTTTTATAATTTTTACATTTTTACCAATATTTCGGCTACCAAGCCTTCAAAAAACCTGCTATCTATTTTCATGATTTTTTTTTCTGTCCAATTTTTTTTTCGAAAATCGAGACGAAATCGATTTCGCTTAATTCTACATATTTCATAGTTCACATTATTCTGAGCTTATTCCTGAAAGCCAAAGTCGATTCCTAGCTCTGGTTGCCGAGATATTTGCATCAGAAGTTATACTTTCATGGGATTACAATAGCTTAAGGACAAAAAGCAAAAAAAGTAGTTTTTTGATCATAACTCGGTAATCAGACTTCAGACCTCGCATATAGTTTTGGTTTGCAATGAGGGATAGAAGGCGACCAGACCTTTGTTCTCGTGCATCATTTGATATCTACAGGCTACCAATGAAAAAGGGAGATATGTTGATTTGAAACCGCGGGGTTTTCTAAATGCAGAAATCGAAAGACATTTCTTTTTTTACTATAACTTTATACCCGAGTACTGAATAGAAGATTCACTTGCAGGGCAGATAGAATACCTATAAATCCTTTATTTGATATACCATGGTATAACTGTTGTCGAGGAAAATCGTCAGCAATATCGATTTTTAATTGCGGGAAAATGTTTTCGAAAAATTAAAATTTCAACCAATATCTCGGCTACCAGACCTTCAAAAAACTTGAAAGCTGAAACCCATTTGATGAATAGAGTTTGACCACGCCTTTTTTGTTGATGTATCAGTCGAAAGGTTCTTGAATTTTTTTTTTTCTGCCCAAAATTTTGGCAAGAAATCAATTTCTCTAATTTTATCTTATTTACCTTAGCCTATTTCTGGAAGCCAAACTCAATTCCGAGCTCTAGTTGCTGAGATATTTGCATCAGAAATTATTCGATCTATAGGATTACAATAACCTAAGGACAAAAACCAGAAAACATTGTTTTTCGATCATAACTTGATAACCACCCCTCGCATATAGTTTTGGTTTTTAGTGACTGATAGCGGGCGAACAAACCTTTGTTTCATGCATCATTTGATATAGACTACCTGGGAAAATTGAGAGAAAACATCTAAAGGCAGGAATCGAAAGAAGTTATTTTCATGTTCATGTGGTAACGCTGACCAGGATTATGGTTACAATTTTGCAGATTCTAATGAAAAGAAATAATTTTTCAATTGAGGTAAAATACAGGAATATTGATAGTAAGAAATGTTCACTCAAAATTTAAACAAGCCATTCGAAAAATCTTAGGGCTACGTTATTTTATAACAATTTTGTAATAATCAAGTACTTGAACCAGAGTAGTTTATTATTACACTTGAGGAGTTACTATAAAAATTAAAAAAGTGAAGACACAAACCACTCTAACCATATTTACAGTAGCAGCTATAATAGTTGCCTCGGAATTTCGTTTGGAGTTTGTGGCTTATTATTATTAGCCGCGTTTTATTATCCTCACTAACCCGGGTTACCTCGTGATAATAAAACGATCTGGGTTATGAAGGTTGAAGTTCAAGCTATGTTTTTACCTAAAACGCAACCCTGATAAATTGTAAAGGGTTTTTCAATAAGGACGCTACAAATAAAACAAAAACGGTTTTGGATATCAATGAAATCCTGTGGAAGTACATTTGATGCCATTATGTATGGAACTCGATATCTTTTGCATGGCCACCACGGGCACGCTTGCAGAAGTCCAGACGCTGAACCCAATTTTCGACGGTTTTCAAGCATAAATCGGCCGATACTGCTGCAATTTCACGTTCGATATTCGTACGAAGTTCATCAATCGTTGACGTAGCCCCACAGGAAATCGTTAAATCGCATTAACGAGGCGGCCAATTCACAGGTCCATTTCTGGAGATAATGCGCTCATCGAACTTCGTTCTCAATAATTCGATTGTTTGGCCCGCTGTGTGACATGTGGCACCGTCCTGTTGAAACCACATATCGTCCAAGTCCATATCATCCAATCCATTCCAAAAATAATCGGTAAGCATTGAGCGGTAGCGATTCCCATTCACAGTAACGTGCCGGTCTTGATCATCACGGAAGAAGTACGGCCCAATGACACCACCAGTATGTAAACCGCACCAAACAGTGATTTTTTCGGGATGTAATGGTGCCTCGTGAAGCACATGTGGATTGTTGCCTGACAGATAACGCATATTTTGCTTATTGACGAAACCATCCAGCCAGAAATGAGCCTCATCGCTGAAGACAATTTTTCGATCGTAGCGCTCTTAAAGTGTTGACCACTGACTCCGAATTTCGATAGTAAATTTTAATGATTTCGACTCGTTGCTGGAGCGTATACCTTTCCATGATGAAATGGCAAACCTTACTGAAGAGAAATGTCAAGAGAGCGGGAAAAAATATGGCGTCGTTTGCTGTCCCTATTGGTCTGCTTTTGTAGCGTCCCTATTGAAAAACCCTTTATTTTACTTTTCCACAAAGAACTTGCTTTTATTAACTCTAATTGAATTGACTCTTATCCTATGGCTTCATAAAACTGTGGCTAAGAGTGGTATACGTGTTATTTTTTTTTATCAATATGGCTGATATTAATAAATCTTTCTACAATAACTTCTTTTTTGTCTCACACTCGCCATCTATCCGCCATAATTAGAACAAAATTGTTGGGTTACAAAATAAGCCCCGATAGGTATCGGGGTCACAGGTTGTTGTTGTTTTGTGTGAAAAAAATTAACCCATATGGGTTAGTGAGGATAATAAAACGTGCCTATTATTTTGAAAATGTTAAGAAAGTGTGGACAGCAGAATCAATATTTAAAATTAAAATCTATTCCAGTTTATAAAAGAAAAACTTAAGTACTGCACATAAGTATAGAAGTCTTATATTTTGTCTTCAAATTTTGCAAAATTTTAATTTTTTTAAAAATTTCATCATTATTCTGATCGTTTTACTCATAGTCAAACTGAATTCCGAGATCTTGTTTCCGAGATATTCTTCAAAAATGGCACTACAGGAAAATAGAGACAAAAAAAAAGAACGAAAAATGGTTTTGACATAACGCGGTTAACAGGCCTCTGAAAAGTATTTGCTTCTCAGTGATGTTTTCTTTTTCGTCCATATCATTTGCTCTAGGGTGCGTTGAAGTAAGTTGATAGTTGATAGTGATGTCGTTTTGAAAAACCGGGGAAATGTCCCCAAGAGGAAATCGCCTTCCTTAACAAAAATCCTACCAGACTTATTTAAATAAAAGTTCCAAAACATTTTTCTTATGATCTTTGATTATTCAGTTTTCTTTAAAATTTTTGTCTTCTGTTGTTGTTGAAATGAAACCAAAAAGACGTCCACATCCATTTGCAATGACGTATTTTCTTAAATTTGAACTCTAAAGCAAGATAATTTAATTTAATTGCTTCCTGTTCGATAAACAAAAATTGTTTACCAAAATCATTTAAATTTTTTCTTTTCTCTCAATTAAGATCGCTCTTGAATTTTTTGTCTTCGGTTTTCAGAAAAGCTAAACGAGGGAAAAATAATTCATGTTCAACACAGGAAGGCACAGCTGAGTGGATTGCAACGCGCGATCACAAACTAGTTCTATAAAGCGAGCAGTAAACAAAAAACAAAATAACAAGCCGCCAAGGCGGCTTTCAGATGGTGTTCACATATTGTGAGTTCCAGCATCGAGCACATCAACTAGTCCAAGTAGTCGTAGATCGATAGTGTCTTCATAACAACTTGATAAAATAATTGTCATCTTGTGCGTTCAATTTAATCGAAAAGAAATAAAATAAATTCAGAAACTCTAACAAAATGAAAACAAAAGTTCTAAGCATTGCACTGATCTTGGTGCTGATAGTGTATTTAATCCCCGAAGCCAGCACCAGGATCGAAGGACGGTACAGAGGTTTGATTTTCATTTAAATGGGTCACCACCACAAGATCGTAATCAATATTTATTTAGACCTACCTAGTGAGTGCCTGATGCCCATGAGTTACGGCTATTGCAGGGCGAAGATGAAGAGATACTTTTTCAATGCCAATCGCAACAGGTGTGCGATGTTTTATTTTGGAGGATGTGCCGGGAATGAGAACAATTTTGAGACCTTGGAGGAATGTAATGAGGTTTGTGGAGGTACAAACTTGGAGGAGCTCGAGCGGACTCAAAACGAATACAAATAAATTTAAGACCCATAAAGCGCAACTTGTGTATATAAATAGTCAATAAACGTTTTTTTTTTGCATCTGCGTAGTTAAAATAATTATTGATTTGTGAACATGATTCAATGTCATTTTGGATTCTTTTTTGCATGAATTAGTATTTTTTCTGTGGCAACCTTGAGAATCTATTTAGAATTTAAATGCATATGTCGTCATAAGTATTGTTAGAATTAATGATCAAAATTGCTGGTAATTTTTGTTTGGTTTAGAGTGGAAGATGGATGGCAGTTACGTTAAATAAACTCGTTCTATTGCTTCAAGTGGGTGTTTATCTTTGTGATATTGGCCTTGAAATTCTGATGTTACGCCAAAGCTTTTCACACCTTACCGCGGAATTCAAATTCAATTTTTTACAATGTAATTTTGCAACGCTCGCTCAACATTATAATTATTTTTTTTTTTTTGTGAAAGTGGTTATCGAAGACGTTGTTATTATTATCTTCCACTTAGATTAAAAGATTTGCAACTATTAATTTTCTCCGGTTTCAACAATGCTTGCTCCTTGCGTTTATCATTCACAATGCCACTTAACAAGTAGGTAGGTACTTTCAGCTACTTTCTATAAAATGCATTTTACAAATCCGTAAATCCGATGGTGGCCTCCGAACGATTCAAAGAAACAAAACACTATTTTGTGATCTCATAATTGAATCTTAATTTATTTTGAACACTTGAAATATTTCGCAATATGTTTTGTTTGATCTTAAGGCAGCCCACTTTACTGGTTTTCTTGGAATTTTTTGTGCGATGTTAAATTGCTCATCGAAATTGCTCTTGAAAAATTCTCTTTGATTTTTTTGTTTGGTTTCAATTCCAGCGTCAAACCTACTTATGTACACACTTGCCACACAATTAAGGAGATTGTGGAGATAAAAAAAAATGAATTATTATTGACGTTGTGATTGTCATAAATTTCATACAGTTTTGATGGTGTGACACTTTTATTATACCGGTTGAAGGAAAACATTCTTCTTTTGCGAAGTTATGTTGTAGGAAATCTTGGTTTTTATTGTAAGGAAACCCATAATTGCGTGTTGGCCGGAAGGAAGGAAGTTTATCGACACCTGGGATCATATTGCTAAATTTATTAATTTACGTCTTTTTAATTATTAAACTTAACCATTTACAAGGTAAAAACAGAAATATGTGTCAGTGATGAAACATATTTTTTATCGGTGGAGGCTTAAAAAATGTTGACATGAAGTGTTTGCCTACTATGCACTGACCGATCGTGTTCTCAAAAGCCAAGCAATGAGTCAGAGATCACTTCGCAAGTCAAAGCAGGAGTAGGTATATAGCATTATGCTAAGCTCTACTGGATCTTGAAAAGCATTCATATTGAATTAAAAATGAAGCTAATGGCATCTGGTCCAGTCTGAAAATGCAAATCAGTTGGTCAAAGCTGAGTAATGCATTGAAGTAATGAGAGCAAAAAGAATGTTGATGTGACCACAGCACGATGCAATTCGTCGTGTCATCAGAATGAAAAATCGATTTTTTTTGTGATTGTATTTGAATAGGTACATTTTTTCTTAGATTTTTATGCAACAAGATTTGAGATGAACGTTAAATGCAAATAATATTATAATCAAGAAAATATCACCTCGAAGTTATTGGCTATGCACACTGATGGAAGATTTGGTTATACATTATCTACCGGTAATTCATTTCAAAAGTATAAAACTATAATAATAAATAAAGAAGGTCATTTTCGGAGTTTAAACATTGAAGTGTCCTTGATTTACATACATTTATGTGTATTTGATTATTATTTTACTCGTTTTATCTGAAACAAGCTACATGAAAGCCAGCCCTGGCAATTGTTGTTATTCCTACTGTTTTTTTCTTCTCTTTAATTGATTGTCAAAGCTTTTTTCTGCAGGTGTTTATTTATAATACAACCGGAGGGTTGTGTGAGTCAACACACATTACCGGGGCTAATCGCTTCTTTATTTTCCTTTACGTTTTGAAAACAAAAACCTTTCAAGCAAACCAATTTTAAGATGCGTTTGGGTTTAACTAACCATATCGGGAATTATCAAAACCTGTATGACATATTTTTTGTTGATATTTTTAGTAAACAACATAAATTGCTGTGTGACATAGTTCCCTCATACAAGTTTTGATTCAACAACAATAATTTTTTCAGAATAAATTAATATTTTTATTTTTGTTTGGTGTCACCAAAAGCTTGTTATCTACTGCCTCAATTGAATATTTAAAATTGAATTGAATATTTAAAACAAATTAACATTTTTATCTTAAATTATTTTCACTGCGGTAAAATCCGATACAATAGTAATTCAAAGTAAACAATGACCCAGTTAGTTTAGAATGAAAATCGGTATGATTTTTACATTTAACGCATTTTATTAAGAATATTACAAGCAGGCAGCTTCGCATTCCGCCTTACTGGCAAATCTGTTACCATTACCCATGCATCCACCATACAAAAACTGTTCACAAGCGTTCGATTTAGAATTATAGAAGAAACTGGGCTTAGAACTGCGGCATGGTCCAACGTCTACTTCGAGCGAACACACTAAAGTACAAACCGTCCAAATTAAAAACGTTTAAAAAATTCAAACAAAAAGTAACGTCTTACCTGATTTATCAACTTGAGCTTGGACTACGAAGACCAAGGCAATAACAACCATTAATGCAAATAGGAATTTCATTTTGAATTATGTTTTTTTTTTTTTTGGTTGGGTAATTATTATTTATATTATTCCAAGGTACTCCCTTAATGCTTGATGTCTGTCACACTACTGATCCTCATAACCAAATCATGCCGGGTTTTTATACCTTCTACATTACTTTTGTTTTATTTACTTAAGAAATCTTTTTTTTCAACAAATATTGTGTTTAAAGTTTCCTAGGAAAATCAATCAAAAAGAAGATTAATATTGACACTTATCTTGTTTGAGATGAAGTTGTAAAAAAAAAGTTCTGTACACACGATCATCACACAACAGTTGATTATTGTTTATTGATATATATTTGCTAAGATTTCGAGCAGAAAAAGAAACAAACGAAAATCAATTTAATAAAGAAGTGAGCAAAAGAGCCAATACAAACCGATATAGCAAACTCTGATGTCACCTACATGCGAGTGTTGGCTTCAATATAGCCAGTTCATGAACCAACACTAAATATAATTTTATGGTTTTGAAGCGCCTGAAAGTAGCTTATTATTCAATGATTTTCCTTAAACTGCTATTCATGATCACAAAACGAAAGAGCTGGTGCCAAAACTTGGAATAAGATTTCTTCGATGAAAAATATAAAACAGCGAGAAAAAATGATTCCATTCGCCTGCACAAAGAAAAAAGCATTTGGGACAAAATTAACACTCGTTTCAGAAGAGTTGAGACGAAATTCAAGAAAATTTAGTTCGACAACAACCGCATATAGGTTAAGTTTTCAGAAGATATCAATCAAAGTCTTCTCATCTGCGTTTGTTCATTCAATTTGTTTGGAATGGAGAATGTGCTAACCTTTCCAAAGAACAATTAATATTTGGCCAATCAAGTTTCAAAAAAAAAGTTTCTATTTTGCTTATAAAAGTCGATGAGGACTTTCGTTGGATACATTGTTGTATTGCATTTCTGGTGAGGTTTCGTTCATTATTAATGGACCTGGCCAAGACTCTTGATATTTTCACCAAAAAACAGAATTCTCTAATTCATTTTCTTCGTTAAGTGTTTTCCGGACCAAAACTGCGTTTTTTCAAATGGTATTGTGAAGCGATTAAATGTCGTATTGAAATGATTAAGGTGTCATTCTGTAGACAAAAACTGTTTCTAAAAAACTATTGGAGCAAAATTTCAATTAAGTACTTTGTTACTCAGTAGTAAGGGCTCAAAAACTCCAAAATGGCCAAAAATCGTACTTTTTCAAAGAGAATTCCATCAAAATAAAAACATTTTTCGTTAATATTCCTTAATAAGCATAAAATTCGACATTTAAAACTATTGGAGAAAAAATTAGTTTGAACAAAAAGAATTAAAAAACTATGAATAAAATTTGTAATTTTGATAAGCAATTTTTCTTATGATGCGATATTTATTTTTTTTAAATCTCTTCATTTATTTGGCACGTACTTGTTGTCAACACAGCCATCAAAAAATTTTGAAAAAAGCTTTGATCAAACACATTTTATTTCAAAAATAAGGGAAAGTAAAATCTAGTAACGGCTGACGGAAGTCACGATTCTCATAGGAAGGCGATTCTCTCTCTTAGTAAGATGCATTTAGTTCAAAATTTGTCGTCTGCAGTTGGGTGGCGCTTTAAGCAATAAGAATTTTCAGTTTCAGTCCGGAACACTCTTAAGACGGATAATCCGAAGGCAGTAGACAGTGGAAGTTGTGTTCTAGTGAATTGTTCTCTGTCTTAGTGTCTTGTATTTTTACTTTGACAAGACTAATGTTCCTTCTTTTGTCTGGACGTGCAAAACGAAACGTCGTGCGAAATCGCCTTTAAAATAAAATTTTAGCGATACTCGTCGTAATAGCGATTTTGGGCTTGCGATATCCATCTTTAATCAAGCAAGCTAACCAAAATATCGTTCACATGTCAGGGTCCAAGACACGTGCTCCGATGACGACAAGTAGGAATAGAAACATTGAAGTCCTCAAAAGTTTACTATTTTGGAACTTTACCGATATTTAGTTGTTTTACGGCCGCAAACTTGAGTTCACTTTCTTACCAAAAATAAAACACAATAGATTTGCTAATAAAAACCAATTATCAATATTTATAACAAAAAAATCTACACATACTATTATTCACAATGTTTTTACGTCTACATAAAATAATTTTACAATTGAAACCTTTATGCTTTCAATTTTCTATCCTTTTTTAATGAAGATGAATCTTTATTTTAATTTTGTTCAATAACAAACAATTATTGCATTTAACCATATTTTTTTAATGATAAAGTTTTAAAGTAGCGTTTTATAAAATATAATAAATTCATATCAACGTAATAACGACACATTTAATCAATAGATAATTATTTATAGAGGCTTCCAATAGTTTGAAAGACTAGCAAGAAATTGGTAAATACAACAATAATCATAAATTTGCGTTTATAAAAGTGAAAGTAAGTCTAGCGTTTATTGCATGGCGGTTGACGTTAATCACGATTTTTAGCATGAGCTGGAAGTCATATGCAAGCATTATACAAATTCTCTTCTATTCGTTTTTTGCTTTGATTATATTTACACTTTACCCTTAAGGCTCTCTGACTACTTTCTAGGAAGACAACAGATTGTCGTTTCGTTGTGTGGTTGTTTCAATTTGAAAGGAAAACAAAAATCTTCAAATAACGTCAAAACTATGTGCGAGCAAAAGAATCGCTTCTACTTTTAGATGCCTTATTCTCAACAGTAAAACTTGATTTAAAAGTCCTTATCCCATCCAGTGGTGTCATCTGGCGGAGGACCGTCTGGATCTGGTGGATAGTCATCAAAGTTTGTTGTGTCCGAGGCGCATTTCACTGTAGGCAAGATTGGAGGCTCCAAGCTACGATTTTGTAAGCCCTCCCAATAAAATCCATCAAACCATCTGTTAATTGTTTTAAAAATGATCATTGAATTCTATTTTTGAGTGAAAAATTAAAACTTACTTGTGTTTTTGTATTTCACTGATTCCCCCTCGCTGATAGCCAAGACGTTCGGCAGGATTGTCGCGGCAAAGTTTTTTGATAAGATTACTGGCATTGCGGGTGATATTGCGTGGAAACTCAATGGCATCGATTCCCTTTAGAATAATGTTGTAGGTACGCATTGGATCCGAGCCGGTAAATGGTGGAGTGCCTACAGGAGTTCCATCAATGAAAATTTGATATTGAGGAAAACAGCGAGCATTTACATACCTGTGAGAAGTTCAAACATCAGCACTCCCAGTGACCAATAATCGGCACTTATGTCATGGCCACGATTCAATATAACCTCAGGAGCAACATACTCCGGAGTACCACAGAAAGTCCACGTCTTGCGTCCCGATTGCAGCTTCTTTGCAAAACCAAAGTCAACTAATTTTACATAGCCCCTCTCGTCTAGCAACAAATTTTCGGGTTTCAAGTCACGATAGATTATATTCCGCGAGTGCAGATAATCGAAAGCTTCTACCACACAAGCCGTGTAGAATCTTGTGGTCGAATCATCGAAATTTCCCTTATCACGAAGGATCGTCCATAGTTCACCACCCAAACAACTCTCCATGAGCATGTAGAGATATTTCTTATCTTTGAAGGTTTTGTAGAGCTTCACTATAAACTGGCAATTTGCTTCGCCCATTATCTCCTTTTCGGACATAATATGCTGTTGCTGGCGTGTTTCGACTATTTGGGATTTCTTCATTTGTTTGAGAGCAAATGAACGCGATGGATCGGATACGATTTGCACCAGTTCCACACGTCCGAAGCCACCAACACCCAAAGTGGCAAGAACTCGAAGGTCGGACAGGCTGACATCTCGGAATTGTTCGTTGATCCTAAGAGTGGTTGAAAATTAGTCAAACACGGTAATGAAATAAAAGCTAAGAGTGCACTGAAACTAGCAGGACTTACTTCTGATTTTATTTCTGTTTTTGGTTTTGTTTAGAGAGCATAAAAGAGGCATACAGAAATGTTGGTTAATTTTAAGAATTATTTATCTTATATTTTAAGAAATATAAAACTTAAATCAAAGAATTTCAAAGAAATTCTAAAACCTTTTTAATTGTTTCAACAAATTAGTCAAGTTCTTCTGGATTTCAGTAGGAAAAGCAAAAGATAACAAAAAACCATTTTAAGGCGTTGTTGATTGCTTGTTTTTCACCAAAAAACAATGAAAAAAACTATCTCCTTTCAATATCTGCATATTCACGTCAAGTTATTATCACACAAATGTTAATTGCTTGGCTCAACAGGCCTGCACGTATGCCTTACCCCAACGAAACGGAAACACACTAGCAATGCCACACCAAGATAGAAAGTGCAAGTAAAATGGCCATTTTTGCTAACCCTGACTTGACTATGTTACACAAACACTGCCGCCACCGCGAATCGTGAAAGTTCAAAAGGCAGCGGAGGAGAATAAAATTAACAACAAAACCAATAAAAGTTGATAAAACAGAAAAAAATAAACAACATTTGAATATTGAAATTGTGAAATCAACAAAGAGTGCTAAATGCAAAAATACTCACTTTTTCCTCTCGAGCGTGCCCTCGTCATCGTATCGATGCCGTATTTCGTCCAAATTCGATATGAGCTGGTTGAAAGTCTCCCTGTCGATTACCAAGCAAGTAACGCCATCTGGTGAATTGCAAATGATGTTTGCTGTTCGAAGATCATCACTGCAGAGGGATTTACAAATTGTTAGTGAAAATGAAAGACAAGTCAAGACAACTTCTTACCCTTGCAGTGCTTTTTCACCAAAGAAGTCACCTTTGCTCAGAGTGCGAATAAATTTCTCTTCCTGGGCGTCTTCCTGTTTGATAGTTACACGGACTTGACCTTTGGATATTATGAAGAAAGTGTCACCTCGGGCTCCTTGGCGGACGATGTAGTCGCCCATTTGATAATAGGTCTCCTCCAGCACGTCTGATATTTTGATGAGAGTATCTTCCGGCAGATTCTTGAAGATCGGCACACTGCAAAAACGTGAACATCTTATTATTAGTTTTGGTTTTCCTTTTTTGCATTTCCTCGTGATCAAGGAGGATATCGAACTCGTCGTCGTCGTCGGTCGTGTCGGAATGCCGCGTTAATGGCATTACAGAAAACACAAAAAGAGTAAAGAAAGTTTTGCATTCCTGCGACAATAATGACGAGACAAGTATTATTCAATAATACGATCGGCTAACTGCTGGGATCAATGCCTTCTGACGGATTTGAAACACTATCGAGATTGATTTAATGAGAAGTTGCCATTGATTTAAGTACAAGTACATTTAACCGGATAAGTGAGTTTGTTTTTTTTTCGGCCTTGTACCTTGCAGCTTGTGATTGCCACTTATAGTGGACAACCGCCATCATTAGGTGGCTTGTTTGTTAAAGAGAAAGTAAGGTAAAGCGCAGTATGGGAGTCCTAATCACTTGTAAACGTACCAACTTACTTGGAATTGCCTAATAATTTTGAAGTAATTTTCTTTTTAATTGTGCGGACTATTACACACATTCGCTTTGAGGCTGAAATTTATATGCACCACTGACCATATTTACTTCAGAAAATTCCCCTTGCCTTTTACTACGGTGCTGGTGTCAGTTTGGACAATGGGTGAACAAATCCGTCAGACAAGATAAGTTGAAAGAGCTTAACTTTGCCATCTGGTTGCATCATCAATATATCACTGCCACAAGCTCGCTAATTCTTATTATTATTAATTTCGATCTGCATCAGTAGTTTGTCTACAACGACTTACATACGACACAGTATACACTATGTTTAGCTTCTATTTATGGTTTATGGAATGATTTCACTGCTTTATGTACATCAAAAGTTGCATCAACAAAACGTGGAGTGCGAAATGATTTTTAATATGTTTCCTTTTTGGAGGCCTAGATTTTCTTGTTTGATCGATTCAATGGAGAATTGAGTTCGAACGAACATTGCACCTTTTATCATTTTTTTGTTGAAGCATATAAGCTCTGAAGCAAGGATGGTAGTTACAAGCAATACAAACTGTCTGCTTGGGCGAGCTTTTTAATAGCCTTACTAAATGGTTTGACGTGTTATTAATCCATAACGCGCTTTCAAGTGAAACTTGAATAGTTTAAAGTGCAATTTTAATTGGAGAAACCTACTGTTAAACATATTAGTAAAGTGCGTTGCACCGCACTACAGGGGTGGCTATACAACGCATTTGACAGCCATGCTTATGCGTGAATTTAGTCTTGTTGGAACGAACTAGCTGTGTTCGAGGACGACAGAAGGTTAATTATGTCAAAGCCATTCAAATGTGCAATACAAAAATATTGCTTGATTTTTTTTTTTTAATATCTTAAAATTAGTTTCAGCATTATTTTGATTTATGGGCTCTCTTATTGGCCCTAATTTTTCAAAGACCAGATGATGAAGAGGTCATTGTTTCAAGAGCTTAGTGATCTTCCCGCCGCCCCAGCTGGTTCGCAGTTCGGTCATTAATAGATTTGATGGTGTTAATGAATAATGGCTTCGTTGTTCTCTCTTTCAATTTGGATGAATTAATTGTTACAACGGACGGCTTGACATTTGCATAAATCGAAACGTTTGAATACATTATATGCTCTGAAACTATAGCTTTTAGCTTACCGTTACGTTGGGAAAATTAAAAGAAGATAATTTTATAAGTTTTGAAAAGGGTAAACCTTGTTCCTTTTTGATAAACCGAGTAAGATATCAACAAATTGTTTAGATAACAAAGAACTTCTCTCGATCGATTTGGAGGCTATCAGGTACCTTAAGATTAATTTTTGCAACAAAATGAACCTCTTTCGTTGAGCCCATCATCACTATAGCTACTCATTTTCGCATTTGATTTTATATAGCTAAAAATATATAATCGCTTTGGTGAAATTAAATAATTGATTACTCTTCCGGCAAAACGTCTGGCAAATCATAAAAACATAATGAAAGCTGACCGCCTTGAGCACAGGCGAAAAAAAAACTCGATTATGTATGCCAAACCATCAAGGCGACTTCCAATTTTTTCCATCATCTTAAATTACTTTTCATATTTCTTTTTCCTCAAAACAAAAAGTAATAAAAATAGATTTCCTCAAAAAAGAGTAATACTCAATTGCATCTTGAATTGTTTTTGTCTGTTAGTTTAACCAGAAGGAAAACACACATGAACGGAATAATGTCATAATAAATCCATTCCGTAAGCAACGAAAGAAAAAAAAACCGTAAGATTCACTTTAAAAGTTGTGTTAGCGATACGTTTTATAGGCTGGATGACATCATAACTTCGGGCTAGGAACTTGCCCATGCCCACTCGTTCAACTGCTGACTAATGAAATATTATATCTTCTTGGGGCATTCTTTGCATCTCAATCAGGTTACCTTAGTTTGTACACGAGGCACTTAAAATATCACGCTTCACGATAGTTGTTAAAATTGCACAAACATAAGAAACTGGACACTCGTTTTGAGCTACCGATTTCATGGGGAGGTTCTGATTTCATGTTTTCTCTGTTTTAAATCTATAAGAACGAAGGCATTCTCACAATCTCGTGCACAAATAGACTTTTACTTTCGATATCGTGTTGTAACTTTAGACGATCGTGGTTGTTTCCACCCCGAAGCAGCTCTGGTGGGCGTACAAAACTTTCGTTTTCATTTGATATCTGTGTACCTTGTCGAACGTAAGCCAACTTTGCACAAAGCGAAGCATGATACCTAATTTAAAAACACTGGGTTAATAGCCACCATATAAACATCGGTAGCTAAACGCAATGTAATATGGCAACTTAAAACGCTTGAAGCGTCTTCTAGACCAGTCAGTGTGGAGTAAGTAAGTGAGGCAGGTCGTAATCGTCATCGTTATTGTTATTGTAGACGAATCATGGTGACAAAAGAAAACACTGTTGCATAAGAACCATTAGCAGTCAAGTGTTTATTCAAAGCACGCAGGTTTTGAGTTTTTCCCAAAGTGAATCTCTTCGTCCCGCTTTGCCGTTTCAGTAGGTTGCTGTTTGTCTATAGCACGTTCAACTCAAGTCTTACCTAATGTGCGTCACGCGTGAAGCAACAAACGAATGCGTCCGTCTTAATTGCGAATGTGGTCAACAACAACAATGACTTTTCGTCATACAGGTCGTCTGTCGTAATCACAAACAACACTCACCTTTTGAGGAAGTCCGTATATTCGGCTTGACGGATCAAACCAGTTCGCATCATAATTGTTTGGAAACATTGTCGTTCTATGGCCCAAAGTTTGCATTCCGTAATGGCTGTGATGGTTGCCGTTCGTTGGCAATTGTAAAGTATGGCCAATTCTCCAAGTACCTTGGCACCTGACAATGTTGACAGGTATTTTCCTTCTCGTGAGACCTCAACTCGACCCTCTGCAAAAAGATAAACAAAAAAGAAAAAGCAATTAGTCATGATGCCAAGCAACATCAAAAGTAAACAACAAAATAAAGAAGACAGCAAAAATGTGTACTTTAGTCATTGGATTGGCTAAAATGACGAATAACAATAAGGTGTGAAATGTTTATTACCTTTTATTCTGTTTATGAATAATATACAGGAATTTCGAAGTTTTTGCGTCAACTTATAAATCATAAGTATCATCATCGGTTTCAAGAATAAAGAAAAGAATTTTTCGAAGAGGCTCAACTTGCTTTTAGTGGAATTGAATGTTGGGAGATTTCACAAATAACAAATATGTCAATTAAATCTGAAAATTTTGACATTTTACTATCTAAAATTGAATAAAACTAAAATATCAAAGTTTAAGTTTCTGTCGATTGTTTAAACACAACTTTAAGTGATTTCCATATATTATAGTTTTGGATTTAACACTTAAGATTTCACCAACTCTCAAACGCATATACCTATCCCATTGTTAAAGATCACCCTTTTTCTCCAAAATGGCAATTTCGCTGTTCTAAAACAACATCTAATGAAAAAGATTGAGAAAAATAGAAAACATACAAGAAACCTGTGTGATGATTTCACTTGAAACGAGTTTTTGTCTGCTTTGCGATTGTGACTGTGACGCTTGGTGATGGATCTCCATTCAACCACAGTGGCAGCAGTTGGCACAAAGCCGCATCATCCTCAAACCACTCAAGAGCAACGCGGCTATGCATTCCATACTAAAAGTTTTCCTCATTCACTCTCCATCACAAAGTACGACTACGAGTCAAACTATGTATTCCTCCGGTTTGGTTAGAATTTAACCGCAGCATCCGTTGGATGCATTGTCTGTTGATACTTTGTTTCTAACACTGCGTGATCAGTCATCATTTAAAATGCTTGAACGAAAAATTTTCTCCCCTAATTAAATTCTTTAATGAAGAGGAAGATGATTGTGTTGTAGCACCATCATCATCATCACCATTCATTTGTTGTGTGTTCGAACGTATGTTGCGCCGTTTTGTAGCTGAACTAATGAAACTATTTGACGTTAATTTGCACTCAACATGATATCGATAAGCAGCCATAGGTTATATACAGAGACTGAACTGAAGCTTCGATGATATACTGACGCTTGTGATGATAGGAACCTTTCGTAAGGGATCACAGAGTTTTTGGATTGGTTTGGAACAGACCATACTATTTATAAGAATGAAAGCCATATCAGATCGTAACCAATTTGAGGCTGAATTAATGAAGCGAAATGGGAACACTTTTTTAATTATAATGGTCTCGACTTGGGAACGATAAGATCATACCAAAGCAATTACTTAAGTGACTTCATGGTGTATGTAGGTGTTGTCTGATAAGTTGATATGAAAACAACACACAAGTGGAAAACGCGAAGAACAGCATCTTGAAAACTTTGTCATATTGTCTGAAATTACATGTTTAGCTCAAACTGAAATGTAACTGAGGTATCTCTGAGCTCTGACAACAGCAAACATGACTTCTTTTCTAGTCGAGATTGCTGTCGAATAATTTTCTTAAAACTAAGTGTTATGTCTCAAGGCCGGTCGTTTGTTTCGGTTGCCACATATTTGTTTTTTTTTTTTTTTTTTACTTGAAAGGGAAAAAGGTCAAAGTAGTTTCAGTTTTGTATGATAGATCAAGGCAACTATTACTTGTCTTTTTATTTCTCTTTAAATGCCTAGTACTATGATTTAATGCCTTCGCTTGAAATTGAAACTCTACAAGGCGAGTTTTAATTAAAAGACAGCAATTGGATTTCTATGGCAGAAAGACAGTTGTGTATCAAATCATATAACTTAACTTATTTTCGCAGGAGAGTGGTAATTAAAATCAAGACGTGGTTATTTCACTCTAGGAATTGTTGAGAGATGCTTAAGTCACTGAGCTGGCGATAAAACTACAAAATAAAAAGTCGATAAAAAGTGATAGCTGATGTGCTGGCGAGTTAGTTATTCCTAGTAATTTGTTGTTAGATAAAAGCATGTACACGTTTTGAAATTAGATTTTTACATTTTATATAGTAATGACCTGAAAAATCAACTGAAGTTTAGTATGAAATCAGTTAGATCGATATATTAAGGCAAGCTTTGCAGCATTGAATAAAACGCACCTTATTTGTGAATTTAAACCATAAATCAGAGAAGATCATTTACTCAAATCGATGAAAATCAAATTTCAAATGCTGAAAATACTCAAATATTATTTAAAAGATTACAAAAAAAAAGCATAGTTTCGATAAATTAGCAATGAACTTTCTAAATTCATCGATACAGTGCCATTGGCAAAACAAAAATAGAACTTTGGCCTGAAACGCGAACAATAAATCCTCATTTGATTATCAGATTTCTTTTCTTTTTTCTTCAGGCTTAAATTAACGATAAGTAATAAATCATTGATGTCATTGAGACGCCAACAAATAGTTTCCAAACATTCGCCCTTATCATATTCGATTAACAGAAACACGAAAAATAAAATCTCGTTTTAGCTTAAATGTCAGCTCTTTCATGACACCTTTTTGTGTCGACTTAAAAGTCACGAATCAAACAGAGAGCCAAAGAAAGAGAGAAAACTGAAAATGCTTCTTTGAAAAAGGCTTTTTTATACACACACTTTGCAATGATCATCGGCTTCGCATGACAAAAGCGAATTTGGAAATCGACATCAAATTTCAATCACGATTTTTTCGTTCACAGTTGTTGTGGTTTTGAATTTCAGAAAAGAGCAAACAAAAACAAAATTTTAATGAATAATTTCCCGGTTGGGTTTCGTTGACAGCCACTTTCTGAGAAAAGTGACAGTTGTTGTTGTTGTGCAAACAAAGTTCATCTCTGTCGATTACGATAGCAACATTGGAGACCTACCTCAAAAGATTCATATCAGTTGTTTGCATTTTCCATCAAAACCGTTAATTTGTTTATGCTCAACAAACAGTGTCAGTGTTGGAGGAGACTTCAAAGTTGCATGCGTTGGCGCTCTATGATAATTGGTTTACACTTGCGTTTCGCTGTCATAACTATGCATTTACTCTATAGCTCCATCAAAGTAACGGTGTAGCTACATTGCATACGAAATTAAGACGTTGCTAACATTTAAATGTCACGAAGATTATACCATGTGTCGTTCGTGGGTGCATTTATGTTTGCAGGAATAAGACCTTGTAGCCCAAGTATGCAGGAAAAAGTGTTGCCAGATTTACGCTTTGAAATAAAAAGCGTACCAAAATAATGAAAGTGGGAACTCTGTTCGATAATAAGCAAACCAGATCCATATGCAAATGTTTCCTTTTTTTTAACAAAAAGAATGTTTCAATTCTTGAATCAACTAAAGAAAGATTCAAGTTGAGCTGCACACACAACTATCAAAAGTAAAAGTTAATTAGAGTGGCAGACTTTGAATAAAGACAGATCACCGACTCCATGGTTTGTTGTATAAATAAGTAGTTACCTGCCAGTTTTGGATTGCCAACATCGAATGAAAATAAAAGTGTAAACTATTTCTGGAATCAGACTCATTGTTATAGACCTGAAAGTGATACAAAACTTGACTGAGGGCGTAAGAAATTCAACTTTTTCAGCAACTTATTTGGGAAATGACAAGATCCATGAACTAACGGCCTTATGTTTATATTCTTTAAAAAAAAAAAAACCAACTCTACCGGTTTCCATTGAAGCAAAAAAAAAACTTGAAATGCGATCGGAAGATCATTGAACACTTAAAGAGCTGCAATACAACAACACAACCAAAACAACCGAGTCCAAGACCGGATGGTAGCGCGAATATCGCGACCTTCTGATGAAATGTTGGTCTCTGTGTGGCTGGTTGCGGATGATGTCACAAGATCTTATTGATCGAGCAACATTTTTTATTCTGTAAAGATTGCTTACCATTGTCATCGCGATAATCATCGCCACCGCCAAAGCTGTCCAACGACGACGACACAGGCGGGATGGTCTCAATGTCCTGGTCTTTAAGGAGATTTCCGGTCCTGCGCTTGCGAGCATACGTGTGGACAGGCACTATCAACCGCGGCCGCGGAATGCTGAATTGATCATCGGAATTATGGGTGCCGTTGGACGAAGACGAGCTTCCGGGTTGTCGACGGCCACGATTTTCATTAAGCGATAGTCCGCTAAATGAAGTTTCGGTTTCCGCGTGCAGCTGAAGCGATGGATCGCAGAGGTTTGTTGTCGAAGCTGAAAGTCGGCCATTGCTGTTTCTGATGATGTTTTCGCTTGGTTCCAGTTGGAGTTGTGATTTGGAATGCATTTTGTTTAACTGATTCGAGCTGGAGATCCTGTCGGTAGTGCGGGTAGTGCGTGGTGGAGGTTTGGGGGGAGTTTTGTTTGAAAAATATTCATGGTTGTCTGAAGGTAATGGTTGTTGTCTGACGGTCACACTTGGCACGCGAACACTCTTGGCTCGCAGAATGGACCGTGGTGGTCGTGCTGAGGGTTGATTCTTCTGGGCTTCGTATGTGTCATTGGAACTTATTCTAGTATCACAGTTTCGAATGGGAGGAGGGGGTGGCATGACCTTCTGGCGAACTGGTTGAGTTGCGATCACATTTTCGTGATGAGACATTTCTTTTTCAGTGGTGTGGTAGTTATTTACGATTTTCTGCGTAGGCTGTCGATTTTCAACCTTCCATATTTTCCTCAAGTCTTTGATGTCTAGAGTGCTGCAAGCAGTAGACGCCTTAGGAGAATACACCACCGTGTGGGATCTTCGTAATCCCCTAACTGGTGGCAAATCACAGTTTACTGCTGTGGGAACTATTTGTCTTGGCCGTTGATGACGCGTTTCCGTCGGATCGACTACATAATGGTTACCATTGAACTGTTTGTGAGTCGTTGTGTTCTTTTCATTTATAACCTCATTGCCTTCAATCAATTCATCCCAGCCAGGGTATTGTCTTCGCGGTTTGCGCCTTAACGTCGACGGCTTATATCCATTCAAATCCTTAATGGCCTTGACAATTCCGTCGTTTTGCTTCTGCTGTTCCAGTGCTCTAATTTGTTCAAGTGTCATCTGGTATTTACTCAGCACAGAGCCACCACTGCCCGCGTTCAAGTAACCAACTGACTGAAGTGGTTCTGGGTTAACCGATGTGTTAATGCTCTCATGGGCTTGTAACCAGTTGGCTTCGTAAAGAATTCCCATTGCGTTGGTCTGCTCCAGTGAAAGACTGGCATCGACTGCCTTTCCCGGATATCTTTTAATCCTCATGTTGGTGGCCTTTGATATTTTCTGTTTTTATTTTCCAGCCGATCTATAAGTGGTGGGTACTTTATGCCACACCCAAAAGTTTCACATTAGTGCTGCAATATCTACACAAAAATAAAAACACAAATTCTTCTTGAGCAAAAAACGATTACCTTCACTCGGTACATTGCATTGTGCACACGTCTCCTTCTGTGGGCTTCTTTTGACCGAAATATCAAACAACAACAACACAACATGGGCCTTACAACAATAGAAGCCGGTTTTAACTTTCAAACTAACAGACTTTTATTCGAATCAAGTTACCATCAACCAGCTGATGCCAACGAGTTCTTTGAGAAAAAAGTCCAAAGATTAGTTTTTGTATACGTTTCGGTTCTCATTGGACCATGAAGCAGTGGATCGTGTTCCCAGCTTGGTGCAACAATGCTCCCAAGAGAGATACAAAAAATTTAATTTCATCAAAAAACCATGTGGATTTTTTTCTTTTGTTTATTCGAACAGATGATGAGTTTACAATGGAGAATTGACGTCGACACTACAATACCTATTTCTTCGGAGCTTGAGAGTACCTACGTTAATTATGTACGGTTTTTGAATTAAAGAAGGTCAAATTAATCTTAAAAACCTTCACAGTTAACACTTAGTTTCAAAGGTATTTACACGGACCGTGTTTTTCTAAGATTGCATAATTTGATAAGAAGTGGTCGAGGTTTATAGTAAAATCGATACTATAACTGTATATAATAATCGTTACTAATAGATTGATTGGGGAATTCAAAAGTGTCAAGATAACTTCGGGGGCGATGAAAACAAAGTGATGAGGGTGAAGTTTTTTTTTATCAATTTTTTAGACAAAAAAAATAAACAAAGCTTTTATCTTGAAAATGTCGACCATAACCAAAGGGAGAAGCTGTTTAGTTTGAAAACGAGAATTATTTCCTTCAAGATAATTCAAAGGGTAATTTTTGTTTTTTTTTTTTTTTTATAATTATGAAACTGGGGAAAGCATGCATGGATGTACAATACAATAGGTACGGTGAATACTCAACAAAGTATGGAATCATATTTTGATTTGAACTAGTGACTCTGTCCGTTGTTGTTTTTAACATTTTGAAAGGCAAAAACACACAAAAATAAATATAGACGTCACTGGATTTGAAGTTTTCTGTTCAAACTGTTCAAACAAGATATTTACGTATCAACATAAATTTACTACAACCAAACACCAAATTCTGTTTAATTTGGAAGATTGTATATTGTTCGTATCGAAATTCTGTTTAATTTCTGATCGCACTTCTCAATCAAAACATTTAATAAAAACTACCAAAGAACAAAACAACGGCAGATTTATTGAACATTGAGAGGACATTGCCAATCCGAGTTCGACTTTGGTCTCTGATCAAAAACTGTTCTCGCATTTTAAAAGCTTGCCGCTCTTGCATCACCGCAATAACCAATCAGCGCACCTGATCGTACAATTTTTTCTTAATTGTTTATAATAATTACAACAAGTTTTTCGTCGTTCTCCTTTTGCGAGTAATTTTATGATTTTCATTTTCTTTAGAATTCGAACTCAGAGTCTATTTTAATGTCTAGAGTATATCTCGACTCTCGAGTTCGATCGAAACTTGTTGACCTTGCAAACAGATCGCGTTTTATATGCAAAATTAAAATTCGTACCATAAACAATTCAACTAGAAAATCCAGTGTGGTCGTGTTTCGAGTATATTAAACAAATCAGCAGAGGAGGCAACTGCAAAAAAATTACCTTTCTCTTTTACAATAGCAAAGATCATGTTATCTATCTATAGACTGAAACTCAGACTCACTCTATAGGCTACGAGTTATTTCGCCTGCCCTATGGCATTTGCATTTGGAGTACTTTCATTCAATTTGACTTGGCTTTGTTCCTAGAATTTTTTCAGTTACGTTGTCCCATTGCAACATTCAAAGTTTAACGTCTGCAAGACTTGGTTTTTCGTCACTGAACCGGAGAAAAAAAAATCAAGTACGCTACGCTTCGTTAAAGGTTCGTTTACACAATAATTAAACTGACGATATTTTTCGTAAAACCAATTGTGTGAAGAAGAAAAAGATCATGACTCAAAGTATATCATAGCAAAGGCTTCAACGAAGAAAGGCTAACAAAATCAATAATGAAAAGATTGATACATTAACAACGGCAAGCAAGAGTTGAAACATACATATGAAGGAGTTCTGACTTCTGAAGAAATTATTGTCGGTGCCAAGTTGAAAAAAATATCCAAGTGTGAAAAAAATGCTCAAGGCCATAAATAATTTTGCGGATTAGCGAAAATTCAACATGAAATTATAGTAATTAGATCCAGGAACTCATTAGTGGACACTTATCAACATCTGGAGGCCATTTCAGAATGCTCAAATTTAGAGTGGGTGTTTTGAAGATGACTACCAATCAGAACGAAGATTTTTTTATAGATATAAATGTTATCGCTTGGTAATAATATTTACGTACACTAATTTTTGTTTACAGATTATTCAAAAAGAAACGTTCTAAGGTAATATTTTGGCAAAACAAATGTAAATACGAGATAGTAGTCTTCTGACATTTTAAGTTGTTATTTCAAGCAGTGGTTGAGACAAAAATTTGCTTGGAGATTATTGCGATTGCATTTTAAACAAGTCACGGACGGTCGTAGATGTATTAATTTTGCTGTTTTGTTATTTAACATATGTAGGTATTTAATTTTGATCGTGTTTTCAAAGCAAGAAATTGATCACAGATCGATTTTTTAAACTGTACCGATGTTTCAAATTGACATTTATCATAATTGTTCATACATCATACTTAATAGGTATGGTATTTGGAGATTTCAGAATACGTCAACAACAGCATCTTTTAAGCCTATTAAAATATTGTTAGTTTAGCTGCATTTTCTTATCAAGCCAGTATAATCATTGAAGTTCGTGATTATCAAACAATGACCGAAAAAAAATAGTGAATTACCATTTTTAATCTCAATTCGGAATTCGAAGGAGATAACAAAATCACCAGAATTTTCCATGATTCAAAAATGTTTTGTTTATTTGATGAAAATAGACAGCACAATTTCTGCTGGAAGCAAAAATATTGTTGTTTACTAGAAATTTAAAATCTTTTTATAAAAGCAGCTCCCTGATCGTAAAAACACTTAGCGGAGAGGACTCAGATACTAACATATGGATGACCTGGTTTTGAAAGTCGGCGCAGCTGCAAGATCCCTACATCATGATATGATACCTGATCTCTTTTTCAAATCGAAAGAAGCCCACAGTGTCGCTGGAAGACGGTATAAACCTGCAATCAAATCCCATCATAGGGTAGGTTATACTCACACAAACAAAACAATACAATATCCAATAAAGATTTGATCATGCAGACAGATATTTCGACTTCAAAAGGTCTACTGCGGATGCTACGCTAAAATTGTTGTTGTTGTTGCCCGAAAAGGCTGAATGCAGATGTTTTTGTTTTCTTATTCAACACGTTTTACACACACACTTATATAAAACAACATTTCTGTGGCATTTGCACACAAAATCAATTTGACACCACAAAAGACGACCTGAGTCGTGGAGAGATACTGTACAGGAAAACCGGAATAAAATCGCCGAAATTCATCCGTGGGCAATATTCTGCACAGTTGTTAGATACAACGTCGGCGGCGTTTGTGCATGCTCAACAAATAAAATAAACAAGAATCTCAAGATCCACGGAAATCGTTTTAGACGTTCGAGATAAATTCAAATTTCAGTCTTACTTTCGTTTCGGAAAATTTAATACTTTTCTTTGTTGTTCAACCGACTAGATGAAGCGAACAAGATTTTTTCTCATTTTTTTTTCCTAAACAAGAAAAATATGCGGAACAAAGAAAAATCACGCGTACTCTTTAACATGTGGACGATATCGACGAAGCTCCAACGATCGGTTAACTATGGGTGGGCTTCCAGATTAACAGTATTTTTTAAGGGGTCATGCATATGAAGAGACAACACCACAAAACAAAAACAAAAATAGAGAAACGATTAAAAACAACTATTGACACACGAAGTCATTTACTTTTCATTTTCATCTCACAAATTACGACAAAGAAAAGCAGTCAACCGCACAACCGATCGCAACCGAGTTTTTCAAGTGAATGAGTGGACTTCTTCGTACATTGAAATTGAAAGCTGATCGGCTCTGGCTGTTTGCTTATGTCTGATTTTGAGTTTTGGAGTGAGATTTATTCTCTTCTCTAATACTTGCTTAGTAAGGTACTCTTGCTGTGTTACTTTTTCGATTTTCTCACACAGCGACGCTTACGCACTGGGTTGCCATACTATTTTATTTGAAGTCCAAAGTTAAAATTCAAGAGCATGAAAAATGAAAACTAAATTATTTTTAAATACTTTACATGAAATCCCATAATTCTATTCTATCTGCCGGTATTCTAGGGAGACTTCCAAATGAATATACTTTTTAATCGGCCAAAAAAAATAATAGGTTATGTGCAGATCCAGCACTGAGAAGATGATCTGGTCAACAATTTTAATGTAATGCCACTTTTCGACTTTCCAAGACTGAGTTATGCAATTAATACTGACAGTCAAATAAAAATGCGTAGTTATTGCAAAGATAGCAGGTAAATGGCACTAAGGGATGTCATTAAAGGCTCAATAACCGGCATTGCAGTAACCTAACAGCTTAAATGTTTATGGTCTAAGATTAAACTTTCAACGTTCTCTTAAGAAAAAAAAATCGAACCTGATACGAGTAAGAGTGAGTAAAGTGACGTAGACTTAAAAACCTAAACTGGTTGGCTTGCTCCACGATCTTTATGTGCATACTTTAAGATCTAAAGTATTATTATTCAACACAAAATTATTGCATATTTTAAGGAAAATGACTTTAGTTTATGTTCGAATTATTTTATATGGTTGCCAGGTTATAGTTTAAATTACGATTGGAGAAATTATTATATAGTTCAAAATATGTACAAATATGTTAACAAAATAGTCGAAAATATATGAATGAAATCAAATATAAAGTTGAGTGTACATTTTTGCTAATAACATCTACTTTAGGTGGCACTATATACGGATTCAAACATTTCAAAAGGCAGCTGTCCAATATCCGTATCAAACTAACAAAAAAAAAAACTAACCAAAAACGCTGTCTTCTTTCTTCGGCTAAGTAATAATCATAGCAAATTTATGTATGATTACAGAGCGGAAATAAATAAACACTCACTCACCTTCCATCACATAAACAATGCTGCCAACATCTCCCTCTTTGATGATGAGACTCTTTGCCGCATACTTTACTGGGTACATACAATCGACGATCTCTCGTATCTGTGTTATGTCCAGGTTCTTCATAAAATCATTATCTAGAATTGCCGATTTGATGAGTTCACGCGATCTGAAAAAGTTCAACAAAAACAAAATAAACACTCAATTAGAAATTCACTGTATATATAGACAAGTTTATAATTATTTTTTTTTTTTGTGAAATACAATCATCATTAAGGGGCGAAATACAATAACAAGCACTGAAAGCAAATTGAGTACATATTTATATTTAAAATCTTCTAATCGCTCTCTTACACAATTGACTTTGGTATCTTAACGAGCTCGGTGTCGGCTCCCGCTTGCTGCGACAAAGGCTCCGCACTAAAGCCCTGTCTTTTTGACCGCGGTTCAGTAGTCACGGTCTTTATAGAGCCTGTGCAACTCTCCACCCCAATATTTCGTTCCAAAAATGATTGCGTCAGAGGACGCACCACTTGACGAAACTTGTCAATTTCGTTCAGGAGCTCGACAATAATCGCCTCTTTTTCAAGACACTTTTTTTCAGCCAAAGACAAATCATTAGTCAGACGAATTATCCTCTTATTTCGCTGATCAATGATTTCGTCCTTGACTCTAATATCGGCCAATAGGCTCACAATAAGCTCGGTTTTATTCGACACATCATTCTTGCCCGCAAACGATGAATGGATATCTGTCAAACTCCTGCAGGCACTATTCTTCCGCATGTCACTTTTAATGGCACTCACACCGCGATTCATAATCCCGCCGCGAGCATTTGACAATTCTTTACAACAATAGCTTGTTCCACTCATTTCGAAATACTTGACACTAAGACAGTTTAACTTTGGCATACGTCGCGTCGGTTGGTCGTGCAGTTAAGTTCAATAAAGTTGCCTTGCAGCAGCAATGACCCGTCAGAGCTGAAAGTCAGCGATATACTGTGGTCTTTATCTGAATGTAAATTTGTAAAATGTAACCCAAAATTATAAATTCCACATGCGGGAATAACCGACGTTAGCATTGACAGCTCTGTCGTGTAAAGGAAAAGTTTCTACGTGCACACTGAGCCTTCCTAGCTTTTATTACGTCAATGCCGTGGTAGTCACTATATGAATTGTGACAGGGTGTCCGATCACTGTGCGTGCATTGGCCGCACACAGTTAACTGTCAATATCGATGTCAACTGGAAGCCATTTGGCCCCAATACCGACCGAAAAATCAACATTTAATATTTTTAACATTTCGAAAATTTACATTTTGTGTGCCTTTTAACCGAACCACAACATCAAGACCAACTCATCATAAGTCAAACAGCTCGCGCACTGCGCTGCCATTACACTCATTACACTTATACTGCAGATGTTTTCATTTTTCGTTAAAGGTTCACTTTTTTGGTGTTGGTCTTTACGCTTGAACGATACAAAGAAGGCGCAACGAACTGCCTTGGCACAGAGCGCCTGTCATCAACGATTCGTGATCGCGTAGTCAGTGCAACGCCAAGCACAGATGTGAGCAAAATCAAAAATTATTTTGGCTTTTTATAACTTATTCAAGTACACCGTTAAATGCGTGAATTTAAAACTCCCCCATCCCGTCCAGAAAGCCGGCTAGGAGAAGGGTGAGGAATTTTTTGGCAAGCGATATTGTAACACTGTTCAGATGTTCGATTTGTTATCGTTTATAATGTCCGTCAGCAGTGGTGGCAAATTAATTGGAAAAATATTTGTAGCCATTGGGGCTAAATTTTATTCATGCAAATTTATCGCATCGAGATGCCGGCACCCACAAGCAAATGTGGTTGGGGAGGGGGTTGTGATGAACACGCGAAATGGCTTCCGTTTCTTCTTCGCGAATGAGTCAAATATTTATAGGCAAAAGACGAACGAGTTTTTATGTATTAATGTCCAAGTTAATCCTCCCGGACGGTTTAGAGATCACTGCTGCAGCCATTCATGGCCAACGCGACTTATAGACTGGAAAGCCCAAAGCACGATATTCTTGTGAGCAAAATATAGCAAAAAGTGGCGGCGGCAGCGACCAACTAACATGACTACCAACCAAACGTTTGTTATTACATTTTGTTTTCACTTCAGCAGCGAGCAATAATGGAAGTGTGACCATTCTATTGAACAGATTCGAGTTTAAAAAAAAAAAAACAATATTAGACCCGAAATTTGCCTTACATATTGATTTTTAAAGAGATGCGTAATGGAAAGTAAGTATACGTCCGAGTGACCCATTTGTATTCTCACTATCAATGAGTTTTGGAGGTGATAATTTGATGAAATCGTTCACTAAGTTCGAACTTTATACTCAGCACTGGTCACACTACAGATGTTTATGAATTGATAAGATCGCAGTATAAACATTTATTAAGCGCGGCGGCGTTTATTTTTATAAATTATTTCAGCTTTATTTCTTTAATTTTTGTTTGCTTAAACGTGTACAGTACATGTCTATCATGAGGAGGAGTACGCAGGTTAATAGCATAGTTTATTACTTCATAACGACTGAGAAAAAAATAAACTAAGGCTTGCGGCGACTTTTTTATGAACCTCAGTCAGAAGTGGGTCTGTTCTACTTGTCACTTGAGTATGATCAAGTTTATCGATTTCAGCTTGAAGCGTTTTAGAGCTATTTTGACGATGTTCACTTCACTTCCACCTCCGCATAACGCAATCTTAATAACACTGTGCACATTTCTGTTAAGAAAATAAATATTTAAATTTCTTGGGGTGCAGGTAGGTTAGCGTATGAGGTGTACACGGCATAAGTCATACATTTAATTATTTGGTTTGAGGCAACAGACAGAGAGTTATTTGACGCAATGCTTTGGTTGGCCGTGATTTGAATGTGGTGGAGCATAAACATGTAATTAGGATTTAATTGACTCTTTGTCGAAATTCTCAAAGATTTTGATTTGGTTCGTGTACATGAATTTTTCGAGGGGAACGATTGATCTGCAATTTATTTAAATTCAGCTAATAATACACATTAGGGTGTTGAGTGAATTTTTAAAAATCACAGTGAAGCTAAAACGTTAAGTTCTAAAATCTATAATTTTTTGTTAAGCTTAATTGTTATTTAGAATTAGAGTGAACAATGTAAGTACCCTGAAGCTCTTATGAACAATGTTTACGTTAATTTTAGGAACAGTTTAACTGCACGTTATTTTTAAAGAAAACAAGATTTAAAATATTTTATCTACACAGTCTTGTCAATTAGAAGTTTGTCAATGGAAACATTTAAAAAAGAGTCAAACAGTTAAACGAAACAAACAACTCTCCATAACCTTAATTACTAAGAAAAAAAAACACAATTATTGATGAAGTTATAAATGAATTAAATGCACAACAAAAAATAGAAAAACAATATAAACAACACCGAAATGGCAAATGAGACTATAAACATTTCAAATAGCTGCAAATTGATCAATGATGTCAGAAGTTCCGCAGACCATTTGACTGTATGGATCTAGTTTAATTTTGTTTTGGGCGGTGCGGCATTTTTTTTTTAAGGATTGACTCAGATAATTCAACGATCAATTTAAAGAAATTGTCAACAGATATTATATGTTTTTGATATGGTAAACAAAACCGAAGAAGTGGAACCTGCTTCAATAGCCACAAGTGCCAGTTTTATATACACATACACACTAACCGAAAGTTTGACTTAAATTGGCAATCGTTAGTTGTGAAAAAATTAAGATATTCTGGAAGAAAAACTGCACGCAATTTATTCTGATCAACAAAAAACCATACCGGCATTCAATTACTATACATTTTTATTTTTAGCGCAAGGATGCGAGCTATCTAGAGCGTTTCGATAACGAACTTCATTACAACCGCACAAAGGTATTTCTTAAGAGGGTAATTGAAAACAAGAAGCGAAAAAATTCAAAAGAAACAAGACAAAATATTTAACAAAATTTGGAATTTCAATTTGAAGGCCTCAACTAAGGGAATCGTTAAAAAATTCAATCACAATTCCGTCCGGTAATGTCAACTGACAGTGATTTGCGATCCAGTATCTTATTTTGACATCGTTTCCCAAAAAAAAAAAAACACTTACTAATTGGACGATTTTTGATGACTGAACGGTAGGACTTAAACCTCAAAACAACAATCGAAATTACAACAAAAAAGAAATAAAAGCAATGGTGGCATGTTGTGGTAAGTTTCCTTGTGACTCAAGGTTTTACTCAGAACAAAAAAAAAGTAATCAAATTCCTTTGAAAACTGATGTGGACCATGCAGGCAATACGGAATGGCGGCATTGTTTTCAGAACTTAAGCTTGCATTGCATTGTTGGACAATATGGCAGGAACATTCATTAAAGATTGAAAAAAAAAAATATAACGATTCAAAAAGTAAATTGAACCCACAATTTTCCTTCACTCCCGCATGATTTTAATTTTCTTTCAATATGAGCTTAAGAAAAAAAACTGCTTTTTCCTTGAAAGACAATTGGCTGTCTCACAGAAGCAAAATGCTGACAAGCGATCGATCAAGATCATAAAACTTTGAGTGGATACTTATTTCTCAAAAAAAAAAAAAAAACTAAATGGATTGTTGAAAGACATTGATTAAAGGTGTGTAATGTCAATAACACGAATTCCCATCCACACGCTGACAGGTGCTGGCAGCAGGCCACTTAAAATGAAAGCGCTTTGGAGCAACATAACGCCATCTGTCGGTAAATAGATAAATTAAAATCTTGAAGCTTTTGTATGGGCAAATTATTATTAGCAATGCGCATGTCTTACACTAAAGAAGAGACATGAATCACATTCAGCCAAAGAGGTACTCGAACTCGGAGCGTAATTTCCTACTTGTCGACTTTAAACACTTCAACAACTGAAGTCATACGCTTCCCTGTCACACTTCAGATAAACGAGTTGTTTATTGAAATGGATACATCTCAACAAGAAGTGGTCTCGATTCTTTGAGATTTTATATAAAACAGGCCTGGCTGCTAAATGAAATGCTGACAGTTTTTTTATTTTTCTTAGATAAATTAACTTAGTGTTTAATGTGCAAAAAGAGGGAAAATGTTTACAATAGAGTTCTCTGTGTCTGGCTTCTGGCAGCTTGTTAAATATCTTGTATAGATAAATACTTTGTTTGTTCTGTATTTATCGCTCAATTTAGCGGAGGTATAGACTTGGCGACTAGACACAGATGTGCCTAATTAAATATCTATTAGGGATGTCGAAAAGCTATCAATGTAGGTTCATATTTTGCATGTATTTTTTGTTTCGTAATGTTTTTGGTTTTATATTTTGTTATGAAAAAAATATCACATATAGAAAAGGAGTATAGGAGTATTTTAGTATAAAATTGAGCATATTACTTAATAAAACAAAACTCTTTTCTATGCACAGTTAAGACCGTCAGAACTCAGAAACCTCTGGTTGAGGTTGCCACTCCTAACACGCTGAATAAATGAAGATATTTTCTTCGAAAAGTGATTCCTTCATGATTTTTATAAAATTAACATCTTTAAACAAGATGTATATTTCGATGTATGACAAGACATCAACGAATCAATGAATGTAGGCCTTTGTAATTCAAAATCTTTTACCAAGGGCACCCGAGACATAGCAAACAAATCTTTCTTCCTTAACAGAGTTTTCAAAATTTTGTTAAGTTACAAAATCGACATTATCAAATTGAACATTAAGTTATTCCTCGTAAATATAATTGAATTTAAAGTATGAATCTTGCTAATTCGTAATCTCTTTCTAAGATTTCAGATCCAATCGAAACTATGGAAATAAATTCATAAAATGTGTTCTTTGAAGAAATGATCAAACCGAAAATAATAAAATTAGTCATTAAACTTAATGGATAAAATCCATTGCAATCAATCAGCACAGTACATTATCCTTTATTCAATCTTGGCAAATTACGTTGGTATGCCATTTTTTGGGCTGAAAAACAGTGGAATAGTTTCAGAAAATTCAAATAATTTTGACGACTGTTATAATTTTTAAAGCCCAACTATAATTGCTTAAGTGAAATTAAGCTAATGTCAAAAAAACGGACAAACAAAAGCAAAAAATAAATGGACTTGGCTTTTTGTTCTTTAAATTGTCAAATTCACTTAAGCAATGAGCGAATGAAACCGCACTAGTAAAATTTGAACGAAAAGTTAACGAACGTTGCTTGTACATTATGGTTTGCTCAGAGGGTTCGTGTGTATTCGGTGGTTCACTTTATCGTGCTTGTGTGAGCAAAATTGCATTATTATTCTTCAGCCTTTAAGCAGTGAAACTTAAATTTGATTTTACTCCACTACGGGATACAGTGAATCCCACTGTCGTGAAACAAGCGATTTTTATCGATATAGTGGCAACATATCAATGCTTGTCGCGCATGCGTGCAGAGGCGGCATAACTTATCTCCCAATTCGAACCTCCATCAGGAAAATCAAAGCACTAGGAGTGGCTGACATTTAAACACCTAGCCGACTGCCTCTGTGGCTTGCAACTAAACAAACTTCTAATTACCTTTCAAGACCTTGTTAGCCAATCACTAACGCACACTCAAAAATGTATTCAGTTTGACTTTAATGCCAAAATAAAGCGAATGTATCAATTAGTCAAATTAGCTGCATGAAATGTTTGAAACCTCGCATTAATGTTTGATATGTTGACAACTTTAATCATCGAAGATTGACAATTCAAATCGAATCAAACCAGTTAGAGTGCGTCAGTGAATTCGCATCATTTTGAATCAAAATCAAAGCTGTGACCGCTTAACATAGCTCAAACACCGCTCAAGCCACACAATCGTGTTAAGCTTCAAACATTGAGACCACACCATCAGCAGCTCAAACCGTCTGGCGAACCATCAGCCTCAGGTGCAGACAGATTGATCTGTATGGAATACGAGTTTTAATTCAGATTTGCGAATGTGGTTGGCACTCCGTGAAATTATTGACCGGTCCAATTACTTGATATCGGATTACATGAACCATTCAATTGAAAAAATTAGCATTTTCAATGATGGGATTCATAAAGACAATAAAGCGTCAGTTTTAAGGTTAAAGTTGTAAGCCGAATACAACTTATTTTTAAGGGGTTCAAGGACAATATTAAAAGTCAGTACCAAGAAGTGAGAAATCATTGTTCTTCTGAAGATCAAACCGAGTTGAAAAGTAGTAAAGGTTCATGTAAACCAGATTGCATGCAGTCGTGTCGAATTAAATGAGATGGGATGTGCAGCGATATTGGTTAAGGAGTGGTTGCTTGAAAATGATGATCATTGATAACAACGGAAGCTAAATGCATTGTTGTTCCCTTTCTTTGTTTAACCATATCGAAGGTCAGGGATAAATAATGTATGGCTTCAATTATTCAATATAAATCAATCACACCCAACAATTGTTAAGAAAAAGTGTGCTCTCCTTCGGAACAGCAAAGTACTGCCACGACTATCTGGTGAATATTGAAAACGATATAAAGTACAAACACACTTTTGATTGAGACATTATTTCAATTAGTAAAATTCTCCGTCTTAATTGGTTCCAAATGGAATACTTGAATACGAGAGAATGAACCAAACCAGATGTTGAACAACCAAAATATGATTGGGACATCAAAATAAGAAACTGATGTGCACAAGAAGCAGTTGAAAGTACAATTAATTGGCTAGAACTGGAGTTTTTCAGTTCTACATTCATTTTTAAGTTTTTGTTCGGGCCAACTTCTTTCTTGTTTAATTTTACTGGTTCAATGAACAGCAAACTCATTTTTTCATACAAGAATTGGTTTGTTTTGTTTGTGCACTTAAAAAATGACCCAAAAGCCAGCAGTTGTGACTATATTACTAACTGAATTAGTTGAACCAAAACATTAAAAAGTAGGCTTGGCGTCAATTTGTCGTTTCCAATTGAAATTTCTGTATTGAGTCTTAAACGAGGTTTAGTTTTTTTTTTTCATCGTAAGTGTCCGTTACGTTGTTTAAAATAAGTCAATTAAGTATCAGACGGACGAATTCAAAAAGGACTCACCAATTTGTTATTTCAAATTAACCTAGCCGTATTACAACAGTGCATTCCAATTAATTTTTATTACCCAGTCTTTTTTAGCTGTAAAAATAGACTTTATAAACGAATAAGGCTACATAGCAAGGATTCAATTGAAGTGATCTTATCTCAAATTAAAAAGTCGATGAAGTCATCGCTGCATAAAGACTGAAACTCAAATTCAGAGACCAACGTATGGCAACGCACTCAGTTAGATCAGGAAACTCTTAAACATTCCATTCCACGGCGTTTTGACCAAACTCTGTCACCGCCTTAAGACACACCTGGACATGGCCACCTTTTGCCCAGTTCAATAACACTGCTGACTCCATAAATCACTACACAAATTAAAACGGAATTTTGTTTTACTGCAATCGACTGATAATTTACGAGTGGTTGTTTATATACATACATATGTGTAGTTTTGCATTTTAATTCTTGTTCTGCTTACTTTTTTTTTGCAAAACTTGATTTGAATAGGTTCAAAGGTGCACCCCATTCCCCTTTCGTTATCGTTCAAATGAATTTTTTACTTTTACTGTCGCAAAATGAATATTTTCAGATGTTTGTTTCATAATGATCAAATTTCTGAATGTGCACCGCCGCGCTGTGGGTCTGTACAGTGAGTCCATGACCCAAATTTTACCCACATTAACTCACACGCACCAAGTATAATTTTTTACCCTCTGAAGAATGCAAATTACAAACATGCGTTCATAAAGACAGTAGATATGCAAAATGTTATGTCTATAAACTGAAAATTGGATTTGTCAAATATTTTTTTCAAATATTGTCACCCATAATATCGACACGGGCGTTCGAAAACCCGCACTTATGGTGTCATTAGCGTGTACCCACTAAATCTCCCCTAAAAACAAAATGTGACATGTAGCGACCCCTGTTGGTGGTCTATCACTAATAACGATAAGATATAGGTGTTGTTATTAAGTTATGGAGAAGGTGTTTTTCGACAAGCCCGCAAATCATTGCGATCCGAAAACTGCTCGCAAACTGCTGTTGGCATACAAATTATGATGTTTGATTAATGTAACATGTTTCTTGAAAACCGCGCAGGGAAAAAAGCACGTTACACGCAGCAAAACGAGCTTATCACATCAAGACTGGATGAAACAAATGTGGCTGCTGTTAAGCCACACCACATGCCAAAATATACGTACAGAGGGGGCTTAATCCGCTCGCCTTTGGGGCTGGCTCAATGCAAATCTTGTTTGACAAGCAAAAATTAATTTTATTCGTGACAAATTTTGTTCGCCTCTTGGCAAATTTGCATTTAATTTACAAAAACTTTACAATTTGCGTGGCAGACTTTTTTAAAGATGAAAGCGTATAATTAAGAAATTTTCAGAAAGTATGAAACAATGCAGATTCAATTCATTTCATTTCCTTGCAGCGCAATTGCCTCTTGCGATGAAATTAACAGAAACAATAAAATAAAAATAACAAAAATAAGGAATTCCAAAATGCATAGCGCCAATCAAAACACAAACAATGCTGTCCAAATAAATAAAACAAAAATGCACTTTCTTCGAGTTCTCTGAGAGCACTACGGCGTATTTGCGAAAATGTAAGAAAATTATTATTTGCATCGGCCCACACACACATTTTGACTGAATAGGTGGAATGATTGAAAGCTAATAAAACTGTCAGTGCAGTAGTCTGCCATAACACTCTGGTTGAGAGCTGTTGTAAGCACAAGTGACGTGCATGGGAAAAGACAAACAAAATACGGAAACTTTGCTGTTCGAACGTTTTTGTGTAGCACCCTATAATTTGTTTTTTATTTTTTATCTGTATCTTAGTGTGTTTTTTTCATTTGTATTGTTTTAATGTTTTTATAGACAAACTTGACAGGAAAAATTTACCGAGCTTTACGAACTTGTGAATTTGAACTCGAGGCTCTCTTAGACCTCCTCAACAAACTCAAGACACCCTACGAACTTCTTTATGTTTCTCGATTATGATAAAATAAGACAATACTCACCTTTCATCCTTATCGTGCTTCTGAAAAGTAACATGCAGCAGCGACTCACTCTGCGGTTCGGCAGAAATACCCTGAGCTCGCTGCCGCTGCACAGCCTGTCCTGTCTTCCTTCCGCCTAAGCCGCACGGCGTTGTCGCACCACCCGACACACTGCGACTAAACGGAAACACACTTTGGAATTTGTCGAGGTGAGATTTCAGTTCGGCTATCTCAGTGTCCTTGTACTGAAGAGCCATTTGCATTTCCTGGATCTTCATCTCCTTGGCCTGTATAATCTGCACGAAGCGCTGCTCCTGCGGTGTGGATGGCACAAATTGGGAACTCATAATGCTGACGGGCGTTGCAGGGGCGGCTACACTCGGCTCACAATTGTTCGTCTGAATGAGCAGTCCTTGCATCTGGTCGGTTAGTCGCTTCGTCGCACTATAGTCAGCCAATGGACTGTACGTTGTCTGATGGTGGTGAAGCACCGGTGACGGTGGAGCAGCAATGAAAAGTCCCTGTGTTTGGGCCTGAAGCTGCTGCAGCTGTTGATAGCGCTGCTGGAGTTGCAATTCTTGCTGTTGCAGGTAATTAAGAGTTTGTAAATTCGGATCTGTGTTAATTTGCTGAACAGCCGAGGGCACGGTCCCATAGATGAGCGCGTGCGTAAGTACGTCCGTAGACTGGCCGATCACGGAATCACTGTTGTTCACTATACCCAGTTCGGGCTGGAACTGAAAGTTTGCGTTCGGTTCCTGCTGCATCTTGCCTTCGGTCGTATCTGGATTTTGTCCACCTGTCGGACTTATTTTTCGCACCTCGTTGCTTGCGAGACTATTTTCGTCCGCCTTGTTGCTATTTGGGTTGCAATTAGCGACGGATGTCAGCACATTCGACGTTGTACCAACAACGTCTGTTGATATTACCGTCTCTACTGCGCTAATGGCAGCTTTTGGTGACGCGTTTGGGGATTGTTTCTGTTGATCGAATTCCTTCCTGATTGCGGATGAGACACTGCCGTTGCCGTTGGCTGCAGATTTTATTTTATTGTCACTTTGATCTGGTGGTGTTGGCGGATCCAATGCGTTTATGGACACACCATGAAAGTGCTTGGCCTTGCCGTTTATGTCTACGTTGGCAGTCTTGTTGCTATGGCTGGTGTCGGTGGTTTTGGGACTATTTTTGCCAGGACTTACAGTTGGCTTTGTTGTAATGGGTGGCGTGGGTGCGGGTGTGCTTGTGATCACTCCGTGAATATTCGGTATGTGGTCTGTTTCTGATGTGGCTGGCCTCTTTGTTGCGAAGCACAGCCGATCAAAACAAATCCGCATGCAAGCGATTTTGTTGAATCACCGCGGTCCCGAACAAAAACAAAAATGCCCTTAATGTGTCCCTGCAACAAAAAGAAAAAAATAATGATTAGTTACATAATAGATTCATCAAAACAAGGTGGAAGGTTGTTTGTTGATAAAATGTATAAAGTTGCGATCGCAGAAAGTCGCAGAATTACATCAGTCAGTTGAACGGGCTTATCAGTGACAGGCGTGTATTCGTTTGTTTTTGTTCATTCTGATGCGAACCAAACGACAACGACAATTAAGTACGTGCCACAATGCCAACTATAGCGAATTCTGGAGCCATGCAAATCAAACTACATATAGCCACAACAAAGTTCGGTTCGTTGGATTGATAAGGTTGCCTTTTTCGTGTCGGAATTGATGTTGACACAAATTGTGAAGCTCAGTAATGTGTTTTTGTCTTTATTGACAATAGGCACCCATGTACGCCATGCCCATATCGAGTGCACGATCATCGCAAAGCTCATGGAGAATATAACCTCAATAGTGTGCTTCCATTAAATGTATATTTGATGTCTTTATCGGCTAATTGAATGGGGTTTTATGTAGATTTGGAGTAATTTGTATGTTTGAGTCTAAATTTGGATATGCAAAATTGCTGGCGCAGGTGTGCCGATGCCGAGGAGTTGAAGGAGGTTCTTTTTTGAAAGTAATGATAAAGTGCCTCGCATTGGAGTGGCAATTAGTATTCAATAAGTAGGAGGATTATAAATCAATATGGGAAACGGGTGATAAAACGAGACCATTACGTTTTATTTATTACCCGAATAAAAGTAGCTGATCGTATTTTTTATTTATTTGCTGCAGGAAAAGACTGAGTAAATCATTTTTTATGACAGGTTGTTGCGTAAGGAAGTAAGCGCTGTTTGCAAAAAATTTGATGGATTTATATCACTCGCGTGATAATGATATTAAATCTTTTCTGGTCAGACATCCCAAGCACGGCACGAAGTGAGTAAAACAAGAGTAAATATGGATTTCATTTTATTTTATCACGTAGGAACTAAGTTAACAACGTTTCATCATCGAACTTAACTTTGGTCATATTGTCAAGTATGGAGATTCGTTCTTCAGCCGTACTACACGAACTGTTTACCTCACTCTTCTTTCCAGGTCAAAAGCCTTTTGCATTGAAGGAGAGAAATGCGCATCTGTCACAGATTTTGATTTGTTCGAAGTTGTAAACTTCGAAGGTCTGCAATACCGCAAATCTTGTTTCAGTACTTAAATAAGCAACATATTATTATGTGAAAAATAGCATTTTCGATGTCTTTAAGCTTCCACAAGGGTCATAAACAATTTGCATATCAGCATCTCAAGGTGACTGAAAATTTATATCAAAACTATAATTCTCAATTATTAAACTCTACAGCAAAATACATCTACTTGCCTTCCACCGAAAAGGATTAATGACAAAGAAAATACTTCCCGGTAGAATGGAGGTACAATTATGAGCAAAATTATTGGAATTAACAGATATCCGCTTCTCGAATGCTTTATTATCGAAGAATCAATATAACAGAGAATTTAATCGGAACTGGTTTTCCAGCAACTCAAACCAACAACAGAAAATTCTTCAGGCTTAAAGACGAACCTTGTTTAATGATTAAGGAGAAAATTTCAGATCATTCCAAGCGATCCGCGAAAACAGCGGAAGAAGATCGATATCTCAAAAGTCGGCCCCACGAGGAGTTGATGTTAACGATGACTTGTTATGCACACTCAACGACTCACGGTAGGCAACTTAATCACCTTACAATTAATGAACGGGCATTCAGGACGTTCTGTAAACTGGTTAAATATATATGTATAAGATGGGCGTTCGATGGCTTGCAAGTTTAAAGTCGAAAAGCAACTTATTTCGGTATCATCGAACGTCACATCGCCATCATCGGAATCCCGACTGCATTTGCATTGCATCAAGTGCAGTTTTAAGCGGCCATAATCGCATCGATTTAATTAAATTTCCGTTAATTTAAGACCAAGGCGATGTATGAGGGTAATTATTGCCGCACTGGTGATGTCAAGAGTAACAGAATTTATATCTACGAAGTTCTGTTGCTAGAAATGTAGACATGCTTGATGCTAGTGCACTTCAGAAATTTTACTCCATGAATTCTATGAAAATTATTTTCCTGGCGCACTAATTAAAAATAAATACCTATACCCATAAAACATAGACGCGTGACCATACAGCGACTTCATAATTGGATCATACCAGTTGGGGTTGCATCTTGCATTTCGACCTCAAACCACAAAACGATATAAGACGGACGTGAAGGAGAAGTTTGTCTGATTCCCGGCATGGTATTGCTGTTTTTGAAGGATTTTTTTGTTTTAAACAAGTCGAAAAGTACAAATTTACATGTCAGTTCGTTTGACGAGAAATTGTTTTGACAGGGAATTCTTTAAAGTGTCGGCTACAATGGAGGTCGCGCTTTTGGTATATTCTCGCTAAGCCAGTGACATCTGGAAACCTGCAGTGTATGAAGGTCTTGGAATTGTTGTTTCTTAAATTATAACCTATTATGAGCGAAAACTGAAAACATTAAACTGACAACAGCGACACATATACATAAGTATGAAGTTATGTTGTGTCTTTATTGCAAACAATAATTAACTTAAACAAAGCGAAAATTGATCAAGTTTTACTGAGATCAATCTGACATTTGGATTGTTCGGAATTTATGTAAGTCATTTCTTACAACAAAAATAACAAACGAGGTTTAACAATACCTTTCTTTTTGGGTACTGCAATTGTTATTCCATTTCTTTAATCTAAAACAATAAATAAAAACAATTTCAATTTTTGCCTATTTTTATGGCATTTTTTTCCAAGGGTACAGGCTTCCTCCTCCATTTTAAATAGTAGATGTAAAATTTCAATGGGAGTGTGTTATTCACGAAATTCTCTAAAAACCTATTTTGTTGGTTTTTGATGACTGTCGTTTTAAGCTGAAACAGATCAGAGTTTGACACTTGATAGCTTGTAATTTTTGTCAACAATCAAGATAAAACTTATCATCAGTTATCGAACATTACCTCTACTAAAAATAACCCTAGGTATATATTCACAGTGATTCAAAATGTGTAACAGATAGACTGGCATAAGACAACTTGCATGTGGGAGCTATTTTGTGCCTAAAAGCAGCCATAACATGACTATATGCCTTGTAGTGCGCAAATCAATTGGACGCACTGACATTCTGTTTTCTGTGCACAACTCACCACACCTTTTCGTTAAGAGAGACCAATTATCTGATCTGACTATCGATTCTAATTGGATCGACTTCTTTATTATGAGGCTGATTTAAAGTTAGGTAAGCCCCTAATCAAATAAGCGGCAGGGCACCGTTTTCACACGTTAAATGCGCCCAATGCGTGTAGACTCATGACGACTGGCTATCGGCACGGCATGCCTACTTCTTGACCATATGCAAATTGCGTTTGCAACATCTTGTCTTGGTTCGAAGATTATAGTGGGTCAAAAACCTTGTTGCTCACAGTGGTACATAACCATTTGAAATGAGAAGAACTTTGCTTAGGTTATGTTTACACTTTTTTGGTAAAACAAATGTTTTCACTATAAATTCAATAAGTTCTGTATTATTTTTGTTCAACATTGGTCCCACTGTTAAATGTGACAACACACCCCGACATAATAATTATCACAGCTAGCACATCGTTCAGTCTCCAACTTTGTCGAGGCGTTTTGCGTTGCAGTCGACCAATCGATGGATGATAACTGGTTATAAAGTGGTTAAGATTTATTTGACAAGTCAAGCTTTTGGCAAAACATGCTAAGACCAATTCGTTCGAATGAAAACAACCGAAGTTCCACTTTGTGACGTTTTTCCATTCATCATCTTCAATGAATTGAATTCGAGGACTTACGCATTTCTGCAGGGCAGCATAATTTTGTTGCTTCAAAGCCTTAACTGTTTAGTCATGTTCGAATAAACATAGTGTAATCCGATATGAATATTGAATATGACGCTTCTAATTGAGTTAAGAGGTGAATATGGTTTTATTTTTCGTATTTTCTTTTATGGCAAAAATAATATATGACATCGATAAGCCAACACCTATGTATATTGCCGAATGAGAACTTATTAGAATTTTGATTATTTTATTTGGGCAATGCTCAGAATATTCACGAAAGCATTTAATCAAATCTTTCATAGAGAACGAGCTTATCATTTGATATGTGTCATTAAATTAATAGTCATCATTAAAAACTGTTAATTTATTCATTTTGCAAATACTTTTTACTGTCAATGTGCATTTTAATAATTATAAAAACAGAGATGGATAGACCTGTTGAATGCAAATAAGTTGCTGAACTTATTACCTGTTATGTGTGTCGAAAAAAATACCTATACTTACTAGAAGTAGTTGTTGAGCAACACATTTCTTTATTAAATAGCTAGACACAAATAGAGTCTCGAATGTTTGTGCAGAAACAGATCTCTGTAAACGGTTGACGAGCATACAAGAATACGTATATAAACATCCGTTTTGTAAATATAAGTTTTATAAGATTTCTTGAGGTGTTGTATGTACGTTAATTTGTTTGTAAACAAAGTCATAAATAAATTCTTAATGTTGAACTTCTTCAACATCGAAGACCGACTTATTCAGATGGAAAACACGAACAATACAATCGTTTTATTAGCCATAAAGTATTGTGTTACAATAATCTTTTTTGATTTTCTGGCAATAAACTTTAGATTTGATAAATATAGCTCGAAAGAATTTTGTTTTGATGAAACTATTTTTGCGAGGCTTAGAAGAACATTCAAAATTATATCAATTTGTATGTTTTATGGTTTGTTTATTTCAAATTTCAATATTGCATTTTTACGAACTGCGATAGAACACATGATTTACATACCGAACAAAAGACCAAACATTTTCATTCTTGAATTAACATTTACAACGGAAACGGAAATATGTTTAGGTACTTATTTTCTGAGAAAATTAGATACTCATGCATTTTACAAAAAAATTTAGGTTCGTTGTGACGATTCATATTTTGATTGATCTCAAGCAGTAATTTTCTCAAGTTAGGTACACACATTCCATATGAATTTGCGTTAAATGCATGCGTACATATATTTTGTTTATATTATGATCTGCTGGGTTGTAGCAGCAAACGTTAAGCATTTTGTGAAATAAATTAACAACAGAAATTATGACAGACAACTTCAGGCGTGGGAAATACTAAGAAAATTGTTTTTCGGTCGCATATGTCTTTGGTGCGCAGAAACAATGGCAGAAAATGTTATTTATACATTTTCTTATAACCAATATGCCTCCAAAGCAGAGAAAAAGAAACCAAAAGTATTTACCTATTTTAAATAATAGTTTCACTTGTGAAGATATAAAAATTAAATTCATTTTTTTTTTAGCAAAAACCATGTGCATTGCTATTGGTAATTTTTCTTTAATTGGATTTCGGAACATGAAAACCAAATCAATTGAAATACAATTGAATTTTGTTAATTCCACACAAGGCAATGAGTAGAACGTCAACCTTGTCAAAAGCACTGCAGATTTTGTATATGCATTTACTTTGTGGTCTGCGTTTGAACCTTCTAATGATCTCTAGTCCAAAAGGCCTATCATAAAGTGTGTGTGGAATGCATTTTTGGTTTAAGAATAAATCAGTTTCCTCCTTATATAGGCGCAAGGGGATTGTTAGCATGCATGTCACTCAAAATAAAATGAGACAAAATTGAATTAATTCAGGTCAAATTTGTGAATCTGTTATTCTTGTGATAAATGTTAGAAGGAACAATGTTGAAGTTTTTTTGTTTTAAAAAAGAATAGTTAAAGCAAAAAAATCAACAAAATTACGGTATTCAAAAATGTTTCGATTAAAATGTTCACTTAGCATAACTGTACTAGAATTGCGATTACTAATTATTAATCGATCATTCTAACACTATCCCATCAATTAATCTTAATTTATTAAACAAACAGCATGCCGCTGCTACTAGACTGCAACAAAATCATCAATCACCCTATTTACAGACAGAATGTCCTATAATACCATTCGCCTAGCAGCCGGAAATTTAATTTCATTGTGTCAAAGTTGGAAATAGATGGACACGACGATTTGCAATGATTAGCCGTTTTCGACCTTATCGATAGACCTAATTGCATAAAAAAGAATAATAATAGTTGATATCTTAGTTATTTTAGTTCTTATCGATTTTTTGATATTTTTCGATATCAGGGCAGAGCGTTAAGTTGAAGATATATGTGTCCAGAGGTGAAGTTAAGATATCAAATTGTTTTCAACGATTGTGGTGGCGTCTATGACGAAGCCGGCGGTAGAATCACTTCCACTTGGTAAAATTTAACCACTCGATGATAAATGATTTCTTGTTAACACACTAGCATCACACTACAATACACTCGGCCAATTAATAAAAATCACTTTTTAATAAACTGCTTAAGAAATTGATCAGAGCACACTTTCCATCATTGCATTCCAAACAGTTAACCAATAATGATGATTTATCGAATGACACAACCAAAACAGATCAATTAGCTGAGCTTCATAAATGATCTGTAAATATTTAAATGCGATATCACATGATACACAAATTCTCGTGGTCTTTGTCACACACAGCACAAACAAAGAATTGGCTCACGCTTCGTATCACGAGAAATATAATTGAATTTAAAATTTATATTGTGGCTTTCTTACGACGAGGAAGAGGACACACGACCGAAAGGGATTGTTGACGGAAACCCACGGAAACTATCAAATTACTGTCTTATTTACCTTAGTTGGTATTTTGGCGCCCAGAAGGCTGCTAAAATAATATTCGTTTAATTTGTAGTCAGAACTATTCTCAACAAGAGTCAACTAAAAAACGGATCTTTGAAGGTTCTACTAATTCAACCGGACCGTTGTTAAATAACTAGGTACTTCTTCTGTTCTTATTTGCTTGAGTCACAAAACGAACCGAACTTGAAGAATGTTTGAGATACACTAAACGGATTGCCAGCTACATAAACCGTTTTCGCCCCCAGTCAGATCATCGACAGCGAGCAACAGCTATTATACCAGTTTGACGACCAAAACAGGCTAGTACAATACAAGATACAACTTGTCTTGCCATACCAACCACCCTAATGTAGGCACAAAACATATGTTTGCCGGTGCCGGCTTTTTTAATTTTGTAATTATTTATTGAGTTGTTCGACCATACCGATATTCTAAGATGTTTGTTGGAGGTGGATGAGGTTCGAAGTGATCATATGGGATTTAGGAAACTCAACAAATTAAGCATTACTTTTCTAGACACCATGAAGAGGAAGACCTTTGGGCTTTGACTTTGACACGAAGACAAAATATTCCTTTGGATGCAACAAGTAGTTGGAACTTAGAAGCTCACTCCAATAAGATAAGAAACTAGTTCAAGCTTTAACAGCTTTAAGCTTTTGTAGTAAGTTCTCTTTATTCAGCAAAAACGTACCTTTTCTGTTTCTCTGTTTGTTTGTGTTTGTACTGAAGATTCAAAGATAACTCAATACTTAAGCACTGAGCGAGCGCACTGATTCAACACTCAAGTCAAGCAGTAAAGTTTTAATATTACTTTACCGTCTAAAAGTTTTAAGAGAAGAGAGAAGAAACACTTGTTGACTTTGAGTGTGAAAACTGCTATTAAAATTAATGCATTAACAGCAAATAATAATGGGGTTTTCGCATTTCATTCGGTTTTAAGAACATTTTTTGATTTAGGCCCAGAAAATGAGAGGTGATGTGAATTAAAATTAAGAATTATGTATGCATAGTTAAATGCCAATATAAAAAAAATATTTGTTGAACGATGAGTTTTGTTTGACCATCTTTTAGTTTGTCATATGAAACTTGATAGTTAATAATTTCAATAGTTACTAAAAATTTGATATCATAATGAATATGATTTGGTATACGTTTAAGATTTTAATTTATAGCAACTTTCACTATGACTGTCATAAAACCATGAATTATTATATTTAATTCTAAAAAGGATTTAAAAATACCGTCAATTGGTACACTCACTAGAACCTTATCGTTTTCCCAAGGTCTCAAGTAGTATTTATGTTCTCTCATTTTATTTTATAAACAATAATAATCTCTTAATATTTGTTTTCAAATCATAAATATTCCATCAAGGACAAAGTTTCTGATATGTCCCTGAAATAATCAAAATGTTATCAGAATCTGATTCGAGAATTTCTATTCTCCACTTAATCCCACGCACTTACGAATCGCTCAAAATTATTTAATTATTTAAAATACCCACCACCCCTAATTGCAACTAATGATCCAGTACAAACCTAACCTATTGATATATCTATATTGAGATGAAGTCAAAAAATAATAAACAGAACGATAAAAACAAAATTTTCCAGACATAATGCCGCAAATAAAATCCGCCTAAGTAGTAAACAAATAATTTTTCTAAAACTAATGTCTTATCAAAAAAAAAAAAAGAACTAAGTGATAAAATTTATCGCAAACAAGAAAACAAAATCTAATGTTTTGCAGCTAGTTCCATCAAGTTGTTGTTTAGGTTAGCATTGTGATGTGTGAGGTAGCTATAGCTATGGCTTTAGCTTTATTATGTCAAAGGATATCTGTTTCCATTTTTATTTTTATTGAAGAATAATGCAACGGTAAGCTCTTGAGAACAAAATACAAGTCCGGAATTAGACGACGACGTAATGTAATTTGTTTAAAATCACAGAAAATGAAAAATTGAATATATCGATTTTCTTCCTCCCTTACTGCAAGTAAAACTGAGAAGTTTGTGATCGTTTAAAAGAGCAATTAGAAACTTTAAAATGAACAAATACAGATCAGATACAGACAGACACAGACACAGAGCGACAGAGCAATGAATTTATCTCTTTTGTTGTTCTCTCACTCTACTCACACATACAAGATCACTTTCTGTTCTGTGAACTGTGATCGTGATGTGCTTCTTGTTCTTCGTCATCGTCACCATTCTAGCTAGCCATTAAACTCTGTAGTCTGTACTCTGATTGCACAATTGATTATAAAAAAAGAGCAAAAAATAGCAAACCGAATAAAAACCTAATTTTTGTTGTTGTTTTTCTTTTTTCACTCCCCTTGTTCATGATCGTGTTTTTGAATTCTTCTGATTTCTTTTTTTTATTGCTCCGGACCCTGATTCTGAATTCTGAATTCCGACTCCGACCAACGGGTGGATGGTACGGCGGTAGCAGCGGCGGCGGCGTTTATGTGTTTGTTTTGTTTGGTTAAAAATAGATTTCCATATAAATTATAACCAGGCTGTTTGCTGGTGTCCCTCGCTACGCTATAGCTTCTTGTATGAATGTATGAAGTCAGTGGCAAACAATGGCTGCTATGCTATAACAACTGCAATTGACTTATTAATTTTTCTTTTATTTGCTCTGCATGGCACCTTTGCACTTGGCATTATTTGCGGAAAATAAAAATAAATATTTTCAGTATAGAACAAGAGCAAATTTGATATAAGTCCAGGTGTGCTCTCTTTTGCTTTGTCTATATTGACTCGAGCTGATAAACAGGCCACCTTAATTTGGAATCAAAAATTTTAATCAGATAAAAATAAATAAAAGAACAAACAAATCATAAGCGGCACAGATACATAGGCAGAAAAAAAAAACTACAACAAACGATCTACAAAGTGTGACGTGACACGCGATCAGAAAAAGAAATGGCAGGCAATTGGAATTTCTACCGGAGGAGGCCGAGGTTCTGAACCGGTTTTTCGATCAAAAATCAGATCGTTTTTGACGAAGATTGAACACACTATTATCGATGTAGTATGACAATCCTTTCTCTCTTCTATGAATTCTTCTTATCAATTTTATTGACCCGCTGCGTCTGTTATCAAAATGTCATCATGGAAAACTTGTCTCCAAAGCTAGCACTCCTCAACAAGTAATTCCAGTGTTGTACTTTTGTACCGTGTTATTTTATACCGGAGTTTAACAGTCGGCAACCCGTACAACGTGAAACTTTCCTTGTACCCTACTTTTTTGTAATATTTAATTCGTGTTTTTCGTTGTACCGATAAGCCTTATTGCGCAGATAAGACATGCTTCTGCTTCTTTCAACCCCTCGCTGGCTCTAAACCCTTACAAAAAATAAGAACGGAATTACATGTCATTGTGCTGCGTATGTCACTTTTTTGCCATCGCGCATAATTTTAACAAGGCTGCCTTCAGTCGATGAGTTCAGAATTATTTTTTCTGAAACAAAAAGTATTTTTTTACGTTGTGATATTACACCATGTCTCGTTAGTAATATGTTGTATATAATTAATAGGCTTCTATTTCAACTAATGTTTAGATGTGTACTTTAGTGCAGGGCATCGAATCACGCTACTGCATGTTAAGTGACTGCATAATTTGCACTAAAGTTTTTCATTCTTTTCTATTTTATTTTGTAATACTATAAATTGATGAATAACACTGATGCAGTTGATATATTTCATACCTATTTGTTTCTGTTACAATAGCGGAATTTTGAAGTGAACTTTGAGACTTTGAATAATGGGAGAAATGAATGGTAAAATGGTAGAATGGTAGAGAATTGTTCGTGTTTTTCTAGTAAATGGTGACGGTGAGTATTTCATATAATTATTATGTGTAGTAATTTTAGAATGATTAGGTATATAAATTTGGTGGAAAGTTTGAACTCCATAGGCGCATTTTTTATCCTTATGCCTGATCTATCCAAAACAACAATTATATAATTCGAAATGAACTCATGCTAATCAATCGTTTAAGCTAGGCATACACGGTTAACATGTTGGTGTGATTTGTTGGCCAGCGGTTCGCCATACACGGACCAACATGTTTATAAACTTCATTTTTTGTGTGAGTGTCGTGAAGGCAAGATGTGAGATAGATACAAGATTGCAAATGCGGATGATGCACGACGACATGTTAATGCAACGAAAATTACTACATAACACAAATGACGAATTGTTGTCACACAACGCCATCACGACGAACATGTTGATAAACTTCAAAATTTGTTGTAAACTTGCCCATACGCAGCCAACTTGTTAAGCCGCAAGTTAAGGTTTATAAAATCATGCCTATACACGAATAATTTTCAGCCCAACACCAACAAATAACACCAACATGTTCACCGTGTATGCCTTGCTTTATTGTTATGAACTAGCTGACCCAGTAAGCGCTGTTTTACAATATAAATGCTATACCTATGATTGCTCTGACTTACATTTACATGTATATATCTATGAATATTTTGCTTATGCACTGTAGTGACCACGTTTACCACTTGAAAAAAGGAACAAAGGAAGATTTGGGAGAAAAACGAAGTCGATTTTATATTAATCCTTAGTACGTTGACGCATAGAGGGGCATAAATTTGTTAAATTTGTTAAACGTATCATTCAATGGGTTCTGGAAGAATTTATTTTTCTGTCCAAAATGTTGACAAGGCGTTGTTAACCCATGATTTTTTTCGAAAATCGTGAAGAACTCGATTTCACTCTATTCTGCATATTTCAAAGTTCTCATTATCCTGAGCTTATTCCTGAAAGCCAAACTCAATTCCGAGCTCCGGTTGCCGAGATATTTGCATCAGAAGTTATTCCTTCATGGGATTACAATAACTTAAGGACGAAAAGCAAAAAAAGTAGTTTTTTGATCATAACTCGGTAACCAGACGTCCGGACCTCGTAAATAGTTTTGGTTTTCAGTGACTGATAGAGGGCAAACAACCCGTATCATTTGATATAGGCTACCCTGGAAAATTGAGAGAGCTGGCGATTTGAAATTGCGGGAAATCTTCAAAAACCGGAATAGAAACATTTTGAAAGGAGTAAGGTGGTAACGCTGATTATGACTGCTCTTGCTTACAATTATTTTTTCTTGGATTCTTTATGACTCCCATTTTTCTCCGACTTGATATAGGTAGGTATGCCTACAATCCTACATGATTTTTTTTAATCATAGTGAGAGAGTCTATATGTACTACTCTTGAATATTGTAAAAATGAATAAATAGAGTGGCACGACAGCTTTTGAAGAGCCAAGGCTTAAGTGGCTTACTCTCATCAACAATTCTCTGGGTGCGTGTGAAGAATTGAGGGGACCTACAATTTAACGCCGATTCCGAACGGCAAAGTTGAGAAGCACTTTTTCATGAGTTTTGTCAGTTCTTCGCAAGAGGCAGTGCCCGTGAAAGATGAAATAAAAACTTTGGGCACGAGTAGGACTCGAACCCACGATGTTCTGCTTAGCAGCCAACGCACCTAACCACTAAGCTACGGACACTACTTGAGTATTGTAGTTCTCCAATAAGGAAAGGAATTTTAGTAGGTATCGGATTGTTAATACCAAAATTATGTTAATTGACAGTTACATATATGACAAAAAAAGAAACGTTTACCGGATCAGCTAGTATGATAAAAAATATGAGTGCGACCCATGGAGTCCACACGACTAACTTCCCAGAGTAGAAAAATACATTAGTTGTTTTGCAAAATATTCAGCCGATGCATCCCGTTGTAGTTGTACACGCACGTTGGTTCAAAGTCAAATTCCATAAAACTGATGATTTTATGAAAAACATTAAGTTTATTGAATAACAGTGGCGCCATCTGCCAAAAGTTGATCTTACCATTTCGTGGACTCATTAACAACTACTTTGCACAGTAAAATACAGCCTATATTGCTCCTGAATATTGTAGTTTTCTATTATTGAAGCAATTTTTCTAATCGGATTAGTATTTCCGAAAATTAATATTTATACGGCAAAGCAGCGTTTGGTGGGTCAGCTAGTAATCAAATATAGTATATGATACTCCTGAATATTGTTTTTTTTCCACTAACTATAAGATTTTTTGCACTATTATTGAAATTATTGCAGAAATTATCATAATTTTCATTATATTAGGGTTGTCTTAGATTTTTGATTGCCATTAAAAAACCGCTAAGCCGATTTCGCTCAAAACCTAATCAGCTCTTAACAACACAATACCGCGTCGAATGAGACCAATTTATGACAATACGATGAGTGGTTCGCGAGATAATTGAGCTGAAAAAACGTAACGCACGTCCGCACATACGCACATACGAACACACATACACACACAGACATCATCATAAAAACGCTTGATTCGGATTCTAGTGACCTCGAAACATGGAGATATGCAAAAATTGGAGATTCACAAAATCGGACCCATCACAATAACTTACTCTGGGAAGTTAAAAAAGTATCCCATTACAATTATTGGTTCGAAGTTACCTCTAACCAAATGTTCAGACAAATCGGCTCAGCCGTTCTTGAGTAATTGTAAAAAAAACTAGTTGGCAACATTATCTAAACAATTTAATTCACACAATGATTGTCATAGAGATAAATGTATGATAAACATTTTCACGCCTATTTTAAGATTAAATATGTGTGCACAATGCATCGTCCGTTTCCCATATTTTTTTAATGCATATTTACAGAGGCTAAAACTGCTAATAGTTCTTGTGCGTCAGTTAAATGCATTGCACCAACACTTTTGTCTCGAAATCAAAAGTAAATTCTCTAGAACATTTTGTTTACATCGAATTTTTAATCAGGCAAAACAAATGAGTGAAAAACGGAATGGCAGATTGTTTTATTTACATTTTTTGGCTTACATTTCATTCGGTATGGCGATGGCGTGGTAAGCTCTTCCTATAGCTAAATTACATCATCGTGAGAGAGTGAGGGTCTACGATCAATGGAAAAAGCCAAAGTAGTTTTTTATTGCTTGATAATAAAATAACTCATATGGGTTTTATGTTTTAATCCATCGAATGTTAAGTGTGAGTGGTGAAAAACAAAAACAGTCTCGCGATCAAAAATAGAAAAGCAAAAAAAAAAAAAACAACAAACATTTTTCCAACTTGTGAAACTCCACATGGGCAAGCAGTGAACCGAAGTTATTTTCAAATTTTACAAGCGACAATTGTATAGCCTTTCAGGTTGCTCGTTACCGGCAAAGCTTAGATACACTATATTTAAACAGTGGGACCGCATAACTCATTGCACTTTTTATCAGAGTTAACACTAACATAATTGTATGACGCCCACGCCATGTTGAATCGTACAACCTTTGTCTTAAAGACGCAGTCTTTTCTTCAGTCATATGAATTTTGAGGAATCCAAAAGGTTTTTTTGCCAAACAACAGATTGTGGACTGGACTGGACAAAGTGTTTGGTATTTTGTCCCATTAGGAAAACCAAACGTCGACCCCCTCGCCCTCGTATTTGACAACTTAAATCAAAGTCAAACAGTCACACAAATAATTGTCCACCAATTCATTAATTTATTCCACTGTATGTTCTGAACTGCATGATGAAGACGCGAAACGGAGGCGATAGAAATAGGAACACGTTTCGTCTCCGTTAAATAAAAGAGAAAGAGAGAGAGATGAGTGTTCCAAAAATAGAAAACAAGTGGTTGGGGACTTGGGGTTGCGTTTGCTTGCCAGCCTGCTCGAGTAAATAATAAGAAAACAAATCGAAACAAAGGCAACCAAAATGACACAATAAAAAACAAAACAGCAGAATCGTTGATTATTTTCGTTGGCCCACTGTTTATCAAAAACAAAAATTTAACTTACATTTTTGTCAGTTCAATCGTCTTATGAAAATGTAAATTATAATCCAATTTCAGCGGTACCGCTCCCTTACGATCAAACAATCCCGGTTGCGTAGTACAAATCAATAAGATTTTTGAAGTTGTTTATTGCGAAAGTGAAAGCCAAGTCTAGTGGTGTCGCACTACACAAAACACCAATGCACTGGTGAATCAATATGAAAACAGTGAAAATAACACGTTTCTAATGCAACTCGTAACCGCGTTCGATCGCTGCGCAGCGCTTATGCATTGATGGAGGAAAAATATATGGAACTAGTTATCGTCTATACCGGTCAGCCGACTGACAGTGACGGCTACTGCCGACCAAGACGTATTTGAGCTGTATTCAAGCCCGTCTCGCTCTTAACTTTTCCACAGCCACGATGAAAACGAACACAAAAAAAAAAACACCAGATAATCATATGCAGCACAGGAAACACAAAATTAGAAGGAATGCAAGCGAGGAAGCAAGACAACCAACGCACGGACGACCTGACGATGATGACGACAATGGCCGAACCAGATATACTTTGTCAATGAATTCCAGCCAGCACGACGGTGGCGGCGGGGGCGACGGTCGTCTCTCTTCAATTTAATGAAATCACTTAAGCTCTTGTTAATCTAATTCGATTGTTCGAATGACTTAAAATGACGAGACCCCGATTCCCGATTTAGATTGCGTGTGTAAGTTCAACGGACCCGCGAATGCAGTTTATAAATTTTAGATTTTGGGGCTAATTTCAGTAAACGAATTTAAATTTTCTTTATTTACAAAAATCAAAAAACGAGGGTCGGATTCCGGCGATACACTGTGATACCACTTTGCGACGATCGCGTTAACTTCGGTCGATGTAGAAAATCACACTGGCACTGCTCTCAGGTTAGGTTATCACTTTTGAAGTCGCTCTCAGGAGCCCCAACCGATTAGAAGTGTTAGTGTAGTGGCGACCGACAGCTACGGCGAAGTTCAACAGTCGTTTTGTTAACGTACCCAACAAGAACAACTAACAAATAGACCGGTTTGCATTAGTGTGGTATCTTAATATTGTCTCAAACACAAGCAAAGTCGCAACAGTTCAAGTTGTATATGTGAGAGAAATTCTCTTAAAAGACCAATAAACACGTCATATAATAATTCAGCTATCTGCTGTTTTCAAATTGACGCAGCAGGTGGATTTTCCGGTAAAATTCCATTCTCTGTCAAACTTTATACTTGCAATTTATGTTCAGATTGTTCAGATCAGACAGTTGGGAGCAAAGCTGAATTGCGTTAATATCGTAAACAAGCATCTGGGCTTTATCATACCGAGATAGGAGCTTTTGTATTTGTTCGGTCTTCACGAAAGTGTTCAACTTTACTGACAACAAGCCATAGACGGAAGTTCGAATAATGAACTGATTCAGCATCAGGCACAGACTGACCTTCCTTCCACACCCGCATTATTTAAAAATCCGCAGAGCATTATCAGTATCATCCGTCAATAAAGAGAACATTATTTGTTGTTTCTATTTTTCTAGAGCGTTTCGTAGATGTGATGTGTCACCGAATTCTGTCTCGAGGGCAATCTATGAACAATTTCAAGTGAACAAAAAAAAAAAAAAATAGCTGAGTGCACTTCTCGAGCAAGTGAATCTATTGTGTCTGTGTGTGGGCAGTGCGGCAGTGTGGAGAATACGTTAAATTGTGCATTAGCATTTTTGTTACAATAATAACAGCTCTTTTGTTTATTGCTGTAAATGAAGCTCAGGCAATTTATTGATGCAATTATTTATTTACGCAAATACAGGCCAGCTTGCACTTGCATTTATTCAGCGCGTATGAGAAATGCAAAATTTGCATCTATGATCGCGCGCTGTCTCACCGTGTGTCAACGTTGTCTGTTTGTCTGTTACCACCCAAACCTGCGCACGTAACTCGACAAATTGAGGTATTTGTTGTTGAAAAACCAATAAAAAAATCGTTTGTTATTCAATTAAAATAATAATTATAACACTCTTGAGTGTGCAAGACAATTATCAATTTTTAATGTTTATGCAACTGCTTCACTTAAAGATTTATAAATAGTTTGTTTTCTTGTTGATTGTTTATTTAATAAATTAAAATATGGTTGAGTAGATAGACACACACCTACCTGTTATATTTTTAACTGCACTAAAAATATGATAAGTGTTTTAATTACTGATAGGAATTTGAAGGGCTGTTTAGGCATTTTGAGAGAGGACAATTGGTAAGTTTGAGTTTAATTGAAAATAAGTGTAGCTGCACTCGAAAGTGCACAGAGTCGATTTAAGCAAATAAATTCGGTAACTATTTTTTAAGGAAATACTCCAGTGTTGTTGTTCTGCTGTCTATATTTTCGCACCAAACTAATGTCAACTAACTAACTAACTAATGCTTCGAATTTGACAAAGTGTCAAAAGCATGAACATCCAATTGTTTTCTTTCTTTCTTTAATAAGTAGTTTTCATCTTATTTTAATCAGATTTTTTTGAGATTGATTTGCGCACATTCTTTTTGAGCTTTTGACACAAACCACAGCATGTCCCTTTGGCGCAGTGGACAGCGCGTTGGACTTCTAATCCAAAGGTCGCGGGTTCGATCCCCGCAAGGGATGTGGCACAAAGGCCTGATTCTTTTTTATAAAACATCACACATCTTTAAGCTTTCGTATGTGCTAGGTCTTGAGAGCGGAAAAGCTTATTTTCTGGTTTGTGGTTTCATGGAAGTGGAGAATGGAAAAGCTTATTTTTCTTGTGTGTACGTTTGCTTTGCGACTACAAAACTTAATTAACTTGAAACGAGTTTTATGGTTATTGTCCTTGCTAGTTGATGCAAGTACCAGTATTTCAGCAAGTAATAGGTTTGTGTCTTTGAAAATCACCCACAATCTTGTTGGGAAATTTCGTTGGGGTAATTCTCCTTACTTTTATTGTAATTGTATTCAAATAAGAGTCGAAGCTAAAATGGCGCTTCTAAGAGGAGAACTCGTTTAGACACACCTCCTCTCACGCACACAATCTTGAAAAATACTCGCACTCAACACTTTATATCGATGGCCGACGGCACGTGGTAACTAGCCGTTGAATACCGATGCCCATGCCCAAGCCAAGCACTTGCCAAGCTCTCTCCTTTGTGGCGGGGGGAAGTTGATTAGATAGATTTTTTTCCTATTTTTAATCACACACCCGTTATTGAATCTTCGGTAGCATTAGCAGTTTTTTTTCGTTTGGATTGTCTTCTTCTTTCTGTACGGACTGGCGAACATTTTTCTTGCGCAGATTTTCAATTTGTAGTTTAGTGTTTTTGTTTGTTTTTTTTTTTTTTGTTCACCGAATGGATATAGAATTTTCTTTTAATTAAATAAAGAGAATTGAGAAAATGAAATTGTTATAAAAGAACCTTCAAGATAAGCTGTGACTAGGTTTTTATTTATTTTTTTTTTTATTGAGAGAAGACAATTCATTTGCATGATTCCATTCGTTCGAATGAAACCTCATCAGTTGCTCAATTTCACATTTTTTAAACCTTGCATAATATAGGAACAATCCGATAAAGATAGCATGGTTCTCGTTCTCCAGCTTAATGGACATCGAAGAACAGAGTTGCTTTTGTGGAAATGGGATTGGTATTATTATACCCTTTCAAAACGATATATTACATCCTCTAGTGGGTTGAACAGCAGTGAATACAAATCTACCCCCAAGTTACCGCTGGCTTTTAGGGAGTTAGATACTGGTTATGTACGGTAAATGGAATCAAATAAATTGCGCCATCAAGAGGAAAGATTAAGCAATTTATATTTGTAAAGCTTGGTACCTACATATATATCTAAGTAAGTAGTTCGAACTGCAAGAGGAAGACATTTTCATCTGATCCAAAACAGACTCACGTAGGTATACATGATACCGAAAATCTCGTGCATAATTATGTATGTAGATACAAATTTACTTCATAATTTCTGCAGATAGCAGAACCTCACTCGATGAGTATTGAGTAATACCAAAATGTTTTTTAACTGAAAATGTTTATAGGCGCGATGGGCAAATTATCGTAGGGGTACTTAATATTATAAACTACTTAGCATCACTAATATTGTGACCAGCTAGCCAGGGCCTGTTTAGCCCTTAGGCTAATTAGGCTGTAGCCTAGGGCACGAAGATCAGGGGGGCGCTGAAATCGTGTCCTCACAAGCACTTATCTAGCATCATTGCATCTTCCTTACATATTTCAACTTGACCGAAACAAAACATTAAAACTAAATGCGCTTGAGAGTTCCTGTGATTTTAACAATAAATTTTGAAATTTTAAAAAGCGTGCGTACAACAAACACTGACTTGTTACTCGAATCGGTCAGTGGTTGAGCGAGAGGGTGAGCTGACAAGAGTGCCTAGCCTAGTGCGAGTTTTGTTAAATCCGCTTCCAATAACAGGCGTAAATTTTAATTTCGTTTTGTATTGAAAATTCGGAATTTAAACAGTGCTACCTAGTTCTCGCGTTTGCCGCTAAATGACTGCGCATCGATTGCATCGTATTCTATTCCTTATCGTCTAGGTTGCATTTCCTTAATTCCCATACAAAATCATCTTCACGTGTACGCGTGTTTCTGTGAAGCGAAACTCGCACTAGGCACTCAGCGCAGCTTGCCGCGCGCAAGGAAACACATCAACGATGTGCGAGACTCCCCGGTGTGGTTAATAGTTAGTATACTTTGCCACGCTTCATTCATCTGTCTTATTTCTTTCGAAATCGTCTTTTATCCGACATATCACGCGCTCGCGTAATTTTTTTGGTGATTGATATTTATTGTCTTTTCCTTAGTGTTTCCGTATTTTTTTTAAGATTATATGTGCTGTTATGCAGCGGCGAAAGGTCTTTTTCCGAACTTAAAAGAGTACAAAATAACTTACGCTCCACACTCCACAAGCAAAAACTTGCAGATCTCTCGCTTATGTAGGTACATACAAAGTGATTTTTTACAAACTATTAAATTTGAAAAAAATTGTAGAAACATTTGCAAAAGTTAAAGCACGAAAAAGGGCTTTTGTATAATCTTATAATTATTACTTAATTAGGTTCTATAATTTTCATACAGTCAATCAGTTTTTTTTCGATATTTTATTTTTATTTTTTCTCTAGAGTAAATATTATTATGCGTGAGGTACTTTGCCACCCTAAGGTCGGATGTCATGCGTAGATTAAATGACGACGTTGACTACGTAGTCACTAGGTTTCGAAATGTGCTCCATGTTACAATTCTCTCACTACTATACTCTACACCAGTTACTACTTTTGAGGCCGTCCGTAACACACTTAGCGGGGGCGCGTCCTCATAATTAGCCTAGGGCGGTCAGAACTCTTGATCAGTCACTGCAGCGCATGTTAAATAGCTTATTCTGTCTATTTGCTTCTTTACAACATACAAAAGGCTACTGAATCGAAAACATTTCAACATAAATCTGTTTAAAAGTATTGATCCATCTAGATGGATTGTTGACATTTTTTTAGAACTTATCTATACGGTACCTTCATTTGTTTTTTCTTAGAAGATGACTAAAACGGTATTGACGTTCAAATATTTTGTTCTACACATCTTGTTGCATTCCGAAATCCGAAGACATTCCGGTTGAAATGTGGATTCAATAAGTTAAATAAACAAAATGGGGGCTACGAACTTTGGAACGGATGCGTGGAAAACACATAGACCGGCATATTAATACAATTTAAAATGTTGACGGTTTGTTTCCTGAGACAATAAATCAAATTTATTTAAAAATTCTCCTCTCAAGATGTAATAAAGATTAAGCATTCACTGAACAAACTTCCGAGATTTTTGCAGATAAACATCCCTGCCTGAAGTGTTGACAATAAATACAAATTCGTATGACTTTTAATTCCGAAAAATGATAACGCTTAATGTCTTAATTTAAATAATAACAAAATAATAAAATGATAAAGATGTTCAAAACAGTGTAGGTACTTTCCCTACCTTAAGAAATTAAACAATAACAACAAGCTTAATTCCTTCCTCATTTTTCAAAACTTGATTGATATAAAAGAAGAAGAACCTAGATATTTAAATTTAGTACAAAAAATACCAAGAAACAGAATTGTTTATTATTAAGAGACAAATATGAACTTCAAAGTTATTGTATTTATAATTTTTCTGGCTTGTTTAACAACTTGTGTGAATGCATCCTCCTCAAGATGTAAATTTTGAACAAAATTAAAAATAAAATAATTAATATATTTAACCGTTTTTTCTTAAAGATTGCAGCTTAAATATTGAGGAAGGACCTTGTAAAGCATTCATGGAATCCTGGGCATACTGTCCGACAAGAAAAATTTGCAAGAAGTTTGTTTATGGCGGATGCAAGGGAAATGCAAATAGGTTTGCAACGAAGGCTGATTGCGAAAGGAGGTGTATGCGCTGAAGATTCTTTTGTTTATTTTATTTGTTGTTATTGTCTTAATAAAAATACGTTCTTAAGATTATTATAACATTAAATGTTTAATTTTTTGTGAATAAGGAAGGAGTAACAGCATTTAACTCTTCCATTTCCCATTTTCCTATTTAAACATCATTGAACTGTCTTTTTATTTTGTAAGGTACCTACCTAAGCTAATTTAAATAGTATTAGCGCCAAAGAAACTGTTTATATTTCCAAGCAATGTAAAGAGAATCGTTGGAATTTTAATTTTGTTAAAACATTTTTAATATAATCTACCTACGACTTTGTATTAAACATTCACCAAAAGAGATTTCATCAAAACAAAAACAAAAAATGAATATATTTTTTGAACGGTTTTTTATCTTCCATAAATAAAACGAACTTAATAAAAAAAATTCTTTAAGAAAAAATGAAAAATAAAAAATAATATTATCCTATTTGAAATGAAATGACGCCAATAAAAAAAATAACCCCGTGCCTCCTAAGTCTTGACATCATAATATACATCCCTTGCGACGACCAAGACGAATGCTCTATCATTACTTTGATAAACGCAATAAAACCGCAATGAAATTTTATTTTTGGCCAAATTCTGCGAATGAAAAAATAGCGACGAGCCATAAGTCTTCCGGTCCGGATATAAATTCCTTCAACAGTGGGTACTTAAAAACAAACCCAAAGCAGGCTATAAAAGTTTATCATTTCGCATGCCTTTTGGAATGGTAGGTATATATTTGCAGGCGTGAGAGAAATATAAGAAGGAAAAACAAACGACTACGTAAAATTTACTGTTATTCAACAAGCCCACTTAAATATCCTCCTCATCGCCGCGGTCGTCGTCATCGTCGTTGTCGTCGGTCGGTCGTCTTATGCTATAAGTGAATCCTTGTTTCGTCCATTTTGAATAAGCAATTGCGAGATGGTCGTCCTTAGAGTCTCTTAATAATTCCAAAGAATGGGGCCTACCTCCATCTCTCCATTATCATTTGAACACATCAAGCCCCAATGATGGTTGCTATTTCTTTGCCGTTTGCTGGCCTGCTGGCTTAAAATAATGGCCGCGGACGACCCACCGAAGAAATGAAACATTTTAACCCTCAACTGCCGCACAATAATTCACGCAAATGTTTGTATTTGTAATGACGACGACCGACGATGAAACCCAAGGCCCCCCCTATCGGGCAATGTTTTTCAGTCCAAGTCGAGCCAAAACCCAACTCTCTGGAAGCTCCATTTCCATCGAGGAGTTGAGTCAAGTCGAAGGATGGTCTGACTACACCGACGACGACGACGACTTGCGGTGCTGATGTCGGTCCTGGCCGTAAAATAAAACCATAAACGCAGTCGGAATGAAATTAATTATTTTCCATTAAACTTAAGTGTAATATAAAATTTCCTCGAAAGGCAATTTAAACAGTCAAGTGCCCATATAAATTACATCAGTTTCGCACAAAAAATAAAATAAACGATTAAGGGTTGTTTTTCTTTCTGTTTTTTCTTTTTTTGTTTTGTGATGTGGTGGCAGAACTGAGAAGCTCAGCAGCGCAGTGGCAAGTGGCAAGCAAACGGGATCGTTTATCCCATTATTCACCGCCATCCTCAGTCCTCTATAGGTATCTCATATCTCCAACTCACCTACCCTTAATAGAGCCCAAACCAAACCACCCACATAATCGAAAGTTATACACCAAAATAGGAAAACTGAATGCCGATTACTTGTGGAGAGCAATTTGCGAATTGCTTGTGTTGGTCGTGGGCGGTGGAAGTCATCCTTTTGCTATTGTCTTCCTGCGAAGACGACGACGACGGCAAAACTGTGGTATGTCGGGAACGTTGACGGGACACCGAAACACAAACTCACTCTCCAATCTAAAAAAAAAAAAACAATGAATAGGAAGAAAAAAATGAAAAGGGAGTGTTAGGGACATTTCCTTTTATTTGTGCATTGTTTCTTTCCCCAGTTTACAGAAAAAAAACGCTTGTGTGGGTGAACAAAGAAAATCAACCCTCCACTCCCCCTTGTATCAAAAGAGAGGTTTTCTTCAATAGGTACCTTACATGGATGACATAGTGTGGGTTGAATAAAACACACATGAACACATATAGACCAATTCTTCCACAAACACATGTATATACAGCGCGGGGAGTAGGGCAATTCAAATCTGATAAAATTAAGGAAAATTGATTGTGGCTCTAGGAGAAGATAAATTGAAATGAAGTCAAATGGAAACTCTGATACATTCACTTGGCATCAAATTATTTTTCTGTAAGTCTTCTTGTTTTTGTTTTGTCTCTCCGGTGATTTTCTTTTAACAGATATTAATGGAATTTCCCTTGTCTTATTTTTCAAAAAAAAAAAAAAATAACACGAAAAGAAAAGGAATAGTTATTGCGCATCGCACTCTTAAGAAAACGCTTCTGTTTTTAACCATTTAATAAGCCGACGAGTTTCAGGCGCTGTCTATCATCGGGGCAACATTTTTATTGAGTTTTGAGCAATGAGTATTGTTAAGGTTCTAAAATTGTGGATATTTTTTAATGCTTCAGTTTGTATGAAACATTCACCTTTTCAAACTTTGCCAAATAAAAATCATTAAGTTTGAACAAATACCTACATCTAGTATTAGTATAATTATTATTGCACTCCGCTCCAACTGAATAAGCGCACAGCTTTTTAAGAGAACTTCGTCCAATTTTGTGAACTTTTTTTTCAGAAAAGCAGCGTTGAGGGGGTGCCATGGTAACATTACTCCAAGCTCCTTATCTTGTGCCTTGATTCAGTACGTTTCCGAACAAACCATTTCCGAAGATTTTTGATAAACTTATCTACCATTTAGAGCCTGGGAGTACAAGTAGATATTCTACTACAAGATACTGCGAGAAGGAGCATGGCTTGGCTAAAAGAGTCAAAATTTGGGTCCGAAAATGTGAGCAGATTTAAAGACAGTAGGTAAAGGTTCTTTTGGAAATTATCATTTAAAGCTATGCTACTTAGTTGGACGACAAACTTTATCTCAAAAAACTGTGTACTTATTTGGTTGAAACGTAAATCGTAATTGAATTTTTGTGAGATTCCAATATACCTAATCAAAGTTTTTCAGCGTAAGTAGGTACATTTTCAACGTGTTTTTTGCTTTTGTCACACCAAGCACACCTTTTGAACTCTATAGAACGAAACAATTTAATTAGTTTTTGTCCAATTCAAAATTTTCAGGAGCCTTTCGATTAATACAAGAAGAACAAGAAGTAGCCTAATGAATTGGGATGTTTATGTTATTTAATGAAATCTCTTATAATATTTTTCATTTTTATACAAACTACAATTATTCATTCAATTCATAATCAGAAAACAAAAGCTCACATTTAGCCCACCCTTTCCAATCGCCTCCTGAGACCCTCCATCTGAGGAGAACAACAGAAGAAAATTAATACAAATAAATTGAGTTGTCAGAAATGATCTCCCAAATAAATGGCTTTGTGAGTAATTTTTTATTCTTCGCCATACATAAACCCCTATACTTAATACCCAACCTCTTTGCCATTATTCCGAATGAAATCCGAAAAAAAAGTTACCTACTCATGCACCAGCAAAAGCAGCATCAGCCAGCAGCATGCCACAAAAATCTCTTCTCAATGTTGCCAGCCCCACAAATAGAGTGCAGATGCAGACCGACCAAAGCAAACATTTTTCTCTCCCTAAACTCCTTGCAAGCCCCTCGCGCCATCCTTTCCAAATTCCGCACCCAGTTCCGTACCTTGTCTATTATGTAGCTTCTATATTCGACCCATAATGCAAATTGAATTTCAAAGCGAGGAAAACGAGAAAATTTTCTTCGTTTAATGGCGGCTCCATGGAGCACCCAGACCCAGAGGTGGTAATAATAGCTCATCCATGCTGGAGTGGAGAACATCCATCGAGAACAAAACAAAGTAAAAAGTTGACACCATCTGACATTTCATATAAAAAAAAAATGACATTATGCTGCTGCGCCTGTCAAAAGCTGGGGAAATATCCCGATACAAATTGCTCCCAAAAGAGCTCTTTATACACACACGCACACACCGAGCACACTATCGAAAGGAACAAAAGAGGCGTGTCTTTGGTTAGTAAAAATATGCAGGAGAGAACACAATTAGAGGGTGAATTGAGCAAACAACCCCATTGTCATTTTTATAGCTGTGCGGTTGGCAGAGTGTCGCCGTCCGCCATTTAGAACATTAGAAAGAGTGCTTTGCATTGCTACGGGTTTTCAAGTCAAACTGAAATAAACCCTCGTGACAATCGTTGACGTGGTTGATTTCATTCATAGACTTGCTCCGAGAAGGTCGTCCGCTCGTCGTTAGTCCGTCGCAGATTTCGTTCCGTGTGTGTGCGGTTTTAAGATTTTTTAGCAGAAGCACCCTGTTTGGCCATCCTGCTAAGTGCAACAAGCGATCTTGTTATGGTTTTAAATTTTCAATTTACCGTTACGTAAAAGACTAATTTCTTTGAGAAAACAGAACCGTATTAACCACCCTAACCGACGGTCCCCGACGGACCACCTTGTTAGAAAATTAAATTAAGGCAGTAGGTACCTGTGCGAAGCCGTATATAACTTTCTGCAGTGGAGATGTATTGTGTGTGTGTTGGAAGTTTTGCCGTTTTTCCAATTTAAAACTTGAGTGATGAAAACTTTTCGGAAAAGTTAAATTGTTTTTTCAACGACCGACAAACACGACGAAAAGGATTCACGTGCTATACTTAAGATTCGTAGCCTTACCTGACGGTATAGACAGTGGAATTTTATACTGCTCTTTTCGAGGATAATTAAGTACTTGATTGTGCGAAGGATTCATAGCAATTTGTGAAGCTGTATTAAGTTGTTCGTTGTTGCAGTTTGGAACGTGAACGTTAACGTGAGTGCTTGTTTAATTTGTTTGGAAAAGTTACTCCTTTGTTCGTGATTTGCGAATCGCATCGGGAAGGGAGTGACACAAGACTTTTTGCATCGAGCAATCGGTGCACGCTCTGATTTGTGCTTGGGAGTTGGAACTTTTTGTACTTTTCGGAAAACACGTGCGGCGGCGGCGTTTCCACTTTTGGAAACCACGCTAAACTTATTTCGACAAAATTTTCACAGACGGGAATAAGGTAGGTAATCATTTCATCATAATGTTTCTACTCAAGACATCTTATAGCTTGCATAAAACATATATGCAAAACTTGTAATGCAATACATTTTTGATTTTTGAGTGTAAACAATTGAACGATTAGAAATCAGCCTACGATTTACAATTCCAGCAATGTGCGAGTACAAACATTCAAAGTCGTTGAAGTCCATTTTGAGCGATTTCATTTCGGAACGTTCACTCAAAATAATTGCAGGGTTCAGGATATTTTCCAAACACCAATTACAAAGTAACTGAGAAAAACTAGTGTCGAAAAGCCCAAATAAAAGGTAGAAAAGTTAATTTAATTTTTTTTTTTTTTTTTTTTATCAATAATATAAAATATCTAAACGGTATTCAAACAAGCCTGCTCACATTCTTCCTTTGTACCATATCGATTTGCATTACCCCTGCATCCTCCATAAACAAATTCAATGCACTCATTCCCTTGAAAAGCCCATGATAGAAAGTAAGCTCGGCACGGCCCTGTTTCAGGTTTTGAGGAGCAATCTGTTTTTAATAAAAAAAATTATAGTCTTTCAAATAAATCAAATCTCAAATGTTTGCTTCACCCAAAGAAGACGAAGTTCCAAACAAAAACGCAAAAATTAATAAAACACAATAAATGGAATTCATTTTCTGAAGACTCGAATAAAATCTTTTAAGACTGGAAATGAATTTAAAGAACTGATGTGGAACTTCTAAAGGGTGTTCTTTTATATACATTTTTGAAATGTTCTCATTGCAATGATAAAATATTAAACTTATTTCTTGGGATAAAAAAGCAAGGTTTTGTTTACTCGGAAGTTAAATGTGAATCTGAATAAAGATTTATTCGCACAACAGTCGTATTTGCTCGTTCAGTTCAAGTTTAGTTAAATAAAGCTGCACGTAACGTTATAGTGAAACATTTTCATACAGCCAGAGCGATATCCTCCACTTGAACAGATGACAACCTGTAGTAAAAAAATTAAACAAATAGCTTACGATTTTAATTCCCCGAAGGACACTACAGATCGTTCGACATTATTGTTGTTTAGGACAGATGAAACATATGAACGATCATGTTAAAATCGATAAAAAGACAAATCAATAAATAATCGTTTTGCATTCTTCAAATTGGATGTTATAATTGCAGCTTCTTAGCAGTGCATTAACAGTTTCTGTAAATAAAGGGGGTCTCAAATGGATACCCTGTGGAATACTTGTTTTCGGTATGAAAGCTTCTGAAAAAGTGGGAATAGCCAAAGCTGTCGCTAGCCATCCATACAATGAACTTTAAAGTAGAGACAATGGCGATTAAGGAAGCAGATTCGACTTCGAAATTCTCAAACTGTAAGTAACAATCTGTCATTGAAGACATCTCAGAAAGCCAAATCTCACTGGGTCTGCATCACAGAGGAGGTATACCGTCTGCATCTAGGGGTGTCGTTTCCACCATTGTAGGTGCGGACACATCCATATCTGGCAGGTATGGAATTCCGGAATCCGGAACAACAAAGAAACTCAGTCAACTACTTCTCCCCAAAGCTGTTGAGCTCACAAACGAAGCCTGGCTGCAACCCGGGTTTAATAGAATATTGAGTTCAAAACTTCCATACATCCAGTTTTAATGAAACGATACCCCTGCCTGCATCAACTACTGGGTCTACAACACACTTTGAGCAAAGCAGCGACCAACACTAAGGAATTAAGACTTGACTATTGCACGAATTTGTGTATAAATCGTTGGGAATACTATGGGCTTGGAGTTTGGACAACTTATGCACAAATCAACAGTTCCATCGCAACTATGAGAGTATGATGTCAACAAATTTCAAAGTGTATTAGACATAGTTTATTCAAGTTCGAAAGGGTCTGTTACCAGTTATATAGAAATTTGTTAGTTCTAAACCATGTAGATTCAGAAACACTGCACCACACCGCTAGATTGAGAAGTAGATACTCAAAATTTTGAACTCTAGTTTCGATTTTGAAATGAACAACGCTATACCGAGTGATTTTTTTTTTACTTTAATTAAATAATCAAACCATTTTGAGTTTTCAAAATGAAAGATGGTATCACTTTTTTCCACAAAGTTTTCCAATTTGAAGCAAGTAAGTAGAGTACCTATATCCACAACATAAAACGAACTGACGACTGTCGTGTTCGATGACGACAACATCAACATCATTCAGTTGATGCTTAATCGAATTTCCGCAATTTTGTTCCAATAATTTCTTTATTGAATTGCGAAAGCAAAAATAGAAACAAAAATAAAAAAACCCATACCTACACAGAATAATCGAACAACGAAAAACTGCCCGCCAAGAGAACTGACCGCGCCGCTGCCGCCAGTTTTAATTAATTTGTGGCTTATCAATTCAATTCAGCTGGTAGTTTTTTTTTTTATAAATTAACTTTATTCTTCGATGAAACAGAATTTTTTTCTCAAATTTACCATTCGAATGTTTATTGAAGTCAGTTCGATCGGTAAGAGAAGTGGAACATCCGTTGTGAGTATGAATTTTCTGCTGTTGGCTTGATAAAGTTGTGTATGTGAAAAGTTCCTTTGCAGCGGTTTTTGCATATACATTATAATATGTCCAACGGTGCTCCATCGACGCCATCTTTTAACCATCGACAGTGCAGAATCATCATCAAACTTCGACGTGGCGTCGTCGTCGTTATCGTTTGGTCAACGAACAGCAGACATTGGTTGTTACTGGACCGACCGACACTGGCACCGGCTGCTGCTACAAGGGTTGCTTAATTACAATCAATTATTCAAACTGCATTTTAATTGATCACTTTTTGGCTTTTCGGATTGAATTTTCAATCAAGTGGAAAAGCTTGCTTGTTGTATCTGCCTCCGCTTCCACTGCCTGTATTGCTCCTGCTAGCCGAGTTTCGAATCATATTTATTTAATTAGTCCTACTATCGCCGAATGACTGCTTCGTGCCTCAATCCTAGCCCAGCTCCCAACTCTGCCTCCAACGCTTAATCCGATATTGTTCATGCAATTTTTAAGGATTTGGTTGCAGGAAATATTTTTTTTTTATTTGTATTTTTATCCTGAATCCACTCTGCGGGATGTTTGGGTCACTGTGTCTACAATGTATGCCTTCATCATACACACACAGAGGACGATAGTGTGAAATTTGTTGTTAAAAACGAAAATGAATTATTATGACTCTGCTTAGAATTGCACAAAAAAAAATAATTAATTTTAAATCAATATCATTTTTGAAAAACGCTTAATTTTATTATGAATTAGCTTAGGTATACCTAACTGGCATCTATTAATTGCCCTCAATATTTTAATTAGAATTAAATTTATTTTGAATTTTTAAGTGCCTCACAAACCTATAAGTAAATTGTTTATTCAGATAATTTTTTGTTGTGATTCCGGAAAGATTTGTATCGTGATTTATTGTCAGCTTCAAAAAGTTTAGGGGACAATCCACTTCAGAGAGGAGCGTGTAAATTCACAGGCAAGGTATGAAACAAAACACTTCAGCAAATCTAAAGAAAAATGTTGGGGTAAATATGGAAGGAAGGCATTAAGACCACTTGAGACGATCTGCAAAAGCAAAGGCATTCATATGAATTTAGCGTGACAGTGGAGCAAAGATTTTATCGCCGATTAAGAGGTTTTTAAATGCAGAACAAAAAGAACTTAATGATATTACGGTCCAAAAATTAAATAATGGCAAGGAAATGGGAACAAAGCCCGAGTATAGGTAGGTACTGCAGAGTTCCTTTCGACATTTAGTTTTCCTACCTAAAACAAGAATAATAAAACAGCCTTGCCTTTTTAAATGGATAACCCTTAATTTCTGATATAAGACCACACCTTTTCTCCATAATCTGCTGCCCGTCAAATATGAAAACTTGCCAAAATATGCCAATTGTCGTGAAGGGTGCGAGTGATGCGTATAATTGACAACATAAGCTCCGGTATAATGACTAAAGTTCCATATACAAAAATAGACAAGAAGTGTCTCATATAATATGTTGTCTGAACGACCGACCACATTACCCTCCGGCTGATGACGGTGAGTCGAAAAGTGTCACAGTGGATTTTCGTGTCACAATGAGCGGATGAAAGCACAACAAGACCAGGGAAAAATTATGTCGTTACGAGTCCGTAATTGAATTTAAAATTTAGCAAAACGTCGTCGGTCGCGTCGTTATTGTCGGTATAGTCGGTGTCAACGCCGTTGCAGTCTGGTCGCTGTTGTTTTTAGGTACCTTCCTACTAATATCGTTGTCATAATGATATCACTGATGCGGGTCATGCCGCCATGCACATTAAGAGGGGTATCATTTGTTATCAGTAGGCTTTTCGGTTGTGGAAAGTTAACAAAAAAAAGCAGAGAGCTCTTCAATTGAAATAAAAGCAGGGGCTTGTCTTGGGGCCCTGTTTTACCTTAAACTTTTAACTTGTTATAAATATTAACAAATCTTCAAGTTTTAGGGAATCTCAGTGTTACTTTTCCCAACGCATTTGTTGATGAAACATAAGCTGATTTATTGATCCTATTATTTACTGGGCTCACAGGGCCTTAATAAGCCCGCGGCTTAGTCCTACCTCTTTACCAAGTGACCAAGTGCGCTTCACGTACCCACTCGCATTACCTCCGTTCAATTGCCACAATCAAATTCAAAAACAATTGCTCCAATTTAGTAGACGACTGTGTTCCGTTGATACTACTTTGCTTAGTTAGTAAGTATAACCACAACACCGCCAGCCCGCTACAGCGACTTACAACGACGGATGTCGGATGTGAGCAAAGTGTAACACCGTCACCATCCACATTCAGCGAGTGCACTTATATTGCAAATTGACTGGGCATAAGCCAACTTAGTCCACCAACCTAACACACTGTGGTTTTGACGGGATGATTTCAAAGTGCATCTCGCTGCTTCTACTCGTATTTAGAGCCGCCATCGCCGAACATATATCTGATTATGATGCGAATTTTCATTCCGCCAGATTGCAGGTCTGATTTTGCCCTACTGTGGGTTGAATTCCTCGCCCAGCTCCCCGCACTTGAAAGTCCAAAGTGAATTAAGTGCAATATATCAGTTCTGATACCATTATAGAATCGCACGTGGATTGTAAATAATCTCGGTGATAATTTGCACTCTTGATTTTCCATTTCCATTTTCACTTTGCAAAATACTGTTTTGTTGTTGATGCAGCAATTTTGCTGTTGCAATTGCAATTTGCAGTTTTCAACACTAGAAAGCATGTTCATTGCTGAGTGAAAATGCGATCTGGGTTAGTGTTGCTGCTGCCAAATGCTCGAGTCTGTGTTGTAGGTAGGTGGTGGATGTTAAGTGGGCGTGTATTGCAGCATCAGTGTGACTATGTCATGCTGCCTAATTGGAAATTGTCATAAGGTTTATGTGTGCGATCGCCAGCAGCGGTTTTTTATCTTAATGCCGAAAATTTCATCAGGGTCTCATGGACTCACTTTCAATTTTGACCAGAACCAGATGCATTATTTGTGGAGCAGAAGACCAATGGGCATCGAATTAATATTAATCTGGGCCAATTCGATTGAATCACAAATAACTCGCGTTGAATGTTTGCACATAAATGTCAGCCAAACTGTCAAGTCTTGTCTTTTATAATTGTGTTGCATCGTGCAAACGCAACAAACTACCGAAAACAAAAAGAGGGACGATTCTGGACCTCTGGCACACTGGACGACAACCGACGTTTGTTATACTCAGAGGAAAAAATTGCCGTTCAAGTAACTAAGCATGATCGACGTTGTCGCCGCGGTTGTTTGGAGAGAAAATGCAATTAATTTGTGCCAGCCAATTGATTTGTTTAAGGACAATTTAATCAAATGCGCAGCAACAGAGTGATGCGATGCACTTGTGCAACATTTCATATTTACTTCCAGAAGCAGAGCCCCAAGACATCAATCCTAAGAACTTAGAGATTGCTTTGTTGTTTTCGCCCTATCGCCTCTAGTTTTTCTTTTTTTTTTCTCGACACGATTGACCGTTTTCCTGCTTAACATTTTGTGTTACTTGATTTATTAACAAAAGTTTTATTGATGCTACTATTTTATAAAAATAAATAAAAGCATTTCCAATTCGACAGCACTGGACTCCGGAGCAAACGAACAAAACAAACACTCCACATTTAATCGAATCGAAATATTTTTTCGCATCGTGTGCTGTGCTACGAGCAACAATAATTTCTAATTGAATCGAATTTAAGGTGCAATTGACAGTAATAATTGAAATCTGATTGGTTTGGAGGCTTTGATTTGGAGCAACAATCATACACCGAACGCTGAAACTGAACGACCATGCAATCGCTGGGTGCAGAAGCCAGAATCTATATAAATGTATGACCTTGGAATGTCGAAAGGGATGCGTTTCAGTTTAAAAATAAAAAGCTTACATTGATTCAATAGAAATAAATTGAAATTGTTTAATGCACACAATTAAAAGCTAATAGATCAAAAATATCTCGATACCCTGCTGATGTGCATATGCTTTTCTTTTGTTGATCGAATTGAAGAAAAAAGTGAAGGCATATGGATCGGTTCTGTGGAAAAATAGCGAAGATCAATGTCACAATAGACATGAAACTTCAGATGATAATGACTTATTTGAACTATGAAGAGATTGACTTGCACGATTATAAAAAATAACACAAGGTCGAAACAAACCTCCCCCTAAAAGTATTAATAAAATTTGCTCTTTTTGTATCAAACTTTATTATGAATGAAATAAATAAATCCCAGTCTTCTGAACAAATAAATTAATTGCACCAGCTTGTTCACTGACGTTCATTAGCATATCTAGGTCGTCTACAAAAAGTATTGACACAAGTCACAGCTGTGTCGTTATGTGGTCATGTAATTCCATTCAATGCCGAAGTGTATATATTTCCAGAGTTCGGGGAAATTCGCAGAACAACAGATAAAATCACCGACCTATAGCTTGAGGTTTTAAAATCATATAAAAGTCTACAGTTCTTCTCGATAAACATCAGTAAGAGTGCATTCTCCGTTGCAAAATGAAATTCCAAGTTTTCTTCCTATTGCTAGTTATTGCAGTCAGTGCGTTTGCACACCGTAAGTACTTCTAAATGAAAAGATTAAAAATCCAAGCAATACAACATTTTCTGTATAATTTGAAACAGATTGCCCAAAGATTGATGAAGGTACTTGCAGAGGTAAATTCCCGAAGTGGGGATACAAAGATGAGACCAACGATTGTCATCTTTTCAACTACGGCGGATGCCAAGGCAACTCAAATCGGTATGATACTCGTGCCGAGTGTTTGAAGGCTTGTCAACACTGAAAACTTTTGATTTAAATATTTTGTGAATTAAAAAAATGAATGAATCAAAATAAAAACCAACAAATATGATTAAACTTCCAATAACATTTCATTTACATTTTCAAATACTCTTCAATTTAAAAATCAGAACGCGGGTGGACATTGATCCTTCTGGCAAGATGGTTGATGGTTGCAGCTGTACAACTATTACTTGTATATAGTTTAAATCCTCGCCTTCAATTTCGATTTATGTACACCGGTTCAAAATTTATCTATTTATTTCCAGAACTACCTGCAATACATACAATACAAGTACACCAACTCATGCAGCTTATTCATTTACGGTAATTGCTCGGTGAATGCTAGCCGATACAATGTTCAAAAGACACATATATACGCTGAAATTCTTGTCACCAAATAACAAGAAGATATTTCCCTTATTCACCCCTTTTTAGGGTTAATCTTGTCAGCTTTGCTTCAGTTCCAAAATTCAGATTTGTAAGAATATCAATAACGGATTCTTAAATACCTATATAACCCGACTTACCCAACGCCCAAAGACAAACAGATAGATCATATCACTTCAGTTAAAAAGTTATTTTGCAAAAGCAATCTATTTAACTAAATTCAACTTCATGAGTAATGTATTCACTTGCAAATCTAAAAATATAATTCCCAAATTGAAAAGTATCATACCATACCCTTCATCTCACTCCTCTAGCAATTGCCAGCAGCATCAACGATCTCTGAAACCCTATACTTACATATTATTATTGCAAACGATTTAAGTAATTGCAAACCCACATCATCAACATCAACAGCAAGTCCCAGCAAGGGGTTTCAGCCCGTTAAGCCCCGGAAACTATAGCATACCTATGATTTTAAATGTACCGCTCTCCGCATGTCCAAAAAACAAATAGGAATAATAATTTTTTAATTTATCTGAATTATTTTTCAACTTTTGTGAATTTATTACCTGAATATGGTTGAACCCCTTCTCCCCTCACCTCCGGCTCTTATAACAGCTTCGGGGTTCCTCTCGACTGTTTCAGCTTAATTTGTGCGAATAATTTGCACCTGAGCTTGAGCAGAATGACGATGTTAACCCCGGAAGTGAGAGAAATTAAACTCCCCCTTATAGATATTCTGTGCGAGTGGGCAAATGCGGGAAACGGAAAGCTTTCATAGGTTTTCATTACGAAATGAAATTTAAAATAATATTTTCTGCATACTCCTTTAATTGCTTACTCCTCTCGGAAAGGAGAGTTTTCATTTTTCAATTTCATCCCTTTCATTCTGACTCCGTTGAGTCCAACATCCACACGAAATGGTTGAAACTTCTGTTTGTATATGGGGGTGTTTGTTGTCATTATGGCAGTGCTCTCTTGGTAGCCGAACTGGTGCTTCCTTTATGGAAACACATTCCACAAAATGGAGCCTACACCACAATTTGTTTGATGCTTGATTGTAGATGTATCCTCACCGCTGCACTCCTGTACGCCTCCGTTCATTGAATCATGAGCGGTGACGGTCATGTTTTTGAACGTTTAAAATACGATTTCAACTCCAAATCTAATCCGTGCGGTCATCCTAGCTATAGGACGATAGATCTCTTGCTATGGTTGCCAACACAGTTCTTTCATTGATCGCAAATGGTTTCCATATCTTTGCAGTATTTACACGCGTTTTTAAAATACATATACATATGTTGAACAACTGCGCTGAAGTAAATTCTTAAAATTAATTTTGATATTATTTGTAGTCTAAAACAAACATTTGGCAACCATATGTTTGAATCTAGTTGCCTCCAAATTAGTAAATGGAAAAAGTGCAACCGTAAACTCATCGTATGATTCTGAAGTGATAAGTGCAATCTGCTATCTGCACTTTACATTTCATCTAATTTATGCGCGACTCTGTGGCACATCTGCTAACAGTTCGATGCGGGATACTGCCACTGGTTACCCTTCCTGTCCTGTTGGATGGTCTACTAAAAAACACACAGAGATGATATTTCACGAAATTTTAGCAACAAATTGCATTATTCGCCATGATACCTGGGCATTATTATGAGCGTTGACAAGCGCAAATGGAATCAGATTTTGGAATCTAAAATGAGCTTTCAAGTAGTCCCACAGCCAGCGATGACTAGCAGGCAAACCGAAATATGCATAGGCCTAAGGCTATGTCATGTCGTGTTGGTTGTTTTTGTCGTGTCGGTAGCCGTCAACATTTCAATTGAATAATTGAAAGTTTTAAGTGTGACTATTTTAATCTTGTCTACGATTATACGACATAGACAACGAAGACCGACAGCGACGGCACGACTAAGTCCATTAGAATGGGGGCTTGCGATGCAAGGTCGTTTGAGTGTACGCTATGTTCTAGTGGCAAATCGGCTGGCTTCGTGGGTGGATGGTTTAGTGATTTATGATCATTAGGCTTCACATCCTACGTAAGGTTAAAAAGCAAACGAATTTTATGGACTGAGACCAATATCTCTGCTACCAGGCTTCCAAAGAACTTGTTTGATAAATAGAGTTCGGCCAGGCCTTACTTTTGATGTGTCATTTGATAGGTTTTGGAAAACAAATTTTTCTGTCCAAAATTTTGGCAAGGGGTTAGGTAGGTCTCATGATTTTTTTTCGAATATCGTGACGAAGTCGATTTCGCTCAATTCTACTCAATTTTTTCTATGAGATTACAATAACTTAAGGACAAAAAGCAAAAAAAGTAACTCGGTAAACAGACCTCGCACTCGCATATAGTTTTGGTTTGCAGTGAGGGATAGAAGGCGAACAGACCTTTGTGCTCGTGCATCATTTGACACAGGCTACCTAAAAAAAATGGGTGCTGAAAAAAAGATTCGCTTACAATGTCAGATAGAATACCCATAAGGTTTTTATTTAACACTTGCCAATACTTTAAACTGAAAGCCAAATAAGAATTGATAATTATCTAGGGTCCAAAAGTTGCAGTGCATTCTATTCACAGCTGAAAATATATTTTACAATTGCATCTATCTTCCGGATGACTATGGCAAAGTGTGCAGCGCAAAATGACCGGATGGCGTTGCAAAATAAGAGAAAGAGACAATACACTAACAGCCTTTCGCTGTGTGTTTTAATTTAGTTAATTCAAATTAATCAAGGAAAATTGCATTTTTACTGCATATACAAGAAAGTGCATGAATTAGCGTAATTGACATTAGTTTGTTCGCTTTTGCAACCCATCATCAAACTATTGTTGGCTGTAACAGGAAGTGCATTAAAACTGTCTCTTTTGCCTACTCTATCAACTTCCCATCATATATTGAAGTGTTCGTATTGAAAAGTCACTGTCATCAGCTGCACCCCAGTAAACGGAAGAGTTCCTAAAGTACCTATTTCTTCTTTTTTTTCAAAACATTTCCCAATTTCACAAACTAAAAAAATACAGTTTTCGGTTTGCGATGTTATTTTCATACATTAAATAGAAAAATTAGCGACACGAGTCGTTGTCGTCATCGCCAGCTCTCTTACTGTACATATACATATATGGCAAATGAGTGGCTTATACAAACGAAAAGTATGTTTATACAACAATTTATACAACAATTGAAAAAGAGGCACTAATCTCATTAAATTAACTTAACTGGGACAGAACACGGTCTTGAGTCTTGACAGTTTAATGCTCCACTCTATTGTCTTTTTTGTTTGTGTTTTGTTAATAATGCGAGTGTGGGGAATTATTGTTAATTCAATAATAATATTCTTTATAGCACAGAATTTGTACAAACAGAAACACAACACAATTGCATGCAGGCTGTGTTTTTCTTTATGAAGGAGACGAAACTTCACGCAAAGGCTTGACAAGTGCCCTTAATCAAAATGCTGAATGTGTTCCACTTGAAGTTGATTTTATTTATTAATGTTCTCTGTTCTGTTCTGGGTATACTCAATTCAAATGTGATTGAATGTTTTGAAGGTTTTTTTTTTCTTTTTTAACGTTGATGGATGGTGCTATAATTGATGAGTTCGGGATTTTGTTTTTTAAGACAAGACGTTTCGTAAATAAGGGTGGTAGAGTTAAGGAAAAAATAATTGTAAAAATTATACGGGCAATTATGCAACTTATAAGTGGATTTGTTTACACACCAGTAAAATTAAGATTCCGTTCAATTATACTGTATGTAAAATTTGGAGTATGAACATTTCTATAAGATTGTATTGAAGTCTGCTTTAATTAACAAATTTAATAGCAACATCAAGCTGTTTTCATCTTACTATCTACAATACTGTTTTACGAAGTGTAATGTACAGGCAAGTCGAGCAAATGAACAAATATATGGACATCAAGACAAATCTGCACTTTAACTTCCTTCGAAACACACTTATGTTTTAAGACTGTGTTGATAAAAGAATCAATTTCTTCCTTTAGGCACAGTAGGGCTGAACAAAAGCTTATTTGAAGTCAAAAAAGGGTATATATGACTGTCTTCAATTTAATTTAAAAATATACAAATTAAAACTTCAAATAGCTGTTAATAATTTTGGTTCCTTTCAAGTAAAGATATCCCTGATTTCTGATCATTTTTCTTATCTGTCTACACCCTCACATAATTCAATTTTCTCCTTAGCCATGTCCTCCAACAATATTAAATTTATTTTCATCTTATATTCATTTCAGCTGGGTCCTGCAGCAGCGGGAAGAGGAATGTTCTGCTACCACTGTCCGCCAGCGCTACATCCAGCTGGACCCCATCAACCACGGCTGCCATCACTGGAATATCCATTTGCTGCTACACACCCCTGTACGTACAACAAACCCATTTTATATACAATCTAATGTTGCCATATTCGTTTTCGTAATGAAATTAGATTAAAAGTTCGAGATAACTTCCTTTTGACAGCACCACCACTGTGTCAGTCGTTCGTCGCGTCGTCGTCCTCGTACCCCATCCAAAAAGATGCGCCATGCACCCAGGAACACATTAACGAATTATCGAATCAGAAATATATCGAGTTACACTAGAGAAGATTCTCAATAAAGATAAACTTCCGAATGCATGTATTCTACACTCTCAACTAATATTGCAAGGAGTAAAGCCATGTGTCAGCTCGAATATCTCTGTGAACACTTTATTATCACAGCACACATACATAACTAAGCTACCTAACTTTTACTTAATAAAGTTATAGGTTCTCTATTTCCTATAATACTCCCTATGTACTTCAAAAAACACAAACATGCAGAGGACAGAATGAGAAAATACTACTTTGTTCATCATCAACATCATCCAACGAAATTAACACACAAATTAAGTTTGAAAACTTGTTACAATCTAGATTGAGGAGACTTTTGCGCCCGAAGGGATGAAATTCGATATCACTTCGATAGATGGAAACTCGATTACAATTCATTCTGCAGAAGTCCCATCGAATCGCTGGCTGTGACTGTTGCCAGAAATGTTAAAGTTGTAGCTCAACAAGTTTTGTGCCATCAGAGAAACCATGTAGCAGCTTGTTGGTGTTTTGTATTAGCTGTTGGCTATGTGACAGACAGTCACAATGACAGTGGCTAAATGTGGTGGCGATTGCCCCGTCGAATTCCGCAAATGATGTTAACAGTTTAATTTTTCTATTCAATTTGCCTATTCTCTTCTGGGATTCAATGCAGACAGATAGCAACTGCGACAACACACGGATCCGGAACTTGAAAGTTTGAAAAAGTTTCGAACTCTTTTGACTGCCGTTAGAACAGAGTTGTTACATTTTCGAAGGTATACAAAATGGTTAAGAGATTAAAAACTTTTAGTTTTCGCCGAGTTGTCTATTTCCGCGTTTTAACTCGAGTTCATTGAAATGAAAAGAGGGAACAATTATTGTTTTATCATAAAACGACCTCTCAAGTTTGTGTTTGCGTGTTTGTGTTTTGGAAGAAAAACCTGACATAGACAGTAGTATCACCAGTTATCGATATTCTAGATAATTCATTTGCGAAACTTTCTTAATTTTTCACAATATCAATCCAGGATCATATAGGTACCCACACATAAATACTAAACAATAATAAAAAATAAACAACTTGTTTCAAATGGATAGAATATGGCATTTTTTCCCAAGATTTTTGACATGTCTCTCTCTATCACCACGAAGCATACTTTCTTACAATATAATAACACTGACACTGTTAAAGGAGAGACGCATGTAAAAATAGAAAGAAAAACGTTTTTTAAATTTAACTTCAAGAATTTTGTGAATCAGTATTTCAAGCCGAAACTTCAAAGCACAGATCCCTTTCAAATATGTAAATTCGCATGTATTTTGAACATCGTACTGATTTTTTACAAATGGTTGATTAACATTTACTCTTTTGGATACAGTATTAAACCGAATTAAAACCAATAAGTTGACATTACTGTTCAGCCTCCATAGCTTTAATTAAGCTATCAATTTACTTTGTTTGAGGAGATGATTGGCTATTGTTTTGACGGTGCACTTTGCCACGCTCGGTTTGTCCACATGGAATACCTTAAAATCGTTACAAATTCGTTAATGGAACCAAGCGACCGAGTGCGAATCGAATAAAAATATATGTTTTCGCTGCATGGACTTACAAAAATGCAAATTCCATTGCTTTCACGCTGAATTGAAGGTGACAATTGATTGTATTAAGCTCGTAAAATATTTATCATAATTTGAGCCTGTCGCCCCATCATCAGCAACATGATGTCCCGATGCGTTCCACGAAGAGAATTCCATTAGGGACCGAATTTCATTTTTCTTTTTTAACTTATTTTTATATTTGTGGCACCTATCCCCCATATGTACCATAGTGTCGGTGCTTGCATATGCATACAAATTCCAAAGTTAATCCCTGCTGCACTCCTTCCGAAAATCAATCGATCGAAATATCTAGATGTAAATGTAAAGGTATCGGAATGCATACAGGTGCGTCTGTTTGGTATAGCGGCTGCCTTGTGATATACCATCACCTCAAAGGCACAGCACTGCTGAATTATTGGATTCCCATTACAAGTGATTGCTCCGAGATTCCGATGCGATCCATTTCCGCGAATTATTTAGCATGTAAATCGAGACGGTGTGTTGCACTCATCAAAAATTCCTTTAATCAAATAACTGAACTGGATTCTGTACGAGTGTACATGCATCTATACCTACCTAGCAAAGGTTGCATTGATGTCTGATGGAATGTCTTGAAAATGTGTATCTGTTGTTGAGGGTGTGGATAATCCAAAGTGTTGTGGATTTCATTAATTTATAGTTTATGTGAAAGTTTGAGCGCATGCACCTTGTGTCTGAGACGGTTGTTCCATACCCTGTGTATATATGTTGGTACATTTGAGAGGTGTCGGAATGTGAAACATGGCATCTCGACCTCAATGCATTAATAATCAGTCGAATAGGTTGATGTAGATTTTCTCCCTCTCACTCACTCACTTTATAGTATTACGTAACCACTACCATTTACTTGATTAGAAGGATACTGTATAAGCTTACGGCAATCAACACTTCCTTCAGAACGTTACATTGCAACATCACCGACATCGTCCTCTTCGGAAAATACCCACATGTACAATCTTCCTTCTGCAATACTAAATACATAAGGGATCTAATGAGATAATCTCAAGAACTTGTAAGCGCATTAGCACGAAATGTTAAAATTATTTCAACCTAATGGATGCATAGGAATTTGTCCACCATCATCGTTATAATAAGGACTAACTTGAGTTTATGTGTTTAATGAAGTTGGTTTAGGCTGACCATTCTTATTAATTTGAATTCTTAAAACAATAATTTTTTTGAGAATATTCATCAATACTTGAAATATTTGGGTCTTTTTAAACAACAACATCAGCTTGCTATTTGTTATCAATCTTGACACTTTCTAATTATTGTATGTCTGTTTAAAAGTACATCCTGGTCACTCTATCACGTAATCTCATTACTTAAAAGGAGTGTGTGTTAATGTCTAGGATTAAACTACTCCAAAGGTGTTAAGTCTTCATCTATTATGCATATAGCAACATCTCTCTCCATAAACAAATTATCATAGATAAATAAAAATCACTTATCTTCCCCAGCTAAAAAAGACCAACAAGCCAAATCGAATCTCTGAGCAAAAAGTATCTTGTATCAAAAATCAAAGAAAACCTGATTTACATTTTAAATTGAATTTTTTAAGGACTCTTTTAGCTCAGTTACAAGAAAAAAAGAAATAAAAAGGTTCAAATAGCCCGATTATGTCAAATCCAATTTGCTATTGAAAATGTGACACTTAAAACATATTATTCATCGTTCTCTTATGACATTATTCTCTCCATCATCGCATCACTCCACAGTGAGATTGACGAAAGGTTGACTCCCAATAGAATTGCTCTGATGTTGTTGATGACGAGACGATGGTGATCTATGCTTCACCTTGTCCATATGCAAACAGAGTGACTAAAGGAAAGGGTATAACAAAAGATGGTAAGTGATACTCATCAGCACCCCATGTTGAAGGGTATTTCATATCTCATTATACCCGTAGACAAAAAAAAAAGAGCAGCAAACGATTTTACACAGTAACATCTCGAATTTGCATAACTGTATATTAAAATTCATAAAAAGAATAAAAAATAAGTCAAAGAAGTAACTAGACTAAAATGCATCATACACTTCAGGGTGAGTCGTGAGTTCATCCCTTAGATAGAGTCCTTGTGTATAGTTATACCGTTATAGTCACTTAAATTATTACCACCACCTTAGAGAGCTCGAAGCTCGAAAGAACAGAGTACTCGCATCCCAAACTACAGACATTCGACAACAAGATTACAACAATTTTCATAACCAGCGTTGTATTCGTTTTGGCCTAAGTCCTTGGCAAGGACTTTTTCATCTTTGTATGAGTCGGTCGTGTGAATCGTGACATTCGATACTATGACGAAAATTTGTCTTCGTTTCACTTCTCTGCGTCCTTTTTACTTCGTGTTGATGATGGTAAAGCGAGAAAACAACACTAACACATAAACCTGGAGACGACAAAGACGACGACACGGTGGCGGCGCGGAGGATAGACGAATTGATTCTCGATTCTCTGATTCTCTCTGGGTGAATCTTTCTTCTACCAACTCGCCAGTTAGTATGGAAATTGAATTATCCTCTTTGGGAAGGGCTGCCGAATGGAAATCCTTTAATGATGGTTATACCAACTGTCTGAAAATTCAATTACATCCTTTATGTAAAGATAATAATCATCAGCCATACACACAATATGATCTGATGTGTCCTGCTAATGCTGGCTGATGAAGATTTCGATGACGATAATGATTATGATGTTTCTTCCCACCTCGACTTGTTAGCCATATAATTTGACTCTATTGGAAGCCGGAGGATGAGCGAAAGATGAGTCTCGTGTGGTGGTGGTGACTGGTGATGATGGGCAAAGACATGTGTTGTCATAATGTAATACCAGCAAAGTATAATCTCATAACTTTTTGTGTTTCGTTTGGGGTGGATGTGAGTTGTCGAATTATCGGATTATTATTTAAAGTACTCAAATGCTTGTTATTATTTCTTTAATTTGTTATTTTTCCTTTGTATTTTTCCATTGCATGAAAGCAGGGTTAACAAATGCAACCGTTGCTCATTTTTTGTTGCGTTTGAACTTTTTTGATTTTACCTATACATATAGGCAGGTTTGCGCTTTTTGTTTTGAATTTGAACAAAATCTGTACTGCCAAACCCTTAATTGTATTTCTTTTTTGTTCAGATAAGAATGTTTGAGTGTTCAGAGCATCTCGCTCGGAAGAAAAAGACCGAGTATGCTGAGTAAAGTGTCTGAACCCACAAACATCAAGTGTCAAAATCCAGCTTCCTTCTTCAGTAGGTACTTGCCAAAAAATCTGATCTCTACTGAGAAGGTGTTTTTACATTTTTGTCGATAATTCGGTTAGGCGCTGATTTCCATATTCTGATTTGGTCCTTAACCAAACTTTAGTTACTGTGTTTTTCTCTTGCAAAGTGTTGTTTCGAACTGTATTTATTGGTAAACTTGTTGGTAATGTTTTTTTTCTTTTTGTTTATCCTGATTGTGTTTTCCCTGAAGTCAGGTGTTGTGTTAGTAAGAAATTTGCCTAGCCCAATCTCTTGACTATCAGCAAAAAAGTATGCAATAAGTCCTCCTTTATAAAGGGTTTTTCAATAGAGACGCTACAAAAGTTTTCTTAAATAAAACAAAAACGGTTTTGGATATCAATGAAATACTTTATCATGGCCACCACGGGTACGCTTGCAGAAGTCCAGACGCTGAACCCAATTTTCGACGCTTTTCAAGCATAAATCGGCCGATACTGCTGCAATTTCTCGTTCGATATTCGTACGAAGTTCATCAATCGTCGCTGGCTTGTTGGCATAAACCATAGAGATGACGTAGCCCCACAGGAAATCGTTAAATCGCATTAATGAGGCGGCCAATTCACAGGTCCATTTCTGGAGATAATGCGCTCATCGAACTTCGTTCTCAATAATTCAATTGTTTGGCCCGCTGTGTGACATGTGGCACCGTCCTGTTGAAACCACATATCGTCCAAGTCCATATCATCCAATTCATTCCAAAAATAATCGGTTAGCATTGAGCGGTAGTGATTCCCATTCACAGTAACGTGCCGGTCTTGATCATCACGGAAGAAGTACGGCCCAATGTATGTAAACCGCACCAAACAGTGATTTTTTCGGGATGTAATGGTGCCTCGTGAAGCATATGTGGATTACTGCCTGACCAATAACGCATATTTTGCTTATTGACGAAGCCATCCAGCCAGAAATGAGCCTCATCGCTGAAGATGATTTTTCGATGAAAATCCGGATCATTTTCAAGTTGTTGCCCAGCCCAATTCACGAACATACTACGCTTCTGGTGATCAAGCGGCTTCAGTTCTTGCGTCAATTTGATCTTGTAAGCCAAGATCTTTTCGCGAAATTCGCCACAACGACGTCACGTACGTAGCGCTCTTAAAGTCTTGACCACTGACTCCGAATTTCGGTAGTAATTTTAATAATTTCGACTCGTTGTTGGATCGTATACTTTTCCACGATAAAATGGCAAACCTTACTGAAGAGAAATGTCAAGAGAACGGGAAAAAATATGGCGCCGTTTGCTGTCCCTATCGGTCTACTTTTGTAGCGTCCCTATTGAAAAACCCTTTAGATACAAATGAAAATGAAAATTCATTTGTTGCAGAATAGAGTCAAATGTTCTACTCATTGCCTTCCTCCCATCATCCATCAATCATCAATGAGTAGGTCTTCTAGAATGAGTTGATTAAATCTTTAATTTGTTAAAATACTTCAAAAAATTCTATTCCATGTACCAACAACTTTTACCTTCTTCTATCTGTAAAACAATTTCAAAACAGTTGCCCTCTTTTTGAATCCAATAAATATGTTATAACTAAATCCGATTATACCTACCTTAATTTTGAAAGTATCTCAAACAAGAGAGCGGTAAAGAAAAAACACCACTCCCAACTTTTATCTCTTTACTCTACAATAAAAAGCAGCATCAACATAAACTCTAACAACAATTGAATTTTGTAATTTGCTTTTGCTAATTAATTATTTAGGCCAAGTTGAAAATTAATTTCCAGAGAATTTAAGAATCCCGACCTTTTGTTGAAAGGGTATGTCAAAAGTTTTGGAATTTTTAATATTGATGGCCATCATTGGATGATGATGATGGAAATGGCGACTTTCACTTTTGCTGTTGCCCTAAGGAGGAGGGATGATAATGATGATGACTCTTAATAAGTTTACCATTGGCTCATGATGCGATGAAATAAAATTAGTCGAGAACCGACTGAGCTTTTCAACTAATGATTCTTATGGCGGAACAAAAAAAAAATATATAAAACAAAACGGATGTGCTTTTGAAAATATGTATTTTGTTGAAATTAGCATTTCCATTTTTAATCCCCCATGTGAGCTTGAAGATTACATAAAAAAGGGTAGAAAATCTCATCTTAATTTGGTCAAGCGTTTGAGGACTCCTATTTTTTTTTCAGTTTTGAAGGCAGGAATGCCTGTAGAGACTTGAAGGACCTGTCATAAGCAGCTTAATTTTCATGTGTTTCCTCTTTTTTCCAGATACAAGTTACTCCTACCATCCCGCGATCCATGATGAAACTTTTGTTCGGCGAAAGCAGCGAAGAAATCGAACGACGTTTACATTACAACAAGTGAGTGTTGCTCATAAAATTACTCAAGTAGAATTTCTGTAGCAATAATATTATTTTTCAGCTTGAAGAATTGGAGACTGCATTTGCCCAAACCCATTATCCAGATGTGTTTACCCGCGAGGATCTGGCAATGAAAATTAATCTTACAGAAGCTCGTGTACAGGTGAGTGCAGTTTTTTTTAACGTTTTCTTACGTCGAACAGAAAAATTATCCCTAATTGATGTTTTGTGTACAAATTTTGTGACGTCTAACTTTTTGAAATTTTATCAAGAGTCAATATCATACATTCTGTACAGGATGTGAGATAAACGGCTTGACCGATTCGGATGATCATTTGTTTGAGGTGGACTTCAGAAATTTCAAAGTTTTTCTTCGAACGGGAAAGGTTCGTGGCTTGTTTAAAAATGTACCTATGCAAATCCGAATTCATTAGCTCAATGAGTTATAAAAGGAAACACTTCAAAGCGTCTACTCACATATGCACTTCATCACCTACACAACATTATGGAAAAATTTCAAGACTGAATGTGAAGTGCAAAAGAGTCTTTAGCTTTAACAAACCAATTAGCACAATTTTACATTTTTCATAAGCTATTATTGTGGCACTTTGGATGAGATACACAATTTGGTATCTCTGGTGTCAGTTGTCAGAATATAACCGCTTTAATAAAAATAATAATCACTGACAATGTAATTGTGCAAATGTGTTTATATCAAAAACAAAAACAACAAAGCAACTCAAATCACAGAGCAGTTGCAAGGAACTATCCAATTAGTGGGTACTTCCCCCTGCCTGCAGCCAAGTGGTCTTGAAAATGTGGCAATTGCCTCATTTCCATTTTTTCTCACATATGCTCGTATACCTAACCTAAGTCGTATGTGTGAAAAGCACGTAGGTAGGCAGTTAGGTTCCTTCAGCATCAAGCAAAAATTATCACCAAACGGAGAAGCTTACCCTCTAACGTGCATAATGGGAACTAACAAGAACGACATGACGTAGAATACCCATTTACCGTATTTCCGGAGCAATTACAAACACTACAAGAGTCGACCGACCGACACAACAATAACAACGATGACGTGAGGTCTAAAAGGATTTTCTGTTCTTGTATTGTCGTTGAGGCTGTGCTCTTGAGGTGCGGTTTCGTTAATTTTTTTTTATTCTTTAGCCAAAACAATTAACCCGTTATAAAACTTTAGACCCTATTGTTAATGAGTATTTAAAAGAAATACAAAACAGTTGTTTGCATTAAAACAATGAAAAACTTGAGTGTAACGTTTTTTTGAAGAACCACTTGGCAGCGTATCCCGGGAAATAAATTTCCGAATGCCACTCAAAAGAGCCCTCTTAACGATGGGCCCTTCTTGAGCAAATTGTTTGCGTTTCCGTGTAAGACTTTCAGTAAGTGAAATTTTCATGTCCATAAATCGAAAGAAAAACCCGTCTGCTGTGGCTTCTGTTGTTTCAATCTCAATAGCGACGCGACCGACGGAGGGTGCAAAACAAGCGCATGTGCAGGTAATTAAACAATAAATTTTGTATTAATTCTCACGATTTAATTGCTCGAGACTTAAAAAAATGCATTTCGTTTGTTTTGTTCAGCTCATGAAGTAGTTTCCGCCCTGATGTTTCCCACAATTTCTAGATGACGATTACACAGCGACAGATTGACAAATTTTTCGTTTATGAAATTAGTAGTGCACGCTCCAAAATTCAGCAAATAAAAAAAAACACGCCGAATAAAATAAAATTTGGAATTAAAAGCAGTTTGACACTTGATACACGTGCACGTGTCAAACCGAACACTTTTTCGAACTTCGAACACACATGTGGCACCCTGTCTCTCTGGAGGGCTCACCATCAGGTCTCTAAACACAGCCAAGCCGAGCTAGATAATTCAAAGTGTTTCAAATTATTTTTGACTCCTGTCACAATCTGCAAAACCACACAGCAAAGCCTCCTTATCAAATTAAGTAAGATGATGTCCTGTCTCAGGACATGCCGCAGAGTAACATTTTTAAGATATGGTTTCTTCGTATTTTTCTTTTTTTTTTTCAATTCGTCTAAAAGGGGATTTAATAAAATTCAATGAGGTTTTTCTTTTAGTCTGATATTTACCTCCAGTTCTTCGAAAGTTCTCCTTGACGAGGGTAAGCTTCCAAAAACAACAAACATCATCCTTTGGTCTCTCCTGCCATATCCATTTTTTGGCAGGGACGCGCACACGCTCTTGAAACTTGACACCAATCTAAATTGTTCAAAATGGTTTTTCTGTTTTTTTTTTTTTTTTGCTACCGTGTCGTCGTCGGTCGTTGGGGTAGACGGAGGGGGGAGGATAAGTGTAATATGGCCAAACGCGGTTTGGAAGAAATGATCTAAAATAGAAAAAAAAATCCCCAAGAAGATTTATATTGCGTTATGCTTCGGTTTTATTTTTTTTTCTCATTGGGTTGTGAAGGAATAAAAAAAAATATATCTAATTTTCCTTAATAGAAATGGACATTATAATTTCATTTCCATTTCGGTTTCGTTTCGAGTTTGTAGCTGAAATTTAGACAAAAGTCGGGAGATTTTATAATCTTGTTGGGAATATTCTCGACGGGGACGACTTACATTTAATAATTCACGTAGACGAAGGAAAAGAAAGTTAGTATTTACGTTTTTGATGGTTTTTCGTCCTTTTTTTTCTGTTTTGATGAAATTTTCAATGTTCATTTCGTTCGTTTCGGCGATGATAATAATTTGTTATTCAATTGAAAATAATGTTTTGTTTGAAGGTAAGAGAGATAATATATTTTGGGGGGTCGTTTTTTCGGTATATTTTAAAATGGAAGGTAACTTGATATTGTCCGAGATTAATCCTTTTTTGGAAGGTTGCTTGATGTTTCATTTATTTTTAGTATTTGAATCTTTTGGAGCTTAAGATTTATATTTGGAGAAAAAAAAAGAAACTGGTCATTAACAATTTATAGGCTTTTGGAATAGTCGTCATTGTAAGTTTGACATTTTTAAAACCCACATCATTGTTCCATTTACAACAAGGTGTTTTTTTATTTTGTTTTGAAAAGAAAATTGAAAGATACCTTTCTCACAAAATAGTTACTTGGCGTGACTCGCTCCTATATTGTGAAATCAATTTTTCTCTTAATCATTGTGCACTTTATGACTTCAACATGAAACAGATTCATTCATTAAAATGGCTGATAGAATATTTGTTTGCCCTTATTTAATATAGAATTGTATTACTGAACTTCAAAAAACTTTCGATGAATAGTTTTCGACCAGACCTTTCTTTTTTTTCTGTCCAAAATTTTGGCAAGGGGACAAATTGTCGTCTATAATCTTTAACAGCCCTAGGTTTTACTAATACAGAATACGTTTCTTGCTTTACTCGAAAACTATTCCGAATTATCTGGTCATGCTGGAAACTGGACTTCCACCTCTGTTTATACGGACCCTTAAGCTTCATATAGATTATATTCTTAAGGCCATCAATATGTCTAATGAAAGACTTCCAAAGATAGTAACGCTTCATATAATAAGGAGAAATACAGGCTGAATGGAAGAATGGCAGTAACTAAGTCAATGGGCGGGATGCAACTTAACCTCAATTGCGATGACTTAAGCGAATGAAAACCAAGGTTTTACGAACTAATGTGGATCGTAAGTGTAGAGAAGGATATGTGATGGAAGCAACAGGCTCAGTTCATAGAACCCTATGCAGCAGTTTGAACCATAATCTTAATGAAAGGAATTATTTTCGAGATGAATATAGTGTTGACGAAATATCTATGATGGGAAGATTAAGAGGTGAACTTCTTTGTCTCAAACTATACATGCCACATAGAGACGGTCTACCGATAATTTGTGATCTATGTAACATGCAAGAGAGAGAGGATACCATACATTTCATAGGCCGGTATCCGGTCTTAGCTGAAACCAGGAGACATTACCTAGGTGACAATATCTTATCGGTTATCCAGATAATAGATCTGCTCAATGAGATGAACGTCCCAAAATTATTTATGTACTGCAAAGATGCTTTAAGATATCGACAAAGAATAATAGATGAAGACTTTTAATCTTTGCGTTAAGATAGTCATGTTAATTACAAGATATTCAGTTCTTTTTTTAATTAATTTATCTAATAAAATAAGAGATTTAATACATGTTAATTTTATTTATGTCAATCGGCTGACGGCAATGCCATGCTCAAAGATTTTGTATATACAGTGCCTTGCATAAGTATAACCGCACCCGGAAAAATGCATTTAAAAGAAAACCTACAATAGGAGTGACTCCTTACTATTTTTTTATTGAGTTGCATCACTGATCAAGCAAATTGAGAAGAAAATAAAGTACCGTTATTTCCTCTCCTGGTGTTTAAATTTTAAAAACAGAATTTAATGTATTGCACGGTTTTTTCTTTGTTTTAAGTTCATTTTTAACAAAAAATTAATATGCAATTTTGTTGCCTCTATTTTCCACCAATCTTAGAATTCTTTTTGGCCTACTATTAACTAGCTTTTTCAATATGGAGTCGTCTAAAGAGTTCCATTCTATCACAACTGCCTCTCGCAGCTCAGCAACGACAGCAACACTAGCAAATTGCTTTTTATAGGCATAAATTTTGCGAGTTAAAATTCCCCAAAGATTTTCGATGAGGTTGCAATCTGGAGAATGTGACGGCCATTCCATCAAATTAATGTTTTTCGATTCGATCCAATCCATTCTTTGACGACTTACATGAATTGGGGCATTATCGATTATCTTGCTGGAAGACATGCTCAACTAAGCGAAATCATCTTAAATAAGGTACCAAATTCTCCTCAAGGACCGAAATGTAGTCAGAACTGTTCATTCTGGTAGAGGTGAAGGCAAATGCAACCTTACCACACTCGCAGAAGGCCCCCCAAACCATACAGCTGCCACCACCAAAGTTCCTCTTGGAAAAAAACTTTTTCTCTTTCCTCAAATCGTGCCAATATCCGCTAAAACCATCTGGTCCGTCGAGATTAAACTTTCTTTCATCACTAAAAATAACCTTATAAAAAACATTCATTCCAGTATGCCATTTGGAATAACGAGATTTTAGTGTAGATTAATAAAAAGTCACTTACGGTTTTCCAATTCCGATTTATGTTTTGGCGGGCAAATTCCAATCTTTTGTGCTTGTGGGCTGCTGTTAAATTTGGAGCTGGCACCATTTTTCCCCGAACAATCACTCCACTGCTTTTCAAAGCACGAGAAACGGTTGAAACCGAAACTCCTAAGCCCAATTCGTTACGAAATTCCGACCGAATTGGATGCAGCATTTATTAAACGCCTCTTGTCGCGACGTGTCAGCTTCTGCGAACGCTCGGGTCTTATTTTTGTCCCATAAGATTCTGGATGTTTTAAATAATTTCGAACGACACGATCCGATCGTGAAATTCGTCTTGCAATAGCCCTAAGACTTAGGCCGCTTGACCGAAAAGCCAAGATTTTGCCTTTTTCAATTTCGCTTAAATGCGTACCGCGTGGCATTGTTGTTTTTTATTTGAAAGCACTCGACTGAATGCAGCTTCAAAGAGATTTGCATTGTGCGGTTATATTTTTGCAATACATCAAAATCTGTTTTTAATTTTTAAACACCAGGAGAGGAAATAACGGTACTTTATTTTCTTCTCAATTTGCTTCAGTAAAAAAATAATAAGGAGTCACTACTATTGTAGGTATTCTTTTAAATGCATTTTTTCGGGTGCGGTTATACTTATGCAAGGCACTGTATATTATGTAAACTAAATGTTTGTAATAAAGAAAATCTATCTTTCTATCTATTTAAAAAAAACTTGGAAGCAATATATTGTTTTAATTTACTGGTTTACATATTCTCTGACATTCTTCAATACTTGCAAATCTGTTTTCATTTCCTCCACATCCGCCGAAAATGAAAGGCTTGCATATTGAATCCACGGCGTCGAAAGTCCATGCTTTCATATTTCCCATGCATGCAAAGGCACCGTTTCCATTACGAGAATGTGGCAACAAACAGATGTCCTCTACAAAAAAAAAAAAAATAAAATTTGAATCCATTTGTCTCAGACAAATCATATCACCTACCTTTTATTTGAGCCATACTTGAGGCAAAGAAACTGACAAAAATCATAAACAGGGCAAGAGAAAACTTCATCGTATACGGTTTAGTGTCTTGTAAGGAATGAATTGAAAATAGCAAAAATATTCTGTTTTTATACGAAATCAATCATCAGAACAAATTCTAATGCAATGTTTGAACTGTTGCTCTTTGGTATTGGTATTGGTAAATAAGCACAAATATTTATTTTCAAAAAAAAAAAAGAATTTAAACTGTTTATTTTGATCAAAACAACAACAGGTAGGTATGCACAAAAAGCATTATGTAAATAAATACCTACATTTTAAAGATAAGTTAAGCTTTGTTCTTGATATTTAGGCTTTGTGTATTATAATTTTTTTTGTACCGAAAAATTGTGTAAATATCGCTTTGAAGTTCTGATGAGAAAATGTTTGTGCGTAAGAAATAGTTTCGACAAGACCCCAAAGACAAATTGACCTCGGATATAGAACCTTCACTCGATTTTTTATTTCTATAATTAAAATTTTAAAATTTTAACCCATGATTTTTTTCGAAAATCGTGAAGAAATCGATTGCGCTCAATTCTACATACATATTTCATAGTTCTCATTTTCCTGAGCTTATCTTTTCCTGAAAGCCAATTCAACTCAATTTCGAACTCTGGTTCTGGTTATGCCGAAATATTTGCATCAGAAGTTATTCTTTCATGGAATTGCAATAACTTTAGGACAAAAAGCAAAAAAATTAGTTTTTTGATCATATCTCGGTAACCAGACCTCACACATAGATTTGGTTTTCAATCAGTGATAGATGGCGAACAGACCTTTGTTCTCGTGCATCATTTGATATAGGCTACCTACAAAAAGTGGGAGATGTGGCGATTTGAAATCGCGGGAAATTTTCTAAATGCAGAAATCGAAAGAAATTATTTTTTGTACCATAAATTCACTATGCCAGACTTTATTAATGAATTCTTGTGAAATATCCATCTACGAAATTATTTGAAGGACTTCTTGCCAAAAGTAGTTTGAAAAAAAAAATCAAAATCTTCATTCTATCTACCTATTAAAAAAAAAGTCTATTCGACAAATCCACTTTATGCATGGACATAAATTCCAAAATAGATTTTGCAACTTAAAGGAATGTATGCAATTCAATTTAACATACATAAATGAAATTGAAATTTCATATAAATTCCAAATTTGAACACAAAAAGAACCCTTAACAAAATGATTGAAAAACTTTTACATTATTCGAATGCCCCCAAGAAAGAAAAGTAATGTAAGCCTTCCACACAGTAAAGGATATCAAATTTTATCCTCTCCAATTGTAAATTCATAACATTCAAACTTTTCTCTCCCGACAACTAAAACCCCTAAAACAGAATTCTTCACTTCGTCGTCCGTCGCGTTGTCGTTGTCTTCCACAATTCAAATTCTTGCCATCAAATAATCACAAACAAATGAAATAACATATCCAATTTATTTGCAAATGTATCAAAACAATATCTCATTAAATCCTAGTCTGCCTCTGCCCAAACACCAAGACACAAATTCAAATCCAACAATATAAATTATTTGTTTAACTAATGAGACAATCATTTTCTCTGACAATGATTTTGTTTTCCGCAATTCGAGTTATATACAGAGGCATATTCCCATGAACCAGACATTTATAAATTTTCTAATCAAAATCAAAATTGAATGCTTCCATATTTGTGTTATGTTAGGAGCAGGACCAACTTTGGTGGCGTCTTGAATTGCTCCAAGACCCGAAAACAACTTACTCCCTCATCACATCAGTTGGTCTTGTAATCATGGCTATAATTTCAATTGTTCTATTAAGGATTCTATTGCCTGGAATATAATCTTATGGGAGCCGGAGCCACAACTACCCCTCCGGCTAACACACACACACACACACACACACACACTGAACACAAAAAAAAGGACGAAAGCGAAACAATTGAAAAGGATTCGCCCCATCCGCTCTGAATATACACATTGTAATAAATAAAACCTTTCCTGGATTTTGCTTCTGTATCCTCCCACTTCAACGGGAGACACAAGAGAGGGAGAGGGAGATCCTTCTTTAATGGCAAACAAGATGTACGCCCTCTACTTACGAATATGGCGCGACGCCGCGCCGCTCCACGCCGGTAGTAGATATCCTATACAATGCAATAAAGTGGCATCGGTATGGAGGGTTTTCACGAATTTATTATAGCTCAAGACATTCTGGGCGGAGGCGAAACCTCCAAGGCATTTCTGGCTTTTGCTGTTTTAGCTTGTGAGCTGAGAGAAAGACAATAAAGGGGGCTTCTCGCCAAAGTGAGTTATAACAATTTCATATTTCAATGAACTTCACGGAAATTGAATTATTCAGAGGGTTGGATGATGGCTGAAGCGAGGACCCTCCATATACAGTTACCTATACCTTCCATTCAGTCTGTTATCTCAACATTGTTTAGACGTTCTTCATCGTCATCATCATCGTTGTGTCGATCCATATGAACAAACAAACGTTGAAAAAAATAATTTAAAATTCCCGCTCTAATGATCAACATACACAACACACTGAAGTGAAGTGCTACACAGTCGCCCTGAGGTCATTTTCCTTATGATATATATAGCAATCTCGGTCCAGGATACAACATGAGTTGTTCTCAATTGTCGCCTCAGTTACAATTTGTGTAACAATGTTTATTGAAACACCACACACAATAAAGCGCAAACAACAAACAAACAAATGAAACAGAAACTAATCTGTAAATAATGACAGAATTCTGAATAGGGTGGAGTGGGGTGGTAGTCGATACAAAATAACAAACGAACGATAAGTGGTTTGGGTGATTTGTTCAGAACAAATTCATCAAGCAAGTCAGGATCATAGAAATAATTACATGTGTGTTATTCTTGTTACACAATCGAAGAATCGAATAGCCTGGAGGCTTTGATGCACCCAAACCACACAGTCAACTTTGAAAATAGGGCCTCATGATACCGACAGTCTACAGTACGTGTTTTCGGTCTCTCCACCGCACCCTTTGACATTGGCCCTCGATAAGGTCCTTCAAGTGGAATGAACGAACAGATGTGTTAGCTATAAGCGTATTTTCATATTTCTAGTGCTACTGGTAACTGCTACCCCTTTCTGCTGCATCAGCCATCAGCGAGCATCAGCATTAAAGGATTATTCGACCAAATGCAATTATTAAAAAAAAAATCAACCCCTTTTACCGACACGCCACCGCGGTAACCGACTAAAGTCTTTGAATATGGTTAATAGGTTGGTGGTTTTGGGCTATGCTACCGAATGGTTTGAACTATCAGCATCATACATCGTAAATTATTGAACTTTGGGCTATAATTTTCTGGAAGTTCCATTCTTCCTGACAGTATTTTTCTCATCAATCCTTTAATTTTGCTTAGAAAAGGGATAATAAAAATTAAACCCTGTTTGAAAGCAGAAGAGTCCAAGGGAGAGTGACTTTTCTAGCTGATTTTCGAGAGGATTGCATTGCTCATGAAACTAACCAAGTAGATAATTGTTTTGCACCCGCTAAATTAAATAAATTGTTTGACGACATGACGATATGTTGCTAAGGAACTGTTTTGAATACAAAATTTCAACCTTTCATCGTAGGTTTTAGAACTTTACGACTTCATTTACGACTGAGCAAAAGGGCCTCGTTGTCGGTTGAATCTTACACCTCCCATCGACAGAAAGTTCTATAATATTACAAGAACTTACATTTATCATACAACATAATGGCTGAACTGAGGTAATGATGAGGTTTTGTCTTTATGTTATAGTGGATTCGAGAAACGCATTAGTATAGATTGTTAAATTCTCTTCCTACAATTCTATTGAAGCTCATCATTTCGACCTTGAAATATTTGTAGGTATGGTTCCAAAACCGTCGTGCCAAGTGGCGAAAAGCTGAACGCCTAAAAGATGAACAACGTAAACGTGAAAACGGTGGAGAAGGTTCTGTTTCTCTGGACAAAGTAAGTTCTTCAAATTTCTTAAGTAAAAATTCTTCACTAACATAAAAAACAATAGATGGACGACAGCAGAGATTCATCTCCCGACATAACTGGTGAAATGGACGACGATCCGCGCAGTTCGCACAGCCCACCGCCCACCAGTCCACGCATGGATTCCGATCCCGAACGTCCGCTCTCTTCAACACATCTCACCCAATCGGCTTCGCAATCAGGTGGCTCTATAAGTGCGGGCTCACCATCGCCCGGAGTCCGGACACCACAGAATTCCGGCACCAGTCCGACAAATTCCAACAACACTGATTCTCCCATCGAAGTTGGCGGTCCAATGTCGCTGACCTCACGCACCCCGCAATCAATGTCGTCTTCAACGTTTAGCAATCACATCTTCAATAGCTTTTCCGAAAGGTAAGTAGAGAGAATTTATAATAGTCTTATAAGTCTTTGCGCTTGCTATTCGCACATCACGCATCAAAAACTAAATGAGCCCTCTGTTTTCCGGTATTGTTTATTATGCTGTTTGATTAAGCGTAATGATCTGCACGTGCCGGCAATCGAAATCATTAGATTTGCGAGTTTGAGCCCAAAACAACAACAAACAAACAAAAAAACTAGAAACGTAAAACAATATAAGACAACAACAATGATGGTGTACATTTATCGAGCTGGAACAACGTTCGAGAATGCACACTTCCTGTTCCTATCGCATCCTTTTTGTTTTTCATTCCGCTGGTTTTTGCAAGGAAAACTTCTGCCAAGAGTCATGCAACTCTCTGGGCGACGCGACCGTCAACCAACGACGACGACAAAACGAACGTAAACAAAAGGACATTACCATTACCAATGTCGTTTCCGTTTCGTAGCTCCTTTCATCGACATCGACAGCCCTCAGAAGCTACGACCACCTTTATAATCTTAACATCGCTTAACAATCCCTGATAGTAGCTTTGCTATCCCTTATAATGTCATTAGGGCGAAGTAGGAAAATCCACACATAAAATGGTGGCAAAATGTTTTGGTATATAAACACGTAATTGCCGGACCGCCCGTTGGGTGGTGAACGCGTGCGCGCAACTTGACTATACAAAGAGGACGACGACGACTTGTTCTCTATACCTTCAGGATACAGCAAGCGGCATAAGTCTGTTATTGGAATTTGGAGGGTTTTCTGCTATACTTTTCCTTGGAACTTGGGAGTATCATCATGAGTGTATTTGTGTGTGATTGCGAACAACAAAACAAGAATATCCTCATCTTGATAGAGAAGCTACACGAAGGGGGAGAGATGAAAGTCTCAATCCGCCTTCACTTAAGCACTCGTTTGGTGGATTAAGGATAACTGCCTTGATTGTCTGGGAGGAAATGAAATCAGAGTTGCTTTATAGTTGCGAGTATCTCTTCTATCTTCTTTATTTCTTTCGGATCAAACGTCCTTCCGGTTTGAGTTTGCCGTCGTCGTCGTTCCTGCCGTTGCTGCCGATGTGTTTCTAAATCAATTGCCAATCGTCATGATGTGCTTATACAATGTAACTCTTGTTTAGGTCTATTTAGTTGTTGTACTATCCGAATCCCGAGGGGTGACAATGGGCCAAAAAAAAAAAAAAAACAAGAAACAAAATAATGTCACAGATTGATGTTCTGAATATTTATGAGCTCTTGTGATGGTTTTACTGCAATGATGATGTTGAGGACGATGACGACAGTGACAATGACAGAGGCTAATGATACGAACATAATTAGCAATCATTAACGAAGTTGTTGCTGCTTATTGAGGGGATGATTACAACGATTACAATTCATTTCGTTTTTGAATTAAATTGTTGATAGAAATGGAAAACACACCGAGGGTGAGCGGTGAGGTGTTCTTCTTATTTAATTGGGATGTTTTTCTTTCTTTGAATTTGACAGAATGAGGTTACATTTTTTAAAGGATTTGAACCAAAAAAAGCTAACGTTTTAGGGACCAGTAAAAGACAATCACGAGAAACGTTTATTTTCAGCAAATGAATTCAGTATAGACACGCATAAATGAAGTCGAAGTCGATATTTTAAATTTTCCCAAAAGTTTCTTCGGACTCCTTAAAATATTCAGTTCAATATTTGTGTCATCTACATATACCTCATTATTTCTGTATTCTAACAAAACACAATCATTTAATGTAAATTTGCATTAATAAACAATAAATACACTTGAGTTGAGTTGCTTTTAAGGGACATAACAATCAATGTTGTATTCCCAATAAAATCAAAACAACAACCCTCCTGGTCACAAACAAAAATTGCTACTCTCCTAAATGAGGCGTTAAACGAAAACCTCAATAGAAATAAAACCAAAAACTTATGGCAAAATAAACCGGGTTCAACTGTGCCTTTTTTTATCCCATTGTTATCAAGAGTTGTTTTTTGTCGCCTCTCAATATTCAATGAGCTTCCCTGTTGTGCCAGAAAGTCTACACACAAAAAAACACCAACTAAATACTCTCATTCCTATGTTTATAGTACGGTACATCGTCGTCGTTGTCTTGGGGGTGGCTATGATGTTAAGTAAGGATAATAGAAATCCCTCTTAAAAATCAGGATTTGTTTGTTTTGCTGCGATTGTGTCAGACGAAAAGTACTACAACAACCAGAACCAGAAAATAACAAAACAATCTCAAGGGGTGTTCACTTTGTCGTTATTATTTTCGCATGAACGCATCCGAATTGCCATCTTTTGTAGCATTTGAATAGCTAATTCTCTCCCTTTTTTGTCGATGGTTGACGATTGAGTTGTGTTTGGAATTTAATCGCAGATATGTAGCTATTTGTGTTTTTTATATGAATAAAATCGAGTAAGGATTGATTATGATTAAGGGGAAATAAAAATGGAATATTTTACTGTTCAATATGTGATTTTTATGAAGTGTAACGCACCGGACATCCGATGGGATAATAAATCACCAAAAATGATGACAAACAACAAAATTACGACCGCAAAAGGACTGTTTTCCATCTATCCTAATTCTAACCACCCGCACCGTTGAATATCATCTGTTCGTCGCCTTATCAATCTCTCTTTCCATTTTTTTTTTTATAAATTTAAAATAAAGATTTAATTAGCAACAAAGTCAAAGATTCTAAAGGCAATTATAAATTTAACTTCGTCAAACTTTTCAGTCTTAATATTTACCTTGGTGTCACCCTCACCCCAAATTTTTTTAAGCAAGTACACAACTCCAAATACGATTTTCACCTTTGGAGCGAGGATTTTGTACATTTTAATAATTAATTTACCCTTAAATTTCGATGATGATGTTGTCGGAGAAATGCCAGGCAAACATACCGAAATGATGATGACGACGATATCTCTGTGTAATTTAAAATTAATTTAACTCTTCACTTGATCTTTTGCAAGCTAAAAGCAAGGAAAAAATATATATTCAGCAAGCAGAGCAAAAATCTGCGTTCTGTTGGTGTTGGTTTTTTTTTTTTTTTTGTAGAAATTTTGTTAAGTTCATAATTTGGTGGTAATTCCATAACGATATTTTTAAGGATTCGCATGTTCGAAGACTGTTAAAAAAAAAACTGAGGAGAAGATGGAAGAAAATGAAATCAGTTTGCTCATAAAGAATGTATACTTTATTCATTGCATACTTGTACATGTTTTGAACTTCTTATACAGGGCTGCAAACCTCAATACAAGGGGAGTAAAAAGTCAATAGTATATCTTGTAAGGTCATGAATTGTAGAAGTGTAGTAAGAAGAACAACGTCTATGAAAGTTGTATTCGACATCCCTGTTTATGGGTTTGTACATTTGGAAAAGATTTTTTGTTCTGTTTAAGAAATTCAATATATGAGAAAGTTAAGCAGAAAGTGTCTTCTTTTAATTGGTTTAATCGGCAAAATGAATTAGTTGCTTACATATTCATATAAACTCACAACAACGGCATTTCTCATGAATTTATTCATTTAATTGGGTTAATTAATTGAAATTTATTAAAGTGACATTTATGAACGATGCGGAGCTTCATTGTAGATGTATGGGTGCATTTGTGTTTGAGTCATCGTCATCGTGAGTTAAATTCATTTGGAATCATGTTTCGTACGAATTAATAAAACAATTAATAAGCAAAATACAATAATTAACAACATATTTTGATCTTCGGTTTGCTTTTCAAATAGAAGGAACATTTTTCATCTTTCAGTTTTTAACAAAGAGAATATAGCTAGTTAATTGTGTTTATGTGAATTTGTTCTTTTGAATAGGTGTACCCGTCTTAAAGCAACTTGCTTTTACAAAGAAGCCCAATCTCCCATTTAAGTCAAATATGATCTATAGCCTTATAGTCATTAAAAAGTCCTTATAACATACCTTATTCAATAATAAATAAATCGCTTCCAATTGATTGATATCCACCCATTTATACCTACTACACGGAAAACCCACAAAAAATAATATCCAAAAACAGACTTTTCTTAATCCCAACCATCAAGTTTTAATTGATTGCGAAATCATCAAGTTAAAAAGTAATAAAATCCCAAACTAATTAATTCCATTGCAATCATCGCAACTACCACAAACTTTTCCACTTTCCATACCCACGCAAACCCCACTGCATGCGGCACTACGACTTCATCATCATCAGAAACAGGATCAGTCTCCGGCTTTGCGCGCATCCATTCGTTTTCATGTAAATTTAAAAATTCAATCAGCACAAACTCTAAGTGAAACGAGAAAAAGACTGCTACAAGCTCCAACCAACAAAACAAGCACCATTCCTGCTCCCTACTTCTTTCAAATTCTTTTTTTTTTCAATTTTTTTTTTTTGTTCGCGTTCGTTTTGGATTTTTTGAACGTGTAGCAAAAAAAAAAAATAAACTTTTTTCTGCAAGCTCGCATTTGGCATTAACGAATGCAAAGCTGAACGCTTTAGACTTGTTGTATGCATAGCCCGCCAACTTCCGAAATCCGAGCTATGGACGAAACGAGGAAACAGTACCCACACTATACGACGACCAAAGAGCAAAACTTTATGAAAATGCGCAGACTAGGAAACATCATTTTTGATTATAATTTTTCGCCGAGTAAAATGAAAATGCAATTTTCCAATTTCAATCCCCTTCTCGGTGGATGGCGTCTTCGTTACCGTCATTCCACTCACACCACCTCCCAACCGAATGACAAAGCCCCTCTCGCATACTTAAGTCAACATGGAAAATGCAAAGAATGCCCCAATTGCTGCTGCTGCTACTGCTGCTACTGCTGAATCTGATGCCATCCCTGTTTTTTTGTTGGGCGATGATATCCTTGGCGTTCGTTCATAGTATTATGATGGCTGCTGCTCCATCAATTTTGCATGAGAATAAAACTTTTCATTGCAAATTTCTTTCATTTTTACCGCCCGCGTCGTTGCGCCACCCTGTGCTCCTGTCGTCCGTCTTCCACCTCCGCCCACTTCCACAGGGATGCTACATTATTAGTCAGGCAATTTTCGAGGGAAATATAATAATTTCCATTGGAATATTAAATTTTAAAAGTACTTGTGCGGACTAGAACAAGGCCATCAGTATGTAGACTTCACAAAGCAAGTTTCAGCAACATATAGCTTTTTTTGGGAAGCATTTGTATTCAAAGAAAAAAAGACGACGCCGCCGACCGATGGTCGGTGCTTCTGCTTAGAATGGCGGGCGTCTCTCTGGCAATTGGTGGTTGGAACGAAAGTTAAGTGGAAGCCCGTAGGATATTTAAAATTCAAAAATTATTACATTTCATGAAGGATAAGGAGTAGCAGTATGAGAAGATGTTTTTGAAAAACCAGAAAAACAAAAAAAAAAAACGAGAACTTTATGGAACTTTACCGCGACCACAAAAAATTAAAATTTTATCAACCTGCCTCTATAAGTCCTGGCAAATATGTCGTGACGTAGACGATTTGGTCGACAGTGGAGCGCGTTTGCTATACACCGACGACACGTTTCCACATAAATAAATTTTACGGAAAAAAATGGAAACCAGCACACGAAATTGTATATTCCTGCACACCAAATGCCAAATAGATGAACGACACGGATTTGTCCTCTTTTTATTTGTTTGTTTGCTCTGCTACGAGATGACTGTGTTTTGATGACAACAATTCTGTTGCCCACAGAAACGACGACGATAGAGATGTGTCGCCTGAAAGCCCTAAATTAAATGAAAATCCTATTAGAGGTTTACATGATGGCTTTTTTGAGTTTGCATATTTTTTCCGACATCGTCTTTATCAAGTTAATCCACATCCGCGACAGATTGTGAGAGTCGCGAATGCAAAAAACAATAAACAACTCCGTTTAGCTATGTGGAATTTCGAATCAAAGAACTTTTTGTCAGTGTTTTGAAGTTTAATTAAAGGAGTTTGAGCACGTTTGTAACTGTATTTGAAAAAATGTTGAGAAAGCTATTTTTTTTTTCAAAAATGCTGACTTTTTACCGTTGACTTGATGTACATCTAAACATATCAATCCGTTCCTAGGTAGGCAGAACTGTCAGAGTACTTAGGCATAGAGGGTTTTTCACCCCTGATAAATTGCAGGCTTTAAGGCTTGTCAAACCCTACACAAAACTACAGAATTCTTCCTCCATATAAGAATGACGCCGCGCCGGCCCACACTTTCTTACCCTCTCCACCGTTGCCGCGTCTCTTAAACTATCGACAAAAAATAGAGAAGGTTACTGAATAATTCCTAAAAGTGTTTTGTTTGCCCCATGTCTTGCCTTTTGGTCGGAAAATGAAAACAAGCTCAGAGATGCTAAATGATGCAAGTGGTTTTCCTTTTGAAAACCATATGCAGCGCTGGGCTAACAAATACAACATCAACATCCGACGAGACTTTCTCCATCATGAAGATTTTAATTTTTGCAAATGTGAGAAAATTCTATAACAATGCAAGCCTTTCATTCCCTTCCAGAGAGCTCCTAAGTTCTAATTCAGTTGCGTACAACATAGAGGAGTACCCTTTATGCCTTCAACGGCTTATTTCTGTTGTTTTGAGTCTTAGGATGGATCGGCGATGGGGATGACAACGTCATTCAACGTATGTGGTGTTGTGTGTGAGTCGTTCTTTCAGGATTTTTCTTAATTAACAAAAATTGCTGCAAGGGTAATAGACGAACAAGAGGGCGACTTAGAGAGCTGCAAATGGAATAAAGCAAACAACAAATTTGACTAACAAGAGCCTAACGACTGAAATGACTGTACGAAGACAACGACCGACGACGACGCCTCGTCTACAATAATTGTTGATCTCAGAGTTATTGTTGGTGTTGTCATCAACTCCGCCTCCTCCTCGGGGAGAAATGTGCATGCAAAATTAAATTACGCAAAAGGATGAGTGCTTAATTACGGACATTTATTGTCGCTAGAAAATTCCCTTAATTATCATGTACTCTATTTTATAGCCCCAAAAGCGTTTGCAGGTGAGTTATGTCGTTGACTTGGTTCATAAGGCTCAGATTGAAAGTTGAAAACTATTTCGCTTTGCATTCAATTTGTCTTTCGTTCTTTTTACTTGCCACATATAGAATATATGGCAAGTATTGAATTCGTAAAAAAAAAAATTGAGATGATGATGAGATATGACATTACGATGATAGAAAAGTCGAAAAAAGTGGGTCCGGCGATTCCGTCTGTCTGTCTGGAAGTTTACAGCCTTAACTACTGGTCCAATTGACTTCAAATTTGAAAATTAGAGGTTTGAGCAAAAACTCATATCCCAGTTTATTTTATTTTTTACAGAAATACAGCGAATTCTGGAAGCAATAAATCATTTTTTTTAAGTAAGCAGGGGAAGCTTATAAATCAATAGTCCAAATCGCAGAAGTAAACCTTCTCATTTGGTTAGTTTACATATTACGTACGCCTAAAAGGCTGCCACTGCCTCTACACTTATCTACATTTAACTCGATCAATACAAAATTTTCAAAAATTCCATTCGTTTTGTTTTTCATTTATACCACAAGTGAGGCTGAGTAATGTAATATGGTCAATTTAATTGGTTTGGATGAATTTTATCTTGTTCAATCTTTTAAACCAATTTGTCTTTGCACAAGAACTGATGTGAGTGTGCTGAACTGCGAATCTTGAGGGGCGACATATGATATTTCTGACGCATTGAACATCGCATGTGAAAGAATTTCCTTGAAGCGTGTTTAATCATTATTAATGCAATTACAAAACATACTTCAATTACTCTTAATTAACAATTAATTGAGTGTCTTGTGCGCGAAAAATTGAATTGTATCCAAATAAGATGATGCCATATAACAAAACACATCACATCACAAATCATTCCCTTATTCACATGCGACCGGCCGGCGCGGCGCGACGCCTTTGTGGCGTTGATACAGATGACAGCATTTATGATGATGATGGCGGTACTACGCGGCGGCGGTGGGTATGTATATGTGACATTTGTGATTCACAACTAATAACAACACCAATGTGATGGAAAGGGTTTATCATAATTACGATAGGATACGTAATCTAAGCCCGCATGGAATGCCTGTGTCAATTATGTCAAATTGAAACAAACTTTCTTCTCCTTTGTCGGTGCGTGTATGTTTTCGCGTTGTAGCATATTTGACGTACCAAAGAACCTAAATCATGCAACGAAATCTCTATGAAGTCAACAACAGCCAGCATTTCTGATGATTTGTATTTGATACACACATACACATAAATGAAATTCATGACACAAATACTTAAAACTTAAATGTCAAGCCATCCATCCATTTCAATTTCAGATAATTAAATAATTCATATTTTGGGTAAATTATTATTGAGTGCAGAGAGAGGGCCACGGAGCTTGCTAATTAATTTCCAGTTGGAAAATTAATTAATTTTAATTTAATATGCGCGACAATTGCCAACACAATCATGTGACTTTAGCAGACATACAGTGGGGTATTAAAAAAAATTAACTTTCTATACAATATCTAAAAACTGACTTAATTCTATGTTGAAAATGTCTACTTTGAAAACCAAATACCCCACTGTGATAAAGTGAACCAAAAGCAACTCAACTTGGTTATGCGTAAATAATTGTTTCATGCGTTTGGTTGTTTGATATAGCAAGCACAATAATTAAACCACGAGCGACGACGGCATTTGCAAAAAGTTTTACATTAACATTGGATTAATTGAATTATTTTTCGAATTTTCAGTAATGGCGGATTTCGACCGGTTCTCGATTCAGGAGCTCAACGGTCCAATCAACCGCTGTTTCTACCCCATCATCATTTGGCATCATTGAGCTCGCAGTTCTCCCAGCCTCTGTTTCCAGGGCTGAAAGGTAAGTTTTCATCAATTTCATTTCCAATTTGTGTTTGTTTTGTTCGTCCGTCCAACAAAATCAATTTCTTCGTTCGTAGTTGTCTCCGCGTCAAACTGACATAAGACAGATTACACCAAATCCAAGTTACTGAATTTAGAGATTTGACAGCTGTCAATCATGTTGCAAGTGATATATTCCGCGCACCATCGACGAAACACCTCTGTGGTATACCTTTACGTCTATTTATGTATTGGTATTATTATTTGTGGTTTGATTTTATCATCGCATCGAACGCGAGAGACAAAGGACCTGAAACGACAACAAGGATTCCATTCCATTACGGAATATTACATTTCATTTTATGAAAACCAGAGAAACACACCTGACACTTACCCCGGCTGCTGTGACAAGTTTAATACTTTATGCCCAAGCATGATGGTGGTCGGGTCGGGTATGCTGTCATTCTGGGCCATTGAAAGTGTACATAGAGCGGCGCGTAAAGAACTTCTGTTGCCGTAATTAAATTTCATTACGTGAAGCTTTATCAAATTTTAAAGGAATTTCCCCGAAGAGTAGTTTAACTTTCAGCATCAGAAGCGGGACACTATAGCTTTTAGTGAAATTAACTTTTCATGACAGCACCACGCAGCTCGCAGTCGTTCTGTCATCATATCAGTGTGGGGGCTGGTTATTTCTTATAGGTATACAAATACACACAGCGTTATATTGTTAATAAAAGCTGCGGTCCTGCACATCAGGTGCACATCCGCCGACCTGTAACTGGAGATTTATGGGCACATTATCTGCGAGTAGGGTGATGATATTTTCATTCATTTGAAAAATACCTTTTTGAGTTTTTTTTTCACTTTTTTATGAAATGCATATCAACCCTTTTTTTAAATTAATATGTCCCTCGTTTATTTTCAGCCTTTCCAGGACTTTGCTCCTGTTGCCCGATAAAACCCTCTTCGATACCGGTTTCATCAGCTAACTCACCAGGCTCTCCACCCATTTCTAATCACTCTGACCCGCGTTCCAGTTCTGTTGCCGAGCTGCGTCGCAAGGCCCAGGAGCATTCAGCTGCCCTCTTGCAATCATTGCATGCTGCCGCTGCTGCAGGATTGGCTTTCCCCAGATTACACCTGCCGCCGCTTAATTTGCATCATGCACTAAATAACAATATTAAGAACGAGGCTCAAGACATGACTGCTACGACCATGAACGGAATGACAAATAACAATAATGCACCGGACATTCAGCAACAGCATCTCCAGCAGCACCATCAACAGCAGCAGCAGCAACAACAACAACAGCAACAACAAACGTCAGTGCATTCACTCAATCATCAGCAAAATAATGCTGTAAGCGAAAATGTTGAATAGGATGTCTCTTCTTTTGCAATGTTAAAGGCATTGAACTGTAAATTACTTACCGATAAGATAATTTTAAGAAAAATAGAATATAGTTTTACGTCTCAGCCAGCAAAACGTGCATAAATCTTGGAGCAATTTTAGCTAAGGTTATTAACTTTAATAAGATATTTTTTTTGAAAGTTATATTTTTTTCATACTCTTAAAAACGATTTTATTACTTTTGGTTTACGTTTATTTTAATTTTTATCTTTGACCAGTACTTTCAAAACTAAAAACAGTTACGATATTAATGCGGTGACGTGAAATAAAAATAACGCCCGATGAAATATTATTTCCATTTCTTATGGAAATAAGACCCTTACCAGGGTTGCGGTCTATTTTCCATTGCAAGTACGAAATAAAGCCCGTGGGGCCTTATTTCGTTTTTCTGTTTTAGTTAAGCCTCGATTTTTTTGATTATTTGCAAAGCCTTCATATAGTCGAGTTTTCATCAATTTTAATTCTCAAAAAACTGAGTTTCAAAATACAATTCTAAAAAGTTTTCAAATGTAAATCACTTTTGAAGCTCAGTATTTGAGCATTAAAATTTTTGAAACTTTGAAATTTTGCAAATAATCAAAAAATGTTTCTCCATCATTTACTCTTCAAAATACTTTTTTTTCTTTTAAATGGAGCACTTTTTCATAAACAACTGATTCACAAATCATGAAAGAGATGTTCTTCACATTTAAACTACAGTTGTTGTTAAGCATATTGGTGCAATTGAGAGTAAATCTCTGTTTAAGAGCTTGCCAACAGCGGTGAACAGGGGTCTTATTTCCAATTTGGCATGGAAACCAGCCCCTATTTCAAGTTTTCTTATGTGTTTTGTAAATGCGACCTTATTTCCATGTAAAATGCGGCTTTATTTCCATAATGCAATTGAAATAAGGCCCGTTGGGTGTTATTTCAATTTCAGCATGGAAATAAGGCCGCTTTCACGTCACCATTAATGCTTACAGGTGAATAACTAAATAATTAACAATATAAAAAAAAGTAGTTAAATTATTTCTTACCGCCTTTCTGTATAAACATTAATTTCAAACACCATTATTTTAATGCCGTTAACATTCCTCTAGTTTGACTTACTTTTTTATTTAGTTGCAACAAAAATATAATATTAAATTGTAGCAGTTAAGTCATGTACAAAAAGTATAAATAATGAATTATAGGAAAAAAAAAGTATTTATTAATAAGAACGAGTAGATTATGTTATTATGATTTAAGCAATAACAACAATAGTTAAACGAATAATTGTGTAAGAAAAAACTCTTTGAAAATAAACAATTAAAAGAACTTAATTCTCACGGATATAAATTTTTATTAAAACAATTTCTAGTTTCTACATTGACTTTCACACTCTTCCTGTGATGAAAAACGGTTCGAATTTCCTCTGCATCCACCGTAGACAAACTCGACGCATTTGTCATTTTCAGAATCGTACGACCATGAGGGGAAGTATGCCATGCAAGCCATTCTACCATCTCCATTAGAAGAATGACGCTCTAAGCATGCAGCTGTAACATTGACGAATTCGAAAATGTACAAATTCAGAAATGAAAAGTTTCAAAATTAGAGCTTACCAGATTTTTCAGCGGCAGTGAGATACAAACAGCTCAAAATAGCCAGAATAAGTGCAAATAAGAACTTCATGTTGAAATGTTTTGACAGTCGTTTGCAACCGACGGAAGATGATTTGGAACTAAAATCGATCTCAAAAGGCTAATGCATATATAACACTACAAATTAAATTTCCATTCCAAGATAATGGGGCGATGAGTTTAGAGCTTAGATGCTATTTTCGAGCTTTTGGCTGAAGTCATCTTTTTTATTTAAGACAAGAGATAAGGGTGCTAATTTAAATGTTTACTTGATATGTTTGCGTTTGCATTGAATTGTTGATGTTTGCAACGGAACTGTTGTAAAACAGAAAAAATCACCTTAAAAAAGTCCCTTAATTTTTTTACAAGACAAAATTATGACGAAGTGTCATTAGAATTGATATAATATTCTTCTATCTATGAACGGCCAAATATTTCGAATTGTACGAATATATTCAAAATCTTTATATCAAGACAATGCTTTTAACTTGTCTCCACATTTCAAACTATAAAAATAAATTAGTTCAATTAATTGTGTAAAAGCCATTTATAAGCATGACGGTAATATATTGGTTAATTATTTGTATCTTAACATGCATCGTCTAATTGTAATGTTTTATTAATGTTAATCGTTGTAATATCCCCTGAAAAAGGGAGATCCTATAAACTGCGCCAACTATAGAGGAATAAGTCTACTAAACATCGCCTACAAGATCCTCTCTGCCGTAATATGTGAACGTCTGAAGCCTTTCGTCAACAATCTGATTGGTCCTTATCAATGTGGCTTCAGGCCAGGAAAGTCAACCATCGACCAAATTTTCACGTTGCGGCAGATCATGGAAAAGACCTATGAACTCCAAATCGATACCCACCACCTTTTCATCGATTTTAAGGCCGCGTATGACAGCATCTACAGAGACGAACTGTACAAAGCTATGTCTAGTTTTGGCGTCCCTGCCAAGCTCGTTCGCTTGTGCAAAATGACGATGGAGAACTCACGCTGCTCCATCAAGGTTGGCAACGAGCTCACGGAATCTTTCGACGTCAAAAAAGGATTCAGACAAGGCGATGCACTGTCATGCGATTTCTTTAACATCGTTCTTGAGAAGATAGTGCAGAACTCCAACGTCAACACCAGAGGCACTATCTTCCAAAAATCTGTTCAACTTCTCGCGTACGCCGATGATATTGATATAATGGGAAGAACACAGCGTGATGTCAATGGCGCCTTTGTGAGAATTGAGACAGAAGCGGCAAAAATGGGTTTAGCGGTAAATGAGGGAAAAACGAAGTATATGCTGTCTTCGAGGAAGGACACTCAACACCGACGGCTCGGGCAGAACGTCACAATAGACACATACAACTTCGAGATAATAGAGGAGTTTGTCTACCTAGGCTCCGCTATAAACACGGGCAATAACACCAGCGCCGAGATCAGACGAAGAATAACTCTAGCTAATCGCTGTTTCTTTGGGCTAAGAAAGCAATTGAGTAGAAAATCCCTCTCTCGAGCAACTAAGGTTAAACTGTACAACACACTCATCATCTCATACAGTCCTGCTGTATGGTGCAGAAGCATGGACCCTGACAAAATTGGATGAAAGTGCCTTAGGCTGTTTCGAAAGGAAAGTTCTTCGGGTCATCTTTGGCCCCGTGTGCATTGAAGGGGAATAGCGAAGAAGATACATCAGCGAACTTTACGGGTTGTAAAACGACATGGACCTAGCCAGAAGGGTCAAGGTCCAGAGACGCAGATGGCTCGGTCATTTAGAGCGAATGGACACCAATGCTCCGGCCCGGAAAGACTTCGAAACTATTCCCGAGGGACGTAGGAATAGAGGAAGACCGCGACTCAGGTGGCGCACTCAAGTGGAAGAGGACCTCAATCAACTTGGAGTGCAATACTGGAGACGACTAGCTAAGGACCGAGCTAGCTGGCGGAGACTGTTGATTGAGGCCCAAGTCCACAACGGACTGTAGGTCCACCTTAATTCCCCTTAAGAAGAAAGAAAAAATAAATCGGGTGAGCACCGCATACTGCAGGTAATTTAAGTATTCAGACGAAAATGTTATTTCTATGTTAACTTACGGCAATTCAAATTGATGACGAATTGACAGCAATTTCAAAAAAAATTTAAAAAGTTTTGCAGCCATAGTTTTAAAAATTTATAATTATTCTTTTCTGAAACATCGTTTATGCTGCTCAATAATGAAAATTAAAATCATTTACTAAAATTCTATATCTGGCAACAGATCAATATTTTCTGTCGTCCATTTTAATAATTTGATTGTAATAAGGTGCATATTTGTCAAGCTTCTTTACAAATATACATTTAGGTTTAAATTAACAAAACTTGCAAACTTGGAACCATTTTATTGTTTTAATTTGATTTACATATTCTCTCACATTCTTCAAAACTTGTAAATCTGTTTCCTCCATATCCGCTGAAAATGAAGGGTTTGCAAATTGAATTCACCGGGTCAAAAGTCCATCCTTTCATATTTCCCATCCATGCATGTTTCCATCGATAATGTGGCAACAGATATAAAAAGATAAAATTTTATTCAGTTAATTACTGAAACAGCACTAAACTGCAGAGTTGTCTCAGACAAATCATGTCACCTACCTTTTGCTTGAGCCATTATTGGGGCAAGGAAACTGACAAAAGTCAAAAACAGGGCAAGAAGAAACTTCATGGTTTACGGTTAAGTGTCTTGCAAGGAATGAATCGAAAAAAGAAAAGAGAAAGTGCAAATTAAATGTTTGATTTGAACTGCTGCTCCTTGGTACTATTCCATTTGAATAAGCACAAATATTTATTTTCTAAACCAAAGAATTAAAACTTATGCTCAAAACAACAACAGGTAGATATGTATGTAAGAGGCAATATTAATAAATAGCTCACCTACATCTTTAAGATAAGATAAACTTTTTTCATGATATTCCGGCTTTATTTGCCAAAAAATGTTTGCGAAAAATTAGCATTTTAACTAATATCTCGGCTATCAGACCTTCAAAAAAAAAAAAAAAACTGTGAACATAGTTCGATCAGACCTTTCTTTTTATGTATCATTCGGTGGTTTTGGAAGATTTTTTTTCTGTTCAAAATTTTGGCAGGGGTAACTCATGATTCTTTTTTCGAAAATTGTGACGAAATTGGTTTCGCTTAATTCTTAATATTTATAGTTCTCATTGTCCTGAGCTTATTCCTGAAAGTCAAACTCAATTCCGAGCTCTGGTTGCCGAGATATTTGCATCAGAAGATATTCTTTCTATGGGATTACAATAACTAAAGGATAAAAACCAGTGGCTGATAGTAGACTTTGTGTTCGTGTACCATATAGTTTGTTTTACGCATATTCAAAATAAAACTAAGTTTCTTGTTGATGTTTATTTGAGAAGAAATACAAGATAGTATTATTTTTATTTCTGAATGAACATTTTTATTATTTTGTGAAATAAGTAGGTACATCACACATTCGTCTCGCCATGAACGTCCGATTCGACCTTTACTTTGTTTTTTATTCTGTTTTTTGGTTTGCGCATTTTCCTTGCTTTATTCCGAGGACGAACTTTATCAGTTTTGGATTTGGAAGACTTCGGATGACTTTTCTTCCTAGTATCACTACCCCTGCAAGTTTTTTTGCCATCAAAAGTGTAAAGACGAGCACATGCCGAAGCTAAGCAAAAACAAAAACACAGCAATTGTTTTTTTTTTTATATTTCGCTCTAAGAAAGAAGGAAAAAAATCAAAACTCACCAGAACTAGATTTTTTGGCTTCTACTAAAACAGACAAAATTACTGTCACCAAAATTAACAAATATATCAGCTTCATATTGTCACCGTATCACAATTTGAAATGAGATGAGAAAGAAGCTACGATGTTGCAAGTATAACAGCGATTTTTGTTCATTTGATAACCTTCATCGTTCTAGGGACTCTAGGGATCAACAATAATGTGGACGTATGATCGAGCATTCTGACAAAAAAAGATAAGCCTGTTTGGGGACAAAATTCAATACAATTTTTGATATCCAGGGGTGGATTCTAAGAAATGAAATATCGAAAATAACTTTAGCCTTATGTATATGTAACTCTGTAGGAAAAACATGAAATTGATCAAATCGATAAGGAATATAAGGATCTTGAGGGTTGACCAAACATGTTAATGACTTCTATAGGAGATTAAAGTTATAAGTTTTTTTCTTTTATTTTTTTTAAAGGTCTAAATTAATATTTGTTGGAATATAAGAATATGTAAGAGTTCATTGTATATGTATATAGATTAATACTAACTAATAATGCCATTCCACGCTCAAGGTTAAGGTTGTAAATCTTATCAATGTCCGCGTATTTGCGACAGAAAGGAACAGTAATAAATTTGGTCTAATGATTGTTCCCTTGAATAAAATATTCAAATCTATCTATGAATATGTTTAAGTTAATGAAGCCCTTATCTCTCGAGAGCAAGAGCCGTCAACAACTACAATCGAAGAGAGGCTGAGCACGAGAGTGGGGTTCTCGGTCCCCTTTATTAAATCGTAAGGTAATATGATTTTTTTTTTGAAGACAGTTCTATCTAGTGAGTTTCATTGACATTCTAAATTACTGCTTTCTTTTTCAAATAAAAATAAAAATAAAGATGAGAATATGTTTCTGACACGCACCTGTTTCTTCCTTGAGTGAAAGTTAATCCATGAAACTATTTTGGAGCAGAATGTGTACAAGACAAGTCAATAGTTTGCACATCTTCTAAGAGATCGGAAGCAGAAAGCTTAAGCGTCGCTCGATATATTATTCTTATTAACAAACATGAAAGCAATAATTGTTGGACTAATTTTTGTTTTCCTCGGCCTTTTTGTCCTGATTTCAGCTGAAAAACCAGGTGCCAAAGAATTTCTTGAACAAATACATATATGTTTTACGAATTATTGTATATTGATCTCTTAAAAACATTATTTAGCTGCTTGCCTACAACGTCATTCTTCAAATGGTGATGATGATACGGAATGCAGAGGTCTATTCCGAAGTTGGACTTACAATTTAGAAGCAGACGAATGCATTAAATTCATCTATGGTGGTTGTGACGGAAACGACAACAGATTCAAAACCAAAGAAGCATGCGAAGCAACTTGCAGACGTCCCTAGGTACACCAAAACAGATGATAGAAAATGAAAATAAATTGAAATAAAAGTGTTTTTCTTATCAAAATCTGGAAGACTTTTCTTATGTTTCACAAGATAAGGTGCAAAGTTCTTATTTTAGCAAATGATGATTTGTGCTTGGAAATTAGATATCCAGAAACTTAAGAAAATAACCGGCATATTTACCACAAAGTGCTTCCATTAAAACTCAGTTTAAAAGAAAATTAGAACTGGATGAGCGTCAAGTGAAGTTATTTGAAAGCTTATCTGAATGAAAATCTTTGCACATACATTCATATGTTCATTTTATTGTATTGGCAATTGAAAATGGACTATTTGTTTATTTCTTGCAACCAGACGAAACTATTTCTATGTCTGAAATTTAAATCAATTCTCCCCCAAGCTTCTTAGAGAGCAGAGGTTTTTTGAAGCAAGCAAAGCTATGAAAGTATTTTTCGGAATAATTTTAATCGCTGTCATCAGTATCTTGGTATGCATAGCAGCTGCCGAAAAACCAGGTACATACATGCATACATATCAATAAAAATAAAAATTTTGAATTCAACTGATTTTCTTGATTTCTTGAATATAAAACAGCGGCCTGTTCGCAACCCCATTCGTATAATGGCGACGAAGAAGAACCTCTTTGCAGGGCTTTATTTAGAAGATGGACTTATAACGCCCAAGATGATGAGTGCAAAAGATTCTTTTATTATGGCTGCAATGGAAACGATAACCGATTCGGAACTCAGGAAGAATGCGAGGCAACTTGCAAAAGTCCAGTTACATCTGCTCCATAATAATATTGAATCCTGTTTTGTTTAGCAAAAAGAAATAATAATCTTATGTCTCGTATTTGAAATGATATATCCGGAGCTTTAAAATCTGAATACTACTTTAAATGTCCAAATAGCTAATATATGTACATGTGAGTTCGCATATTTTTATATTCTTCAAGCTTTTAGAGATAAGAAGAATAAGGAAAAATAAAATATGATGTGAACAGAATAATAAATTGATAATTTTATTTCGGAAGCTGTTAACTTGACCTTTCCAGACACATGACTATCAACGCAATTGCGATTAACTCAGTTTTGATTTGATTATTTTTTTTTATTTGATTGAAAAAGTGTTTCCAAATAATGCGAAGAAATTTGGTTATCGTAAAAACGTTCCTTGACTTAAATGAGTTTGTATGCCAATACATATGCAGTTGTATATGAGTTTTTATTTTGTTTGTGTTTAATAGATTATTTAATTTTGTAAACTATCAATTGTGGCGAGGAAAAGAGAAAATATTATATGGCAACTCTACTGCAAACAAATTGAATATAAACAAAGTTCTTCGTCTGTTTCAATTGTTTCAAAGGAGCCAACACACTCAGTCGACATTTAAGCAAGCCAACATAATGAAGGTCTTATACTTTGTGTTTATTTTGGTCATTCTCATTACCAATACATTTCTAATAATTGGAGCCGAAAAACTAGGTAAGGTAATCTTTCATTTTTTACGAATTTGTGTCTATAACAATGGTAAATCGTTCTGCATTTATAGAGGCTTGTTTTCAGCAACACTCGCGTAACAGCAATGGAAGAATTTCATGCAAGGCTTCAATTCCAAGATGGACATACAACTCAGAAATAGGACAATGCATTTTATTCTACTATGGCGGATGCTATGGAAATGACAACCGCTTTCAGTCCTTGGATGAATGTGAAACAGCTTGTATGAATTAGAAGTGTAATGAACAACTTCAAGTTCATCCCGTTTCCCAGAGGAAACCGAAGACATCTCGTACCTATTGTGTTTCATATTGTATTTAAACCTCAATAAATATTCATAAATTGCTTATAATATTGTTTAAGGGAAGTAGTCTTGACATAGTGTTACAACAAAAACCGTAACATATTACCACACACGTTAATAACAACAAATTAAAAAAAGATCTTGAGTTATAGCCTTAATGTGAGCTATTTTTGTTTGGGGCACAACTTGCTTTTTAAAAATCTGATACGTACATAATTTTCAATACCTATATAGGAAGATCACCGAACGTCAAGGTCATACGTTCAGTTCTTTTATGGACGATGCCAAGTTAACAAAAGCCGTTACAAATCAAAGACTAAAAAGATTTCAAGGCGAAGACACATTTTTAAATTGTTTTTTAATTCATCATACAGTGTATCTATCTAATTATTGTAATGTTAAGTTCTTAAAATAATTGAATTTTAAAAGTAAATCTAATGAAGGGGCCCTACTTCAAGTAAATAAGACATTCAAATCAATCTCTGTTATTTTATTTGAAAGGCAATCCAGAAAATAAAAAAATGGCGCTGGTTTAAGTTGGGCTTAGCTTCAAATAAATAACTTAATACAGTTAAACATTCAAACCGAAATATAGATACTTGAAATTTATTTCTTTAAGGGCTTACAAGCCGCTTCACAAGCACTTATAATTCCAAATCTATTGTCGTTACCCCTACAGCCACCGTAAATAAAGGATTCACACGATTTTGTCAGTGGATTGTAAAAGAATCTCGGCAATTTCATTCGACATGGTCCAGTTTCCATTGGCAACGAACATTTTGGATCTAGAAAAGAATCTCAATCAAAAGGATATAAGAAAATATGTCTCCACAAACCTGGTGTTGATGCACATGTCGAACTTTTTATTTGACATCCAAATAAAAACAAACAAAACACCAGGAATAAAACACGCATGTTCTTAATTAACTAGCTGATAGAATTAATCTAATAACACCCAACCAACTGTGAACACTTGAACAGCAATAAATTAAAAATATTTCAAACCCGTCAACGATTTTCAACTCTCTCTCTAACTATAAAATATGAAACACACACATGCACGTTCATAAATTCATTCTAAAAAGATAAAGTTCTATTGAATAACACAATTTTTGCTGAGCGTAGAAATGTAAACATCACTCATCTAGCAGTTAGAAATAATTTACATATTTCCATTTGGCACATTTTAAAATTGCTTGCAAACAAGCAATATGTGCTAATTTGACGTTAAGAGACTTATATTAGTAAAAATTTGTATCTTTATTCACTGGTAACTAGTTAAATTTAAACGCAGAAACTACAATGCAGCTGCTTCAATTGGTGCCTTGCATTTTTCGATGCATTCTTCAATAGTAAGAAAACTGTGCGCATTTCCGGTCTTCAAGTAACACCCACCAGTCTCGTATTTCTTGCATTTCTTCGAAATTATGTCAAAATAGTATCCAAAAAACAATTTTCGACAAACTCCGATCGCGGTCGGTTCCATTCCAATGCATTCTTCTTTAAATTGAGAAAAACAAAATATAAATTTAAGGAAATCATAGTCACCAAATATTACTTACTTGGAATTTCCGAAGAGCTCACACAACCAACAAAAAGAAGAACAACCACCAATATTATTTTTGAGAAATCCATTTGTTCGAAAAAATCAAACCTCTTTTACGGTCAAACAAGAATTTGAAAATGCAAAGAAATAACTCCCAAACCGTCTTTTTAAGGCTGGGTCTCCTGTCACATGACATTGTCTTATCAAAGTCATTCCATTGGATCAGAAAACGATTTTTACTGTTTTTCAAAATGACAATCTTTGGAGCAATAAACTTCCAGTAAAAAAAATGAAACATTGAGAGACGATAATTACAATTTATTGAATGCACACATCATTGAAAATAATCATTAAATACCCCTACATGCTTTTTCACACTCCCTGATTGTGTCGAAGCGATTTTCATTGCCCCCGCATCCACCATAGATGAATTCCTTGCACTTGCCAGTGATGGTATCGTAAGCAAAGCTGGGTATATACCCGAAACACCTGCCAGTTTGCATACCTTGACGACACTTGTCCGATTCTAGAAGCAAAAAATCATACATAACCACCAGAAAAAAGACTTGTTTTCAACGTCATCACAATGAAAAATAAGAGGAACACTGTTACCTCGTTTTAGAATAGCTTTGCTATTTGATGAGGTCACAACAATGGCTACAAGAAATAACACCAAAAGCAGTAGATTGCTCTTCATGGTCCAAAAAATCACTTGACTAAAATTAAATAATCAAAAAACGATTAAAATGTATTATTAGGTCACTAGAAACACACAAGACAAACAATAAAAAGCGAGGTGTTAAGCCAGTGAAGATATCACGACTACCAAAACAGACAATCAAACATTATCACCAGCAATAGGTAACAAAACAACTGAGTGCAGATTGTTTGGAACTGAGTACACCTATCTTGAACCGAGCTTAAGGTTATCTCTTGAATCGTCGTGCTTTTTTTTTTTGTAAGTTGACAGACAGGTGCGGGTTTCATCATTGAGCTTTATGGCGACGATTACAAGCTGATATTCAACAGATTTCTGAAGAGTCTTGTCTGGTAGTCATGGGATGTTGATAAAGCTATGTGCTGCGGAGTGAAACAATGATCAGACGGATATCGAACGATTGATGACAACCTCGCGTGCTGGTCGCTTTGAGGGGAAACTTTCGCTTTCAGAATTTTAATGCTTGCTCTGAGTTTGTTTTGGTCTTTTAAGTGAATTGATTAATTCAAGGTGTAGGGGAAGGAGGGGTAAGAGTTTGGCTGTGTTAAAAGGATGCTGATGTACATAGTTTGCATAACTGAACAGCTATATCGAGTTTGATGCAATTTTATGGTTCTGTTCTAGGTGATCCGAAAATTTAATATGTTCAATACTTGTATGCAGTTAAATTCCCTAAAGTTTATTAATCTATCAACTTATCCTTGCACAAGGTAATGAACAATAAAAATGTAACCAACAAATGAACCATGTATACTTTTTGACCCACGTTCCCCTAAATTTTCATAACATGTTTCTTGAAACGAAGCTTCGATGGCATTATTTTTAAAAGACAAAAACAAAATTATTCACCATGAAGAAGAAATGAGAACAAAAAACTCTACCTGAATAAAGTTCACCCAAATGCAGTTACCTGTAAGAAATAAATTAAGTTACAGTTAAGAGTACATTTATCGGTTTTTATTTGGCTGAATTTCTACAGCTTAATGTTGAATTTAATTCTTAATCTGTTGAAGAAACCAAGTCAAGAAAACCGAATATATTTATATTATATATGTGCTTCCATTTGTTTAATTTTCTTCTTGTGATAAGTTTGACGTCATTTGATAAGGGTCCATCAATAAACTTATTAATAGTTTATTTTATTTTGTATGTAATGCAAGGGTCGAATTGAGCCACGCGACAACGGGATGAGACTTTGTTCTTATCAAACAAAATTCAATAAAGAAGTTCGAACAAATATTGGTATACTGCAACCACAAAAAGAGGATTATAATTATTTAACGAGTCTCGATTCAATTCAATCATAAAGGGTTTTCCAATACGAGGTGTTATTTTGATAGTTCAAAGCAAAATGGCATTTTTTGAGATAAACGATCGGATGTTTATTTCATTATAAAGAGGAAGGTATGACGTTAATAATGGAACACAACATCAGCCAAATGGCCGCCACGACCACGCTTACAGGACCATATCCTTTTCATGAAATTTTCCATAACCAAATCGCAAAGTGGCTACCCTATGTCCTCGATAGCCTCACGAATTCCATCTTTGATTCGACGCTGGGCTGTTGGCGTAAACCTTGTCTTTCACGTAGCCCCAAAGGAAGAAGTCGCAAGGTGTTAAATCACAAGGTGGCCAATTTTAATCACCTCTTCGAGAGATAAAACGGTCCGGAAACTTTTCCCGTTTACGGGCTCTGCCAAATTTTTACCATTTTTTTAGTGAATTTTTATAATTTCAATGCTTTGTTGAAGCGTGTATCCATTTTTATTAATGGCGTAGTTTCTACTTGTCAAATGTTAATGACAGCTTCAAAAGTGACAGCTACCGAAATAGCGGGCTATTCAAAATAACACCTCTTATTGGAAAACCCTTTATATAGCAGAAAGAAAACTAACTTAACAGTTAAATTGTGCAGTTTATGTTTACATAATTTATTTAAAACTAATTTAGGGATACAAACTTAATATTAGCATGATGTACATATAGATCTTAGAAATGTCCTTAACAATGCACTGAATCAGTGATTCAGCTCGAAAGAGTTGAGGCCGTTGTTGGTGCTAACGTCGCGGCCGTCGTCGGGACTGGAGGAGTTGCCGGAGCTGTGGTTGTGTTCGCATTGTTTTTATTTGACTGAACTCTTCTGTTGCGTCTATTTCTGTTATTGCAAACGCGTTCGCAGTCTTCAAGTGATTCGAAGAGCTTCTTGCCATTACCACAACCCTGGTATTTGCATTTTTCAGTATCCTGGTCATAATAGATCCCGACTGTTGCCGATGTGCAAATTCCATTTATTGATGGCCTTCTATCACATCGTGCTGTAAATTGACATAGAGATGAATAAAATAACGATCACCCATCAATATACATTATTTCATTGCTTACAAGTTTTGGACCATATCGTTGCAATACACGAAAATAGGTAAACAAAAATTATCACAAATCTCATTGTGCGTAGAATTCAAAATACTGATAAACAAAACCACACAACTTTTTCCAGACTCTGATATATGTAAATAACAATTCGAATGCGAGAGAAGGTTGTTCTTGATGTGATGCCAGCACTTTTACTAACTTTCAATTTTTTTGCTGACCAGCATTAATTTGTTCTTCGTGTGAAGAGATTGTCGTGTGTTATCACTGCATAAACCGAACACAGAAAAAAAAGTAAATTCAGAAACACACATTGCTCAGAAATTGATAATGCCTGAAGGACAAAGAGAGGGAAAACGTTCGGTTTACTAAACAAGAAAAAAAAACTAAACAAAACATGCGAGAGATACACTGACTGATCCCACATGATGAGACAATGGATTGTGAGCTTTTTTTTTAATTCGAAACGTTTATTTTGTTGACGTAAAATCGATTCGAAAATATTGACTGACATACATACACATTACACATAGTGCAAAATTAAAGCTCCACACAACAACCGCTTAAAGTTCCCTCGAACTGGCTCAAACTAGAAGCCGTGAGTTCTCACAGATATCTATTGATTTTTAACATCTGAGCATCCTTAACCCAGAGAAGAACAATATTGCTTTTTCCACATCATCCAGCTTGAAGTTTATCAATGAAACTCTCCAAAAGTGAGGGTAAGAGAGACATACTGATAAGAAAGCGAGCGAACTGTCTCTAATTTTATTTTTATACAACTTGTCAAATTGACAACAACAACAACTGACTCTTAGAAGGGCTCAAGCTCTGTAATTCTGCATGCTTCGTGTTTGATAGATGCAAGTCGCTATGCAATCTTCTCGTGAACCAAAACTTTGGCCAGGTTTTGCTCGACAGCCTCCCACTTCGTATCGTTCGCAATCATTGGTCCGGGGATCATAGTAGTACCCTTCGATAGCGATGATGCAGTAGCTCTCAGACCTTGGAGGGGGACGCCTGCAATAGTCTGTTAAAAAAAAAGGTTAAGTCAGCAGTAGAACTTAGATTTGATTTGGAAGAGTATAGATCCCACCAGGAACAGCTCTGGAACTAACTGCAGCTGCATGTGAAGGCGTGGGCAGACTCATCATAAGCATCGCCAGAATGCTCGCAACAAACAACATATGTTTAAAGAGCATTTGGAAGATTTTTCCACGATACCTTTTACTCGGAGAGAAAAGATTAACTGCCCCTTTCGTTTGGCGATTGCATCGATTTTTCTCAGCTTGCGTTGAGAATAAGCTGATAAGGGCCATCATCCCCAGCTCCTTTGAGATTACACTTAGCTGTAGCACTGTGAGAAATGACAGTTAACAACATTTAAATTGGAAATATTTTATAAAATTTATTAGTACGTGTCTGTGTAAGTGACTGAACTTCTTATAAAGCGCTGATAGTAAGATAAATGTTAGGTGTATTAGTCGATTAGAGAACACATCCGATTCACAGTTCGGCTTAGGTACTGTTAGTGCACCGGATGGACGTTAAATCAAAAACTATATCCCTACACGGTAAATATTGATTCTCCTTAGTTTATGTATTTCTTACAATTTTGCTGTATTTTTCCTTCAGTGTAATGAAATTTGTTCAATTTCTTCTTATCAACACTGTCTAAGTTTAAGTGACCCTCTATTTGAAACCGAACAACAGATCAACAAATGTATTTGAAATTTAGTTGGGCAACCTTGAGGTTAATTTACTTTTAGAAAACTTTTATATAAAATCGAGGTATCAATTTGCGATGATTTAAAAATGTGACCAGTTAGTAGAAAATATTCAAAGAAACAACATTTGAGATGAAACTTCTGTATGCATTGATAATCGTCGTCCTCAGCGTGCTGGCTCTAGCCAAGGCTGAAAAGCCAGGTAAACTACATACTTAATATCAATTTTTTTGCGCTTTTCCAATTTTTTTCTCTTTAAAGCGGCCTGCCTTCAGCCACATTCTTTCCAAAATAAGAACCCGTGCAGGATGTTTCAACCATCATGGTCTTACAATGCAGCTGAAAATGAGTGCGTACAATTTATCTATGGTGGATGTGGCTGTAATGACAATATTTTTGACACACAGAAAGAATGTGAAGATCTTTGCAAAAACTAAAAGTCATACAAATACACTCTTGTGATAAAACGCTTATTAGTGGCATTTTTAATCAATGTTGCGTTTATGAATCATACAATTATTTTGTTGAGGCTCACAATTAAAAGTTAATTTCTGAAATAAAGTGTGACATACCATATTATCTTGTCAAAATACGAAATTATAGATCAAACTGTGTTTGGCAAACAAAAGAGCAATATGATTAAATACAAATCTTAAAAATGTTCTTTGACAGATCCAAACGAGTTTTTAGTTAGTTGTTATCATTTGAAGAAAAAACACCTAATATGAAAAGTCTGCTGGTTTTTATCGTTGTGGTTCTAAGTGGGTTTGCTATGGCGCAAATTAAAGGTAAGGGAGTTACAACTTGATGACATAAACAACAAATAATGAAAAAGATACTGTCCTTCCAAAGATGTCTGTTTGCAACCTCATTCGTTTGAATCAGTGAACCCGTGTCGAGGTATGATACCATTATGGACATACAATGCAGCTGAAAATAATTGTTTGGAATTCATGTATGGAGGATGTGGCGGAAATGACAATCTTTTCGCATCAGAAGAAGAATGCAAAAATTCATGTATGCAATAATTTTTTGAAAATAAAATAAATAAAGCAATAAGATTGCTGAATGCTAGCTACCTTACTGCGTTTTTCTTCTCAATTTGAGTTTTGAGGAAGAAGTGGGTTACGAACAAATGAGATTAAAATGTTTACTCAGCTGGATACATTTATCGGAGAAGGAAAATACTGTTATTAGCCTTGGTATTTGTACTTTTGTTTGCATAAGTACCTATACACATCGGAGTTGACAAACTTTGTTAGCTCGTGCTTCTTTTTCGCCAAATACCTAAGTTATTTACTTGCAGGCCGTGCGTCAGTACATTGGTTAAGTCACGAATACAATTTTGTTTAGTCTTTTTTTTCACACTATCAGATAAAGTCGAAGAGAGCTTTAAGCAAGCCACATCTAACGACCATTAGTCTTTAACCCAGAAAACTGAGTTAATAGACCGGTTCATCACTTAGTGCAGTGTTAGTTGTTAGTAGGCAATCTAAAACAAACGAACACTTACACAAGAAATGACAAAATTATACAAATACAAACAAATAAAAAACAATACATGATTAGACAACAATTAAAACAATTAAGAGCGTGCTACACTGGTTTTAAGCATAGTCTTTAATTTATTCTTATTAATATGAAAGTCAATAAGATCCATATTATAATTCAAAAGCCTACTCATCCTTGTCAAGGGCTCATGCATTCCGTAATTGGTCCTATGTCTTGGGACTTTAATAAGATCGATGCTGCGAAGGTGATAACCTCCTCCCCGATAGTAAAAAAGTATAGCACTAAGAAGGTCTGGTGCATCTGTGACGCCTGTTATGAGTTGATGAAGGAAAACTAAATCATTGTTAGTCCTTCTTTGAGACAACGTTTGCATTTGAAGAAGTGATAATCGATCCTCATAAGGAGGAATATTTTGAGGATCATGCCATTGAATACCTTTTAATGCGAAACGAGTAAAATTACGTTGCACCGATTCTAACCTGTCAATATGAACGTTATAATAAGGACTCCAAATCTGTGAAGCATATTCAAGATGCGGACGAACAAGGCAATTATAAAGAGAAAGGGTGACGTTAGGATCAAGAAATTCTTTTGACCAACGCTTAACGAAACCCAGCATAGAATTAGCTTTATTAACAATGGCGCAAAATTATAGTCCGCTAATGAACAACTTTAGTGTGATACTAGCTTAAAATGACGTTTCAGTCATGACTCAAACGTCATGACTTTAGTCATACTAAGTCATTAGTAGTACACACTAAATTGTCTTAAAATTGTTCATTAGCGGACTAAAATTTTGCGCCAATGTTGTTAATGTGCTCTGTAAAATCAGTCTTTTGATTAACAACAACAGTACATTAACTGGAAAGGAGCAGTCACAAATCAGTAATTATTTTTTAACTTGCAGTCAATTGACTTAAAGTTAATTAACTGCAATACAAAAAAATTAAATTCATATTCCAGAAATCTGGTAGAGCTGGTTGCTAGTTCCTAAATTGTGATAAAGAGGATGAAGCTAAAGGAATTTAAAGAAAAAAAAACAAATTTCCTTTTAAGGACAAACACAAAATCAGGAAGAGATATACAACAAAATTTGTTAAAAAATGTTTTGGTTAAAAAACACTTTATTTAAAAACAAAACTTTGGTAAAAATGCTGTTTATTCAAAAAAGTAGTTTGGCAAAAAATACCATTTGGTAAAAATTCTGTTTGGTGGAAATTCCTATTTGGTAAAAACAGTGTTTGGTGAAAAATGTCATTTGACAAAAAATACTGTTTGACGATACTAGCGCCACCTATGCGGTAAAAATTGGAAATACAGTTTTCGAAAAATTTCACGACACTGATGGTTTCTAGGAAAGAGTATATCCTGCTTACTTTCACCTTCCGTAACGTAAAGTATACAGTCATGACCTCGAAAAGTATGTGCGTACGTTCATATCCCACACTGGGGTAAATTATTGGACAAAATCATACACAGGATCATGCACAGAGTGAATTCAACCGAAACAATCATGATGACGTGTCTTTGACCCTCTGCAGCTCCTATAGTATGCGGCCCGGGCCTCTGAAATTTGAACAACATGTACGTGTACGTGTCATGTCCCATATTGGGGTAAATTATTGGACAAATCCATACACATGATTCTGTACGAAAGCCAGTTAAAAAGTACTGCAGTTTATTAACTTTTAGTCAATTGACTGCAAGTTAAGAAATAAGTACTGACTGGTGACTGCTCCTTTCCAGTGTACTTTTGTAGGTTAAATTCCGCGCTGCACTGAACTAATGTTATGTAAAGGACTTATTTTTGCCTTTTAATCAAAAGCAAGAACTCATACTTTTTGTTTATAAGCTTAAGAAAAACGTTTTATTTTATCACATTTCATATTCATCGAATAAATATTTTAAATGCTAAGGACGACCGTTTGAAGCAAACATTCACAGCAAGTCATTTATGGTCACATCCAGTCTAACCGCATTCGTAAAACCCAGCTTGTATTTAAACCAAATAGGACTCTTAACAACAGGATCAGCCTCAGCTGCAAATAAAAAAAAAAATGCAATGAGATTGGCTTACATTAGTTCAAAAACAAACAACATTTTAATACACAAATGAAAATGGGAATAAAAACTCACCCTCTTTTGCTAAGACCGCCGCTGATTTAACTATTACTCTGCCAAAGAAATCCTTAGCGACCTGTGAACAAAAGAAAAAAAAATCATCATTGGTTCCTTTTGCAAGGGCATTGTTATAAATTGGAAAAGCTTGTCGATGGAACGAATCCATTCATCCATATTCTATATCAAAAACTCCCACTCTCCTCCCGCAACCAACTTTCACTCTAACAGACAATTCGAAAATTGAACTTTATTGCCTTGGACTTTTTCGCCTCGAGCAACGAATATTCCTCGCTTTTCGAAACAAAAGGATTTATTTTCAATTTAACTTTATAATTATGTTTGTGGAAGCCGAATACTTTAGTTTGCTGCTTGAGCACACTCGGAATTTGACTCAACAAAATGTTTTGCAAGGTGCTCTTCTTCGAGGGACAAAACTGAGGAAAATGGAAATTTTCTCATTACGTGGGACTGAATGATTTCATATATCTGACTGTAATACAAGGATTTCCTTGGAATCGGATCCACATTCAGAATTGGATTTTGTATTGTTAGAAGACTAACTATTGAGCTGAGTTATCCTAATTCAGCCAGTGTTATTTGATAAGGCTTGACAATGTTATTTGCTGTTCGTAAAAGCATGAAAACACAACACAAGTGCTCGAGGAGGGTTGCGTATTTTAGGACACAAGCTCAGCTCCTTAAACGTAATAAATGTTTCCAGAGATCATCCATATTCTCTTGTTTATTTGGTAATCCTCCATTATGGTTGAGTCATTTTTCAAAATCCCACAAGGAATTCCGGAATAAGGATACAGTGGAGTATATACTCAAACACACGCAAAGTACAAACAAGCAGCTCTAGTGCCAGCGTCGCATCGGCAGAGTGTAATTGATTTATTGGCATTAAAAACTGCCACACCGAATGGAAGCAAATAACTTCTTGTTTTTGGCTCTGATCCTTTTAAGATCAAGGAAATCAAATCCACATTGTGATGGAATTCGTGTGCTAGCCCAAGGAAGACAACCATTACGGAAATCCCTTTTCCCTAAAGCATTTCAGGAATTTTAGTTCATGAAATCAAGTACCAGCTACTAGCGTCAATGACGATAAATCCATATAATTAAAGTTGTATGGAAAATTGGCTGGATCCAGCTATTGGGGTAATACCTCATTTGAATTAACTTTCGTTCTCTCATTTCTCGGTTGTTATTGTTCCTACTCATCGTGCAGTCAAAGAACACTAGGGGCGGGAAGATGTAAATAAGAAAAATAACATCACAAAAAAAGGGGTTGAAACTATGCGTCTGTATCAAAATTTGTAATATAAAAGGGTGGGAAATACGAGGTTAGCCAATGTATTGCGGAGCCTTTCTTTGTTCGCCCATCGCCCATAGCCCATCGCCATTATGGTTTCGTTTATTTCGTTGCAAGCTTGTGGAACGTCTTTTATTTTCTGAAGGGTTAGATAAATGGGTATGGAAGTGCATGTAAATGCTTTTATGTGCGCCGGCCTTGTTAATTTGAATTTCTGTGTTCCTTCCAGACATTTTTATTTTATTTTTTTTTGGCTTTGGCTCAAATTATAAGCAATTTTAAAGTTTCAATCGACTTTCAATTCTTTGATACAATTTTTCTCTAACATATTCATTTCAATATGAAAGTTTGACTATCCACAAAGAATGGTGAAAAAGAATGCAATTCGTATGGTAAGTGGAAATAATGGGAATTTACTTTTAGCTACACGCCTGAAATTAGTTTTTTTCTGGATGAGAACGAAGTTTTGATTTAAGTTAAGAGATGGTGTTTTGAAGCGTTTTGACTTCTCCTAGGGACTACAAACTTTATGAGATAACAGATTCTTACCTTTTTGACTTTCTTTGGCTTGGGTTCCTCGCGCAACCATTTTGGGTTTATTCTCTCCATGAATGCCGCTTTTCTTGCAATGTCATCGGACTCTGCTGAGTTAGTATTCTCGACAATTTCATTACTTTCGACATTTCTACTGTTCGTTTTTGATCCAGGTAATTGCTTCGGCAATGCCATTCTCATTTTCGCAATTCCAATTTCACGTGCAACCATTTGTTTGCCAAGATAATTTAATGTAATCCCCCGACAACCTTTGAAACACAATTTTAAACAACTCATTAGAATTTAACAATAAAAACAGTATTTACCAGGAAATTGTGCCAACGTATCAAGATCAGGCTCTACATGGTAATTGAATGTTCCCTCAGGCATTTTGACTTGCACATATGACAGCCCCAAATCGACCATAATGTTTATTGTTTGTGTGAATTCTTCCTTTTCTCTGAAAATTTACCATTTAACAAGAACCATATTTTAGAGAATCAAAAAAAAAAAAAACTTACTTCTCTGACAAAAGCTGTTCTGTAACCGATCTTATTTTCGGCGATAGAATCCTCTTCAAAAACGGCACAGTCTCGACCAAAATCACTCTGCCCTTACCAATTCCAACCGAGCCACTGCAAATGCCTTTCTTGAAACTCTGAAAGATCTGCCTTTGTACCGTAGACTTTTGGTTAAACTGAAACAGGCGAAAAAAAACACGAAAACGTTAACCAAACAACCTTTGGTAGGATTTTACTTTATAATAATTTCATCTACATTCTGAATGCATCCCTAATTGCTAGATGCATTTTTAATTTGCCCCTTAACTGCATCAGAATCGAAAATGTTCACAGGCCACAGTTTAATTGTGAAATTGTGAAAATTCTCTCTCAATTTCAGCAATTTGTAAACATCACAGCATAAAACACAGTCCACACTTAAAACCACCCCGTCACCACGCCGCCGCTGCCATCCTGCTTCCATTCATTATTTATTAAACCAAAGATATTCTTTGTTAGGGAATTTTTATGGAGATTCTTTTCAAAATATGAGAATAATATGATGACATGTGCTCGGTACACAAGTCGAGTCCTCGATTTGGGGCTACTGCTGGTAATTCTAAGACTGAATTAAAAAAGGAGAGAAAAAATGCGATGCGATGGAGAAAAAATATTCATTAAAAGGATAAAGACATAAAAGGATAGATTTTATTTTCGTCATCTTTATCTCACTAAAGGGTAATGAAGATTGCATAATTTATATCCCCATCAGCATTTGTTCATCTTGGCTGGATGTATTATCGCTTTTCATCGCTTGGTACGGACTCAGTTCCGTTCATGGCAACTGAAAACAAAAGTCAAAGACCAGCTTTGTGTGGATGGATAAATGAATGAATAGCTCAATGATTATGTATATATGCTTTACTTCTCGTTATGTGAGGAGGCTGTCGAGGTCCCCAAAGAAAGAGTTCCAACACATTCGCCATCACCACCACTAGTAGAGGAGCAGCCTACAGATTCTTAGAAGCTTTTGAATGGACTTATTCGATTGCAATGTGTGCTACTCATGGCAAAATTGTTAGGTTAAAGGATGAAAAAATTATATCCTTGGTAAATAGAATTGTTTTTCGGATGAGCAAGCAATAGAAAATAAAAACCAATTATGAATATTTCAAAAATGAATAATTGTGCGAATTTCCATTAAATGTTATTACGTTTTAAGTGTGTCAAGCAACAGAGGGGACTTAATGAGTTTGCTGAAAATAAGATGAAGTCTTATCGTAAACGGACATCCGGTATGGAAAGTTTGATTAATCCAAACTTAAAACTTTTATCAAATGAGCCTTTGGGATCTATTTTAACCTTACAGGTACATCCTTATACTTATATACTAACCTCATTACCACGCATTGGAAAATTGACATTCGGATATGCCAAGGTTGCAAACAGTAAATGCCAAACAACAAACCCATACTGCAGATAGGGGTAAACTGTATAATTTTGCAAGTGCTGAATGTGCTGCTGCACAATGTCCGAAAAACAAAACCAATTGGTTGCTTCTGCAACGCCATTCAAATAAGGATCCGGCATTTTTTGTTGAAGATAATTCTCGAAAATTCCTTGCATCAAACTAAAAACCGTAAAAATTAGAAAACAACTTTCAATTGTATCTCCTGACTAGCATACAAACTGTAGTCTCCTGCAGAGTGCACCACTTGAAGGACATGCTTCACGCGGGTCGTCTGACTCATATCGGTCATCCCTACTAGAGGACCACCACTAGCACTGCTTTTTGTGTCAAGTGTTTTTGTGGGACGTTGGATCTGAAAGAGGTAAAGTAAGTATTTTGTCTAGAGTTGAATAATCTGCAAACCTTGAATATCGATGTCCAAATATCAAACAGTCCCCGATGTCTGTCCTTGAGACCAAAATTGCTGTTCAACACATCTGACAACGTGATGCCTTTTTTCATGGCGCTGAAAATGTTTTAAAACGAAATTACAATCAATTGGTCAATCATCAGACAAGACACTTACTTAAAGAATTGCATTGTCGATATACAGGAACGAACATCGTTTCCAGACTTCTCTGCCAATGTGATGAGAGTTCCAAAATCTGTCTTAATGCGTTCTTTCTTTGCAATTTCCATGAGTCTAAGACAATAAATTAGTTTTGGATGACATACAAATCGAATGAAAAAGAAACATCACCTTTCGGCTAGTCGAGATGCATTGATTGGAGGGAATGTCACTACAAAAGCCACCTGCCGCAATTGCCTCAACGATGGTTCATACAAGTCGTTGCATATGCAAATTATTGGTCGTCTGAGGATATTTTTCTGGGCTTTCGCACCTTTTTTAGTCGCTTTGGCAACAACATTATCCGTTATAAATCGGATCAGAAATTCAATGGACTGTCTTGGTGCGCCATCGATTTCATCTGAAATTGTAAAGCTGGAATTGGTTGTTCTTGTTAAAGTTTGAGAATTCTAAATCAAACCTAAAATAATGCAATTGGGTCGTTTGTCGTTGTTCAAAACTGATTTCATTTGAGTGCCGTTCTCGAGTGCTTTCTGGAATGCATCTGGACTTCGGTCATCGGAGGCATTTACTTCCCTCACCTGATAGCCAGCGTGTGAAGCTATCGTGTGAGCCAGTGTGGTTTTTCCCAAGCCGGGTGGACCACAGAGAAGGGCAATTTTTTGCATAGGTCGACCAAGTGGATCAGCATTCGTGTTCAAATTGGATTTCTTTGATTTCCAGCCTACATTAAGGTCAAATTTGCCAGTGTGCTTATTGAAAGTCCTCATGCCCTTAGGGTTCTCCTTTTCTTCTTTTCGCTTAAATTCTCTAGAAAGGGAAACGTTTTTCTGTCATTTGAAGCACAAGAAGCGAAATTCTGCAATGCTTACTTGCCAAAAACAACTTTGTCCCACATCTTGAGCCAGTAAAGGAGGCTTCGATTGGTGTTTTCGTCGGAGAGCAAATCCAGATACCTTTTTGGCTTGAACTTTTCAACCCATAACGTGCTTGAGCCACCTACCAGGCCCTGTTCAGGGACATCGATCATTCTCGAGGGATTATTAACTTGGGTGTTTGACATCGTCATTTTTCTAAGGACCTTGAAAATAAGAATGATTAAAGAAAACACTTTGTCAATAGTTTTCTATACAATTTCTCGAGCATCATTCCATATTTCTTCTTTGGACTCGCCAAGAAGGCCGCGATAGCCCTTGCCGAATACGTTGATATCGTTGATATGTTTGGTTTCATATTCCATCGAATGGTATCGGCAGTAAACTCTTTCATGGTCACTGCGCTGCAGCGGAATGAATGGCCATCTGGAAGGAATAAATTAGTACAATTTCGTGTTTTCCTTTTAAAATAACTCACTGTGGAACATGGTAGGAAAGATTCCTCATCTTGAAATCATGAATTGCGTCAAGTTGGTTAACTTTTGGCTTCTTTAGTGCAGTGGACATTGCTCGTTGAAGTTTTCTGGCTTCAAGTACTTTCTTGATCATTTCCTTGTCACGTTCTTCATCTATTTTCTTCTTCTTGGCTTCTTGGTCAACGTATGTAATATTACCATCCAAATCATCAATATCTCCAAAAAGATCACGTTCCAATCGACGTTTTTTACTTAGTCCAATGCTTTGTAGTTCTTCTTGGATATCACGAGGCAACACTATTTCTTCGATTGCTGCCATTCGTTTCGGAATGGGTGTGGAGAATGCTCTTTTTGCTGCTGTTGGAGTTCCAAATAAACGACGATTGACTGCTGTGCCGGAAATTTGTGAGAGCTGAGGGGAATCAGGAAAAATGTCACTGGGTGTGGATGGTTGTTGGGTTATACTTTTAGAGCAACAAGGTTCTGGATCTGGATTCTTATTAATTTGTTCATCTGGAACTTTTAAATTAAATTGTAAATAGATCAATGGACCAAATGCAGACTCTAGGAAACTTACATTCGTTGAGCATTTCCATTTCTTCCTGGTACATGAGCTCAAACTCCTCTTCTTCTGTGGGAAATTGATCCATTTCTGTTTTTATTATTTTTAATAAGTGAAATTTAAAAAGTTATATTAATATATTTTAACTATTCTTTTAACAGAAAACTCAACAAACGAACTTGTTGAAAAGAAATGAAAATCCCGCTTTTATTTCCTTAGAAATGTCAAAAGCTGAGACAAGAACCATATTCCAAACTTTCCCCTAGCGGAGAATAGAGCAACAGATAGATTTAAATATGGCGGAGATATAAGAGGGTGATTCAATAATCTCAATCTTAAAACTTTTGAGTTAGAAAACTTTAAAATCAATGAATTCGTGAACGACAAAATCGAAACCAAATTTTACCGAAATAGTCTTTTCGTCTAATTCCGTGAAATTTTGTGGTGATAGTTTTTATTAGCAGGTTTCTATTTCTTTTAATTTTTAGTTTTTGAATCACAATCTTATGGCGTTTTTATTGCGAGGTCTGGTTAAAAGTTGAAGAGTTGAAAGCCATTTTTCTAAGTCTTAAAGGCTAACTATAATGAGCGGAAGCAAGCGGAAGCTAGTGTCAGAACCGAACGCTCCCTTCCAAACTGCCATGTAGAAGTATCTTTCAGAATAAAATATATGTTTTAAATTTCCAATAATTTATAAATTTCGGTTGCCATGCAACAACAGATCAAATTCCTCTTTAGAAAAATCAATAAAACACCTGTCAACTGTCAGATTTTCGTCCGTAAAAAGCAAAGGGGAGCGCAGTTTACGACCGTAAGCAAAACTGGACGAAAATTGACGAAACGGAGCAATCCGCTATTAAGGGCACAATATACGAATTCCTTGCATTCGCTCAGTTACGGACGGCTCCGTCCGCTCCGTTGCGTTCATTGTAGTAACTAGTAAGCCCTTTAGGTTATTGTTATCCCATAGGAAGAAGATATCTGATGAAAATATCTCGGCAACCAGAGCTCGTAATTGAGTTTGGCTTTCAGGTATAAGCCCAGGATAATGAGAACTATGAAATATGTAGAATGGAGCGAAACCGATTTGGTCAATTTTGGATAGAAAAAAAAATCTTCTTCGAACTCTATTCATCGAATCGGGTTTTAAATTTTTTGAAGGCCTTGTATTGGTTAGAATGTTCATTATATTCACAAACATTTTCCCGAAATTTCAAATTGATTATCCCGGGAATTATCAATAATACATCAAAATAAGGTTCTAGAAGCCTTGTTTTAACCCATTAAACAGAATATTTTTGTCAACACTCAATTATCGGGTTATAAGCACAAAATATGAGGTAAAACTTATTCTGCTATTCAACGTTTGCAATCTTCGATTTTTTATTTGAATTGAATTGCAATTACGGCCATCATTTAGACTTACTTCAACAAATCATCTGCTTTCTCAAACTCCTTTTAAAAAAATTGTTCTGGCAACAATACACCACACAATTATATTCAAAACTTTGATATCAGTTCTAAGTATTTTTATTTTCGATTTTGTTTTGAAATTCGTCTAACATTAATGTAATGTCAATAGAGTCTTACATGTTATAACATTATATTAACTTATTGATTAGAAGTACATATATCTATTTCTATATATAAACGGTGTCATTGAACATTTTTAACATCTAATGGCACTATGGTTTAGATAAAAATCGGGCATTATATTAGATGCTTAATATTTTTAATTTTAAGTTTTTAATTTAAATATTTAATGAAACAGTTTCATTTGTTAAAAAAAAAAAATAAAGCAAGAATAGAAAATAATTTATGAATTTAATAGTTACTGCCACCTTAAAGGTGGCTATCGTATCGGCATCGAAGGATTCCTCGCTCGAAGGAACATATCACATTAAAATAAAAATCAGGCAGCTGTGCAAGAAGAGGGCAGTATCCTAAACCATTATCTTCACACATCTTTCTATAAAATGGTTTCATTGCCATAAAGTGCAAAAGACTGAGGTGGCATTTTGTAGCCACCACGCGATGATCCATGTCGAGGCATGTGAGTCGTTGGATACTTTCTTGTGGAGGAATATCTCGATAATTTGTCCATGGATATTGCCGTGCTTGCCGATGATTGCCTGACAGTTTGATAAGATGCAGTGCTGTAAGCCGTTGGTGGTGGAGGTGGATATTTTGTTGGAGTGTGCTTGCACTTGGGTGTCATTTGATTTCTGTACATATTCGATATTCTTGGTCCTAGAACCCAAGCAGACGAAACAACGCCAATCAATAACTCCATAAAGGCTCTGGTCATAAATGGCCACATTGGTGCTTTGACTGCTGCGACTGGAACATATGTCGGTGCTGGAAGATTCAGCCACACATCACTATTAGCGAATTCGTAAAAAACTGATATCAAAAGTAAAGCACTGGGGATGCAGTAAATGAATAAAAATGTTCCGACGCCTTTCATGTGAACAGCTTTTTGATATTTCGGATTGATCGGTGGGGCTGGTTGTCCGTAAATCGATGTCAGAGGGCCATTTCGTCGGTGAACCAAATATCCTGCAAATAGATTTACCGAGCCAAAAATCCAATAGCAGAATAAAGGTGTTGCTACCAGTACCCTAAGACCTCTATCCGATTGATTGCCCACAAAACACGCACCTGAAATGATAAAAACAAATTTACCAAGATTGAAATTAGTGGGAAGACGATATTTGATATTTCCCTACAAGAATAGTGAAGAGCAGGATATTTTTTCATTAAATATTGATTGTGATAAATTATACTCCTCCTCTCCTCGCAAGTCGAGCCCTTTAGTTTAAAATAATATTGTGGAATTTAATCCGTCCCTGAATCGACATGTCTTTGGCGCGAAACGAAAATTAATTCATTCGAATAACGAAGCCAAAACTTCTTTCGTTGCGCTGCTAGCTGATGGAAAATATCATGTTACACATCGACCACATTGCGCATATAATGTAAAACAAAGGATTCTTTTCATTTTTATTTTTTGTTACCAATTCGTTTTCCAGCGAAAATAAGAGGATTGTGTGTTAAACCATCCAGCCAGACACACAAGCGACGAACGAACGGAAACATTGGAACCTGCCAACACAAGGATTTTCACCTGTGAAGCCATTCCAAATCCGATTATAAAATAGAGAGCGAGAGAGTATTAAAGTCTGAGACTATGTTCCTGAACCATGACCACTTCTAAATTATAAGAATAATGGGTTCAATGAAATCAACTAAAGTTTTGCTTGCAATGATACAACTTTCATAACAAGACACACGTACACAATATGCCATATCCCATACCATATGACCAGTTAACAAAAATATATATTTCCAAGAAAATATTAATTTATTTTCCGCAATGCATCGCATATGCAAGCAAACCATATGCAATTTATTAGCCGTGAAACTAAAAATGAGAATGAACAACTGACAGAAAGAGTGGCCTTGAGAAGACGTATCTAATCTTTTCACGTTTTTGGCTATGCGATACTACTACGAGACCCGAGACGCGACACCATCTCCAAGACAACACGGGCGGGTGTTTCAAATGCGTATACCAATACCAAAAATGTTAATTCAAATTTGTTCAATAAACAATTTGACATGAGATTCCATCACAAAATAAGATCAATTTCGAATTTTTAATTTCCCATAGGAAGTTATTGTAATGGGGCCAATTTTGTGAAGTGAATATCCAGTTTACAGTTTTATCCGAAACATGATATCTGTGTGTGTGTATGTACGTATGTTCGCATGTGCGTATGTGCGTATGTATATATGTGTGTTACGTTTTTTCTGCTCGATTATCTCGCGAACCACTCATCGTTTTGCCATGAAATTGGTCTCATTCGACGAAAATTGTAACAATAGTTCAAAAAATCTTATTTATCAATGCAATAAGATATATCTATTATTATTTTTCAACAGTTTGTGTAAACAATTGAAAAGTAATTTAATCGGCTTTATTTTTGTGGTTAGATATAAGGAAAAACAGTCCATAGAATAGAATATTTAGGACTTTAAATCGGTAAAAAAAACTCATAAGTATAATTGAAAATGAATTTCAAAGGTTATATTTAATTTTACTTATTTATCTACTCTGGGAAGTTAGTCGTGTGGACCACATGGGTCGCATTCATATTTTTATCATTGTTTAGAATAGAATTTAAGGTAGAGACATATTTAGAAGAATAACAAAAACAAGAAAAAAAAACTCAAACATTTTCTAATAGTGCACTTCACTGGCATTTGAATTAGCGAAACTCTAAACAATTAAAGTAAATGATCTGGAAGGTATTTCTATTAGACGGAATTACCAGACGTCGTCGGAGCAAACAAAAACAATCTCCGAAATGAAGTCAAATCAACTAGCCCTTAAAAAATTATTTCCGAAAATTACAATCACTGGAACATAATACACGTTTTCAACTCAAATAAAACAAATAAACATTACTCAAGCTTTTTTTCCAGCATCTGTGGGGTAAATTAATATTTACACATTATTTATTTCATTTTGCGTTTGTCAGTGTCAAATTCAACATTTTTCTAGCCATATTATAAACCTCAACACATCGATACTCATTTCCAGTAGCATTTCGACTGGATAACCGTTAGTTGCTTCATAAATCTAAATTCTCACTCTCAAAGCAACTTCAAAATGAATTCAAAAATATTTTTTCTGCTACTGGTTTCTATCGTGAGCGTATTTGCTTTAGGACCTGGTGCGTTTAAAAATCTTTATATTATTTTTAAGAAGTTTGAATTAATTGAAAAATTGTAATTTTTAAAATTTAGACTGTGTGTCAGAACCAGATCCTGGTCCTTGCAGGGCTATGTTCCGAAACTGGTCCTTCCAAGATTCAGAATGTGTGAGATTCATTTATGGTGGATGCAAAGGAAATGGCAACAACTATATTTCGAAGGAACAATGCGAACAAGCTTGCAAACACGCCCAAGAAAAGAAGAAATCGGGCTTTTGGTCGTGGTTTGGTTGAAATCGAAGGAAGAAATGAAGAATTCGATCGGGATGTTAATTTTAACTTTGTTACTCTAGTGGAAAATTTTTGAATTAATCATTTTCATGAAATAGTATTAACCACAAAAAACACATAAATACATACATAAATGATTAAAAACCCTGCTAAATTAATATTTGTTCTTAAAAATGACAATTTAAGACAGACACGTTAACGCAAAACAAACTGAGTAAATATTTGAACACAAACTTAAGGTGTAAGTTAATTTTCAATGAAATTAATATTTTAGAGATTGTACCACTAATCTGAATATAATAAAGGATAGCCCCATATAAATTCTTCTTATGATGTTCTCAAAGTAGCTTTTTCACTCAGAAAAAAAAAAACATGACACAAGAGGCAACTTTAAAACACCCCTTTATGACTTATGAGCATATACTGTTGAGTATACTTCTTTCACTAAAATTGTATGACTGTAATTATTTAGATTTTAAATTGATAATCTTACCTAAAAGTTCATCTGCATCAACAAGTCTAGTAACAAGGACGGCAACCGTTTGTAATGCTGGCAATCCCCAAGCCGCAACTTGCGCTATATTGCTATACGTTTCCTGATTTCTTCGGATTGCCTTTGTTGTGGGTTTTGGCACAGTTCGCTGACAGTTGATGCCCCCAATTAGACCAGATACATTAGCGGGTTCACAAAATTCATTTCGTGTTTGACGAACACCTCGATGCCATTCCAGACATAGAATGGACCACCTACATACATATAAGGAAGAAAAAACAACACGATAAAAAATAAAAAAAAATAAATAAACCCAACAAACAAGATTGAAGGTAAAACACAGAAATTATAAGACCCCCTACCTACCTACCCAGCACACAAGTCCTAACTTTTCATTCGACAGTTTATCTGTTGTCGAATTGTCGAGAGGGTGCGTAGTGCGTACGTCGTGCTGGGAAAATTTTGAAAATAGATAGTTGCGTGGACTTAAATATACAATAGCTTCAGCAACAGCTTACGTGTTGTTTGGTAAATATTTACTACTCAAGGAAATAGACTCACTATAGTGGTAGCATTGGGGTTCTGGTCATAAGTAAACAAAAATGCTCCAAGAAAATGTTATACAAATAAGGCGAGTACATTTACCTTGTTCCAAAGTTGCAGCTACAGTGCAAAGCATGTTTGAAAACAGAAAAGTATTGGTAGGAAATTGAAACAAATGAAGCCTTTCAGCTGCTTTACAGGAGATCGTAAACACTTAATCATGTTAAACAATTATTTCCCAATCAAGGAGATTGAACAGAATGAATTGGTCTATGTTTCGATGTGTAATTAATCCATGTGGCGCAATAGGGGGGGCGAGTCCAAGAGAACGTCATCAATTCGAATATGCAGAAGGTGTTGCGACTCTCTCCAGACTACTGGGGGGATCAGCGCCTTTCTGCACGACATTTCACAGTAGACAGTCAGATGGACCGGGAGGGCAACAGAGGACTGGTTGGGTATGATTGGTCCCACCTATGACTTAAACAAGTCGCAGCGGCAGGGGCAAGAACCTAAACACAACAGAAATCAACATGCCAAACTGTAAGCGATCTCACTCCGAACATTCGATAAACTGTTATTTATGGATGAGAGCACAGTAACTCCAGAGTATCTTCGGGGGGGGTTTGATTTTCGAATTGGGGAGGGGGGGGTGAGGGAGGAGGATCTTACTGCGACAAAACAACGAAGCCAAACACCCTCGCGATCCCAACACGTATAGATTTAAATTCGTGATGAGCGTCACGATGAATGGTAATGTAGCGAGACAACTGTGCTCTGTAGTACAGCATGAATAAATGGATTCTGAATGTCCATCAAGCTTATTTCCAATGTTTGTTTACTTTTCAACTATTTTTGAAAGAATGTGTTTTTTTTGTATACATTTTGTATATGTAGGTATTTGAAAGAGATGTGAGATTTTGGATCTAGCTATTAAGTTTGTTTCCTCCACATCCACGAATAGAAATAATAGAATGAGATATAATATCCTTGCTTTTCACTATAGATCCAGAAGCAATTGCAACAAAGTTCCAGCTCCAGAGTCTGTCCTACCGGGTCCGCTCGGATTTGGCTTCGCGGACGAAGAAAAAACGCAATCAAACAAATTTAAAACGAATACGGAAGATCATGCTCAGAGCGATCATCAACCTGCAATTGCTTCGTTGGGTTGTAGCTATTTACTATCGCTGGCTTCTGTGGTTTCAATAATTGTATATTTACGTTCGGGGAGCCGAAGAAAGATAAGACACGAGGCGAAGATATAATGGATGTGTGTGCTACATGTGTGCATGGGCCATGGATACAGTATCCAACTATGAGCGAGCTGTCGTTAGATAATAATTTATAGTGCTGCCTTGGCTGACTCATAAAATAATATTATGTTTACGTAGCTGGAAAAATGGGCGAGCGCACACACAAATCCCAGAGCACACAACTACATACACAAAATGGAGCTATAACGAATAATCTTATTGATTATTTATTTGTCTTACTTTGACATACGTACAATCGGAAGGTTTACGAGCTCACAAATCACCTGCAATCAAAAAATGGAGCCCGGGTGATTCCTCGAGAATGTCCCCAGGTTATGCAATAAATTCTTATAGATCGAATACTAATTATTACATGTGTTGTCACTTGTGACAGTTCTACGATTAACCATAAGAATTGCAAACTGCGAACCTTCGGTTCAGCTGTCAAGAAATGCAATAAAAGTGCTTGTAATTAAGATAAGGTAAGCATTCCCCGCATAAAATTGTCCGTCCGTCGGTTTTATATTCTTCTTCTTTCGGCCATCATCAGCAGCAGCCGGCTGATCGTGAAATGTTCGTATTTCGTACATATAGCAATGTGAGTGTGTGAGGAGCGGTTGTCGGTTGAGCTCGTTTAAATTTCATTCGTCTACTTCACTTATCTCGTGCATGGATCGCGTTTTACATCGGTTGATTGTTATGACCACATTTGGCCAGAGGAAACAAACAGCCAGACCAGAGAAAAAACAACCAACAAACAACAATAAACTTAAAAGTTTGGAGCGCTGAGCGCACATGCAATACCTATAACAACAACTTCCCAATCTTCGCGGCTGGATGTGATGGGGCATTCGCAATGGCATATTGAAGCAAAAGGCTTGTATTGTGGCGAAATCAATTCCGAACTGGCCAGCCCTCCATCCGCAAGCTAAATGGGTGCCTTGATGAGGTGATGATGCTATAGCAGGTTCTTGTGGTGTGCTTTCTCGGCAATAACTCGCTTCTTTGGGCCTGTCCCTTTTTATTTGTATTTTGTGTGCAGATGAATGTTTCTCCATAAAACGGTCATCTTCTTCTTTTTCTCGTGCTGTGTTGATGTTTGTTGCAACTTGCATCGTTGTCGTCGCTGTCGTGTATAGGAACTGCGAGAAAATGATTTCTTGGTGTGATGGTAATCTTTAGCACGAACCTGATACATGAACATTCCGATTAGGCCGGGCTCATTAATTTGAAAAGTCTACGGGCCTCGTTGGTAGGTACTTAAACGTTTATATTTTACTTGTTAAAGCAAAAAGTGTATGCACTTTGTACGGTGTTCTTGCCAGTTATATATTTTGTAAGGTTTTAGGATAATTCGAACGGTGGTTCTTATATGTAGGTAACATTTTAGTTCTTGTGATTGTGAGCAGATTTAATGGAATTTCCCCTCACAGGACAGATCGTTCAGTTAAATTAAAAACATTAGAAAGCAATTTTGTTTCAAAGAACAAGTTTTAAATTTGAAAGAAGTTCTAATTGGTCGGAGGAATGATGAGAAAACCTGCAAAAAGTCAAATGTCGCATGTTTTTACTTAATTTTTGTTTTCAAATTATGGTTTAAAGTTTTAACTTGTTGTGTAAAAACAACAACCCGAAATTCCAATTGACTGAATGTTATTTTAGTTTCGGTTTAAATTCTAATGTACAATTTTTGTTGTCAGAATCTTTAGGCATAAGAATGAATTAATTGCACCTTTCCAATACTTAAAGCTCTGATTAAATGTTGCAATCAGCATTTGGACCGGTTTTTGGTTAAGGTTCCTTTGTTCGATCCGATGCCGTCTCGCATCGTTTTTGTGGCTAACGAGGTATCCCACAGGCAATACCTACATTTGACTTTAGACGTATTCAAACGCCAACAACAAAGACTTTATAATGTATTCTCTCTGACTTTTTTATATTTGTCGATTTAACAAGATTTCGAACCAGCACACAGCGGTCCAAGTCCAATTATTTATGCAAACGAAAAACCAGAACTCGGAATTCTAATGAGAATGGACCAAAGGGAAGACACAACAACATCAAAAAATGGTAATAAAATCGACGAGCTATAATTTAAAACCAATAAACACAACCAAGTCCTGTTGGTTGAATATCTCCGTACCGTATAGGCTGAGATACAATAACCCTCGTTTTTACCTGCCGATAAGAGGCGCACGATCAAGATTCCAATCGAAAAATCTGTGAACGTACAACGAAAAGTAAATAAATTGAAATATAAAAAAAAATGTAAATAAATGTCCCGATGTAGTAAAAATCTCAACAAGGCAGTCATTAGCTCTGAACAAGATCGTTTTTTTTTTTTTTTTGGTTGCCTGATGTGTGTTTGGTCCAGCACTTATGATAATTTTTTTGAAAACCAGTTGGATCCCTGAATTCTTTCATTGAGCTGACTGATGGTCCTTAATTGCAGGTTGCCCTGCTGCTCCAAGATGTGGCGATTTATAAAGAAGGGATACTCGCCTGGTCGGCGCACGGGGCAATTAATTGTTAACACGATGCGAGAAAAAGTCATATCCTAGAACGAATGAATTATGACGTCGTTGTATCATTTTTCCCTTTTTCCCTCATCTGTCGTAGAGACTTAATGGTATTTACTATGGCAACTTATATTCAAGACGTAGGTACAAATCTTTTCAGAAGGCGTTTTGCCACTCTTTTTCTGTGCTGCTCTTTGGTCTATCTAAAAGAAAAAGCCCTACACGCTATTTCTACATTTCCAGCATGGAAAAATTCAATTTATCAACGGCTCGTTGAAGAGAGCTGCTGCTCTGCAAAACAAGCACTGTCTGTAGCATCATGAGCCAAGCCAAAGCACGATTTAGCCACAAAGGTACCTCTTCCCAACCCATGTATTGTCTATTTGGGTGCGTCTTTCAGTTCCTCGATGCACGTACGGTGACGACGTACATCTAAAATCCAGATTCAGACTCAGCTTGAGCTGAACGCAAATTTATTTATTCTGATTCCTGTATGCACTTACTTGTTTTCCTTTTTAGAGGGGAACATGAACACGGATATCGTTAGGAGCTCAACTGCACTCCAGACTCCGCTTCGACCAAAGCAAAGGCAAGGTAGAAAAAAAATTTATTTTAAATAACCTGGCATGCCCTATCTCTGAGACCTCTGAGATCTCAGTGATTTAGTGTTAGGTGGAACTGGCCTTATGAATTGAAGTTGATTTTATTAAAGGTATTATGTAAGCAAAATTTTGATATTTTTAATTTCCCAGAAGAAGTTATTGTAAAGTTATTGTGAGTCTACAATTTTTGCATCAACCCATTTTACAATCATGTCAGAGTATGTATATGCGTATTGGCGTTACGTTTTTTCTACGATTATCTCGAGAACTACTCACAGTATTGACATGAAATTGGACTCATTCGATGCAGAATTGCCTTATGAAGTTTTGATAAAGTTTTCAGCGATAGTTTAGCAATTTTTCAACTGACATTACAAATTTGAAAGTAGTAAAAATTCGACATTTATGCATGAAAATTATGATTATCTCGCAAACCGCTCATGGTGCTGATATCAAATTGGTCTCGTTTGGCCCAAAATTACTTGATTGAGAACTGAATAAGTTTTCAGCGAAATCGGCTCAGCGGTTTTTTGTAGGGATGTTAAATGCTGATATGTATCTTTTCAAGGGATACAAGTAGAAACTACTTTTTCGTCTTCCCACCACGAATGTGTTAAGGTTTTGTTGTTATTGTAATTCTTTCCCATTGTGTTGGATCGATCGGTGCACCGTTCTTGTATACAGTGGATGGACTTGGCAGAAGGCAGACCACTCGCAGGTAAGGTTTAAGATGCTGACGATGGATATGGTCGTTCGTTAGAGAACAGAGTTTATTTCAATGGATCTTGCTGTTCTGATCGAACGACGACGATGCTGGTTGAAGATCGTACGTACCTACTATAGCATAAAGGTACCATCACCTAGAGGATTTGTAGTTTGTACCTCTCTCCGCAGGCGTTTCTCGTTATTATTGTTTTCTTGTTTTTTTTTTTCTCATTTTCTTCATCTGGTTATTTTTTCGAGTTCTTGCTTTATTTATATGTTCCTTTTTTGGTAATGTTTTTTTTTTTTTCTTAAATTGTTCAATAAGAATGGGAAAACATCTTGAAGCAAAGAAGCGAGCAACAAAATCAGCCTCGTCTACATCTCGTTTGAATACATTCTTTAAGAGAGTTCTTCTTCTTTTTCATTTTACGTGCAATAAATTCTTTAAAAAGAAGCAATCCTCGTCAACGTGGACCACTGATATACTTGAGAATTTTACTGGACAAAAGGACATCTTTCAGTACAATGTTGATGTTTCCGCTTTTAGCAACCTTAACCACATTGAACAATATTCATTGTCGGTCGCTCACAGTTTTTGGATTGAACAATATTCAAAGTGAATTCCTGGAATGATTTTATATCATCATATTTTTCTTTCAAAAAAAAAAAAAAAACATTTATGCAAATTTTGTGTCTGGCCAAAAAGAACAAAAATTTAAATAAATCGTAAGCTTAATCATCGCCGACAAAGATCTTGTTCGATTGATATTTATGTCATGAATAACAATTAAATTAATCACACTTCAAACCGATTCAAATGAAAACGTTTCTATCCCAAAATAAATGAATGTTGTTTTTTGTTTTGCTTAAATTAATTTTAATTTACAACTGGTTATCCATTCTGAGAAAACATTGGTATATTATTTTTGGATTTTGTTGGTGTTTTAAATGATGGCGCCTGATTTTGCATATTTGTTGATAAATACTTAATTTTTTTAAGGATAAAGAAGTTATTTTTATATTGAAGAAAGAAGTCGAACTTATGCACTTTAAAACAGTAAAGTCCAACTTTCAGGTTTAGTCCTCTTGTGCACTTAGAGTAGGTAGATAGTTATACCTATGACCATTCGGAAAAATTCTGTGTTCTTTTTGTTCAATCGTAGATTATGATCAGGCCTGCATATCATTCTACTAAATGAAAGGAGAGTATTTCTATTCGGAATCGTGGGTAGATGTTTGTGCCGGCCACTACACTGCCATACTTAGAGCGTATGACTCTGATGGGATTTGGATCCCAACAGAGCCTGAATTCGATAATATGCTTTTGTGAGTATAATGACGACAAACGCTCAAACAAATGTCTGTGTTCAATGCTTCCCTTGCAGTCGTGCCTATAAGCTTGTTATGATCTTAAGGGATTTATCTATTCTATAATCTCAGCCGCAATATGATCAAGTATAACATATATAAACAACTTTGTACACTCGAAGATATTTCGATGTGGAATCATATCGAGAGCCTTAAACGCAATAATTCGATTTTCCTATTCGAATTGAAGTTCTAATTTTTTTTACCGTCGTCGTGTCGTGGTTCTAGATGCAATTACTTTTAGAAGCTTGAACAAATATTTGTTGACAAATGCCGTGACAGCGACGATGTGAGGCCTTACGTCTGCTAAATTAAACAAATATTACCTAATCTCTATCTTCGACTACGTGTTGAAATCGATAACTTTTGACAGAAATCAAAGAATAGAACGTTCCGTCGAAACGAAACCTTCTTACTTTATCTTCAATATTTTAACAATACCCTTTTTCGTTATCGTTATCGACAAAATAAAACAAACTTTATTTTTTTTTTGAAGAGTTATCTCTCTAAGCATTCGATTCAACCAATTTGATGGTTGACAATGCCTTTATGCCTCGGTTTCATTTGTATACCTAAGACCTGAACAAATTTGACACGATAAAAGAAATGTTTGGGCTATACATTACTAACATACCCTACAAAGTCAGGAGTGTATTTGTTATGCTCTGAAATTGAATACGTTTGAATATTTAAGTAATGTTACAACATTTTCAATACAATATCAAGGTAAAGCTATGGCTTACAAGAAAATAAAGACAAATGTGAGCAGAGGGTACTTCAACAAATTTTATAAAAGCAAAACTATAAAATACAGCCCTGGAAAGAAGTTGGAGTGACAACATAATCTTATCTATCATCCATATAGCTTGTAAATTCGATTTTCGGAAGGTTTTGACCACTGTTAACGATAAAAGTAATAAAAAATACAAAATAACCTCAGAATAAACATAAAACTCAAACTCACCAAACACTGGCAGACATTCCAAAATAATAGCGTAGAAGAAAAGTTGCAGCACATGATGCATTTGATAATCCATCGATTAGAAGCAACGACACATTCGGTAACTGCGGATCGAATCCACATGCTGTTGTATTGCGGCCAGAGACAAACCTTACCGTCCAGCCAATAGCAACCAGGCTGTGACATGTCACCAATGGTGTCAAAATCCGATCCCATTTCGTATCGGACAGAATCAAACAAAGTGTAGCTACGACTGCAATTCCCAGAGCTGCATAACTCCATGTGGTAACCCACATCTCAGCCAAATGCTTTTCTGTTTTATCGAAAAGAATATCTGCCTCACAAAGTGGAGCACACCGTCCAGATCGATTGAGTCGAATGTATAAATGCGATTTGGCTAATCCTTGGCATCCAGGCTGATGAAAAGAAGTTACCTTCGAAATTGGAGGTGGCAAACCAAGTCCTATCTCTCCCGGGCCCTCCATGCACATATGCTCATGATTGTTTTCCTTTGGAAAACGATTGCAATCCAAGGCCGGTGGCCAGGGAAATCCGAAACCCTGTAAAACGGGATGACATCTTGTCCTTACCGATTCGCACAGACTCCTACACGGACCAATAGGGACAGGTACTTTTGGAGTGCACATCGGTACATAGGCTGCGCACAAAAACAGTTTAAGTTGCGTGCTACAAACATATTCGATCAGTGGCGCAAACGTCTGCAAAGTAAAGTCGACATCGGTCTGCAATTCATGACCCACCATATTGGGCATTGAGGTCTCATTATAACCGATACCACGGCACAGTTCGATTCGAATTGGCTCACACACTCTCGGTACTAAATCTGCATCAGCTAGTTTACCAGCTCCACCGACCAGCATCACTATCACACTCCAAAACGCTGCATGTAACTTAGGCATAACTCGTTTTGTGGCCGACGACGACGAAACTTTAGAGTGCGTTTCCAAGCAAAAAATAAACAAACACTTTACTCCACTCTTCCTATCGAGATTTCACACCCGAAGCGATCGGTTTTAAACGCGGTAAACAGATCCTTAAAATCACACTCTCTGTTTAAGCAAGACGATATTCAAAATTCTGCGGTTTGCATTAAAAACAAGTTGTCGGTGTCGTTCTCCAACTGACGACACTCGAGAAGATGCACAATTGGTACATACGAGTAGATGAAGTCAACGTACTGCTGCAAACCTAGGAAGCAGTACAAGAACACAAACTGTTAGTCTTCGAAGTATCTCAGATTTCTTCAAACGATATTTATGTTTACACACGAAAAACAATCTCATAAAAAAATCTTTGTATATCCATAGTAACAACTAACAAGTAGCAAAATTAGCTAGCTACATAGATTCTGTATGTTTTTTTTTTTCCATTCAACGACCAACCAACAAATACAGTTTTTGTATCGTATCACGATCTTTCTCTATCGATCACTGTGTGCGAAAACAATTTTAATCTAAGTTATCTTTTTATAGGTAGGTAGGCGGCAAGAAAAGATACAAATTCTATCTACAAAATTCTTATTTTCATCAAAATACAAACAGGTGAGTTTGCAGAGAGAAAAATTTACCGCGTCACGACGAGGCAAGAGCTCACTTCTTACTGAGTGGGACTGCCGCACAGACTACGACTGTTATTGTTGAACGAATATAATGACGTAGTGAAGAAGCCAAGTGGTTTTGGTTCTGCCTCTGCGCCTACGGCAAACGTTTTCGATTGAGGAGAGGAAGCAAAAGATATTTTTCAAACACTACCAACCGAAAGTATTGATCAGGCGGTTCACAGAGAAGATTTAACGGTAATTAAATTTAATTTCTTTGTTATTTAAAAACAAAATATGTTTTTGGAGGCTAGGGCTTGATAACAGTTTTGAAATTTAAAAATACTCATGTGTATATCTTTCAGAACGACGACTTGAAATCAACAATAAGTTCGCTTAACACTTTAGCAGCATGACTCATGAGAAATCAAAAAAATCGATTTGCTCAGTGTTTGTATAGTAAGTTACTTAAGTACAAAAACATTTTGTAGCCACTGTACTTGAAAAAAGTATCCAATTGCATTTTGTGTATTTTTAAAAGGAAATTCACAGCTACGGAACTGAGCAAATGGAAGTATGGCATTGCTGATCAGTGATCAGTGGACGGGACGGTAGAATTGGGAGACTAGGAGCTACGGGCTGAAAGCTAAAATAAAGCAGTAGATATTCAGTTTTGTGTCTAACAAGTTTGCTAATCACCTTGTTCTTTTTTGACGTATGTGTTTGTGAGCCAAACACACAAGTAAACGAAATAAAAAAACTTCAACAGCAATATGCGCGCTGTTATATGCAGCGTAGACGACTTCAGAAGTCTGTAAGGTACCTACTGCTTCAAAGCTGGCACAAAGTTTGTCTGTGTGTATGATTGTTTAAAGCATTCCTGAACATTTTAAGGCACGGGCGCTGACTGTTCGTGTTAGCCAGAGGATCGTTATCGTTTATTTTTTTTTCCTCTTAAAGCTAGTTAGTGTAGCCAGTTCGTTTAAGATTTTAACGAGACGACAAGAAACAAACTTCGACTAGGTTTTGATTTAGTTTCAGTTTCAGTATTTTTGGGCTTGGGGCACTGTTGAGGTATTTGTTAAATCAAAATCTTGTAAGCATCTTTTTTTCAGCTTATTTTTATGTTTTGTTTTGTTGATTAATTTTCTTGTTGGATTTGTGAGACAAGTCTTGATGCAACGCTGAGACTCAAACAAGGCATACTCACTTACTTAGGTACATATAACTTTCTTAAGTTTCTCGGGTGGGTGTAGGCGTGTTTATGGAATTTTGTATGGGTTTGTTTCTTTTCTTAAGTGGTAAGTGGATGCTTTGTAGTGGCATGGATTTTATATTTGGTGACGTTTTAATAGAAAAAAAACTTGTAAGCCACTATGTTTGTGTCCATTAACGATGCACAGACCACGAATGTGTTATTTAAAAATGGTTGTCGTTATCGTTATAATGAAATGTTAAACAAAACTTGAAATTAAAAAATACTTTTCTTAACGTAGGTCAAAACAGTTCACAGGTATCACTGTTTTGAGTGAGAAGGATTTTTGTAAGAAGAAAATGTTTAAAAAGCCTTTTATATTTTTGATGAGTTTGCCTTAAGTCTTAAACGCATATGATATATGCGTAAGGCGTACCAACTAGAGCTAGTAGGATTTTAAAAATGTGAAGTTAACATTATTCCCTGATTCTCTAATAATTTGATATTCAATAAAACTTTTATCCAAAACACTGACTTAAAACGTGTGCACAATCTACCCGTTGTTAAGAAAACCAAATTTTCTATTTTGAATATAAGAAAATATTCAGAGTGATTCACGAGCGTTGTGCCAAAAAGCTAGAGCGTGTATGTTGAGTTGAGACAAGAAAAAAATCGCATGGGAGGGAGGTCTATTCCCCCCCGTTTAGACGGGTGGGGCAATTTTTTGAAAAATTGACTTATTTTATAAAAAGAAATATTAAAAATCAACGGCAAGAAAGGTTAATGTTTCATAAATTAATAAAACTAAAAGTCGAGGTAGTTAAAAATAAAAACAAAGATTTTCTTAGAAAAAAAGTGGTTCTGGTTTTTTTTTTTTAATTCTCAAAAACGGAAAGACATTTTTGCATCCGGTTTTCTGTTTTCGACTAAAAATTAACAATGGCATTGAATTTTTAAAACAAAATTAGTACTTAATTACATCAAATTTTGAAAAAAATTAGTTCAAAAATGATTTTTTGGTTTTTTTTTTCAAAGTTTTGAATTTGAAAATTAATATTTTTTAAACTATTCGTTAAAACAATTTTATTTAAAAACAAAATGAAAGAAGATATTTCTGGCTTTCCAAAAAGCTAAAACACGGTGTTGTAAACGAAGCCGTTGATTTTTAATATTTTTTTTTATAAAATAAGTAAATTTTTCAGAAAATTGCCCCTCCCGGCTAAACGCAGGGAAATATACCCCCCCCCTCCCATACGTTTTTTTCTTGTTTCAACTAAACCTACACGCTCTAGCTTTTTGGCACAACGCTCGTGTATCACCCTGTATATGTATATGAAAACTGTTTTCGCGCTTTTGGTTTGTTTTATGGGAAATTTATGCTTGGTGACAGACGTACAGCGGAGTCGTAATAATAGAGTCCAGTTTTATCATTCGGGTAGGTACTGAACCCAAGTTTTTTTCTTCTACTTTTCTACCCAGTTACGTCAGGTTCAGTCAAAACATCGTTTTTTTTTTTTAATTTTCCTTGAATGCAAATAAATCTAATTTTTATCGCCAAGGCTAAAAATAAAAGTCTTACACATTAATATTGTTGAAACATAATCGTGTATTTTTTTTTTTTTTTCAAATCTGAACCGGTAATAACAAACAACTATTCTTTGTAATCGAACAATTTTATTTTATTTACAAGACTTCGCTTTAACCAAATTAATTTAAAGTTCAAGAACCATGTCGTCAGAGCAAAAACTAAAATAAAATGCTACATTCTTTGAATGGACAGACAACACTTTCGTTTTATGTTTAGAAGATTTTCATCACATAAAACAAAAGCATCTGCGAATATTGAAGATTTTCGGAAATGCAAACATGTTCTAAAATATATATGTACTTAAGAATAAATTCACAATTAATAACAATCTACTGGAACTTTTTCACGAATGAATCTCGAAGAGCTTAGCCACTTCGTTTAGATCTTTATACGATTTATTTTGATTGATGATTGTTCTGGCAAGGCCGACACGATTGAAGATGTTCCAAAGGAGTATGCCTACAATCTTATCGTTTTGTAAGTAGAATATTACTCCTTTTTTGTACTCATTTCCTTCGCAAGGGCTTGCATCCTGTTCTTGTTTGTCGTTTTCTTTTTGTTCGTTTGTAATTGTCGTGGGTGTACTTTTTTCTGCAGTGGGTTCCAAATGATTGTCTTTTCTCACTTCGCCTGAATTTAAGGCAAATACACCGACTGTTGGCAAGGCAGATTCAATCCGTCCGATAGCTTCATATCCAATTTTGGGACCTAGATCTGACCAAAACATACTCTGATGTTCGTATGGTTTTTCTATAAATCAAAATTATTAACTTCATTCATTTGGTTATTCATTCTGAGCACTTACTTTTTCCATCTTTGCCGACGACCATGTTTTCGCCTGCCAATCGTCCAGAAATTACTGAATGGTCATGGTGTTCTAATCTCCTTCTTCCCAGCAAAGGATCATAAAAACATGATGCATCACCAGCCTTCAGTAATTCAAAGAGAACAATTTTTGATAAATTGCTAAATAAAACCTATTTTTAAAACATACCACAAACAAATCTTGTCTTGCTTCCAGTTCAGCGTTCACAACAAATCCACCTAAATCTCCATCCACTTCAAGGCCAGAAAGTGTGGCAATGCTTGTATTGGCTTCACATCCAATACAAACCACAACAATGTCTGTCAAAATGGTTTGACCATTAGTCAGCGCTAATTGGAGCCCATCTCTTTCTCGGTGGACTTCTTTTACTTGCACTTCCGGCACCACACACACACCCATCTGTTCAATTTTGTGTGTAGTCCATTTACTTAGATATTCTGGCAGTACTTTGGACATGTTACCAGATTCTGGGTAAATCTGATTTATTTTGACGTTTTTGCCTTTGGAGTAAGCAGCAAGAGAGCATGACAATTCACTACCCAAGAATCCGTTTCCAATAATTGTGACTGATTTTTCTTGGTCAACTTGGTTTTTCAATTTTTGAAAATCATTGGGCGAGCGATAGAACATTATTTTGTCCTGAACATTTTTTGGGGCGTTCTCGAAAACAGGGAGATTCTTTGGAGTACATCCGGTGGCCAAAAGACATTTCCCATATTTAATATCAGTGCCGTCATCCAATGTGGCAATTCTGTTCTTGGCGTCAATTTTTTTTACTGAGTATCCTTGGGCTACTGCAATTCCTCCATTAGGATTCTCTTTCAATTTTGTTGGATCAATGAAAAACTCGTCCGGTTCAAAAAATAAACTGAAAAATTTGTATACAAAATATTAAAACATTGGAATTAAAATTATATTGTAATTTCATAGATGCATACCTCCTTTCGGCACCTGTCCATTGTTTGAAACGATAGTCATTTGAAACTTCACCTGGACTAGTTGAGTACCAGAGTTCTTTTGAAAGGGGCGGCCTCATGTAGGGCTTTAAAAGCTCATTGCTAATAACTAGAACTTTTGCTTTTGGATCGTTAGATTTGATAGCTCGGAATGCTGAAAAGCTAGCTGCGCCACCACCGACAAGGAGGTAGGGTACTTCTCTGGGAAGATCACTTGAATTTGCAGGCACTGACAAAATAATAGCCTTAGATTTCACTAGCTTGTAGAAAAGGATTTTGAAAAAAGCTCACCTCTTTGACCTGTTTGTACTGGTACAACTTTGAGAGGTTCTATCTTTACTTCATCGCAAGATTTATCACTTTTTAGCAAATACCATGCAAGGCCACCAAGAGCAGCAGTCGCTAGACCAACCAGAAAACATTTTATCGTGTTGCCCCCCGCATTATTGGCCCCACTTCCCCCACATGATGCCGATGCCGGCGGAGGCCCACAAGAAGGCGGCTTACAAGGCGACTCCTTGACTTCCTTTGCAGGTTTACTCTTAGGCTAAAAGGAGAAAAGTTTAACAGAATGTTAATTTTATTGTTTGGAAGAAACACTTTTTTGCATGGGGGATCTTTATCAGTAAAGGACGGTTCACCACAAGGACGATTGTAGGGGTAATCAGTTTTCTTGAGTTTTGATCGAGCTTCAAGTGCTCGTTTTTTTACCGATTCATATAAATTCCTTTTGAAATAAAGCGGATATACAATTTTTGCTGCTGAAAATGCATAATTAGATAGAAAATTGTTAGTATTGAATCATTTCATAAAATTCATTCTAACCTAAAAAAAACAAAAAAATCGAAACTCACAATTATTTGGATGGCAAAACTTTGTTTTGACGAAAATCATTGTCTGACGACATGCTGGCATTCTGTAATTTAGAAATCGCGTGCCTATCATGTTTTTCGAATTTTTATATAAAGTTTAATTCACTAAATTGGAGAAAATGCAGAAAAAAAATATATATTGAAATTATTGTTTTTTTTTGGTATAATTCTATTTTTCGCATGTCAAAAAAATTTGAATAAAAGAAAAAAATTGGTGACTGGTGAGTTGCTACTAGCTTGAATGACATTTCAAACAGCTGATAGAAAACGTTTGACAGAAAAAAGGTAAAGTTCAGGTTATGAGTATTAAGGGGTATTACGCACCATTCATAGTTGGAATTAACTTCATAGCTTGCTTTAAAACTTGAAAATTATCACGTGTCTGTATTTGAGGATCATGTGAATATTCTGCTGAGCTTTGCGACTTTTCTATAGGTCAATTGTAGGCAAAAATGAACACGGAGATTGTCATACTTATCGTTTTATGATTTAAGCCGTGTGCGTATTGCGTGAATTGCATTAAAATACTGGTTAAATTTAACTTTGACCACTACTGCCTGCTCCGCAGCAATTCCATTTTTAACATATTTTATTCAATACGAAGTGTCAAAATTAAACCAAACGCCAAGTTTTCAAACACTTTTTAACACAATTCGCACAGGCCTTAGTTGTGACTCGGGAGCATGATCTTCCGAACGTTTTAAATGAAATCTATAGCATGAGATTGGTCTATTGAGATCAAGACTTTCCAATTCAATTTTATTTTATTTATTTTAAAGATCAAAAAGCAATTATAAAAGCCTGATTTTGTTAAATATGTACGTATAATTATATTTGCTTAGATACAAATGTTAAGCTGAGGTCTTTTTTAAAGCTCTTAATACATGTTTTCTCACTTCCAGGAATAAATCCGAGAGTGCTCACACATTTTACTAATATTTACAATAACTACTATTCATTTTTTATTAGGAAAATATTTTGCATTACGGCACAATATAAAGTGGTACATTAAAAACAAAGTGAGGTGCAATGTGTTGCAGAAAATTAATTTATTTCGTTTTTTTTTATTATTATTATTCTAATCCTAGAGCCCAATTAATACCCTGCACTATGAAGAAAATTAAAGGTTGCCAAGCAACTAACCATCGAATCCAGTCCAAGAGCCTTCCATACAAAACATGAGGACGCTCCCACCTTAAACGAAAACAAAAACTTTCAATATACATTGAAAGAAATCAAAACAGTAAAAAATCTTACGGATTGCAAAACATTTTCTTCAGGTCCACTTTCTCTTTACAGTATGGACAAGTTTGTTTCTTTCCAACAATGCACCATCCCCGGATGCAGAACTCATGGAAAACATGATTGCACGACAGTTTATACGTATTTTCAATAATGCCTTCTTCTTTTTCGCTCACAAACAAATGATTGCCGCATACCGCACATACATTTTCTTCAAGGTGACGAGTAGGCATACCCAATGGAGTATAATACTGATTAAGATTTTGTTTATGAGTTTAAACAATTATGAAGCAGAAATGTAAGATTCTTACTCCAATATGACACGCCATTTTATCAGAACAAATTTCTGATATATCACGTCCCAAGACCCCAATATATAGTCCATAGAATACACAGAGCAATCCAACATCCATCCAAACATTCGGCGGTTGGCTGAATAAAAAGTTGAAGCCCAAAAACGTTGACATCATTATCAAATAGCCCAAAATTCCTAAGCCATAGCTCAGCTTGTAAATGAAATAGAACCATTTGTAGACGAGCCTGTAAGGAGTTTTCAATATGAATTAATCTTTTCTTTTCAGTTTTCTAGGAAAAAGAATTCAAATAGAGTGCGATAAAACATTTATCTAATCTGTCAACTTTTCAATTAAAGCTACAAAGTATAGATGATAAGTTTACCTGGGTGTTGTGCCTTCGATTGGCTTGCTCACTGCCCTTCTCATCACGAATGCTGTAAGTGACGAGAATATCAACCATATGATAATGAATCTATACCAACTGTAGAAGAACGATATGACTAGTGGAATCACCCACATGGCTAGCAAAGTAATGAGCTGACAAAAAAAAGTAAAACTTGTTCTAGTTGACTGCTTAAAATTTAAGCAATTATTATTACCGAATAAGATCTGTAATGACGTTTCTTCCACTCAACAAGAATAATTTGGGTGAGAAACAAAGTAACCAAGAGGATTAGAACCATCTCCGAGTGCATAGATTCGTGACCTTTGTGTTTCTCATGCATTAATTGATGTTCGGCCCTGTGGAGAAATCGTTAATCATAATCTAATCACAAGCAATTGATTATCAACTAACCTCATCCTTTCTTCGGGTGTCATTTCATCCAAGGACTAAAAAGCACACAAATTAATTAGGATAATATAAAAGAAATTGTTCATATAAACCGAAAGTAGGACTCACCTTGTTGAGGTCTACTGGCGCGTGTAATTCTGGAACGTCCATGATTTCTGGTTGATATTTTAATGCTGTATCTAATGGACGTGAGTTTTATATATTTATAGTGACTAGAAACTTGAGCTGAGCATATTAAAAAACATTTAAGAAAATAATTTTAATAAAACTACATCCCGAAAAAACACGAACACGAACGCATTAACGAAAGCGAAGGAAAATGTAAATATATTTTTTTTCTTTTTACGGGAACAGTTTTGAAAATGTCAAATTTGACTGACAGTGAAATATCGTAGATAAGGCAGTTTTTTTGTAGAAATGTAGTACACTTTGAATGAAATTTTTTCTGTGTGATTTTGAAACGATTACTAGAATTTATGTGGCATTGTTTCCCTACTCATTATACGATGATCAATTTTCTCTGCTTCCTCAAAAATGTTTGCTCAATAAAACCTTATGCAAAAACAAAAATGGTTATCTATGCTTGTAATTAGGTGTCGTCGATTATACCTGTTAAATATATATGTATACAAAGCAATGACTCCACCATATATTTTTCATGAGCTGCAAACGGTTGCAGTGCACACATGCCCATTTGTCGTTTCACATATATATATGTATAGACATTTCATGTTTGCATGTACGTTTGGTATCTGGAATCGGAGAATTTTGTGTATCAATTCTGGATTACCTATGAAGTGCGAAAGAATCAAGAGTTCAAAACAAATTAATCTAGAACTTATATACATGCGCCTTGCACTTAGATGTCGCACTATCTAAGCACCGACTTATTTTCTGACAAATCTTTTAATCGTATCGGTAAGGTAGTTAAAGAAAAACACTATACAGATGCAGATTCACCCTTAGTGAGAACACTTTTGATTAGACATGTCAAAAATTACTTGTGCAAAAGCCAAAAGTAAACTGTACAAACGAAACTCGCCCAATTGATAAGTCCAGTTCCAGTGAAACAAACATAAATAAACACTAAATAAACTAAATAAACAATTCTTTTTAGTTATCATGGCTATGTTAATAGCTTTCACGATTCACCTTCTATAAATTCAAATCGGTTCAATAAATGTTCTCAGTTTTTTTTTCCACACAAACCAAACCACATCTATTCTCCTCCGCCTCGAAAACGCAGAAAAACAAGTTCGCTTTATGAAATATAACTATGTACACTTCTAGAAATAACAAAATGTGCATAAATTAAAAACACAACACCACTTGTATTTGATTTGATGAAAGTCCATTAGTAATTTTAATTACTTCTATCAGAGTTATGTGGATATTCGGATATCAGAAAAATTCACCGAAACAAAACACCATCTTACCCTTGGTGATCCATGTTTGCGCTCATATATGTTTTTTAAGCCAAAATTCTATTTCGGCCGAAAGAATTGCCCTGCTGCCATCACCAACGCATTTTCAGCCATGTGATCGCAGCCGAAAAGTCTTCACCGAAGCCTATGGCGAGATATCAGATGGACCCGCCGGGTTTAATTACACCCAAGATTCCCACTGTGAATGGCTGATCAAGGCCAAAAATGCAAGCCAATTTATCACGCTAACATTTCATAGCATGGGAACTGAGTGTTCCTATGACTATATTTACGTTTATGATGGCGACACCTTCAATGCCACATTATTGGGAAGTTTTAGTGGACGGACGGAGCCTCAGCGGCTTGTAGCAAGTTCTGGAAATGTATTATTTCATAGTTTCAAACATGTGTTTCTATTGAACTTGTTATTATTCTTCTAGATGCTAATTTTATTATACAGTGACACAAATTACGTGTTGGATGGGTTCCGAGCATCGTACTACATATCCAATTGTTTGAATAATTGCCACAACCATGGCAAGTGTGTGGGCCATCAGTGTGTGTGCCATGGAGAATGGGTGGGACCTGATTGCAAGGACGAAGCATGTCCAGACAAATGTGGAGAACTTTTCGGGCGTGGGAAATGTATCAATGGAATGTGTAAATGCGAACAGGTACATAAATTGTGTTTGCTTGGAGTTATTTGTTAATATTCTCGAAATCGTTTTAAGGGTTACACGGGAAAGTTATGCGATTTGTATGTCAACCCAAACGGCAGCAATTGGCGATGGTTGGCGGCAGATTCTGATGGTATGACACCTAGAGCAGCTCATACTTCAGTCTATGTCGAAGGGCAGGATTCATTGTATGTATTTGGGGGCTACGATTTGAATCACGTGTTGGATTCATTGCAAGTAAATTATACATTTAAGTATACTCTTGTCCATTGTGTAAGTTTGTTTTTATATTAGATTTATCGATTCAACACCAGCCAATGGGAAGACGAATGGGGAATTCCCTTGCACAATCGCCACCACTTCTATCAGCCACAAAAAATAGATCGTGATCTGCTTGAGGCAGTTTTATCGAATCGTAACGAAGACGAAGCAAAACTATGGGGTCTCAATAGTAATGTATCGTTTTTTACAAATGTTTTGCATACATTGGCAAAAAGCAATTTTAATCAACGTAGAACAAGATCTTTCAACACTAAAACCACCGAAAACGTTTCTGAAAAGAATTTGTCAAGTTTTTTTGAACACATTTTAGAGAACGTTACCGATAATAAACCATTGGCGCGTTATGGCCATGCTGCAGACAATGTTCCAGGTAAACTGTTGTTTATATTATCGTAAAAAATTTACAAAATTAAAAATATTTGTTTATCTCCCAATGTAGATGGTTTTGTTATATTCGGAGGGAAGCTCGAAAATGGCAGTTTTTGTAACGATCTTTGGTTCTATAACACAACCGAAAGTGGTGGCAAATGGCGCTTAATGGCTAAGAACTCGGTTCTTAAACCTCCAGCCGTTGCCAGGCATTCAATTAATAGAGCCGGTGGGTTCTTGTATCTTTTTGGAGGAACCCTGGAAACTGGTGATTTTTCTTCAAGGTAATTAATTGAGTACTTCTAACTTGTTCATGTTAAATTGATTTTATTATTTTCTCGCTTAAAAGGATATTTCGTATAAAAGTTCCAACACTCAACGATGAGAGAATGGAACAATGGGTTGAAATACAACCACGCGGTGGAAAGACTTTGGACGTTCGTTTGGCCGCTCATTCAACGGTATACTACCAACATTCGAACTCGCTCATCGTATTTGGTGGCATAATGACAAGTTTAGCTAGGTTTTCCAAACTCTCCGACCGCATATATTCTTTTCAATTGGACAAATTCCATTGGACAGAAATTCTCTATCCGAAAACTGCTCTGCGCGATACCAATATACCGCGAGAGCGTGCATTTCATACAGCTACCATATCTGGTAACCATATGATCGTGTTTGGGGGCTACACCCATCGTCACAACAAAGAAGAGATCTGCTACGATAATCAAATGTATTGGTACCATTTAAGCTGTCATATCTGGATTAATCAAGAGGTCTCAAATGATAAGCGTCCCTATCCAAAGAAACAAGGAGTTTTCGCTCATGCGGCTTCTCTGAGACTTAACAATTCTTTACTGATTGTTGGCGGCTATCATGGCAATGTGAATGCTGATCTATTTGCCTACGAGTTGCCACAAGTTTTGCGAGTTCAAAACGACATTTACAATCCAGAAAAGTCGTGTAGATTACACGTTTCGCACACTGCATGTCTCTCAGATCCCGAATGTGGATGGTGTTCGGCTGATAGCAGTTGCTATGGCCGAACAATTGGAGCCAATTGTACAACTAATTTACAAATCACAAGATGTCCTGGTATTTGTCCATCACTCGGTGACTGTCATTCATGTTTGGTTCACGGAACGCAATGGTCCTCGTCAACAAGCTATTTCAGTGTGGCCAGCAAGTTGGGATTGAACGAGTGTACTTGGTGTGTACAAAATGCTAGGTGCCACCACAGGGATGACAACTACGGCGTTTGCGGAGAGGATACGCCGTCCCATACTCCTGGTTGGTGGGGTGACAAAGGCACCGAGATTTTAAGCCCCGAGCAGTGTACAAATCATGACCGCCGCCCAGGCTTGACCTACATCAAGTACCACTATCCAGTAAATTTGACAATGCCCGACTTCGTATCGATTGTGAATGCGACCATGGTGGATTTTTCGTCACCCACACCGACAACCCAAATGGAACAGCAATTTAGCGGAGAAATGCTAGCACGCCTTACAGGATTTGTCAGACCGCCGAAAAACTGGGACCAGAATGAGTTTCAAATATGCACTAGCTACTCGTCATCGGTTTTGAGGGCAGGCCTCGGTACAAAATTGGAAGAATTAGAGGACATATCGAATCAAACAACTAGCCTCTCATTTTGTAAAAGCGTGAAGACACCCAGTGTAAGCCTTCCCTTTCTGATTGACTTCCAGGCGAGAAGAAAAATTGGTTCCGGAAGTGTTTATAATTCGTATCAGAAAAGTCAGATGGAACTGCAGCATATGAGTCATGGAAATTTAAAAGCCTTTACCTTTGAATACCTGGAACCGTATTTCTTTGGCGAATGTGAAAAATATACTAATTGCCTAGAGTGCCTGACAGACGCCGCATGTGGTTGGTGTGATCTTAATACCAAGTGCTTTTCACGAGCAATCAACGAGACCAAAGAGTGCGCTTCTCCGAATGGAAGCGGATCTTCTTCATCGTCGTGGAAATACCTTATCACTCAACCAGGGCAATGTAATAACTGTTCGAATTACATTTCTTGCGAAGAGTGCATTAACACAAAGTTGTGTGAATGGTGGGCCGAAGATGCCCGATGCTCTCGCCTTGGCAAGTCGCCCACTGGCATTCAGGAGATTTCCCAATGTCCAATACCTTGCCGGTTGCGTAGTTCTTGTTCGGAATGTCTAAATGATCGTGGTCGCTGTGTTTGGTGCGAGGCAAATTCGCAATGCTTCAGTTTTGCAGTCTACACGAGTGAATATCAATTCGGAATGTGCCGGGAGTGGATGGATCAATCGATTGTTCCAATAAGTGGCGCCTTCGAGACTACCTCGGCTCTTTCATCGAATTCAATTGGCAAACCGAAACCCCAACAACAGTGTAAATCATGCTCCCAACACACAAATTGTTCTGGTTGCTTAAAGACTTTGAATTGCGGTTGGTGCTTCGACAGGGATAATCCTATAGAAGGCGTTTGTATGCAGGGAGATTTTAGCCGACCCTTCGGAAACTGTTCCATCATGTTAAACACCACCAGTTATGAAGAAGCCGAATGGGCTTATTCTCAATGTCCGGACGTAGATGAATGTGGACTTGGTCTTCACGATTGCCACAAGGAGGCAAAGTGCACCAACACTCATGGATCGTTTAGCTGCCACTGTAGGCGGGGTTATATTGGAGATGGTCGACTTTCGTGTATTCGAACGTGCTATGAATCCTGTTCGCATGGACATTGCTCAGGCTCCCCTGATTATGTTTGTAAATGCGACCTCGGTTGGACTGGAGACGATTGTTCAATAAACTGTGGCTGCAATAATCATTCGACTTGTAATGAGCGTATCGGAAAGTGTGACCAGTGTCAGGCGTGGACCGAGGGAGAGCGCTGTGAGCGTTGCCGGCCTGGAAGCTATGGAAATGCTACCTCCATTGAAGGCTGCCACCCATGTGAATGCAATGGCCACGGTAACCAGGACCGAGGTATTTGCGATTCTCGCAACGGAGAGTGTTTCTGCACGGACAACACTGATGGATTCAAATGTGATGTTTGCAACAAGAACTACTACGGTGATCCGCGAGATGGCGGGCAGTGCTACTTTCAGTGTGAAAGTCGAGGAATCCTTAAATCAGCTGGAAAACATGGAATTGGTTCGTATCAATCGTACAAAAGCCCCTGGGGTGGAACTGAAGTGCGAGAATGCCTCTGGCTTGTATCCCCCGAACCGACTGTGGCCGAGTCAGACACAATAATTCAGATGGAATTCGAGTGGTCGAGTTTGGTTATGAATTGTGATGAAAATGCCGTCTACATCTATGATAGCCTCCCCGATTTGACTGGAACTAGTCAGCAACGCCAGTTGGTGGGTATTGTGTGCAACCCTTACACCTCCCAGCGAACAATTGAAGCCCATTCTGGACACTTAACGGTTCACTATAAGCAAGGTGGTGAAAACTTCGGTTTTAATGCTCTTTACAACGTGAAAAATTGTGCTGCTCGTACCTGCCTCGATCCGCATATATGCGATGACAAAGGAAAGTGCAAGTGTCCACCAGGTTACGTTGGTTCAAAGTGTGAATACAGAATTTGTCCGAACGGTTGTAATGCCGAGACGGGAAAAGGCTTTTGTGATATCCACTACGGGCGGTGTCTTTGCAGTCCCAACTATGGCGGCCCAGACTGTAGTGTGACGATCAAAAGTAATCTCCTTCAAGTCACTGAATTGTTCAATACGCTTTTCTTGAGTGATTCGTTAGAGCACTTGAAAAAGACGATCCCACGGTTTGGTCATTCTTTGAACGCCGACAAACGTGGTTCATTGTGGATGTTTGGTGGATATTCACTTTCAAATGGACCCCTGAACGATATTCGTCAGTTCGATACAAGGAATAATACGTGGGTACAGGTTGCAGTGGAGTCCACACCTGATGCGAAAATGCCTCTAGGCCGGTACTTCCATGCGGCTGAGATTTATTTGGCCAAGCAAACAATATACATATATGGTGGATTGTCGCGCACCGAAAAGAATAAGTCAGCCAAGGGACAAGTTCTTGATGACTTTTGGCAATTTTCTATTCAAAACCAACGCTGGGACGAAATTGAATTCTTCACAAATGATCGTCCTCCGCCACTGGCTGGACACACTTTGACATTTATAAAAAAGCATGATAGGGAATCGTTACTACTTATCGGTGGGATATCATCGGACAAAGTAGTCAACCAACTAGAACTATGGGAATTCAATTTAGATGCTACACGTTGGGAACGTCTCTTGGCACTTGGAGTGCAGATGCCGGTGTTGTATGGTCACAGCGCAGTTTACCATGCTACGTCGAATATTGTCTACGTATTCGGAGGCTATGCTTTGGGTGAAATTCAAAGCAAATTGTATGCTCTGAATCTTCAAAAAATCACATGGACAGAGCTTCCAGTATTTAAGGAATTGAACAGGCCAGAGAGTAACCTACCCCGCGGAAGATATTTCCATTCAGCGGTGACAACAGAAAACTACATGATAGTGTACGGGGGTCGAACCAAGCCTTATAATGCTAGCGATGTTCTTGTGGCATATGTGTACGATTGCAATCAATGGGTTCGATTGACTGAAGATGTCGAGGTTCTTGGCAAACTACCACAATACACTTTCGCAGAAGGAGTTACAATTGACCAAGATAATAAGGCTATATACGTTGTAGGCGGTTGGGATGGTAGTACACAAGGACAAGTAATAAAAGTTGGCCTTCCAGATGATATATGTCAGTTCTGGAGTACAGGGAAGTACTTGTGTCGTCACTATATGGGATGTAGTTTTTGTAGTGTGGTTTCGGAAGAAGAAACTTCATCGTTTTGTTTCTCAGAGGGAAACTCGGATATCTGTGAGTTGACCAATGGTACACTGATTTCAAACAACGGAGCCCTTTGTGACGACACTTGGATGTCACGCAGGAACTGTTTAACATTCACCACCTGCACATCTTGTCTTGCATCGTGGCCTACTCACCCCGAAAATGCACCAGTCTGCCAATGGTGTGATGACTGTGGAATTAAAGGACGTTGTGTACCGGCTGGGCTTGATTGCGATCGACAAAGTGCATGGTGCAGCAAGCACACAAGTATTGGCCTATTAAATCTCTGTCCTCAACCACAATGTCACACTCTGAATTGTGAGCACTGTCTTTCCAATGACAACTGTGAATGGGCCCTTAATGACGTCGGCATCACAGAGTGCATTACAAAGGATCTAGTTGAAAAGAATCAGTACAAAGTGATAGGAGCGTGTCCTCCAGCATGCAGCAATTTTAATAATTGCAGCACTTGCCTTACGACAGAACGAGAAAATCCAAAAGATTGCAGATGGTCTGCTATGCTAAATGCGTGCATTTCACCTAGGACACAACCTCTCTTTTGTGCAGGCGGAGTGTGTGGATTGGTTTTGGACTCAAACGACATCGAGCATTGTCCAGAGCCATGTGATGTCTATACCCAGTGCTCCACATGCTTAAAACACGCTCACTGCGGATGGTGTTCAAAAGACGGAGAAAATGGAGAAGGTGTCTGCACCGAAGGGTCATTAGAAGTATCGCTTGGCAACCCGTCATCATTGACGTGTGAACTTGTGTACCCAACTGCTAGCAATAACTCGTCGATGAATATGTCAAGCATCTTAACATGGAACTATGTTCAATGCCCAGCTGAAAATGAGTGCAACAATGGGCATCACAATTGCGATCCTGTATCGGAGAAATGTGTAGACTCGCACTTTGGCTATCAGTGCATATGCGCCGAAGGATACCGCCAGGAAAACAGCTCTTGTGTTCCAGTCTGTTCTCAGGGTTGTGTTAGAGGAACGTGCATTCAACCAAACAGGTGTGATTGCTTCTTTGGCTATGTAGGATCGAACTGCAGCATTCAATGCCAATGCAATGGGCACTCTGATTGTGAAGGACCTGACAAGCTGAATTCTTGCATAAAATGTCACAACAATACAATGGGTGCACAGTGTGAAAAGTGTCAGCCACTTTTTGTGGGCAATCCAAAAGAGGGCAAGAATTGCGTCCCTTGTTTAGAATATTGTAACGGCCACACCGATGTATGTGTGAATGCAGAATTCGATCCAGTTGTCTTTAATATGACCAGAGCAGATTTGGAAAAGATTTTGCCTCAAGGACCAGAAGCGAATGCGACATGCTTGCGGTGCAGTAACTTCACTGATGGCAGTCGATGTGACACTTGCATTACAGGCTTCTTCCGTGGAACCGACGATTTACACAAAGAGTGTAGACCGTGTCAGTGTCATGGTCATGGAAATATATGTGACCCTGTCACTGGTGAGAAATGCAACTGTGCGAATAACACTGAAAGTGATGCTACTTGCACAGCAGGCGGGGGGAAAAACTCAGCGCAGCTTTGCTGGATGGTGCAATGTTCGAAATGTCGGGATTCATATGCTGGCAATCCAATCGATGGACATCAGTGCTACAAGCAGATTACAGTTGAATCAAGAATGTGTTTTGACGCTAAACCAATTGGTAAGTTTTTTTTTTCAAAAGGAGTTAATAATTCTTTACAAATACCGACTTTCTTTTGCAGAGGAATGCAAGGCAAAGCCATTGCCTTTGAAGCCAGGACAGACTGTGTTTTTTGTTATACAACCGCGTTTTATGAATGTTGACATACGAATTCTAATTGATGTTACCCAGGGGGAGCTGGATGTCTTCATGTCACCTCAAGATGATTCGTTTATTGTGGAGAACAACGAAACGACCGGGCACCACTCGGTCTTCTTAGATAACCGTTATCGGTGGGTTTCTAGATCGCATCTTTCCTATCCACTCAACATAGCCCAGCCGAAGCACGAAAACGTTACAATTAAAACTATGATCAGTGAACAAAAACTTTTCTGGACACCGCACATACACGATTGTAAGTCCCTGGGTGGAACTGGATTCTATGTCAAGGATAAACATGCTAGAGAACTGAGCACCCACGTTACACTACACCAATGCAATACCCTACTACGTCTATTTGGCTTAAAAAATCGACTTGTCCTTACACTTCCCCAAAATTCGCACAATTTAAGTGCCACCCGATTTTTTATAGCACTGCGAGCAAGCCCGGGATCTGATCAAAGCTATGGCTCAATAGTTTTCCGACAAGATCAACTACATATCGATTTATTTGTCTTCTTCTCGGTTTTCTTCTCTTGTTTCTTTCTGTTCCTTGCGATATGTGTGGTTGCGTGGAAAGCAAAACAAGCTGCCGATATGCGAAGAGCTCGACGACGTCACATTGTTGAAATGCTTCATATGGCAAAACGACCATTTGCTTGTGTTTTTCTAACAATGTGTCACGATACAGAAAGTCCCATGCCATTCACTCGTCGTGGTCGTATCAAAGTGCTTTCGTCCTCGTCTTCAAATCAAGCGGTAACTCCTCTCATAAGATTGGTGGCCATCGAACCGACCGCGGACAACTATGCTGCTATTGGAACAGTATTTGTCAGTCTTCCGGGCAATCAGAAGGCCCCCAATACTCTGGCTCTAGGATCATCAATGATTCTTTTTCCTCGACAATATCCACTGAACGCAAGAAATGCTCAAAGGAATCGACGTTCAAGCTCACAGCAGCAGCTGCCTGTTAATTGAGCAAACTTAAATGTGCCGACTGATCATTTTTTATAATCAGAAGATATCTAAATCTTCTAGTTTAGTTATTATTTTATACTCTACACTAAAAATAGAAAACAAAATAGGAGGTGTGAATCTCGTCGTTAGGAATTTTTGAAACGTGTTTACAATACCAACTGTTCTTAAAACTTTCCGCGATAACAATAATATTAGCAATCAATGTTGAATGTTAAAAAAAGAGAAAAAAGGAAACCTTTAAATGTGATGAAACCATTTTACCTATATACTAAATAGGAGTTATTAGTCAATGTATAGACAAATTGTTTATTTTTTTTTTTCGGTAGATGAATGATGGATAAAAATCACAAACGATTATTTTTTCGCTAAGGTTGAAGTATTCTCTTAGTTCCTGTACCTGTGTCAATAAGTTTAAATTTGTAAAGTAAACTTCCCTCTTCAGCAGTATTGATTTGATAAATTCCCCGTCCCCCAAAAAATCAATGAGCTCGAATATTATTGTTTAAGTGTTCATTTTGTAATTAATATTGTTTTTTTTTTATTGGTTACGGTGAGGTATTTTTGTAAAGTATGTATTTTATTTTTTTCTTATTTGTTTAAATATTTTTTATAGTCAATTAAACTTACAATTAAAATTAAATGCAAAAAGTTGAACTGCACGAAGCTATATAAAATGCAATAATAAGAATGAATGTGAATTTTTGTAGGTATTGTTAGAGAAAAAAACAAAAAAACTATTGTACAATTTTTCTTACTTTTTAATTTTTAATTTTGTATTGTTGTAGACAACTCAAATTAATTTCGATATGCTCATTTAGAAATTCAAAATTAAACAGAGATCTCAAAATTTTTATTATTAAGATTTTGTGTTTTCCTTTTGGATTAACTTTTTTTTTTCAAAATGATTCCTTACTTAATTTTTTGTTCTTATTAAAATTTAAAGTGTTGTAAAGTAATAAATAAAATTATATTGTATATCCTACTTGTAAGTTTGGAGAGAAATTAAGGTATAAAAAGTATTGTGAATATATTTTATCGTCTTTTTTATTTTCAACAACAATTACAAGCTATGCGTTCGTGGTTCGTGGATTAGTTGGATATTATCGTATGTGTATTTCAACTCAATCATACTCAGCGCCTATGGTAATGCTTAGTCTTCCAGGCAAAACCATGGTTTGATGATACCACTTATTTGTGTCTAAGACAACTAGAATGATTTTTGTGTATTAAATTTAATCAGGATAATACTGCATTCAGTCTCTTACTAATATCTCCTTCATTCATAACAATTTCTACTCGACTGCACCAAAAGTAGCACTCGGGAGGCGGCATCAAAATCCATTTCTTCCTTCCAGACAATTGCGCTTGCCAAGAGGGCAATCGGACATTATCCACCTGTGAAAAAAAAAACAAATTTTAATTTATTCAACATAGACGTCTGAGATAACACACATGCATATGTGCGCCCAATCCTGGAATGCCCATAAATATCCAGTCAACTGCATTGTTTTCGGAATTCGCAGGAAGAAAATAAGGTCGACCATAGTGTTGTCGTAGTTGTTCGGCAGTTTCTGAATTACAATTACTCCAACCAAAATACCATGCCTTTTCGTTCGAATCAAAATACTCGGGTGGATTCTCTAATGCTTCAAACAAATTTCGAAATCCCGATTTATATGGGAAAAACTGGCAGTTTAAGATTTTGTATTTAGACTTTGCCAAGTTGTAGGTGTCTTTAAAATACGAGTAATCAAAAACCTTTTCAAATAGGAAATGATATTAATAAAATTTGATAACACACAAATTCAAATTAAACAACCGTCAAAGATGTCCAGTTCGTGGTTGCATCTGTAATCACAACCGGAATTCCGGAATATGCAAATCTTTGTTCAAAATCTTCACTTGAAATTCTTGAAATTTTTTGAATTTTCGAAACACCTTGACAAAAATCACATACAACAGGTGGCCTAAATGCCTTCCGTATTCCATCGGGAAAGCCTATGGTGCACTAGGAACACTTTTGTTTTGGTGGATTTTTTTTTTTAGTTTCATAAATAATTAACGTACCTTACTGTTATTGGGATAAAAGGAATATAAAACCCAAACACAACCAGCAAGAAGGAAAGATACTATTGCAATCTTTTCTTTCTTACTCAAATAAAAATTCTCCTTCTTTAGCATAATTTTACCAAATTTTAATTCTAAAGGACTTATTTTTGAGGCCTTGCACTTTGATAGAAGTTCAATTAAACGGAGAGAAGTTTCTTCCATGATTTGGCAATTCGCAGAGGACCTTTTGGCTCAAATAGAAAACAGAGAATGATTTGCGATTCAAGCAAATAAGGTATAAGAAGATACTCTCACTATAAAACTCACCCCTAAATTGTGTGGATTCCCATTCAATAAGACCTATTTCACACTTCGCTTGCTTGCTTGCTTATCGAACAGCCACAGATGAATGTTTCCTTCATTGGGTCCTTTCGCACATATATCGAATTTAGAACACATCTGGTAAGCAATTTATTTCCAATAAAAAAGTAATTCATGTTTAAACTTAGTTTCTAATCCTTACATACACAAAGCTTGTTTGAAAATCTTTTTAAAAGAGATTCGTATTACGAAAAGAGAATTAAACGTATTCAATTTTCTTCCTTAACCATACATGGACATAATTTTAATTGAGTCAAGTCAACAGTTAAATGAATAATTTTCCCAGACAATTTTTATCAATTGGTAGACTAGAATCTAGATACAATTTAAGACGCCTCTATTAACTATGCATTTAGTTTTCGATATGCAGAACATGTCTCGTTGACCAAATTAAATGTCAGGCAACCATTTGAAAGAGATATATTTTAGCTACTGCTTGAAATTTCAGTTTTCAATGATCAATAAACCATTAAGGTCTTAAAAGAGAACTTAATTAACAAATAACGATCCATTAAAAGCTTCAAAGGGATTGTTAAAATACTTATCTATAGTGCTTATTGCCTGCATTTTCAGCCAGAAAACGATAAGATTAAAAGCTTATTAAAAATTAGACACAATCAACTTCTTACTAAATTAAATTTATCGCAAATTATAAAAAGTACAAATCAACCATGACCTTTACCTACACAAACTACTCAGTGCCTTACATAGACAAAAATTGATTCATTGGATTATGTAGGGGAATTTGGGATAAGCATGCATTGATGCCACAACCAACGAAAATTCAAAAGTTAAGAAAGAAAATGAAACACTCTTATTCAACTCGTTTCTAATAATTCAAAAGAGCAAAGCTTGAGTACAATTCCCATCTTTGGGCTGGTGCTCCAGTAACTTACTTAAGCCTCTTGAATGGTATACAAAGAAGAGCCGTGAGAATGATCGGTGATAGAGACATCACTGATTTATTCACTCCTTTAGACCACCGTCGTAACGTTTCGTGTCTCTCACTGTTTTATCGTTACTTCTACGGTAAGTGCTCTACAGAAATAGCCTGTTGCATTCTACCCCTTAATATGCTCATCAGTTTACACTCGAGCCCAACTTCGGTCATACGCTCAAGTATAGAGAATCGTTCTTTAGCCATACTACGTGAATGTGGAACTCTCTTCCACACTCTGTTTTCCCGATCATTGCAATGTTCAGGAATTTAAAACCAATGTACACCGGTACCTCCTCTCTAAACCCTTCCTTCTTTCCTAAAGCACTCACTGTGTCTATGGCATAAAAAGGGTATAAAAACCCCTTGAGCGTGTGCTCATTATATAACAAAAAAAAAATAAAAAAATTATTTTTTGAGATCGTCAGTACAAAATGGTATATGAATTGCAATTAACTTGTTTCACATTTAATTCAAACTCTCCTAGTTTGCTAAGAATTACCTATTCTGATGCGTCTTTGGCCATATATGACACCTAGCTCATAGACAAATTCAATAATCCTCCCTCACTTCGAACCTTGAAGACGAATTATGCACGTAAGTTCAGCATTTGTGTCTCTTTCTATTTTCACATAATTTCATTCCAGTCAACCATATTAAATCAAGAAAATCAATATGCCTTGCTTCTTCGGTTTCATAATAAAAACTCGTAAATAATATTCTATATAAAATTCAAATATGTATGTATTTTTTATTTATTTTGTATTGGTATTTGCCGCTTTTGCGAGAAATCTAATTTCACACACTTCCTAAAAGCAATTATTTAAATAAACAAACCGTGTTTATTGTTTTTGTATACCAATACCCAAGGTACAATTTTTTCGTCTCTCAAATTATAATGAATCAATGATAAAAGGTTACGAGAGCATGAGTAATGCAGAATTATCGTACCCCAAACCCCCCGAGAAAAACGATGCTGAACTTAACTGAATGATCTCGATATTCGCATATGAATACATCTAAAAAACCTGCCAGGCCTGTGTGATAATAATAATGTGCAATAAGCGCTCCCAAACACTTAAAGATCTACCTTGAATTTATCACCTGTTAAGTTATTATTAAGAGAGCGTCGCGTCGTACAGTCGTCAGTTACTTAAGTTAAGGATGGCAAGCTGTATTTACAAAAAGAGCTGATCCTACACTTGGAATGTCTGGAAGTAGGGATATCAAACAATATTATTGTTAGGATCGAACGATACCACCTTCCTAAATTTTTGTTGTTTGTGTTAAACGGTTTTATGAGTATAAAAAGGTGGATCAATAAAAAACAACAGATCATGTGTCCGGCTGCTAGTTCCAGTACCTAATGCAAGTTTAATATATTCAAATTCAAATGAACCGTAGTGTAAGCCTTGGATAAAAAAGAAAAAGCAATATTAAACTCGCGCTTACGATTTCTCTTCTCTAAAAGAAAAAAAAAACAGACAGGTAAATAAAAAAGAGAATCCAAGTTAGTTCGGTCTCTTATAACTTTTACATTTATACCAAACCTACCCAGTGTAGAAGGTAAATAAATCGTTTGCCTGGTATGGTATTTCGTTTTTAATCCGATTGTTAAGGCTTCCAGTGTTCATATGCCATCTATGAGCTGGCATTAAATAGTGAATGAGAAGCTCAGAACAGAACTGAAGTTATTCGCGGTGAGAGAACAACACAGACATCACCTGAAAAAGAAAAGTCTATTCGATTCGGCCTAACTTAAACAGTTGTGATTTCGGTTTGGGTGTGGTATAAAGGTACTCGTACACTCGGAATTTCATTTCGATAAAAAACCAATTATACTTATACATAGAAGAAAAAAAATTGTTAAAATTGGAAAAGGGATAACCTTAGATAAGTGGATCAATATTTTCTACATGGAATAAAAAAAAACACGTAAACTAAAAATAAAGAGAAAACGGAATAGAATTTCGCGGAGAATGAGTGATCAAGTGAATGAAAATCCAAATGACCAAAATGGTCATCGAGATATCCGGTTAACGGAAGGAAGTGATCCCATATCGGTTATTAATAGTCCATTGGACGTCGAAAGTGCAAATAAAAGAACCTGGGTGAAATTCGATGATGAAACAGAAGTAAAAAATAAAATAAATGAAAAATATTTATCTAATGCAGTCGGGGGAGACCAACCCGCTGCCGCCGTCAACATCGTCAGCACAGAAACAACAACAAAAACATCACTGGAAGCAAACAAGTTATCTCCACCACCACCGTCACAAAAAAACTCAAATACACAAGCAGTGCAACAGAGACAACGATTACCATTGCCCTCTTCTAGTTCGATGACGACGACAGCAGCGGGTTCTCAAATCGCTACGAAAACACGATCAAAATCTCCTGTACAGGTAAAGTTGAATATATTATGCGATATCACACTTAAAAAAGCCATGGGTTTTCGTCAGCTTGTGTGATCTGTCATTTTTTATGTTTTTTTTTTTGTATTTGTTAAAGAAAGTGTTTTGTAAACAATAAAAAATGTAGTTTAGGCATTCCTCTAGAGATTACATTAATTTGAATTGAATCTCTTCACTTCGATCATGTGATGGCGATCAGGTTTAATTTTTCTTTCAAGCCACTGGGTACTTTTCCTTTTTTTCTCAGAGATGACAAAACTTATGGAAATCATTAATTTCTAGTGGTAAACGTTAAACAGTTACGCTTAAGTGAAAACGTGCATTATTTATGTCTCGTAAAAGACGTAAGCATTGATGAGGAGTTAAGTTTCCTTTAATTGGGTTTATTCCAACTATTTGTGCATGTATGTACATGCATGGGGGTTTGTAAACATTGAAGATGAAAGTAAAACAATTTCCAATTTTGTCACGTGCATGTTTATTGTTGAGTAATAAGACTTGTTTTTTCTTATGAGATGTTTTTTTTTTCTAATTTTATTTAAATTCATATTTCCTTAACTATTTGGAAAATATTTGCTTTAAGGTAACAATGCAAATGCTAAATACGATTTTTTTTAAAGTTAGGTTTAATAGCTCTAGTGCCTTATTAATTACGAAACGTCATTGAAACGATTTAATAATTTTTATCACGTATACTTATGTATGTATGTTTTTGAAAAGGAGCTAATTAAATAAATCTAAGTTTCAAAGCAAACAGAAATATTTACAGACAGACGTTTTGGCAAAATCAAGGCCATTGAATTAAAGTAAAAAACAAAAATAGACAGGAAAAGGAAAAGATAATTAGGTACCTATGTTTTTTTGTCTGTGGTTCTTTAAATAAGGTTCACAGCACGATTATTGTTTGTAAACTGAAAAATTGATAAATGATAAGTATACGCCACGGTGTACTTCATAAGATTAAAAATGGCTTGATAAATGGAAGAGGCAGATGTTGTTTATAAAATTGATAACGAATATACCGTTAATGAATTTCCTCTTTTATTCCAGAGTCCGTCCATTACATCAGCGAGCATCACACCCGCTGTTCTTACTACTGAAAGTACACATGTTAATCTTAGCACATCGTCAACAACACCAGAGAAACCAGTTCCTCTCTCTAACATCACAAATACAAACAAACAAATATCCTTAAACAATGCAACATCTCCAGCAGTACCCAAACATGATGTTTCAATTCCGATTAGTTCCACCATGCGAACCATTGAACTTTCAACTGGAACAATTCGTGAAGGATTTGGTAATTTCAAACAAAAAAAATGTTCCTCCCATTTTGATTGCTTATTTTTTTAAATTCTACTTAAAGCGAACGGAGATGTTATTGTCACCCTGCTTCCATGCAATACAAAATGGCCTTGGGTAACCCCAGCAATATTCCGTCCAGAATTAGTTCCAGAGGAGCTAATGGCCCAAGGGCTTACAGTAAGCTTACGATGAAAAGAATATTTTCGTAGAAATAAAAGTTTTCTTCCGTTTTCAGTTAACTGTTGAAGAATACGTGAATGCAATGGAAACACTAGTCAATGACTACAGATTCACGCTGTATAACATTTGCTATAAGCGCATTCTTGTATGTTGGATTCTATTCGCTTTTTGTGTTCTACTGACCATGTTATTTTCGGGGCTCCAGGGAGTTGCTCTTTTCTCTCTTGGAGTGGCTTGGCTCTTCCTTAATGCTGCAGCGATCTTTTTATGCATGTGGCTCAAATTGCGGCTGTCGCGGGGATTAGAAAAATGTCTGGCACGAGTTAATAAGCAACTAATTAAGCACAAAATCCTTCTAGTTCTTGATGACAGAGGAAAGATATCATGTCATAAGGTTAATTTATGTTTCCTATACTTTGATTCCACACAATGTGTGGAGTTCTTGAATAGCTTCTTGGAACACACAGAGCAAAATGGACATAATCTTCAAGCTGGATGGGAAGCAAAGCTTGATCTGGACGTGAACGATATTGTGATTCAAGGAAGCAATCCAATGAGATTGTCAAGGAAACAGGTAAGAAATATTATAGTTGATGATAAATGCACCTTCATTCCTCTCCATCAGAGCAAGAATCTTAGAAACAAATAGTTTATAAGCTTAAAATTGCGTCTTTTAGTAGAAAAATATTCAACAGTGAGGCCTTATAGATTACGGTCTTAGGTCGTGCAACCAAGTTTCTTGCTTAGTCCCAAAGCCATTCCCTTTGATGAATATTTTGCAATTAGTATTTACAGTTATTAGCAAATTCGAAAACAGCTGTCGGTTTTATTTAATTTTAAATTAGTTTTAGTCTGATAGATTAATTTTGTTTTTTTTTTTTTTACAATTAACTACACAGGCAATAGCACAAGAAATATACCTCAGCTATCTGCAACGATGGGGTAAAGATTTTCTAAGGAGGCGTTTGGATTGGACTGTGCAAGAAGCAGGCGTTCACGAAACCCCACGGCATTTACAGTCCTCTATATGCCCATGTCAATACGAAGAGGAGATTCTACGAAATAAGATCAAAATGCAAAACCAAAGAAATCAATGTTGTGGTATCAATTGCTTAGGATTTTGGCTCTGATAACCTAAAAAAAACGCTTAAAAAGTACTTAATAATATTATGAATATATTTGCTTTTGTTTTGTTTAAGAAATTGTTTTTTTTTTTTTTGAAGTGGCATGAAATAAAAACGCGAGTACCTATGCATTTCAAACAGCACGCTATTACTATTTTATTTTTATTTATTTTTTATTTCCGTTAATCACGTTTATGGTCTTATGACAGGAATTTGGAATACGACTTTATTTACGGTATGCCTCACGTTGGGGTTTTGATGCTTTGAATGGCCTAATAAATGTTACCCCAACTCAACCTGGTCGACATTGTGGGAAATATATTTGTCCTTGTCAATATATTAAAGAACATATTTCCTGCAAGCCCCAAAGTAAGTATGTTAAACTGTCTATGAGTGCAAGTGTGGCACAAAAGAAGTGTTAAAATAAACCAAAATTGGAACAGTTTTAAGGGTTCTCTTATTACAATATAATTTTTTTCAGAATATCCATGCAGTTGCATCGCTTACCTATCGGATCCCCAGTTTCAGAATCGCTACTGATCTTTAAAAAAATAAAATAAAAAAAAAAAAAAAATATAGGTATTTATACGTTTTACTCTTAATAATTTAAATAAAAGGAAACTGAACATTATATAGTTCCCTCGTTCAAATGCTGCTACTGTACATAGCTTTGGCTGCCATTGTGTTGTTCGAGTAAAATGATTTTATTGTCTTAAGCTTGCTTCATTTTCCAAATTTCTGAGACTATATTGTAGACAATTTAATTAGAAACTGTTTTCTTTAAACACATAATAGTACATAAATACAGTGTACTTAGAGCTTTATAAACAGTTTTGATGGAGAACTGATTCATAAGGGCTATTTGTTGGAGGATTTGACGGCAAAGACTATCCACATTCAGAAGAATAATTTGTGACTAAAACATGCAAACAAAAATTGTATTTGGATAGCTATCAGACAACGTTCGTGTTTTTTTTAATTGTTCCGAGTGAATTAAAGAAAAAAACTGATTTAATCGATCTTTTTTTAATTTTTTATTGATAACAACATAATCTACAAGTTTTCGAACTGAATGTGGATTCTTTTTGTTGTGTACAATGGAAAACAATTGCAGAAAGTGCAGAAAAACAATTCGCGGCGAAACGGGTATAAGATGTGCTGGAGTGTGCGATAAAATCTACCATGCCGCGGCTAGTTGTTGTGGTTTCGATTCGTACACTGCAAATGCATTAGAAACTTGTGAAAATATAAGATTCATGTGCGGAGACTGTATTTTGTATATTCATAATGTCGACTTCGCTTTAAAAGATATATCGGCGGCGGTTAACAAAAATAGTGAATATTTAAAGGAATATAAAAATGAATTCGAAGTTGCGTTAGACAATAACAAACGGGAAGTTATGAATTTACTGCAAGCGATTGAAGAGAGATATTCAAAGAGAATAAATGAAATGAAGAATGCCCAAATAATATGTGAAAAGAGTGTGGAAGAAATAACAAAAATAAAAGAGTTTAGTAATGTTTTTAAAGAGCAGAGTGATAAACTATGCAATGATGTGAGAGAGATGACGAGTAGTAATAATAATTCAGTCATGGAAAGTATGAAAGGGATGACATCAGAAATAGTGAAAGAGCTTAAATGTAATGAAAAGAACAAAGGTACATATGCCGAGCAATTGAAAAAGCCAGTGGGTGTGAGTGCAAGTGCACCCGTAATATTAAAACCAAAGGCAAAGCAAGGAAGTGAAAAAACAAAGAGTGAAATAAAAGAGGCGATAAAGCCGTCGGCAATTAATGTGGGAGTGAGTGCAGTTGTAAATAGACAGGACGGTGCGGTTGCTATAAGGTGTGAAAGTAATGAAGCACGATCAAAATTGGCTGAAGAAATGAAAGAGAAACTAAGTGAAAGATATGAAGTGCATTTGCCGAAGATGCGTTTCCCTAAATTTTTAATTACAGGGATGAGTGAGGCTATAAATGAGAAGTCAATTATTGAGGCCATCAGAAAACAAAACAATATTCAGTGCGATGAAATGAAATGTATCAAGGTGTTCAAATCATATAAGAATCAGCGTTTTTATAACGCATTAATTGAAATTGATGGTAAAGGATTTGAAAGTGTTATGAATCTTAAGAAATTAAATATTGAGTGGGATAGATGTCCAGTATATGAAAACGTAAACGTATTAAGATGTTTTAAATGTTGGGGTTTCAACCATACGGCTAAATATTGTAGAGGGAGTTGCCAGATATGTGCAAAATGTGGGGAAGAAGGTCATGATTTTAAAGAGTGTAAAAGTGAAATAACAAAGTGCATAAATTGTAAAAAGGCGAAAGAAAAGCTCAATCTAAATGAGATTGATATCAATCATGACAGCAGGGATAGTGGTTGTAGATCACTTCAGAGAATGATGAAGTTAGAAAATGAAAAAATTTTATATTAGCAACCAATCCTTTTGGTTAAGAAGGTTGTTTTGTATTATTTAAATGCACAAAGCCTTCTTAGCAACAAGAATCAGATTGAGTGGTTGATGAGTGAGTGTAAACCTGATGTTTTAATAGTATCCGAATCAAGATTGACTGTAGATATTGAAGAATGTGAATATAGAATAAGTAATTATTCCCATATTAACTGTTTTTCAAACTCAAGGCATACAGGTGGAGTGACAGCTTATGTTAAAAGTGGATTGCGGTTTGAAATTGTGAATGTTACTGAGTTAGAAAATATGATTTGGATTTTAAAATTTTATGTATGGATAGATTCTAAAAAGTGGGTATTTGTTGGTGTTTACAGATCACCTAGCGCTTCAATAAATGAATTTTTATGCTTTTATGATAGATGGTGTACTGAGCATTTGGAGAATGAAAACAATAGAGTGATAATGGGAGATTTTAATATTGACTTGAAGGCGAATGATGCGAATAAAGTGAAAATGTTAGATTTAATCGTTGATCAAGGCGATGTACAACTGGTCAATGAATATACAAGAATAACAGAAAATTCTAGAACTTTGATTGATTATGTGTGTGTTAATACTGAGGTGCAGGATGATTTTTCTGTACGTGTTGATACAAATTTCAAAATATCAGATCATGAGACAATTAGAGTGGAACTAGAGTGCAATATATATAAAAATGTTTTAAAAAAGAAGAAAGTTCTTAGGTATTCAAAAGGAAAATTGGAAAATGTTTTGAATATCAATGGCTTTTCTGATTTGTTTCTTGAGGAAAGCTTTGATAATTTAACTTTTAAATTTAGTGATCTTATTGAAAAAGCATTTGATGCTATGTCGGTTGAAAAAGTTGTGAATGTAAAAGTGGATTGCCAGTGGTATAATAGTAGTTTATGGAGAATGAAGCAAGAAAAAATAAGGGCCTTTAGAGATGCAATTTATAACAATAATACAGATAATTGGCAAAAATACAAAGCAATTAGAAATAAATATAAAACAACATTAATTAAAACAAGAAATGAATATATTTGTTCACAGCTACAATCTAACAGTGGTAACCAGACTGGAACATGGAGGATGATCAAAGCGCTTATATTGAAAAATAATAAGAGCAAGGATATTCATAATGTTATGTTTGGTGAAGAATCGTTGAATGATGAGAGTATGATTGCTAACAGATTTAATAGTTATTTTGTACAGAGTGTGATTGAAATTAATACATCAATTCCTTTCAGGCAGTACGATTCTCTAATTACACAGCTTGATTGTGAATTTAAGTTTCGATATGTGTCGGTAGAATCACTATATAATCTCATAAAAAAATTAAATAATAAGAAGGATATAATTGGTGTGAATAGAGATATAATTTTGAATTCGATTGAGTTGATTGGTCCAGTGCTTGTTAAAATATTTAATAGTTCCTTATGTTGTGGATTATTTCCAAGCAATTGGAAGGAATCGACTGTTATCCCAGTGGAAAAGATTGCAAATACTGTTAGATGTGATGAATTTCGACCGGTGAATATGTTGCCTACTTGTGAAAAAATTCTAGAACGTTTGGTAGCTAATCAGTTAAAATTATATTTGGAAAATAATAAGATTCTTATTCCTGAACAATCGGGATTTAGAGAAGGTCATTCGTGTGAAACTGCTTTAAATTGGTTAATTTATGAATGGAAAAAAGAAATTGATTGTAAGAATTCAGTGATTGCGGTATTTTTGGATTTTAAACGTGCGTTTGAAACAATTGAAAGAGGCATTCTTGTGCAAAAGTTGGAAAAGTATGGAATAAGAGGTAACGAGCTAAACTGGTTAAGGTCATATTTGACAGGAAGAACGCAGAGAACAAAAGTTGGGAATATGCTGTCTGAGCCTTTGGGTGTTGATCTTGGGGTCCCCCAAGGATCTGTGTTAGGTGTGATACTATTCCTTTTATATATAAATGATGTGAAATGTGTTTTGAAGTTCTGTAAGATTATGTTGTTTGCGGATGATGCTTTAATATACATCAGCGGAAAAAATGTTGAACGTTTGGAACAATGTCTAAATGAGGATCTAGAATCCATTAATAATTGGTTAGAGATGAATAAAATGAAATTGAATGTGAGGAAAACAAAATGTATGAAATTTAAAGTGAATGAACAAGTCAACATTTGTATAAATGGAGAAACGATTGAATGTGTTGATAGTTTTAAATATCTTGGTGTTGTTTTGGACTCGAAGTTGAATTTTAAAGATCATGCGAGATATGTGTGTGGTAAAAATTGCCAAGAAAGTAGGATTTTTGAGAAGAATAAGAAAAGAGTTGACTTTTGAAAGTGCTTTACTTCTCTACAATTCAATCGTGTTACCTCATTTTAACTATTGTGCGTCATTAATGTATGCATGTCAACAGGAGATTATTAATAGGCTGCAATTACTTCAAAATAAGGCAATGAGAGCAATCTTAATGGTGAATGTATATACCCCAATAAGAGTGATGTTAGAAATGTTGAATTGGATGAATGTGAAACAAAGACTGAAATATAGTGCGATGGTACTGATATATAAAATGAAAAATAAAATGGTTCCTGAGTACTTACAGGTTAATGTGGTGAACGTCGGAGATATACAACCATATAATTTAAGAAATAATGATAATTTTAGACCTTTGCGTTGTGTCAGAAGTAGTACACAGGAATCGGTAATGTATGTTGGTATGAACTATTTTAACAACCTTCCAGGTGATATAAAAAATGAGCGTAGTGTTTATTTGTTCAAGAGAAAATTGAGTTTTTATATAAGAAATGAATGATTTTTGTCTTTTTTTTCTAAATAGGTTTCCAGCCTTATATATTGAGACTATGGAGCTAGGCATAACATCAGAGCCTAATCTTCTATAGGAAGATAGGTAATCTTGGCGAAAGCCGAGATGGTTCCAGAAACTCTGTTATTACTATTAGAAGCCGGTTATAGCTATCAGAAAAACAGATCAGAAAAAAAATTCTTTTCCAAATTTGACTACTCTAGAACTTCATTTGAGCAAAAATATTGCTGCAATTCGACGAACGTTTGTTTGAAATATTTTTTTCAAAAAAGAAATAAAATATTTATGACCGAATTTAATTAGAAAATTGAATTTAAATTTTTTTCTGATGAGATTTCATTTTTCTGACCGGTTATAGCTTTCATTGAAATGGATCTGGAAAAATCTTTGAATGGGTATTTCGATCGGAAATCACTCCAAGAATTTTAATTGACATAAAAATGTTAAATTACACACTTATTTTTTCATTAATATATGTTTTCCATTTTCCGGTTGTAAATTCATTTTCCTGAACAGCTGATTGTATTATGTCAAAAAATAAAACAAACCGTTCCAATGATTTGAGTTTCAATTTTGTACAATTCCAATGATCTGTGTTTCAACTTCTCACAGTTCCAATGATAGAATTACGGCAGGACAAAATTTCCGGATAGAAATTTTCAATGATTGCTATAACCGACCTATCAGAAAAATTCCAATGATGTGTTTCAATGAAGAAAACCAATGATAGCTATAACTGGACCCTAAAAACTTCAAAAATATTCCATTTCGTTTTTCTCATGTGTTTCGATTTTTTTCTGTTCCAATAACATCAGAAAAAATTTGTCTGATGAAAAAAGAAAAATGTCATAAAAAAGCGCGAAGCTGGACTGACGTTTAATTTCTGACACAAAATTCTTGGTTGCTATAAACGGTAATCAGAAAAATGTTTCAAGTTTTCACTGTTCCAATTTTTTCTGATGGATTTTTCTGATAGCTATAACCGGCGACTTACATGATCTCCAATTGCATTTGGAATAGTTCTATATTTTGTACTACAACCCAACAACAAGTAGTTTTTTGATCATAACTCGGTAACCAGAGCTCTTTTTTCCAGCACTCGGGTAGAAAGTTACAGTCAAAAAAAAGAAATTTCTTTCAATATCTGCATTAAGGTTTGTTTGCCTTCTATCCCTCACTGCAAACCAAAACTTGAAACCCATTTCAATGAATAGAGTTCGATCAGACCTTTCTTTTGATGTATCATTCGATAGGTTTTGGACGATTTTTTTGTCTGTCCAAAATGTGGGCATGATTTTTTTCGAAAATCTTGACGAAATCGATTTCGCTCAATTCTACATATTTCATAGTTCTCATTATCCTGAGCTTATTCCTGAAAGCCAAACTCAACTCCGAGCTCTAGTTGTCGAGATATTTGCATAAGCTCATAAGCTCTCATATGCTACCTACTCTCCAAGGTCATTCCGTTCTCTGGAAAAATGCATCGTTGTAAAAACTTTAACTTCAACATTTCGATTTTTCGCCACCGATCGCAGCGTCATCTATTATGTATACATCCATTTTTATACATATATTCAATTATGCATAACAGAGAAATCGAATTAATTTTTTTCTGAGTGAAGTAGATTTCTAGTAATAAGGGATGGTTCGAAGTAGGAAGTATTTATTAAAAAAATCGAAGTAGATCTACTTCGAGAGAAGCAAAGTGGTAACGCTGATACAGTGACCTATCTAGAACCTTAGTTAAATAATTGTTGACAGTTCCTGTCAAGTCAACAGAACAAACAAGAACAATTACTGCCATCGTCAACAGAAGATATTTTAGTTTTTATTAAAATAATAATAAAGATTAGAGATGTTTAAAAAAAATAAAAACACGGTTCAACCACCTACTTCACCGTCAACGAACGAAATACTTGAAGACATTGCAACTTTTCATGTAGACAGACAAGTAAAAAGTAAAAGCAGGAATCTAGAACCAACTCACAGTCTTGGTGAATGGTGGAAGGCGTTTGAAACCTTTGTTGAAGATATCGAGGATTTATCATCTATTCACACCGAAATTAATGGATATAAATTGAAGCTTGAATCCGCTAAATTAGATGTTGAAACTAAATCCAAATTAATTAAAAACGATATAAGTGAAAATCTGAGAGCTGCAGCTATAAGTTAAACTTTATTTTTTAACGAATGTCATTTTTATGCTCACAAAACAAATAGATAATAAATTAATAAATTTACACTGATTATGATTTTCATTTTTTATTATTTTATTTTGGTAAAGTTTGGCAATCCGGTGCTGTCTTCCTTGTTTTTTGTAATTAAAAAGGGGGAGCAGAAAACGTCTGTGTATTAAAATCTGACAGTAAAATTCTGGAGTTAATAATTCAAAATTCTTAAGATTGTATGATTATGTCTTATCAACAAATTCGATTTAATAAATATTAAGAAGGAAATGTACATTTTTGCGGACAGTGGAATTCGTCTGTGGCGCATTTACAAAAGGATTGTCGCAAATTTATCATATTTCACATTAGTTTAATTTTTATTATACGGCCAAAGTAAAGTGGCAGCACTTTACGAAAATAGTAGTTACACTTTTATACCATTGAATCCAATGACGTAACCAATAGTCGAGTCGAAACGAAACCAACTTTTTTTTTCGCTAGTAATAACCTGTCAAACATTTTCTTCCTCGGTCGCGGTCCAATCAAAATTTATTCAATTAACAGAAAACTTACCAAAAAATGGTAAAACTATTATTAAAATAAAGTAAAATAAAGGATCCCGCCATTTAAATACCTTCTTTAATATATATAAACCGATTTTTGTTGCTTAGTTTTCCTAAAATAACACATTGGAGGTAAAATTTTCTTGACCCACTTTGTTTTTGAGGTTAAAAACATTTGCAATTGCCCAGCAAAAAAAATTAAAATGAATATAATTAATTTGCCAGATGAAAATACCACTGTTGCTTATCGTCCTATCGATATATTGCTATTGCGATAGATTCGCTATAGTGGGAGGTGATCATTCCTTCGAAGATAGTGACTTCGCTGAATTCGAGGACTTTGATACCGATGAAGAAGATTTTGAAAGCAATGGAGCCACAATTGGTGATTTCAAGGAGAGCGATGATAATGTAGTGCATAAAGAACTTCCTGTACAACAGCTTAATAAAAAATCAGATAGTGATTTTGCTGCTATGAACGATGATGAAGAAGACGGTGTAGTTGAGGACGATGACAATGAATTCGAACACTTTCAAGATGAAGAGGAATTTGAAGGTTTCGATGGTGGTGACGTAAAAGACCTCCCAATAGATCAAAAAGCTCCTGAACCCAAATTGACTGTTGCCAAAATTCCTCTTCACTTCAGGTAAAAGTTAATAAGAACATCAGATCTTTTTACATCGTTTTATATTTATAGGACTCATTGGGATTCCTATTGGATGGAAATGTTGATGTTAGGAGGTCTCCTCACTTACTTTGCCAATTTCTTCTTCGGCAAATCCAAAAACTCAAAATTAGCACATCTTTGGTTAAATACGCACAGATCTCTATTAGAAGATAACTTTGTTCTAGTCGGTTAGTTTATATTGTTTTTTGTCTTTTATTTTACGATTAAAACTGTTCCTTTGTTCTACAGGTGATGATGGAAAAATGGAGAACGAAAATCCTGGTCTCAACAAAGAGAGCGAAAGTCTTTACACATTGTGGTGTTCTGGTCGAACATGCTGCGAAGGAATGTTGGTTGAGCTCAAAATGATTAAGCGCCAAGACTTAGTGGCACTTATTGCCGGCCTGATGAGACCACAACAAGACCAAATCCATATAAAGGTTGAAATCTCTAAAGACTCAATGGATTCGTTTGTTTTCTGTGTTGGCTCGAAGAAAACCGTCACTAAGTTCTTTAAGGAACTTGCTGATTTGGTAAAATCAAATCCATATTATTGCAGATGAAATATATTTATTAAAATAATGCCTCTGTCTTCCTTAGAACAAGTATTGTATTCTAGTCAACAAACCAGAGGATAGATTTAATTTACCAAGTGGATTTAGCGTGCTATCGGAGATACCTGAAGCCACATCGGCATTATTAGAGTCACGCGTTGTGGCTGTTCTAAGCAAGTACCAACAATTCATCGATTATATTCATATTTCGGACCAATTCAGTGGTCCAGTCCAGCAGGATGATCCAAATAATTTGAAACAACCTGAAGTTCGACGCATGCTAATGGCTGGTTTTAATTTACCAAAGAACTGCGATATGGAATCGGTCAAGCCGTTGCTTGTTTTAGTTTTCTATATAATGGAAAAGTTAAGAAGCTATCGATTGTCCAAAGACGTAAGTTTTATTCGGTTTTATGGAGCTTGTTCATTTATAAAATGGGGGGGGGGGCTTTATTTTCTACAATGTAGGGTAAAGCAAAAGCCGAAAAGAACCGTCTACGTGTAGAAGAAGAGTTCCTTAAGAGTACCCATGCAGCTCGTGCCGAAGCAGCCGCTCAACGTCGGGAAGATAAGCGCAAGCAAGAAAAAGAACGTGTATTGGCTGAAGACGATCCCGAGAAACAACGCCGTTGGGAGCTCAAGGAACAGAAGAGACAAGCCAAGAAAAAAGCGCCAAAGATGAAGCGCTTGGCCGTCAAATCACTTTAAAGTTTGTTCTACATCGTCCAATATGTTTGTAGAGAAAAAAGTGTAATATTTTACTAAAGTTCAATTTCAACATTTTATTGGAATACACTGCTCATTGGATAAGAAACATATATGATTTTTAAGTGTTTTAATTTGTTTTTGAGCTGAATCGAAGCTATAAGAGAGGGTGCTCAGTTGGCTTTGCATTTCCTTAATGACAGATTCTCGATCGGTTATAGAGAGAGAGGCATTCGCCCTGCATTGTGCTAATTCTTTTTCCAAAGTGTCGATTCGTGAGTTCATGGAGAATTTTGACATTTCAAATCTTTCTTTGGTATTAGTAATAATCTTGGCTGATTCACATCTCATTGTATCCAAGTCGAGTTTTGCCTTGACCAGTTCTTCTGATATAATCTCTTTTTCCTTTGTGAGTTCTTCGACTTGATTTTGTAAAATAACCAGTTCTTTTTCAAGGCTAGCAAGTTTTTGGGTACAATCGGGTTTTTCTGGCTTCGATAGCATATTTTCTTTTATGGATTTTAATTCTTTGCAAACCAACCTTAGCTGACCTTCGAGTTCATCACGTTCCTTCACCGCTGAAGCTAATTTTATTTGCTCGTTTTCCAAAAGTTTCGGATACTCAGACAGTTCAGCCAGTTGTTCTTTGAAATTGGCTTTGATTCGTTTTAATTCAGCCTCGATTTGTGCTTCAATACGTTTGTTATCCATTTCGATTTTAAGAAGAGTACCTTTTTGTTCTTCAACTTTTTGTTGAGAGTCCATGTACTTTCGACGATATTCATCTAGTTGTTCTGATTGTTCTTTTATGATACATTTGTATTCTTCTTGTTCATCTTTCATGTCGTCGACTTTTTCTCTGAGTAATTTGAGTTCAGCTTCGGAAACATTATTTTTTGATTCTGAATTCGTAACTGCTCCTCCGCAATATCCTTTTATTCGTCCTTTTAATTCTTTTATTTCAGTATCTTTCTTTGAAATGCAACACAATATTTGAGCATATTTTTCTTTCATTTTCTCAAGCTCGTTTTTTGATTTCTTCTCTTTCTTAGATTTAACCTCTTCCTTGACAGTTTCATTTTCTTTACACATGCATTTGAGGGATTCTTTGAGGTTATCAACTTCGTTTTTTAAATAATCCATGTGAAGCTCCATATTCGAACATGGCTTTGGTTTTTTCGTTGTTTTCTTGGAACTGCACTGCATTTGGCTTTGGAGCATTTTCAACTTGCAAGTTAAACGTTTTATTAATTGGTCTTTTATACAAATCTCTTTTAGAAGTTGACATGAGTCGATATCACCAATCTGTTCTTTCTCGCCTGGACAGGGTGGCTTACAGGGTTTTCTCTTTCTTTTGTCTTTCCTGGCTGAACAGTCATGTTCCTCTTTTGGTTCTTTGGATCTCAAACCCAATGATGTCATTACATCGAAATGTCCGATACTTGGGAATCCATCGTCTTCAATACTGGCAACAATCGGAACTGCTTCCCAACATTGACCTGGTACCTCGTTTTGCATTTTAATGGCTGCCTTTACCATGCACTGCAGTTTAAGGTTCTCATCTTCCAAAGATGATCGCAGTTTTTTAATCTCTCTCAATTGGCATCTTGTCAAACAAGGATTGTCACAAGCATCGAAGAGTTCATTTTTTAATTTTTCGACTGTTTTATTTTGTTCTTCTATATCACCAAGCAGCTTAGCATATTCAAGTTTATGTTTCTTTTTTTCTGCAGCACTCATACCAGTGAACGAATCGCTCTAGAAATTAATTTTCTTAAAACTATTAATATAAATGTGCATATAAATTGATGGAGTATAAAAAACCTTTTCATCGTCGCCCTCTTCTCCTCCTTCGAAAACTTCCTCCGAATCGAAATCATAAACCTCATCTTCCGGATGAAACAGTTCCTCTTCTTCTTCGCCTGCTTCTTCAGCACCATTAGCTGCATCCATTGGATCCATTGTTGTTTTTAGTTTTGTTCTTTATTTTTTAAACATCCAAAACTTAAAATTTTCAAAAGTATATGTTTCCTTGTTTGTTCTAACTGAAAATTTTTATATTTTAACTATTTGTTATTTTTTTTAATTTATTTTATTTTTTGAATTTATAGCTCATGAAGCTAAGGCTGTTGTGAAGATTTGCTACAAAAATATTGTAGTGATTTTTTGTCGAGTGTTTCTTTGAAATTTACTTTTTCTAAATAATTTCAGAGACAGTAACAATACTGTTCAATTTTGGTACCACCTCTGCTTCGTTTCAAAAAACAAAACAAAACACATTTAAATTCAACAACTTTATTTCCTTAAAGGAAGAGTACACAATTAAACCATTAAAAAAAAAAAAATAGTTGCAAAAGAAAATAAATACAAAATTTATCATTCCCTTCTCAAATGATCGTAGTAACAATTACCAGTTGTACTATTATTGTACTCGAAAATTTCTTCATAAACCTTTGTTGCATTCTCAAGTGGTGATGCATCGTCATTAGATGCATTAAGCTTACATGAAATTTTATTGCCATGGCCAGTACAATTGCAACCTGCCATTGGAATCTCGTAGCCTTGATTTGCTATGCTAGTTGCATTGTTGAGTGGCAATTGCCTGACTATATCGAATCTCTCAGCTGAACTTCGAACCAACGGAAGACTTCGATAATAAGATAAATGGAAGACCTTCTGACAGTTTATCCAAAGATACAACAAGACAAAGAGGAATGCTATTCCAACGGGAAGCATAAAAACAATAACCAAGGCTTCAGCCTTTTGATTTCTTCTTGATTCTCTCTGGCCACCATAGATTATAGTGAAGTTTTTTCTTGAGTTTTTTCGTTCATTCGTTGAGGCGTCCAATGGTATATTTTCAGCAGGATATGTAAGGCACTCAAGTCCGTTTACGTTAATTTTTGAAATGAATTTTTCATAACGAAACACTTGATAATGTTCGGGCAAATTATATGAAATATTAACAAGCCACAGACAATTCCAAGGGTTTCCGTCGATCAACACGCGCAGTTCAATATTTAAAACAAGCATTTCAGTGACGTCATCAATGTATTTCAAATCATTTCTACGCAAATCGATTGTTTTTAAATGACGCAGTGAATTCGCAACCATCAACATCGAAAAGTATTTAAGCTTATTTTGTTGTAGATAGACATAATCCAAATGATGAAGATGATCAAACTGGTGGAGTGGGAGACTAGAAAAATTGTTTGAACTTAAATCGAGAAGTTTAAGGTGTGTACAATTTTCCATAAACAATTGGGTAAGCGAATTGCCACTTAAATTTAATTGAGTAATCATATCGTGTCCTCTTATGGTGGCCGAAGTGATCTTGCAGTTGGTAAGAGTTAAGTTTTTGAGTGTTGGTGGAGCAAGTATTTCAATGGTTTTGTTCTCGAATTTTGCTCTATTTATAGTTAAGACGTCCAGCTTGACTGGACAATGTTTTAACATTTCACTCGATATAAAATCAATGTGACTTATATGTAGGCTCTTCAATTTGAGGAGGTTTTCAAACAATTTTGCATAACGTAACCGTAGGTTCACTTCATCAATAATTTTTATTTCTCTCAACGCTTGCAGCCTATCGAATGCATTTGGATGTATGTGCCTCAAATTGTTTCTGATGAGTGTAAGGGATTTTAAACTTGGCAAATTTGAAACACTAGACGCACTCAGACTTGCAAATTCATTGCGTTCGAAATGCACATTTTCCAACAAAGTGCCCCCACCGCAAATGATCTCATAGATCTCGTCAAAATGAAAATTGTTCAAGTTCAACGAAGTTATTTTGTTGCAATTTGGAATATATTCAAAACCGAATGTGTTTGCATTCAGGGTCATCCCGCAGCCATCCAAAGTCACTGAGTTAATGTTTTCGTAACGGCGCCTTACAATTGAACTAATGGTATCATTGTACAAATTCTCAGAAACAGAACAATTCACTATAATGGGGAGAATGTTATCCGAATTCAAATGCAAATTCGCAGTTATTAGACATTCGTTAGAACTCCAACAGGAATTGGTTGTAACATCATAATCGAGTCCAACGTCCGAAATGGATGGTGTGGATGTTTCTGCTAGTATAACAGCCGATTGCAACACAACCGTCAGACCGAAAATACATTCAAAAATTAATGTCAACACACGCAAGAACATACCGCTTAGTTCTCGACCCGATTTGAACTGGCCGAAGGAGATTCGGAAATTCCATTCAAACATACTAGCTGGCGACTGGGGAGATTGTTTTGTTTTAAAATTAATTTAAAAAGAAATTCGGTCAGTAGCCTAAGCAGCGCCAAAGTCTGTAAAGAGGTGATGCTATTACGATTGAGAAAAACAGGCAGGGTAGAAAGTATTCGTCCTCAATTTGATTATTAAAACCTTATATGAACCTCTGTGTTTTTAATGTGAACTGTATTGTTATATTCAATAAATAAAATTAAACATCCCCTTATGACGCAAACGCATGTACAAGCATTTTGACAACAACTGTTCAGCGTTCAACTTCATTGACTGATTAAATTGTTCCCAGCATGATTTTTTTCCAAACAGACCATTTGCTCACCAATAAATAAATACTCTTCTCTATCCAAAGCCGTCCGCCACAGTCTAAATATAGAATTTGCAGTGATTGCCTCCACCTTTCCTCATTACAATAGCAGTTCGATGGTATGCGGTGGCGGCGGCACGGCAGCAGTTTAAAAATTCAATTTTGTGTTTGTTTAGGTTTTTATTTTTCGGAACAAGAATTTTGTTTTGGTTAGTATATTGAGGAAGAGGGCGAAATGAAAAACTGTTTACAGCCTAATGATGTAATACATTTTGAGAAAACTTTGAAATTGCGTTTTCTTTTATTTTGAAATATCGAACCTTGAACTTTTTCAATGTTCGAATTTCAAAATAAAAAAAAGGAAGGAAATTTCCAAAAATTATAAATTCAAAATTGTTTTGTTTGAAGTGAACCTACATCTACATCATGACAACGATGTGGGTTTACTTCAAAGACCAACAAAACGAATTTATTTGGCTTTTTCAGGTATAGGGGCACCGCCAGAAATCGAATGGATATGTTTCCTCAGCATGCGAATGTGTTTTTGGGACACCTCGAAATTGTGAACGAGAGTGTTTAGCTGCTGATGAAGTTCGGCTATGAGTTTGTCGCGTTCTTCAACCAAGTCACTTGTTGAGTTTCGACTTCGCGTCAGTTCGAGTTCAAGATCGAGTATCTTTTTTTGAAGCAAACGCTGTTGAGACTCGCCGCGTTCTTTTTGACGCGTTATATTAGCGGTATTTTTCTTTGAAAGTTCTTCATTAATACCTTTCAATCTCTTCAATTCCTCTATTAAAGTACGCTTTTCGTTCTTAAGTACATTATTTTGATTTCTGAATATCTTCAGATCTTTTTCACTCGCTTTCAACTTGGTAATTGTATTGGCTCTTTTTTGAGCTGCTTCGACTAGTTTTGCTCGTGTTAATGTGAGTTCATGCTTGACTTCCTGTAACCTTGTAATTAATTCGCAATTTTGCTTACTCAATTTGTCGACTTTAATTTTCTCTTTTTTTAAAGCTTGTGGCAATTGAGCTACTTCTGCAATTTTTTCTTGCAGTTTCTCTTTCAAGGCATTTATATTTGAATTCAATTCGTTTTCAAGTTGACTATTTGCAAGGTTAAGCTTTTGAATTTCATTTTTTTGTGATTTGATTATGTTCTCCGCTTTGAGGTACTTCGATTGAAAACTATTTAGCTGTTCTTGTTGAGAACTAATTAGATTTCGAAAGTTTTCCTGTTCCTCTTGAAGATTTTTCACCGTTTCATAGAGTTTTGATAGTTCATTTGAATCTCTTGCGGCAACTGGAGTTGTCTTGACGATTTGTTTCAAAGTTTTGAGAATAATTTTAAGATCTTTATTATTTGATTGCTTCGGTTTTTCGCTTGTTTTTTCAACTATGATTTTTTTTCGGGGTTCTTTTTGGCTCTTTGAGGTCGTTAAGGGTGGTGATCTTGATGACTGCTGAAATATCTGAGTGTATTTTCTTTCCAACTTGTTGTCCGAAGAATCGCTGTCATCACTTTCCGCTGAATATCTATCAATAGCAAAATAATCCCCGTGTCGTTCTTGGAGTTGACTGAATTCCAAGTTGAGCGAAATTCCCTTCTCTCTGAGATTTTCCATGTTGAAGGAACTTGTATTACGCGCTGTTTCCATTTGCTCCTCTGGGTCTTGATCGTCATAGGAACACGAAGATTTTGAACTACGGTATGATCTGTATATTTTTGAATCGCTTGCAAAACCACTGTCGCCAATGTTTTTGTCTTTAAGTGGACTTCGTGGACATGTCTTATCTCTGCTCCTATTACTATTCATGCGTCGGGTATTGTTATTGTCCACAGATGAAACACTGTCTTCACTGTTTTCCTTTGTTTGTGCCAGTCGACAGGATTTTCTACACTGAGAATTGCGTGGAATGCTCTCGATATTGCCGTGAAATGAGGAAACTAGAAAGTCACCTCCGAATTTTGACCGAACTCGCGGGATTGCCATTTTTGATTTGAAACAAGAGGTTGTTTAAATTTTTCAATAGTAAAATACAAAAAAAAAAATGTAATAAGCTGTGGACAAATGAGATAGTGTGGTTAGAAATGTGATACATTTTTAAGTTAACAGTTTCTCACCTAACCAAATCAGGACACAAAAAAAGGGACGGAAATTTCAAACATTCAAAACTATTGAAATTGAATTATTAGTTGTCACTAAACGAAAATTTTTTTATTATTGTTCACAGAAAAAGTAATGTTTTTATAAATGGAGTGTTTTGTTCCTTACTTGGAACAAAGAATGTTAAGCTAGTTACACAGTCACATTTCGAAGAATTCACCACAGAGCAATTGAGGAGTGAACAACTGTTGCTACAAAAGGTTTGATTTCCTTACCAGGTTCTTGAAATAAAACTTTTCAGTATAATTATTTTTTGTTGTAACTGTTTTTATTTGTGGCAAATAAATACAAAGTTGTCTATTAGACCTTTTTTTTCAAATGCTCTCTTAGAAGACAGGATTGTTATGTTATAAAAATTGTACAGTAATGTTCACAATAAAATAATACTTTGTTTTATCAATCTCAAGTGGTTGAAGATGATGGTGTGTTCTTAACCTTAAAATCTTGAACTAGAATTCTCCTTACAACGAGGCTCGATTTGTTTCGCTTCGGTTTAGAGGACGTTTTCGACTTTTCCGACGAATTATCAGATTTTATGGCTGAATTTGAAAAATGGACAGTTTTTGTGGGTAAAGCTTCATCGGGAAAAAGGTCTTTTTGAGTTACCAAAATCGATGGTCTTAAGTTGGGACTGTTGGCACATTTGGGAGTTTTGGTGGTATTCAGATGGGTATCTTTGGTAGCGGTATTTGGCAGAGTGTGCTCTCCATGACTGTTTGCAAGGAATATGTTTTCTTTGTTGTCTACATTCTGTGAATCAGTTTTTATACATCCAGTTTTTATCAGTTTTGGGGAGCTTTTCATTTTTTCATTTGATTGCTTGACAGAAGTAGATTCTGATTTAATTATAAAATCGTCCTCAAAAATGTCTATTTTCTCATGTTTGGAACTTGGAATGTTTTCAGTTTGTTCAATTTTAATGTTTGCCTTGTCATCCTGTGTTGGCTCATCGCCATCTAATTGGATAATAGTTGATCCGAATTTCTCAGTTTGACAATTTGTTCCTTTATTTTTCGTGTCTTGACCTTGAGGACATCCGACATCAAAATATAATTGAGGTCTAGCAGTTCTCAGTTCACTTTCACTAAACGTAAAATCTCTGCTACTGAAGACCTTAAACTCAATCTGATTGTCAGTAAGCAAGGATTCGCGATCAATCAAAATGCATCTTAGTTTCAGAGCTTCGAATCTCCACCTACGATGAAAATTTATTTATTTTGCCTTATTTAGATTTGTACAATGATTTTCGTTAATTTACTTAGCCAGTTCTTGTTGTGAGTTTCTGAGGTTTTCCTCAAGAATTCCCATTTGAATTCGGTTGCTGTGCATTTCCCGCTTCAATTCGTCGGTTTCTTTTCTTTAAATTAAATAGTTTTGTTTAATTTGTTTTCATTTAATGATATTAAACACACACTATTAAGTAGTTATTGGCTTTGGCTATACAAACGGTAACTTAATGGTAGCTTTATGGGTTAATACGCTTTGATATATTTCTAAGTTAGTAACACGCAATAAATAGGACGAATACGATTAATGTTTTACTTAGAACTAAGTAGCTTGTTTTTGTGTGGGGGAAGATTTTTGATTATTTACATTAGAAATTTAGCAAATGAAATGTGTATTGCAGTTGCTCTTAGATGTTGAGCTAAATAAAATATTTTTGAAATTGCATACTTGCAGAACAGTAACATAGAATCTAGCCATACGACTCCTTTTTCGTTAGCTATTGAGAGCAGTTCTTGCTGAGTGAACATCAGCTTCTTTTCTAAGTCTTCGTTTTGTTTGAGAAGTTGTAAGATTCGTTCGTTCAGTTTTTCTAAAATTAAAAAAAAAGCAATACAATAGTGGTTATTGTTTGCGTTAAAGTTTTATATTTTTAAATAATTTACAGATACGGAAAACACTTCACAACCAAATCAATACACAACCCAACAACAAAATAACACAAGTTATGTTAAATGGCTTACCCATTTCAGCAAATCGATGCCATTTTGGTAATAACATGCAAATAAATAAACGAATGCTAAATAACATTTGAAGCACCCCACCTAATCACTCAGACCATGGATATGAAAAAAATTTCTAAAACGAAAGGAATATTGAATGATTTAAGTGTTTTCCTATTCTGTAAAGTCCCATTCAAGGAGGATGAACAACAGATACAAACTCTTAAACAGTGAACTATGTCTATCAAATCAAACTCAAGTTTAAAAAATGATTTACAAAACAACAGAAAGTCCTTTACATTAGGAAAGTGAATAGTTCTACCTTTATATGCTTTGTCAGCGTTGCAGAATATTGTGCTGCAAGTTTGAAGCTCTGTATGCATTGCAACGTTCTCCCTTTTCAGGCGCCGTATTTCATTTTGGCTTTCATTGAATATCTTTTTCATTTGGAGATAGCTCTTCTTTTGACTAGCGAGCAGTTGCTTCATAGCCTGTCGCTGATCATCGACCTCAGCAAACAAAGAATTGCCTTTACGTTCTAAAATTAAATAAGAAGTGTTGTTGGTTCGAACGGCAAAGATAAGATTTTTTAAACTTTTACCAGCGTTGTCGGGACACGATGTGAGTTGAGCAATTTTGGCATTCATCTCGACGACTTGCTCTTGAGCGCTCTCAAGCAAATGAGTCTTCTCGTCGATTTCTTCGCGTTTGGACTGCAGATTTTCCTCCAAGCAAAGAACTTGATCCTTGAAGATTTCTAAATGTTTCTAAAAAATTTGGATTTGTGAGAAAAACCTCAATTATTAAACACCAAAACGGCAACTTACTTCTTTTTCTGCCAGAGCCATGGTGAACTTTACAACACATTCATGAGTCTCGTCCAACTTGGCGAGCAGTTCTAAATTCTCCGCTTCTAGTTTATCCCGTAACTCGATGTATTCCTTGGGAATTTGATAGGACACCTCAACTGGACGTGTTGCAGCTTTAAGATCTCGGATTTCTTGTTTAAGCTTCTCGTTTTCAGCGCGCAATACAACGACATCCTCATGTAGGTCTTCATTTTCCGTAAGCAGCACGGCTTGCCTCTTTTTGAGCTCATCGATTTCGTTTTGCTTTTTATGGAGTAATACATCATCCTGTGATGTCTGCACCGACGAAAGTTGTTCGAGCTCTTGGGCTAGGTATGCTTCGGCCGCCGTTGCGGTATCTAAGCTTCTTTTTAATTCATGAATTCGTTGTCTATCGTGTTCGCTTAGGGCGATTAGTTGAGAGCACTTTTCTTTTAATTTCTGATATTCTTCATTAAGTTCTTCAATGCTGATGGAGCTTATATCCATGAGATCACTCATATCGGGGTAGTAAGGTTCTTATACAAACTGTTCAGCTTTTATTTCAGTGATTTATGTTTTTTATTAAAAAGATGAATGTCCTTTTTTACAGGCAAAAGGCAAGCGGCTTCAAAATTTTCTTTATTCAATGACAGTTTGCAATTTGTTGGTTTTTTTTTCAAACTAAGTGCTACCAACCTTAAAAAACTTGTTAAAAACAAAAGTATTTCCCAGAGATTCTCAAACCGCTTAATATAATAGTTAAATATATGTTGACAAAACGTTTATAAACATTTTGCTTTTACCTCCACTTATATCCGTTTGCTTTCTTTTAGTAAAATGAAATGAAAACCTTATAATAAAATCCATAACTTGCCTTACAAAAAAAAAAAAAAATACTTACTGCCTACTACATTCTTCATCATAATAACAAAAAAATCCCTTAGCTTCTAAAACTAATGTCAATCTGTGCTCAGCTCTACAAATTCTTTATTTTTGTGCATTCAACTTAGCCTCAACTTCCTTTCAATTGAAACAAAATGCACAGTAGTGATTTCCTGTCGGTTTTAGAAAAAGAACAATTAAATATATCACCAGTTACAACATTTCAATCCGATGACCTTATTGAAAAATTAAAACTACTAAATTATGAAAAAGATTTGCTCAAAGAAATGAAAATGAAACCGCTAACGAAATTTTACTTTGTCAAGTCATTCAATCCCGGCGAGCAATTCTTTATGTTTACGTCTCTATGTGCTTGGCTTCTGAGAAAATTGGGCAAACATCTTGACCAACCGCAAGAACATGAGGATCCAAACGAGATTATAAATAAAATATTGAAAATCTTACAAGAAATCGTAAGTCAGATAAATTTTTCTTTCTACTTAAATCAAATTGCTAGGAAAAAATTGTTTGTTGTGGATTTTCATAGGACATTGTTGTTGACGTGCCAACCACTAAATTACTGCAAGGAGCAGGACCAATTTGTTTGTATATTCTTGATTCCCTAGCAACTCAAGCTGTCAAGGTGTCACAGGTATGACGCAAAGAAGAATGCAACTGGTGTGGTTTGTTTTTAATTATGAATGTTTGTAGATTTTCTTTAAACACCATCACATGAAACAGGAAGTCGAACTGGCACCTGAGTTCTTAGACGATAATGCTGAAATCATCCTCGAGAAATTAGAAGATGAGCAGAATTCTGCTTTCAGTGATGACAGTGATAATGGGGGGAGTTCGTTGAAAGATTTAAATTGGTTCTCCTCTCAAAATGCTTACAAAAAGCCAAACAGCGCTTTAAACTACAACGGTGAAAACTTTACCGAACATGAAATCTGGCGGTTGGAACTCGAAAGGGTATTGCCACAGCTTAAAATCGTGGTTAAGGCTGATTCCCGAGACTGGCGATCTCATCTAACACAAATAGAAAATTTGAAACAAAACATTGATGCAGTACGTTGTTTTCCCATTTAGGCAAAATAAATATCATTGCCTCTATTTTCAACTAGATCTCTGATGAAACCCAAACTCAATTGAAGAAACTCCACAGCGAATTTAGCTTTAATTTGGACAAAGTCAAGAGTAGGGAGAAACACTTGAACAACGAATTAAGTGCTCTAATCAAGCAATTTAAGGATGTGTCCATCGAACTAACTGGAGTTCAGTACGCCAGCAAACAAACAAGTCAAGATTCTGAAAAGCTTACAACGGAATTGATGGCTGCTGTTCAGGAAAACGAGATCAAAAAAACAAAAATGGAACAACGAGGACAAATGATGTCAGACGGAAGTAATTTCTTTTCTAATTATTATCTCATTCATATTAAATGTTTTCTTCTTACAAGGTTCTGTGGTGCACATTAAAAAAGCAATTCAAAAATTGAAGGAAGACATTTCTCATCTTAATCTAGAAATTGGCCTTCTCTTGCACGCTTACGACCACGACATCATCCGACAATCGTCTATCTTCAGTAATTCGTAAATTTAATTTAATTGCCTGCAAATAAAAATAAAACTGTTGCAAATATCGATTCCCATTTTTTTAAATTATGTATTTGCATAGCTATGTGGTCTCAACGGACACGAATGTAGTATGTAAATGCTTTTTTATGATTTTTCTTCTTACTATTTTGGGGCGGACATTTCTAGGATTGCGATAGTTCTTTTCGCTGGTTCTTTGTGTTTGCTTATTGAGACAAAAATCAAAAGAAAAAAGTTACAGTGTTTTTGTTTTTGGTAAGTCTAAACTAATTAATTAACAAAAATAAGTAACGATTATTTAATTTAATTATTTAGTTCCTATAAATTTAATTGTAAATTCTAATTTATTGTTAAACCATTGCCTTGCTTTTTCCTTTCCACGAATCGTAGGACTTCTCCGATCCAGAGCTTATGTGTCCTTGGTGTAGGTTATGAAATGAAAATGAATGAACTGGTTGTATTAGATTGAATATTTAAATTTACCTTTGCTGGACTTTTTTTGCCTATCCTTGCTCTGATTTGAAGCTGACTGGGGAGGTGGCGAATATGCTTTGTAACTTCCTGACCTCGAACCTGATCGATGGTTACGTTCTCGTGGACTTGGCGGAGGACTGAAATCGGTTTCTGTGTCGTAATTTGATATTAGTTCTGGATTATAAAGATATCTGTCTGGTGAGTATCGATATGAAGAGTGGCGTGGTGGCGAATAAGTATCCCTCCAATGACCGCGACCATTGTCATGGATATCCTCGTCATCGTCATCGTCATCGATTGGAGAATATCGGTGCATGTGGGGTGGCGCACCGGGTGGAGGTGGTGGCGACATGAGACGACCCATTGGAGGTGGTCGCATTTCACCAGGCGGCATGAACGGATGAATTCCCATGAAGTGAGGAGGCGGTCCCATAAACGGAGGCGGTATAAACGGCGGTGGAGGCAGTCGCCCAAGCATAGGCGAGGCAGGTGAATCCATGTGTATGGGTGATGGAGCGTTATTTGGATCAGATGGTGCTAGATTCAATTCAACTAGAAGAAAACCATCAAAATTGAAATCGGTTTGAAAAAGTGATCAACGAAGAGGCTTACGATTATTTTCTTTGGCAAGGTTTTGCCCATTGCTTCCAACCAGAGAAGTTAATTTCCGGCGCAGAGCAGTGGCATCAGAACGAGCTTCCTCGTACTTCCTCTCCGACTGACGTGCGGCTAACCATGTTTCGTGTGCTCGATTCTCGAGAGTTCCAATCTGTGCTTTGTGGGCAGCAAGTTGTGCCTCGATTTCGGCTCTCAATGAATCATTTTGGGATCTACAATTTTTAATCAATAAAATAAATTCGTATTTTAAGTAGAGGATAAAAATTCCTCACTTTAAGGTTTGAATTTCATCTTGCATGTTTGTAAGTCGGTCAACAGTGCTTGTGGTTTCGCCTTGCTGCTGCAACCACATTGTCTCCTTCAAACTGAGTTCCCTGAAGAAAGAAATTCAAATGAAACACTGATTCTACTTGAACAAAATGTAACATTACTTTTGTAATTGGTTTTCCTTTTCCTTGAAATAGTTAGACAAGACCTCGAGACGAGTTTGGGCTTCAAGCTTGTCCTTTTCGGATTGATTGAAATCATGCTTCAGTTTCTCAATCTCATCGCTGAATAATTTTACTTTGTCTTCGAGCAGCTTTCGAGCGTCCTGGAAGGTGGGATAGAAAACATTATTTAATCTTATATGGAAACTTCAAGAATGACAAACCGTTTCAGTTTCAAGTTTTTCTTTCAAAGAGGTTCTTTGGCGTTGACTGTCCAAAAGCTCAGCCTGTGCATTGGCCACATCTAAAATTTGTGATACTTTAACGTTGGGATCCCTTTTAACGGTTTTCAAACAATTCTCCAACGCCTACAATAATAGAATGAAAGAATTCAGTCGATGAATATTTTACGGACAACCAAAACAAACCTCAACTTTGGCTAAACTAGTTTGCCACTTTCTATGTTCATCATCGCACTTTGTTCTAAGATCCATGATATCAGCTTGAAGGCGTTTGATTTCAGCATTTTTCCCTTCCAGAGCTTTGGTTATGTCAAGATCGAATTCAGCCTTCATTTCTTCAAGTTTTGTCTTCAGAATATTCTTTTCGCCTTCTAGCTCATCGTTATCCTGCTGCAGTGATGCAATTTCTCCAACGAATTTGGCATTTTGTTCGGCCAGCATTAACTGCAGTTCACTGTTCTCACGGCTCTTATCAGCTAATACGGCATTGATTTCCAAAATCGTGTCTGAAAGACGGAGAATATTAATTAACAATAGAGTGAAGGGGTTACGGTTCTTACGCTGTTGCTCATTGAGTTGTCTTTGGAGTTCCTCTACACTGCTTATGATGGACTCATCTCCACTTTGATTGTTGAGAAGCTCGGACACGATTTTGTTCAATTCTAATCCAGCTTCAGCAGCATTTTCCAATTCCTTACCACAAACAAGTAATAATTGATTCAAATAATCTAACATTAAAGATTGTTCTTACCTTTTCAAGAGAAGCAACTTGTTCTTCCAAACTTGCTTTTGCTTCCTCACAAGCTTCCAATTCCTTTTTAATTGCAATAACCATGTCATTGGATCCGAATGAATTGTTTTCGATGCTTGCAAGTTTTTCGCACGTTTCACCAAGATCATGCTTCAAAATCGAAGCTTCCTTGTGCGATGCCATTAAACTTCGTTCAACAACATTGAGCTTGGCAATGAGCTGACTTTCTTTTCGACATTGTGAAAGACAGTAGTAACCAAATATGAAGAGTAATGTTGCGGTCGCAGATAATAGCATGCAACACAGGACATCGAATAGTTCGATGATCCTTTGGGAAAGACTGTCGAAGAAGGGTTTTTCCTCGTCAAACGGATGGAATGAGCTTTCTTTGGATGAAGGACAGTTTGTTTCTTTTTCGCAGAAATCTTCATGCAGAGGCGCTGAAACTTGGTTGCCTTTCTCTTTGCTGGGGAAGAGTATTCGGTCAAGTTCGTTACTGAAATCATCATCGGTTTTGATGGCAGGGTCCTGGGATGGTAAAAGATTTTTTACTGTTCCCAGAATGGTCTGGAATAGGCCAACTTGGGGCTGGGGATTGTGTGGTGGTTGAGGTTGGTGTTGCGCTTTAGGATTCTCGGTCGTTAGATAAAAGTCAATAGGATCGGGAATGGGGTCTTCGATGTCTGGCGTCGTTGGGACTGGAGTTATGACATCTTCAATTTCGAGAGATTTTGGATCGTTCGTATAAGCGTTCTGTTCATTATCGGATTCGGAACTAATCGTTGGATGTGGGCTCGGGGATTGGAGCGTTGTTTCATTGGCACTTGGGTGGTCAATAGTTTTAGTAGTTTGAGCTTCCTCATCTGTTGTTTGTGACATGTATGGTTTTAGCGTATTTTCAAGGATTTCAGATGCAATATGGGCGTCTATTGGAATGGATTCTTTTAATACTGCTGGATCGGGTTCCGTTTTTGCTGGAGCTTCTTGTGGAATCGGGTCAGTTAAGGACTGTTGAATTGCTTCTTTTGCAGACTCAGCAGCTGGGATTTGGGAAATGGATTCATTTAACACAGCTTGATCAGGGACCGTTATTGTTTGTACAGCAAGAGCTTCATGTGCAATCTGTTCAGTTAACGCAGCTTGCTTATGCTGTATTGTTTCGGTTAAATTTACAGCTACTGTTACGGACTCAACAACTGGGATTTGGGGCAAGGATTCTTGGACTAGATCAGATGAAGTTGTAGTTTGTTCAGCAGGGACTTCTTGTGCAATCTGGTCAGTTAAAGGTGCTTGGTTTAGTTTTGCTGGTTCTTCTGAAGTTACAGGAGCTGCTATAACTGATTCAGGAGTTTGGATTTGGGGAATCTCTTCAGGAATTTGAGCTTCGACATTTTTTTCGTTTGATGATAAGGCTTGCGGAGATGTCAACTGTAGTTTTTCTTCTTGTGCAGGCAATTCGAGGCGGTGATTCACTGAATTTATGTTTTTATAATTATGCGGTTGCCGTCCTTGATAGTAAAAACCATTTTGGTTATTATACACTTGTGGTTGAGGTGTAGGAACAGAAGGCACGCTCCGAGATTCAGTATTTACAAAGAGGGCATTTTGATCATGGGCAACAAACTGTTCTTGGCTCGAAAATGGTGTGTCAGATGGAAGATGTGTTTTCGTTTGGGGGGCAAACTCATCACTGACCGGATTTTGGAACGTTGGTGTTGGGGTCGCATATATGACCGGAACTGACGGTACTGACGTTGCTTGACTGTTTAAAGTGTTTGCAGAAATTAATTTTTCAGTAGGAATCGGTGTTTCTGGAACCGGTTGAATGTGCAACGCCTGGTTATGTTCACTGCCGAAAGTTGCTGCTGTTGGTTGTTGAGAAGTAAATTGTGCATCGGAGGCAGATGGGACATCTAGAGCTTGTTGCTCAGGTTGGGACGGTACTGACTCATAGAAGTTATTTGTCGGAATTGAAAAATCTTGTTCAACCTGTTGGTTATTCATGGTTTTCTCTAAGGACGATAGTTCTGGTATTTCAGAATTTTCTGCATTTATTTGATTTATATTTTGAGGAGCAGGTGGTTCCATGACCTCGCTAAGCATTCTCATCTTAGATCCATCTTTTTGTGTTATAATCTTGACCTCGGGTTTTTTCTCTAAACTAGTTGGATCATCGGATTGAGCTGTTGGTTTTGAAAGATCTGGAACTATTTCATCCATGCTCAGAGGCTGTTTTGCTGTCGAATGGTCGGATGCTTTTTCGAATGAAGAATCTATATTTTCTTGTGATTTTTCTAAGGCTGCAGCGGTATCTTTAGAAGGCCCATCTCTAACGTCTGTACTTTCAGAAGATTGAGCAGGAACTGTTTTTGAATTGCTTTCCAAGAGACCTGAAAAAAATTTGCATTAAGTCAGTTTACAAAAAATTGATTACGTAAACAGTAGCGAAATAAAGCGATTTAAAGTTACCATCTTTTAATTCTTCTGGCAGAGATTGTGTAATCTCTCTTGAATTGCCCGTATCTGCTGATGAAACTGTTGACTCTTGCGTAGTGATAGCGGATACTTTTTTGATTTCACTTTGATCCAATATCGCGGTTTGGTTGGGTTTGAGGAGATCTTCAGTCTGTGTGGAATTTTCTTGTGGCCCCTTTAATGGAATGACCACTACATTTTCATGAACTTCTTTTTCTTCATCTTCATCTTCATCATCATCTTCTTCATCATCATCATTGCCTTCGTCCTGTTCTTCTTTTTCTTCCTTTTTGCCATCATTAACATCTATGAATTCATTTTTCGGAAATAGATCTTTGATATCCACATTAACGTCATCATTATTGGGTAGTGCTGTTCCATCGACAACGTTGGCGGTCGGTGTAACATTCACTGTCTCACTAAGTAAGTGATTACCATCAACTTTGCTAACAATTTTTTCATTTTTTAAATCCTTGGCAAGTGGTTCAGTCGACTTTGTTGATTCTGGTATTTTCTCTTCCTTTGAAGGTTTTTGTTTCTCTGAGCTTTTCAATTTCTTTTTACTTCTCGGAGGAGCAGCAATTTTAGGAGTTCCCGGTTTCAAAGTCGAATCTCTGTGGAAAACTTTGATCTCTTGAATAAACATTTTCGGAGCATAGCCATCTTTGCCATTGATTTCGACGCCCCACAAATCGAGGTCGGAAGGCTCGGAAGACTTTGATTTTATTTTGACATCGGAATTAACTCTAAAACCAAGTACACCTTCCTGGTTTGGTGAGTAATTATTTAAAGTTGTTCCAAGTGAAATTATTTCTGAAGAATTGTTTCAAATAAAATTCTATTTTTCATTTTGGAAAATAGAAAGCAAGAAAAAATAATACCTTCACATTTATCATCTACACAAATCCTCTCATCTGCGTCTGTTGAACAAATATTTGGAGCGATAAGCGCGAAAATAAATAAAAGTTTAATTTGTTTTATGTAGTTCATCATTTTAGCATTATATTTTAATTAGTTTTCTTCTAAATTTTAGAAATAAAGTTAATATAAAATTCACAAAAATGTTAATCGCCACATCACAAGCAAAATTAAAAGTTTGGAGTCTAAAGGTTGCTAGCCCTGTAAAATGACATTTGTTTGTGACATCAGCTATCAGCTGTAGAGGGAATGCAAATGTTTTCCCTAGCGGTGGGAAAAATAACTTAAAATACCAGGGACGGTAAGAAAGTACATTGTTTGTTCAAAGAATTATTGTTAAATATCGATTTGAGACACAGTACACAATAAAAGGTATTATATTGCGCAGCTCTCAGTGACCAAAATGACAGAAGTGAGAAAAGGCACAAAAAGAAATGCCGATAACACAACAAGTTTTGTTGTATTTTGACATTTTGGTGTCTGAAATGTAACATATGCCCGAACTTTAGAAGAAGGAAATAGGGAGTATAATACCGTGTATTCTGTGTACTGTGAATCTGAGATGATATAAAAATAATCTGCATAATTATGCAAAATGTGAATTTGAAGAAGCAAGTATCTAGGCAACTGATCAACAAAGAGGAATGGAACCCGAGAATTTCGAGTGTGTATTGGTGTTGGTTAAAGTTCAATTTTCTGTCTTTCATTTTAGTTCAGAGATCTAATTGTTCAGAGCTTGCTCAAAAGACTCCGAACGTTTTTTTATTTGTATAATTGTATTAATAAATAATATAATAGACTATTATTTATTACAAAACTGATATTCTCTGCCATATCAACTTGCTGCCTTCAACATTTTAATTATTCTAAACATTTCTTTTCATTTTAGCACGTCTCACATGCTTGTCATTTCTTTGTTCAGGAATTTTGCTCACAATGCTCGGTCTCCTTTTTCCGAGCGCGTCAGTCGAACTCTAAACACTCAGAATAAGCGCTCTGAACGAAAAAAGTAACACAACTTTCATGCTCTGAACCACTGATCAGTTATAACAAGATTGGAAACCTACCTACGTTTTACCCCCCAAATACCTCAAAACTTATTTTTTTTCATACACACATACTCTTGCAGCAAACTTGTTTTATAATGTAGGCAATTGTATCATTATTACAATAAAACACATACTCTTACAGCTAACCTGTTCCTTTTAGTTTGTATTAGGTACACGCATACTCTTACAGCTAACCTGCTCCCTTAGCTTGTAGGCAAATGTCATTTTGACAGCAAGCTTTCCCATCTTGTTATAACTGATCAGTGCTCTGAACACACTGAAACTGAACAAAAAACCAAGCACAATTTTAAGTTTGGCAGTTCAGAGTCTGTTCAGATGTTAAAAAAGAAAAACGACTTTTTTTCGCTGATCCGTGCATTATATTCTTTCTGGATTTAATTTACGTTAATTCACGTACGCGAATTTGAAACAAATTGCGGTAGTTGGACGATAAAACATGTCTGTCTGCGATTTCCTCTCTCTGATCTGTGTGAAGGAAGAATGATGAATGATCTTCGTTTCCTGCCATAAATGGTATAATTACACCTTTGCATGATAATGTCCATTGCAGAAATATAGCATTCGATTTTGGAGGCATCTTGTTAGAAACAAAGAAAGCTTTTTTTCATAACTTTGTATTGAGAAACAAAATTGATTTAGCAGAGAAAATTAAAAACAGCAGGAATCTTGATGTACTTATAGGTATTTTATGTACAAAGGATTGTAAATATTACTTTTTATTAATGTGTTTTTTTATGTAGAGGAAATATTGAGAAGATTGGATAGCAAATAAGGGAACTGAACATAACTTAAGATTACTTTTTAAATTTTATGTTAGAAATTAATATACAATTTAATCTTTTCTTTTATGCATAGTATATTTAATTATCTTTTCATAGTAAACATAGTTATTCCTGAAAAATAAATAGCCTATGAATCATATGGTTCGTTTAGCCATTTAGAGGTCTTGGCAAAGCTAAGTAAGCTTTTACCTGGCAGTTCGGATAGTTCCTCTAGTTCATTGAAGAAAATGTTGCTTAGAGTTTTCTTCCTAGTAAGACATAGAGAAGGACAGTGACAGAGAAAATTAGCAGTATGCTCATGTGATCCTTATATTACAAACCAATAAATTAAGAACGTAATATACATAGTTTGTTTTTAAGAGCTTTCAAAACCTATATTTAAAAAAGACACTTGTGTTGGCTGTCTTTTGTCTTATGAAATAGTTTTTTTTTTATTTCGAAACTCTGCTGGTAGATAGTTGACTAAGGTTTTACAAATGTATCCAAAGGCCGAGCTGTTTAAAATAAATCACAGAAACATTTGTGAACGGTAAGAAATATGAACCATCTTTTTTTACGTTGCAATTTATGCAGTTAGCTCGAAACTATAAACTTTTAAGAAGTTATATACATAGTTGGTTTTTAAAGAAGCTTTCAAATTATAATTATAAAAATGACACTTGTGTTGGCTTGTCTTTGGTATTATGTCTAATAGTGTTTTTTTTATTTCGAACACTCATTGCTGGTAGATTGTTGACAAAGGTTTTTCAATGTTTCCAAAGGCGCAGCTGTTTAACAATAAATCACAGAAACATTTAGTGAACGGTAAAGAATCTATGAACATAATTTTTTTACGTTGCAATTTTATTGCCAGTTAGGCTCGAACACTATAACCATTTAAGAAATATAGTAGAAGAACAATGCTTACTTAATTAAGCTTCTTTCCACGATTTTAAAAATTAAATGTTCAATAGCAATTATACATACATATGATCTAGGCTCATATCCGATCAAAAACAAACAATTGAAACTGAAGTGCTTACTTGTAAATACATCAAACATTTGAGAATGGTTAAAATTTTTAGGTTTTTGGAAAAGCGAAGAAGTTTTTAAATTTATTGCTATACAACAAGAACAAATTTGTGAACATAATAGGATAGTTTGAATGTACATATGTACATATGAGGAAAATCCATAATTTTCTGTCATTAAACATTATTATTAGGTTTTACTTTTTTTAATTAGGCACATTTATTTGTTGAAAAACTGAACAAAACAAAATAGATACGTGTTTCTTTTACGTGTAAGAAGGATCAAAGATGATTTTTGTTTGAAGAAATAACTATACATTTTTTCTGAAATGTAAAGGGTTTTTCAATAAGAACGCTTAAATAAAACAAAAACGGTTTTGGATATCAATGAAATTCTTTATTCCTGTGGAAGTACATTTGATGCCATTATGTATGGAACTGGATTTCCACGGGCACGCTTGCAGAAGTCCAGACGCTGAACCCAATTTTCGACGGTTTTCAAGCATAAATCGGCCGATACTGCTGCAATTTCACGTTCGATATTCGTACGAAGTTCATCAATCGTCGCTGGCTTGTTGGCATAAACCATAGATTTGACGTAGCCCCACAGGAAATAATGTCACCGCTGGGTGACATGTGGCACCGTCCTGTTGAAACCACATATCGTCCAAGTCCATATCATCCAATTCATACCAAAAATAATCGGTTAGCATTGAGCGGTAGCTATACCCATTCACAGTAACGTGCCGGTCTTGATCATCACGGAAGAAGTACGGCCCAATGACACCACCAGCATGTAAACCGCACCAAACAGTGATTTTTTCGGGATGTAATGGTGCCTCGTGAAACACATGTGGAGTGCTGCCTGACCAATAACGCATATTTTGCTTATTGACGAAGCCATCCAGCCAGACGATTATGACGACCATAAATTGTACGTAGCGCTCCTAAACTGTTGACCACTGACTCCGAATTTCGATAGTAAATTTTAATAATTTCGACTCGTTGTTGGATCGTATATCTTTCCATGATGAAATGGCAAACCTTATTGAAGAGAAATGTCAAGAGAACGGGAAAAAAATATGGCGTCGTTTGCTGTCCCTATCGGTCTAATTTTGTAGCGTCCCTATTGAAAAACCCTTTACCTCTACTTTTGTACGATAGTAAAAGAAAAAGTAATATTGTTTTTTATTTCGATCACTGTGGCGTATACTTAACACTAAAAAAAATCCATTCAAAACGGGAACTTATAATTAGGGGACCGTCCATAAAATACGTTCGCACTTTAAGGGGGGGGGGTCATGCTGAGCGTGAAAAGATGTGACAAGGGGAGGGGGGTTTACGTCAAAGCAACGTAGCGTTCGCCAATGTTAGACTAAAAAACCAAAGTTTATTGCCATTTTAAGAAATTAGTCCAATAGAGTGCCACTTTATTTTATCTTTTTATTATTATTATTATTATGCTTATAACTTTGGGTTCTATCAAAGGGGGAGAGGTCTTTGTTTTGTGACCTTATATTTAAGGGGGTCTATAGCAAGTGTGACAAAGCGTGATACCGGGGCGGGGAGGGGGTTAAAACAGCTAAATTCAGCGTGACGTAGTTTATGGACGGCCCCTAGCTCCTGTTTTGCATTTAATTTCTCGGTGGGTATAAGAACTTAATTTTATGTTAAAAAAAAAAATAGGAATATTGAAATTTTTTTTTTTTGAAATCGTATTCCTTAAACTTAGGTATATAGGTAGTTAATTACCTCCAATTTGCAACAGCCTGGTAGGTGTGAAAAGAATATGAACAATTTGAACGTGAGTTTGTTCTCCTTGTCAAAATTATATACATGCATTTGTTAACGGGGTACTCGCTTCGCTTCTCAAATATTATTATTTCATTTTTTATGGGAAGGTATTTTCTCTTGCGAATCATTGAGAAAGCTTCCAAGAGTTAGATATCATTTTTCACGGAAAGTACGTCCAAGCCCAGATGTTCAAATGGAGAACGATAAGTAAAAGCTAAGGCACCAAAATTACAAAAAAATCTCTTCAACCGGAAGAACACAATTAAAGGCATATTTTTATGTCATCCGTACGTAAAATGAATTCGTGCTCACATCGAAAACTTTAAATATTCAACCTACTTCAATCCTCCCACGTCATGCATATTGCTTAATTCGTAACTTCATTAAGGATAAGCTTAAACATGACAGTTTCTTGACACATCTTTCACTTACTATAGACTGTAGATTATTATAAATTACGTGAGTTTTCCAAATAACCCAAAAACAGTTTTCACAAACGACGTCCGCACGCTCCCATCAAATCTGGAGAAATTCTTAGAATTTCGTGTATAGTAAAGACATTTACTCTCATTTTGCTTTGTGTGTCGGTGTCGGTTAAACGTCACAAAAGACGGAAAGAGTTTATATATTTGCATGGCAACCATAAAAAACTCCAAGCATATGACATTAACTAATGGCGGTCGCCTCCCTCAGCGCTCAATGTGAAAATTCCTTTCGTCAAAAAGTCTACACAAATACAAAAACACATTTAAATAGTGATAAAGTATTTCCATAAGCCACCATTCCTCGTAGATATATCTTCTTAACCAATTTCAATATTTATTAGACAACCCATTTAATAAGTCAAATAGGGTATTTTATAGTTCACTAATTAAATATATGAGTATACAAAGGGCCTAGAAAATGTCTCCCATCATCAAAGAAAACAACAAAAAAATAAGTAGAAAAACATTCCTGTCGTCTATTTTAATTTGAAAAGTTTACCAATTTGATTTGTGCCAAAGTTAAACCGAAACAAAATCAAAGCCTCAAAGAATCGAAAATATATGTGCATATTTAAGCATTTCCCACGGCGTTGCGTAACAATGGAAGTCGCAATTATTAACAGGGCCACGGCTTCCCGTGTTTACCTCAAACTCAAACTCACTCTTCAGTCGCAGTCTCATTCAGTATTTTCTTTCTTATTCTTTTGGTTTATTATCTCGGACCCGTTCTGACTGCTTTTCAACTTGACTGCCATGCCGTAGCCATTAAGCTGAGCAAATAAAAAAATTACTCACACCAATGCAAAAGATGTTTGTCATTCCCACAAAGCAAAGAAGAAGAATTCCGAGAGGCCACACACTGTTCAATCATCACTGATATACCTTTTCGTATATATGTCGACCGAACAACAAGTGATGTACATAAGTTAACTTTATCCAAATGGGGAGCCATTGAGAAAACCACGCCCCTTTATTTATGAGTGTGCGCCTGAAAGGCGGAACTTTCGAAAACATGCTCTCATCAACCCCCAGAGATGTGGTTTGACAACTCCTGACTACCGTTTTTTTTTTCCTTTCATTGAAGCAACACACATTGATATAGCTTGCTACTGACGTCTGAACGGTTGACAATTGAATATATATTAAATACACAGGAAGTTGGTAAGGAAGATTTAGCGGCTTCCATTTTGAATTTTCAGTTTCAGTAGTTTAAAATTCGCATCAAATGAGAGAGTTTGGCAGCATTGGTGAAGACTTAAAAGGTTGCGCAAAAACATGTCCACGCGTAAGACCGGTGCACACACATCCTGGGCTAGACCCGCCCTTCGCACTCGATCACGACTCACAACACGACTTGATCAGGCGTAACGGGAGCGGGACGTAGCGCCAAGTCACACCGCACGGAAAACGGAGATGGAAATGGAGAACACGCCAATCCGGCGGCACTTGCTATACATAAACGAATCACCGAATCAGGAAATGTAAATTATAGGTGCACTACCACAACCACATTCAATCCTACATAGAGAGATAAAGACCTGCTGTATCTGTACTTGCTTCTATATTTGTAGTTGCCGATCTGATCGGGTTTCCCAATGCCAACATCAGCTTGAAACTTGGCTTCTTCAATGCTCGTCTTAGCATCGGCTGACTAATAACGAGAGGAGGAGGTATATGTTAAAGTTTACATTTTTATTTATTTATATCGGTGTTGTGTCTTCATATATTTTACTTGTCTGTTTTTTGTTCGCTCTTGTCGTCGCTTTATGGTATTTTTTTTTTTTTTTTTGTTGCTGTTGTCGTTGCGGTCGCGGCAATTTAGGGGCAACCATCTTAGCCAGCCCAGAGCAGCAAGTAAGCAGCAGCAGCAGTACAAGCAGGCACCATAGCACAGCACCAGCAGCAACAACAGCAGCAGCAGCCGAACGAACACAGGCAGCACTTAACTATCAAGCTGAAGTTGAGATCGTAACTTTGCAGTTGGCCGTCGTGCACGGAAGCGTTCGGAAGTGGAATATACTTTATTAATAATATTTCGAGTTGATACACATATTTGAATAATTCAACATTTTTATTATATTTCTCAAACCAACAAGTCTCGAATTTGCATTTAACATTTTCGAGTTCGAATTTCATTAAACTTTTACAATTTGTGTGAACTTTCATTTAAGTTGTTCAGACGTTGCGATTAATTGTGAATTTCTTGTTCGTGTTTCGTTTTACCGTCGCTTGGTTGCGTCGCAATTTTATTTCGAATTCGATTTTATCGAACATTGGCTGTCTTTTTGAAACGATCGAAAGCTGAGTTTTGCTTTCGGATTCTAGAGCTGGTAAGTCTGGTTTTTCTTTTGTTTTTGTTGCAAGAATTATAAAATGGTAGATTTTCATTGTGTTGCCAGTTTAATGTGGCGAGGGCGACGCGTAACAACCAATGGTAGCTCGTGTTTCGCACACTCGTGATTCCAAATGACAGCTACTGTATAGGGAGCTGTTGTTTGGAGCCCGATGCCTGATTCAGACGTGTATGTACACGAAACGAGATCGCTGGCTGAGTATGTAGTTGTGTTGTGCAGCTACTGGGCTTAAGCACCTCCTTCTGCTTCGGGTAAGACGAGTAGACACCACATCAATGTACACAGGTTGGTTTCTGGGTCTGGCCTCGTCTCACTTATGTGTTTCTCTGTTTACCCAGCAGCAGTCCGTCCATTCATGGGTTTCCTTGTGCGTAATTTATACTTATTGGACGACGACGTCGAGTACCTAACTCTCTAACAATGCATGTGTGTGTGTGATTGTATTGAAGTTGAATGAATGCGCCCGCCGCCGCCGCCGCAGCCGCCGGGAGTTTGTGTTGGTGCTAAGGTGATTGTGTGCTTGATGGTGTGTTTATACCAGGTGAGGACGAAGGTGAGGAGATGAGTCCACAGCCGCACAGCTGGTGGCACTTGAAGGCATTAGTCCATTAGTCTAGTCAGTGGAAGTGAGGCATTCGGATTCGGAATATTATTTCATTTTGCTCTTCTTGTTCGTGAGCAGCACACCGTATACGCGTGACGATCTTCTCTTCTGCTTCCTAATTTGTCAGACAGTCTTTCGTGTGAACTCAATCTTGTATGTGATTTGCAATATTCTTCTTAAGAGTCTCTGCAATAATTCCAGTGTTCCTCCTTCTACGTGCATCAATATTCTCAAAAATACTTAAAGTCCCCTTCAGCAGTTTTGGAACTGATTGGGTAAGTTTTTTTTTTTTTATTGTTTCTATTTTTTTTTTCTTTTCTGAACTTCATGCTCGGCTTATTTTATGTATATTGCATTGAGACACTTCTTGCTACTGGGCGTGCGAAGCCCCTATCGTTTGGTTGGACATTTGCGTTTCCCCGTAACGCAGTAGCGGCCTCTTTTTTTTCATTTGTTTTATGTATATGCGCGATGTGTATAGTGTACATCGTACTCAACGGCTATGTGGTTATTGGTATTGGTTAGGCACTACCGGTTTTACGCGTTCTTATTGGCGAGTCAGTGTTCCTTTGTCAAAAGAGTTGAAAAAACTTTTAGACGGAAAAATTTGGGCTCACCTACCTACCGACATTTTTTGAATGTCGTTGGATTGGTGTGGGACAACTCCACCAATCGAATTTGAACTGCATGAAGGCTTAAATCGGGACGTCATTTTTAAAAGTTCCCGGGAAAATGGCTTTTCCCCAGATTTTCGTCTATAGTGTTTATGTAACGTACTTTTGAGACCTTAACAAGTCAACTCCAAATATCAATTAAATGCCGCTACTAACGGTTTCTAACGCCTATAGAATTTTGTTAATCCTACTATCTTTTCTTTTGTTGTATTTTGAACTTGATAACGAATTTATTAATTATATAGTTACATCGATCGTTCAAAGAATATTGAACGGTAGCATTTTTACAACATCGATAACAATGCGATAAAGTTAAAAATAAATATTTATCGATATAAATTCCAAACGTGTCAGAAACTCGAAACTTATTCATAAAATTGATGTTTAATGTTTTTATTTTTAACCATTTCGATATCAGAGAAGAATATGTCTTTTTCTGTGTTTTCTTATTAGAATATAAAACGATTTTGGATGATCGTTGACATTATAATCTCTGAATGGAATCGGGAATTAGCATTAATTCATAATTTGCAAGTTTTTTTTTACGATCAAAACATTTCTGTTGAAACACGAAAATGGTAGCGAATTAGCTAATGATTTGTGTTAAAAAATATTACAGAAAATAGTTTTTGATGATGTTCTTTTTTTAATGACAATTTTAAGTTATGTTTTTTTGTCTTTATTCCAACAATGTACGAGTTTTTACTTTCCAACAAGAGGGTTTTTGATTTTTAATAATTGCATTTACCTTTGTAATTAAAAATAAGCAACTGAGTGGCTACTAGCTCAGAAAACCCTGATTTCTAACCATATTGATATTTCTTTAAGAGTTTAATTTTATTCACAAGTTCAATCGAAAGTAGAATACTTAATTGAAGTACCTACCTTTATGATTTTGATGACTTTTTCCGTCGTTTAATCGTTCATTCAGCTAAATTTGACAGCTTGTATGGAGCTTATAAAGAGTCCTTTCAAAAGTCACATGTCTATTTCTCTAAATAAAGAGCCCCAACAAAAACACAAAGGTCACTACTTATAGAAAACGTAGTAGCACTTTTCTACACTCGATAAAACACCAATGATCGAGATTAATGTGTCGACCATCACAATGCACCATAACCATCAATCATCCGATACACATTTAGACACTTGTAAGGTCGCGCAAGATCCAAAGAACTGTGCGTAATTACCACCTTTACACCAGATCAAAATCATTTTTCGATATTTTTTGTTCTTTAACAAAAAATACAGATAGTTATGGACCTCTTTGCTTATGCGGCTGCCAAAGTCAACAAAAACACCAACAATGACCTCAATTTTGATTCATTGTTATGTGAGTAGGCTCAATCTCGTCAGTTTTTTTCTAAGAATTTCAAACATTCGAGCTACAAAAAATGCATCAGGGAGTCTACAACACAACAACTGGTCCTGGGAGTTTTTCCTCATAGTTCGCCCTTAGATTTCTTTTCTTTTGTTGTTGGAACAAAAGATCACAAAAAGTGGAATAATGAAACTTGTTTCTTTTCCCAATCTGATTGCCACAGATCCACCTCTAAAAATCAAAATATAGAGCCACACACAAAAAGGTGGCAACGGCGACACTTTGGTTTTTTGTACCAAACCAAAATCATGTCTTTGTGTTGGGAAGGAGTTCAAACTCTACAATGGAATCCATGAAAACTGCTAAGGGTGGAACTTTCGAAATTGAAAAAGATATCCTAAAAAAAGTGGTCATCGTGAAATATTTGACCAAAACCTTTCTTACCTGATCATCGCGAACTAAACACATCGACGACATCAAGGATTACCAACTTTCTGTTTGGAGTTTCTTAAAACGCTTTGACTCCCTGTGTAGGGAAGGAACCGACAAAAAATCCATGGGATATGTTGGGACTGGAAATGTTTACTGGCTGTCATTGTGTATTTCACAAATCTAATTTCACGCAGCATTAAAAGAATGTTGGATATGCATAAACAAGAGATTTGTTCGTTCGCCTTTTGTATACGGGCAGTTTCCTTCAATCGTCAGGCGAGGACCATCAAGATTATATACGATTACGACAAACATGGACGGTGCTGTCCCTGTCCCTGAGCCTGAGGTCGGGTGTGCAAGACAATAGCAATGTTTGCAAATTTTTAATGGATTTTCATTACGTTTCTTTTATATTTGGTTTAGTGGCGGAGTCGCCCATCGCCCATGATGTTGCCTTTTGTCACCCTTCAGAATGTTCCGAAACATTATATGCTCAAACTGCAGAGAAATCGGATTAAGAGAACGAATTCAAAGTGCCATAAAGTGATATTTCTCTCTAGCTTCAATCTTGATGGTATTCCAGTGCAAGCATCGTTTTCAGTGGCTGCTCGTTTTTTCAGGAACCTTTAAGCGCCACATTTTCAATTTCTTAAAAAAAAAAACAAAATACAAAAAACACACCACAGTCCCTGACAGTTCAAACAAAGAACTTGACAATGACAACAAAAAGAAGAACCCATAAAAACCAGCGCTGCAGCCATAATAACGTCGATAATAAAAATAAAAAATTACACAAAAGTTATGGACATAATTTGAATATTTTTCTTTGAGTCCGAGTCGACTTAAGGTCCTATACAGTTCCTCGCCCTCGTGCCTCATAGCCCGCACTATCCAGCTGTGAATTCGGTAATAATTGCGCCTCGCTACGACTTTTCAGTCTCTGGGACCTCGGGCCATTGTCATCTTTTGACATTCCACGGCACAAATATACCGTGTGTACAATATGATGACCATAATATGTGTTTTCTTTCCCAAAACCCTGGGAACCACAGCGTCCGTCACTCTTATTAATCACCGTTCGCTTTATAAATGAAAAAAACACACTAAATCTTTAGCCAATATGTCAGCCGCAGTAAATGTCAATACCTGGTTTCAATTTGTTTTCGGTGTCAGCACCAATAAAACACTACATATTCAACAGCGAACAACGACAGCGTTGAGCTGCTGTGTGTGTTCTCAAAAGCTTCAAATTCTTATTCCCAACGGCCAACAACAATAGACCAATTGCCTACCAGATAGCATTCTGATGATAGTGGGTTTATTAACCAAATTAAATTTATTTCGCAAAAAACAATGACAGCGAAAATTAATTGAAATTTTAGCATTTTCTGTCAATTGATGTGAATATGGCTACTCTATACAGAAATTAAAATTCACAACTTGTTGGTGGATGTTATGGCCTGGGCCGGTGCTATATTGGACGACGAACGATGCGACGGTAAAGACGAAGCGGCTCTTACTGGCGCATATTAATAATCAGGTAGTTATATTTGGAGCGAAGGCAACTCGTTTGTTTTGCCACTCAGCAGGGGGTGCTGATGATTTTTTGTCTGATTCTGTTGATGGGGGGCCTCTGGGTCGGATATCACTTTTAATCGCGTTCCACGAATCACAATTAGTCGATGTTTTCGATTTTTCCAGTTTTTTTTTTAATTTCATTTTTTTGTGCAAACAATGGCCTTGGGGTCACATTCATTAAATTGCAAAAATTATTATTAATTTCTGATTATAATTGTGAGTTGGGTGTATTGGGTTTCATTCGAGAATTCCAATTGACACAACTAGTAGGACTGCCCTATCGCTGCTTGGAGATTTTTAATTGAGTCTTTTGTGAATACAAATTTCTTAAAGTAGAATCTTTTTGTTCATCTCATTTCAGAAATTCATTAAATTCAACTGGCATATAGTTTATTTTTCGAAGGAACAGTCTAGCTGCAAAAATAAATTAACAACAACAAAATGTTTGCTGTAATGCGAATTGATAACGATGACTGCAGGTCAGACTTTCGTCGTAAAATGCGACCGAAGTGCGAATTTATTTGCAAATTTTGCCAGCGCCGTTTCACCAAACCCTACAACTTAATGATTCACGAACGCACCCACAAAAGTCCCGAAATTACATATTCGTGTGAAATTTGTGGGAAATACTTTAAGCAACGTGACAATCTTCGACAGCATAGGTAAGATATATTGATGCGGTTGGTATACTTTGATAGTGTGATGAACGTTTTTTCTTTGTGTTTTTCTTTAAAAAAATTGATACTTTATCCAAATTCAATTTATTTATTTAAAGGAATTACCAAGGAAAAAATGATTGCACCTCCATTTAAAATAATCCCTTAAAATTTGTCCTTATCCTTAAAATTCATTGCACTCCAATTTCTCTCTAATGGTCCGTAACCAGGTCACTCATTGTTTAACTGTTCTATAAAACTGGTCTTTAACACTGCATGTCTAATTGGTTTGTTTTAAGAACACACAATAGAGGCGACCCAACAATGACCATTTTTAATCTTTACAATTCTTCCCACACAATTTAGAGTTCCTGTCTATTTCAGCTCGTTGCCCGATCTTTATCAAACATCTCTAAAACTTATTCAAACTCATGATTTCATTAACAAAAAATATATTTCTATGTTTTCTCTTTTTTTGTAGATGTAGTCAGTGTGTTTGGCGATGAATCTTGCACCAAACCCTAAACTTAAAAAAGAATAAAATAAATAAGAAAAGTTAAATATGTTGCACGCACTACTACTCATAAGAACACTGATGTGAACACTGATCTCTGTCTATATTGGTGATGGTGGTGTTAAAATTAAATTAAATTAAATAATAATTAAAAATCTTTACCTTAACGAAAAAAAAAATCTTTGAAAACATAATTACTTTTATTAAATTGATTTAAAAAAAATTTATATTGAAATATAACTTTTAAAATGAAAATATAAAAATAAAACTCTTCCTTTGGTGTGGCAATGAACACAATAAGTAAATATATTTTGTAAGCAAAAAAATAAAAATATTATTTTTTTATAATCTTTTCTTTAAATATTAAGTTTTAGTCGACTTTACATATTAAAAAAAACTGATACTTATAATAATGATTGTTTGTTAAATGAAAATGTTAAAAAAAAATCAAAACAAAATTGTACATAGAACATTCTTATTTATAAAATAATATTTAAAAAAAAAAAAAACTATAAATACTAACAACTTAAAAAAAACACTGTTTTCGCATTTTTTTTCTACGTTTCTATGCTTTTGGATGGCCGTGGTTTGACCGATTTTCAAAATTTAACTATGAAAAGAATTTGGTGGTTTTTTCAAATTGATATAATTTTTTTGATTTCCATTCTTCGGGCACACGAATGTTATAAAATTTTGGATTGAAAAAAAAAAAAACAACGAAACTGGCAAAATTTTAAAATTATCAAAATCTACTTTCAGAACGATACACGTGGATGCGTATGGTCGCAATTACTAACCACATCGGCCTGCAAGCTTGCAACAACCTCCACTGCTTAGTTCTTAACTACATACTTAAATAATATATTATTTTATAATAATGTTTCTCTCTGCCTATCTCTTCCCCCTTTAAAACAATATACACATTATTTATAACTAATATAATTTAAATTGAACATTTTTCACTGACGATGAAAAAATTTCAAATTTAATACACACTTTTGTTTGTTTTCCTTAAAAATATATTCTTAAAAAAAAACTACTTAAAAAATCTCTAGGAAAAACCAATTAAGGATTCTTTTTGGCTTTTTTGATGATGAGATTTTTTCAAGAACAAAAAAAAAAAAAATGTTTTCAAGTAAGAATTAAAAAAATTTAAGCAAAATGCATTTAATATCCTTTTCCCATGCTTATTAATTCCTCTGCCATTCATGCCAATTTGAGTATTTTTTGTATTTAACTACTTATTTATTGACAAAGTTGAAACGAAAATATAAAAAAAACATATCTATTTTTTTTCTTTTTAAATAAGATTTCTGTTAGCTGTTGAATTCATAAAAATAATTATTTTGTAATTTAGCAGTGCAAATATCTTAAATTAAAAAAAAAACTAAATCCAGTATAAGCTTGTAAAAAAAATAAGCAATAATTTATAGATTTATGTAATAAACATTTTATTTAATTGTTTCATTTTTATAAAATAAAAATTATGAAAAATTTAAATGCGTTTTTTTTTTCTCTACCAATTGGAAAACAGATCTATAATGGGATGTGAGGTCTCACTCCCTTAGAAGTAATTTCCAGCTTTTCAGGCCAAAAAATCAATTACGAACTCTTACAGGATATAACTTCATAATTTCATACGGCCTCAAAAGTATTGAGTTCATGGCAGTGCCAGTTTTGTTTGGGTTTGCAGATATTTTGACAGAACTCAGACAGAATTTCTGCTATCTTTTGTACAATTTTCTTTTAATTGAATGCTAAAACACTATAGGCCTTTTGATTTATCTCTCAGTAAAAAATGTTATGCAGACAAATCTATTCTACGTGCTTTAAGTGTCTCTATAGAAGTTCACACGGTCACGGTCTACACCTAATCAGAACAAAAAGAAACACAACATCAAAACAGACAGAAAGGGATTAACAATTTTACTGAAAAAAAAAAAAAAAAAAACTTTGAAGTAGGCAATCCAAAATTCAACCGAAAAATACTCCCAATTAGGATTGCTTCTGATACGCAAAGACCCAAATTGAAGTCATCATTCTAAGCGGTCTGGAATTTTTCGACGTTTAGGTTTTGGATCCATGCTCAAAAAGAGATGCATTATTTTCTTTTCCTTGACATATTAATAACAGTCTTTGGATCCTGAAGAATAGTAAACACAGTTTCCTACGCGCCCACAATAAACAGATTACCTCTCGCTCTTTCTCCGTTTTCTATTCGACGCTAAGCGAAGAATAAGAAGATTGAAGCTGTCGTAATCGGTAGGTAGGACAAGCCGACGCCGCCGCCGCTACAGAACCAAATGTTTTATGTTGAAGATCGATGCTTATGGGGGCGGATGAAAGTGAAGAGATCACGTTCCAAAATTAAATATATTTTCGACTGGACATGGATAAGCGCAGCCAAGTGAACAAACAGACAAAGACCGCGCATCAACATCACACTGCAATTACAGGTTTCATGGTCTAGCATCATATAAATGCCTCGATTATTCGATATTAACCGCTGGAGCTCCTGTGTGAGGCATATGGTCTGGCTAACCAATTAGCCATCATCCACACACCTAGATCTGTAGATATGTAGGTACCAGACGTTTTTATGATGCAGGTTATCTGGAATAAGCCAGCAGATACAAGGTAGGCGTCATGGTAGAAAAATTCCACTGATGTCGATGATGATGGCCTCAATAACATCGACCGCAGGTTTACAGCGAAAAACTACTGTCAGCTAATTTTCTCTCACCTCTTGCGAAAGACGACGTGAATCAGATTTAGCTTCTGTTACTGTTACTGGATGGCCTTAGAGATGGGAGAAACTTGCCATAAACCACACGAGATGACTTATTGCGTAACTACAATGACTCGGATTCGATGCGTAAGAGCAACGACATATCTCAGGTATGAGCAAGTTTTTTCCTTTCTACTGTACCAGGCGCGATACTGCCTAAGAAATTGTGAAATTTTGTTCCATGGAATGATACATGACTTTTGATAAGGATCATCGACGAACATGAAGACGACCGACGTGAATGACAGTGACAGCTTTGACAACTGTCACACCAAATCACCCAATAATAAAAATCGCTTGGGCGTCGTTGGGGTATTCGCGTGTCTCTCCGTTTACCCATATCATGGGCGGCCATGGGGAATGTCATTTCGTAATTCGGGGTTTGGTGTGCGATCGCCGACCCAAAAATAACAAAGTCATTGTCGCTGTGTTTATGATATAGCTGTCATCAAAGAAGCTTAAAGTTGATCTGATATGACTTTGCCGAAAGCATGCCACAGCTCAGGACCGTGCTGAAGTTGGCTTAATTGCAACCGCCAAACGTGCCAGTTGTTGTCACTAAGCTTCCTTATTAGATCGACTCAGAACGATAGTGAGATAATTTAATGGCAATTCGTGGGATTTTACGAGTAATTTTAGTGCGCTTTTACTTAGTTTAATGATTATATTAGACGAGGTACCTGCTCTCCAAATTAACTCGACATAAACTCACGTATTTTGAACACGTTTTTTTTCAGCAAGAGTTTTTTTTTTATTAAATTTTGCAACGTTGAAGAATCTGTCATGTTTGTATAAATTTGGTTTTGTTTATCGAAGTAAATCGGCCACTGTTCTTTTAATTGGACGTCAGACTCCAGCTCCAGCTAAAAGCTTTTAAGTCGTATTTTATAGACTTTGTGTATTTTGAATGATCTTATTAAGTGCGCTGTCAGTGTTTGTTTATTAAGTAATAAATTATTACCAATTAGTCTCATTAAGTGTTTAAACTGAAGAGCGTTCTATATTTAACGAGGGAAAGGGGTTTAGTTTAAGTTTAAAAAAAATATAAACAGGAATATAACAAATTATGTTAGATGATTTGGGATGATAACTCGTCTTTGACAACAATCGATCAATTAAACTTGGGTCCAATACAGATCGGAATGTCGAGGTTCTAATCTCGATTTCATCCAATTATCGCCATCGAGCAACATCCTCTCGAATGCCAAATATTTTGTCAAGAGAGAAAACGACCATCCCAATAAATAAAAATAAATATTGAAAGACATCGCTAAGTGGTGTTGTCACATTTCAAATGGTTATTTTTGACCGGTAGCTTTTGTATGGTGATTAATAAATTAATCGCTGAGTGATACCTAATTCCTTCTAAAAACAGCAATATCGATTTATTTGAGTCATCTTGGTCTTGGTCCATTCAATTTGTGCGCGCGGGATTAGACTTAATGAGCGTGAGTAAGAAGCTTTTCTGAAACTGAGCGCAGCGGAAAACATGTATTTTAAATTTTGTATATAATTAATTCCTCAGTGTTTTTGAATTAATTTAAATTTGACAATGTAATTATTTATATCGGCTGTGAATCGAGTTATCTGCTTTGTTTTTTGTGGTCGTTATTTCGGAAAGGTTTGCTTTTCAATTAAGAAACAATTAATTAGTGGTTGAGCGGAGTTGCCAACCACAACTGATTCATTTTTGCCTGCATTAGGTTAGCAAGAAATAGGGACCAAGTACTGAATCAGGACCAGGACGAGCGGCGGGAAGGAAAAACAGTGTACATGGCGCCTTCATCTGCGGAAATCGTTAGGAGAAAAAACCCTTTAACAGTAGAAAGAGGAAATATGACGATATCGACGGATTCAAAGCTTATTAACCTAGTTAAATGCTCTATGAACTTTTTTTCTCGCTCCAGAGCAAGGGCCTACGCTGATGAGTTGGAACGAGCAATCATGATCTATATGACTCGGATGAGCAGAGGGAACCTCCACGTGAAGTTCTTTGCGGAGCAATACAGGTTCGAAACTGGATGGCATCGCCGATTTAGGATTTTATTTATTTTGTTCATCGAAGCTCTTCGGCCCCTTTGTTTTTAATGTTCATTTGAAAACTTGAGGAAAATGAAGAGTGTCTGTTTGGCCCCGCTTAATCACTTAAATGCCTGTAGCTGGCAGATAATAAGTTTCTTTTTGATGACTTTGTTTTGTTTTGAATGCAATAACACCAGGATGAAATTTATTACAAGCACGATTCCGCAGACTGATTCAAATTAATTCTATCCGGCATCAAATAATTTTTTGTTGGTTTTGTTTGCCTAATAAAAACCGCCACCAACACCACCCATTCATAAGAGAACATCGTTTGTCACAAGGCCAGATTCAAATAAGACGCAAAAAGACCCATCCATAAGCAGAGCATTCAAGCGCTATCGCAAATGAATAAATAATCAAATATGTTTGACTTATCTTTATTGCCAAACATCCAACCGAAAAAAGTCCAAAAACGAATTACTTTTCAGTTTTCACTCAGTGACCAAATAAAGAATCCAAAAAACTCAACATTTTTAGCCTCTTTTGTTGGCTGCAGGATTTATGACCAGCGAATAAAATTTCTTCTTGCATCATCGGGATCGCAGACCTTGCAAATTGAAATTGCAAAAGCCTTCTCTCGAAGGCTACTTTAAGACCGCGCGTCATCGTCATCAGCATCACCATCATCATTATTATCGAGAGGACGAATTCCATTCGATGGCTGGGCGAAAAGATTTGTCGTCACAAATAAGTTGAGATCGCTTATCGCGGGCGGTCGGTCGGTTAATTCTTCTCGGAGTGCGGAACACAGCGAACAAAATATCTTTGGATCTGTTGTGCTGTTGGAATGCCGATAAGTATCGGTTTTAAACGAGACGGACTTGACGACAACCAAATATGGTGGTTGATGACAATCCCAAAAGCAGGCGCAACGCAGGCAGACGAAGACGAAGACGAAACAAATTTCGACGACAACTAATAAGATCCTTTCTTTTATCGCGCTCCATAGAGAGTGACGTGTGCCAAAGTAATTTCGATTCAGCGCATGTGCTGCGGCTTGGGGTTCGATTTCGGTCGCTGCTGCGGTCGATCGCTCACAATACGACAAGACTTCTTAAACTGCTATACATATAAGTGTAGCTAGCAGACTTATGAAATCCAATGGTGGTGAGGTATATGAATGAAGTCCCATTTGACGAAGCGAGCTCCTAATGGGAATAGTATGTTAAGTATGCCCAACCCAAATGCTTGCACCGTAATAACTAGACTCTGGGTTGTAAGAAACAAGGATCAAACAACATGCAAGACACCCAGAGCAAACAAGCTCACACAGGTAACTCGCTCCGCTTTTGGGACGAGCGAAATGCGCGAATTCGCAAATTCGAACACGACAACACGAACCTCTCAGCAGCAGCAGCGGCTCATGAGAACAAAAATCCAAATTTCTTGTTAGATGAATTCCGACAAGATGTTTTCTGACACCTTTGGAAATTTACTCAACAACACCGAAACACATGCCCGCAAAGTTGCATTCTGCTTGTCAGGTTTTTCTTGCTCCTGTCACGGCTTAACCTTACGGGGATCGTTGTTCTTTTTCAAGTATGTTGTTTTTTTGTTTTTCCTGATTTTGATGTTTTTTGTTGTCTTCTTTGGTCTTTTTGTGTTTTTTTTACTTCATTTGACTCTTGTTTTGTTTTTAAGTTATTTTTACTTGAGAGTCAGTCAGAGAGTCCTGATCCTGACCATCTCTCAATGAGCCATAAGGCGGGCGACGATATGTCCCGTGTGTAGGTAAATGGAAACTGCCTTCAAACCGTCAAATTAATTATTGGCTCTTAATGTCCACACCGCACGACGCGCCGGCGATGTTGACGACCCACCAGTGATGGATCCTAGAGTCTGTTTAGCATTCATTCGTATTTGTATATTGACTTGTCTGTGCTCTTGCTGTGCTTTGCGGTTGGTATTTTACTATATTTACATGTTTGGTTTTCAATTTTCCATTACGCTTCCGGCGAACAGTTTTAGAGAACTTTATAGAGTGCATGTCGCGATTAGTTGGCTATTTATCAAGCGACACATTTGCCCGCGGGAAATGTGTAAGTCACTGATGGCTATAAATTATGTTGGCAATCTGGGAGCGCAGCAACCGATTAAACTACGAATATCCTATGATGCGGGACTCCTACACCTTGGGTTGAGTATTCATTGGACTAACACTCAAACCTTTATTTGTATTTTATAATATGCTCAAGGTTTGGTGGCATTGGCATATCAACCATTGAATGAAATAGTTGAGCGCATAAATATCTCCTGTTGTGTCATAGACGGGCGTTTCGTGACGAGTTTGAGGGATCAATGTTGATATGTGTTAGCAAAAGTAAGACGAGACTGATAGGTTTCTATGGGGATGCGTTAATGTGATTTTTATTTTTTACTTAAACCTTGCTCACATTCATGTTAAGCCTGCGGCATGTAACCTCATATTTAACAATTAAAATTTATTAGACAAATAATATCAAGCCCATTGCTTTGAACATTGCTTTGAATCATTCAAAATTTTTGATTTTTGACGTTTCTTTTGCACAATTTTCAATCAAAATTTCACCAGAAATTACGAGCAAACTCATTAACCAGAGGCAAAATTTCAACTATTCTAAGTGATAGTTGGTTTGTCACGTCAGCCTTCAGAGTCATTCTTTTATCCAAACGGTATCGGCTAATTCAACAACCAGAAGTGAGATTTATCCTTAGAAATCCTGTTCAGCTTACCGACAACGCTGAAGCTCAAAACCAGAATCACCGACTAATTACCTTTTCGGCTTTCGCAGATTTCAACAGAACTTTACTTCAACATATCAACTGGTTAACCCAATTGACATCCAGAATAACATATCATCGCAGCATTCATATGAAAATTTGACAGTTGGTCGCCTTCATTTCATTCAAGTATAAATACTTTTTCGCGGGTTGACGCATGGACCAGACTTATAGGTTATAGGCAAAGGTACCTACAGAACTATAAATAATATTCATCAGCATTATTTCGTCCTCGAAGTTCATTTAGTTTGTGATTTGTGGAGAAGCGGTGTATTGAGAATGAACACAAACAAAATACCACCCTGTTGAAGCGACATGTTTTAATCGGGAATCGTTGACGACGACGCACAACAAACGCAAAATCGTTTCAAAAGTGCCGATAAACCATCGAACTGAATATGATGAGGGCAGTGCCGACCGATCCGGTCGGTGCGGCCGTCTCGGTATGTTGTGTTCGTCGCCATCGCAATCAACAACCAGTCCCCTAAGTCCAACATGCGATGATCACGATTGCGATCCTGATCCGATCAATTCGACTGCGAAGAAAAGATCGATGCAAGATCTCGCACTATCTGGTGCGCGTACATTGCTTGTTCTGATGGTCCAGTTTGCCTCCCTCTCTTGTGGCCAATAACCGCCATTCAATCGAACAAAGTCACCAGTGAAAGATTTGTCACATGTCAAAATCAATTAAAGCCAATCCTCTTCACAGGGGGTTCTAGTTGGAGTTTGGGTTCGGCTATCGACAATCGACAATCGAGATGATCGGCAATGGCTCATGGCCGTTTTGATTATAAATTTGATGAAGCTGGGTCAGCATGCTTACACGATTCATTGAACATCGGGGCTGTTTAAATCTCAACTTATTCTACGGATTACTTGTCCCTCAACAATCATCATCATAATCATTATCCCAATAACTGAGCCAGCAGAGCAAGTTGTTATCGTCACCATATACCAATCGCACATGCATGGTCAGGCCCAAAACATACCATCGAGAGCCTGACTTTTGAGCCCACCAACACCACCACTTCACTCCACTGTCAAATTATTGTTCGCGCCCAGTCTCCCCCATAGCAGGCATCAGCAGCAGCAGCAGCAGCAGTCGCAGTTGAATGAGGCATTTCGCAATCATCAGACTTTGGACTTGCCGCTGCCACCGCATCATCCTCATCATCTCGATCCCATCATCGTATCTTCGTCATCGTCATCGCGCTTGCGATTCAATTTAACATTTCAACATCGCGGATAATCTCGCTATCACATGGCATATTTAGCCCACTGATGTCCACGGAATTTGGAATTTTATCTGGTGACTTCGTCTGCGCCTTGTGCATGCCGCCCCTCGCGATTCACCGACATGATGATGGAATATGACCCTGCTGGTGGATGACTGTCTGGAATTCCGTTCTTTTTAATTAAGTGCGTTTTCACAGAAATTTTTGTTTTGATTACGATGATTTAAATGAAATTGAAAGGCGAAATCTCGAGATTTGATACCTCGATGCTAGTGTATCATAATCAAATCAGGATCATCATCATCTGCCGGCCCATCCTGTTTGTAGTTTTTTTTTGGCTGGCCAGTGCCCACCCTGGGTGGCCGCTGTCAACGGCGCGGCGCAATCGAATAAAGGAAATTGTTGTAGTGAAGATTTTGTACGGCCACATTTCAGTGGTGCCAATTTTGAAATATATTGATTTGGTGTTTCAACTTAATACACTGAAAGAAAAACTGGAGAAGATGAGACAAATGGAACTTAAATAAGAGGAACGAAGAACAGTTAAGTCCCATTTCTGAAGGTGCGACTTGTCTCGCATTGTTTGAAAGAATCAGTGGACAGATCGGAATCGTTTTGTCCAGCTTTGTCACTTCGCCTAATGTAGTTGGGCTGTGAGTGGAAAATCCTAAGGCGGAAGTTTCCTAACAGTTCCCTTAATAGCAAGTCAACTAGAGTTGGTAAAGTTCACTGACAGTTTGTCAATCAAAGCTTTGGTGCAATATGGGCCTTAACGATATGGCAAGTCCGACATTTCGGTAAAATCTTAAAGTTCTGTTTTGAAGACTATGTACTTGTTTCAGTGTATTGAGAAATTTTATGATTTTCGAAATTTGATTTTCACTCTTCACCACCAAAATCGTTGGCGGGCAGCTGCGAACTGTGCAAAAAGCCCATGACGGATGTGCGACTTGTGTACTTTTATTCCGATACGGTAATTACCCATTCCACCGCCCAGCGAAAGCCATGCTCACATCTGCACGACCACGGACCAACCAACACGTCGCGCAAGTTAACTGTGAGGTAGGTATAAGCTGCATTAAATTACCGCATGCGTTCGTCTTATGTGCGCATACGCAAAAGTTAAGTTTTAATCGCATTTGGTGAAACTTCACTTCATTCGCATTTAAATCGTTTAAGTTGGACAACTGCGTTGCGCTTAAGCCGAACTGACCACGACGAGAAAAGTTTGTCCATCACATCATCGCACTGAACATACGTGCATGTCATTTTAGCGCGAGAATCGTACTACTCAGAGCAGTCAAAGCAGCCATCAACATCATCATTGGCAGGCATCGTGTCGCTGTCGTCTTCACTTCATCGTCTAAGCTGAGTTCCAGGCTCAGCTCAGAACTAAGGCATCATGAATCAGGCATCACTATCCGCAATCCGCATCCGATCCGCCAAGTGACTTAGTGATGCGGAGATGTGTACCGATTTAATTTAAGAGATCGTGATTAAAGTTGGAAGCCGCTTGATTTATTTACCTTTAGCATTTCAGTCGCACCGCACCGCCACCGCAGCAGTCGCAGTGCAGCCGACATAGCCCATTCGCATTAGATGCCGGTTCAATGGTCTGTTTGCAACAGTCACATCACTAATATATCTATCTATCTTTCTGCTTGGCAGAGAGAGGGAGCCTACATCGAAGTCACAAAGTCAGCGAGTTATCCAAGGAATGCGCCCCGTCTAAATGGTGTTGGCGCTGAAAGTGTATCTCTCCATTGGCGATATAGCTACTAAGTACGTATCTCCAGCTGACATCTGGGGCTTGATGTCTTTATACAAATGCCATAAGCTCTTGGGATGTATGTCCGACCTATCACATATCAACGCGCTTTAGATATCTGTAAGTCTCTGTACAGTTTCGAGTCGCATTAAGTCGCACATTCCCCATCGTGATGTTATGCTCTCCTCGCGCTGTTGCTCACCAAAAGATATTAAATTGGAAATGCGTGCTGTGCAGGGCTTATGAGTTGCTGCGACGCCGACGTGTTTCTGGTTAAGAGCCATGGGAAAGGGGTTCTTGTTTTGGCTTGATATTCATATTCGGCTTAAGACCTTGGGCTCGATGACGACTAAAGGGAGCACTCCAATACCTTAAGGAAGACTAAATTACAAGGATTTAACTTACATGTTTATATTGATTGCGATAGGCCGTTCAATTAGAGGTCTTGTGAGTCATTTAGTTGACAAGTCAGGGGCCCACAAATTGAAACAATTTACTGTGTGCGAAGTCTAGTGTGGCATCTCTGCGTGTTAAATATATTTTTTGTCGAAGCAAGCCTGCTAGCACACTGGGTTGATTGCGGGTAATAAAGGTTATCTGCGTGCACATTTTATTGCGGCGCGATTATTGTGATTCGATAAGGAAGCTACATTCTGTACTCGGTACTCGCCAACCAGCAACCACAAAGAATTGCAGCAGCAACAACAGCAGCAGGATTAGTGGCTTGAGCCGGCTTTGGAGCGGCGGCATGAGACGATGTAGTGCCAAAGTTCACCAGTTGCAGATTTGTTTATGACATTTGTTTCATTTTAAGTGTGTGGAAATTATGGCTGACGTGTCAAGTGATACAACACGCGATAAATGTCGCAAGTTCAATGAAGAACGATGCTTAAACATCTCGGATTAATTTCACCCACTATAAGGTAGTTTGGACGGTGTTTGGTTTCAGCACAAATCATTCTTAAAGCCAAGAGTAGGGTTTGGATAGCTTAAGTAAGATCAGCAGAGAAGACATTCAACTGCAAAATAAGGTTTGACAAGGACTAAGTGTGCTTCTCCACTTGACAGTTTTGATTTGCCTGCATTGGGCGCCGTTTCAAGTGTTGGCAGACAATTCTGCTCAGTTTTTTTGAAAAATGGTTGAGAAGCAGCCAAACTTGGATTTTTTTTGTCAGCTGCCTAGAGCCTAGAGCTACTCTTTCATAGAGACAAATGTAATTTGTGCGATCAAGAACGAGTTAGCTACTCACTTAACCATGAAAGCGGCGGTATCGCACAATCGACATTTCAACATTACAAAAGACACATTCCTTAAAGGTTTCATGTTATAGATCTTTTTCTCAAGTATATAGGAGAGATCGAATAAAATCAGCGCCTCAAAAATTATTTCTTTGGGCATTCTTTTATAGCAAAGCCATCCTCACATTCAAATTGAATCGGTTTACCAAATACAAACTTTACGAACCAATACATCCCGCTGCATATCGGAGTACGTATCTCCAATCTGCATATAAGCACGCTATATCGTTGCAAGATGAATGGACCTTTTACTTGACACTATCACTTGGCAAAATCGGATTCGTTTTGAAGAAGTGAGGGCAAGGACATTGTTTCTTTGAGAATATATGGACTCCTGATCTGGACATAGGACAGGGGGTTCAATATAATATAATCTATATTCGTACCTTCTCGCAATTACTTAGCTTATATGGTATAATGGACTTGACGACAAATTGCCCTCAGATGAATCTGTTGTATTTATATATTGCAATGGCAAGGAACGCTGGATTCCAGCTTCGAGAGAGTTATTCTGATTTTGAGTTTAGATATCGCCTTGGGCCGAACCGATCGAACACGATCAGGCACCGCAATGACTGACTTACTACACCAGACCTGACCACATCCATCCATATGCGATAGCTATCGCTAATCGGTCGTAAGCTTTCCTTACGATTTGAAGAAGACCTGATCTGCAACCACATCTCAATATGTTTCGTTTTGACTTGGTCTTCGAAGTCGGGTTGGGCCAGGTAATTTCCTTATTTGTTCTGACATGGCAACTAATTTCCATTCTACAGCAATGTGTACCTACCTTCCTTCAACTATTTTCCAACAAGCCACCATTATTACTTGTAGGTCTGAACCGAATGAATGTGTGTACCTGATGTGACCACGAATGCATCGGCGGCGGCGGGCGACAAGAACGTGTGATTTATTCCAGTTCCTTATCTCTTCAGGAACCTTTTAATTAATTTACCTTTGGGTTCTAATAGTTTCTCTGTTTGTACGATGATGAAACTTCCCTTTCATTGTTGATGTTGCTCTTGTGTTGTTTACCAAAGGACTGTGCTTATATTTGCATTCTAATCCGCTGTGCGCGTGGTTTTGACTTTTATTTATTTTCCTTTTTTGGGTCAATGTCAATCGGCATTCCTTAATGGATGAGTCTATTTGTCATCGTGCCGGCCACTGCGACCCGTCCGCATCGACGACTAAACGGACAAATGTCCTTTCGACACCCAACTTCCTTTCGACGAACATAGAGAGGATAAATAATTGACTATCTACGCGCATTTTGTCAGATCGCGATAACTTCATGTTCAAAAAGGTTGGTGTGTTCCTTTTTGAGAAGGCAATCGATTAATTATCCCTTATGCGGCTCTGGCTAGTGTGTGAGACAAGTCTGGGACAAATGCGCCTTCACAAGGTGTCACCTGACAAATTGAATGATTCGATAATTGCGTGAGAGCTGTCAGATTAAGGTGTTTGCTGTCCATTGTGTTCCATTTCTTCTGAATCGCGCTTGTACCAACAAAAAGCGAGGAGCAACAAAGACGAAAAAAAAAATAAACAACCATGATGACATTCTCCATAACCGCACAACAATGGGGCCTCCGCGCCTTTGACGATGGTCTGGCGGGCAATTTGTCAGTGCAATGAAGTGAGTGCATTCAATGATGGGAAAACTCATTCACCGGATGAGCAAAGAGCAGCAAACGTCCAGCACCCATGCATAAGTGTATTTATGTTCTCATTGTCAATCAATTACTCACTGTGCCCAATTGCTTGCTGTCGGAATTTCTAAGGGTTCTGTCTCCTTATAATCTCTTTAGCGTGTATGTGAAGAAATTCCTGATGGCTGTGCCCTGGAATCAAATTTCAACACCATCCAATATTAAAATAATTTGGCTAAATAAAGAATTAAATATTTCATGTTGATTTACGGACGGTGCTTGGCTGCTTTGGAGCTATCAAGATACTTTGCGCTTCTGACGCCCACTCAATTTAGCGCGAGCCACAGCCTCGTTCACTTAAAGTCGTTGCTTGATATCACCCTGGAACTGTTTCGTATCCTACCCAAAGGTTTGCTGAATGAAACACATTTTAGATTACAGCCGCAATCATTTTGTTTTAAGTTTAGCAAAGTTGGCTTTTTACATTTGACAAAAATACGGGAGTAACTGTTAAGATATGCCTCTTAGTTTTGAGAAAGTAATGTCTAGAAAGAGAGACGGCATATATATGGTAAACAAAACAACAGGTATCGGTAACAGCTTCATTTTATGATACGAATATTGTCAAACTGAGGGATTGTATAACAAAGTTGTCAATTTTCTATATAATCTTTCTATATGTCGAAACCGCTTTGATTACATTTGAGACACGGTCAAATGTGTTATTAATCATTTCGCTCAGGCTCAGCCAATCTTAGCATTAATTTGTTGAGTGTCATAAACGTAACGTAACATAACACGGTTGACAATCAATGTAGTATAACTTTTGTATATGGAATTTATAGTATTTTCAGCCTCGAGAATATTTGGTTGGAGAGTCGTCCCGTCTTGGCGCTGTCAGTTTTTCTATATACAAGATTTTAGTTCTGTATCGCGTTCCGGACGTCGCTGTCGTCGATTCATGAGGCTACAACTACTAAACCATTGAATAAGAAGTACAGGAAGGGGTCTTATGAAAAAGAAGTGAAGCATTTTTCTAAGTAGTGTGAGTTTCACTAACCCAAACGCATTACAACAGGGCTGGTCTGCCGTTGAATGGCTAATCTCAGGGCTGCCAAGCCAAATTTGATTGAATCAAGATTTCATCGATTATGCTTCAAATCTTTTTTTCAATCTCAATTCTTTTTTTAGGACGCATGGTGTTTTAACACTGAAGGTGCACATGCACGGTTTTTAATGTTTAATTTTTTGATTTTCCAGTACATTTTCTTCATTTTTCATCCGTAATTCATCATGTTAATTAAGCCTATTTTGATCGTTTTCAAAAGCAAATTCCATGAACAACTTAAACAAGCATTTAATATCATGGTCAGACATATTGGCACTGCGGAAATAAATAATCTTCATTTTTTTCTTGCATCATCAAGTATAATATCAGTTTAATAAAAGTGTTTTGAACAAACAACGGACTTAGAATTTATTCCATCCAATTGAAGAATTTCTATCCACTTTTCTCTTTTCCATTCAGCTTTTGGAAATCTTCACAAGTGTCAAGGTATGTATTTCAGAGCATTCAAATTCTTAAAGATATAATTCGCATTAGACAGGGACTCAAATATTGACAAGGGGAAAATATAGAAGTATTTTCTAGTTGATTGTAATACAATCAACAAATAAGAACGTTTCAAAACACGATGGAAGAACTATTCAAAACAACCTTGCACACCACGGGAACTCAACGAATTGCAGCGCCTTACCATCACCAAAGAAATAATACACCCCTGAACTCGACTGACAACACTGTCAAAGCTTGACAGCAGAGACCCCAAAAATTGACAGCAGAAGTCCCAAAAATTGACTTCATCAGGACAGGAAACTTTTCGTTCATTCGTAAGTTGAAATAGAAATAGAATAGGAGAAAGAAGAGGCTAAAGCTAGGCGGTTCTCCCTTAGTTTAAATAAAACGAGACGAAAATTAGAGGGATCCAAAGTCGACAAAGGCTTATGATAACAATATAGGTCTATTTCAAAGCATCCTCTCTCTACTTACCTATTATAGCGAGTTCATTTTTTTGAGAAAAAAAATTTTTTGAGAAAAAAATGCATACCTACAAAACGACCACGAAAGTAGTAAAAAAAGAAACAAGTAAATGGCCAATCAGTAGAATCTTTATTAATCGAACTTCATTTCTTTAGTTTGCGGTGTAACGCGTCCCTTATTGAAAAAAAAGCGACCCTCCGCAACGCCATAGATGATAAACAAAAGACCAAGAATCGGTAACAGCTTCATTTTATGCAACGATTATTTTCAAACTGACTGAATTGTACAAGAAAGTTGTCGCATTTATACATCAGAAAAGTGTTGAAAACGCTTTGATCACATTTAAGCACGGTCAAATGTGTTACTAATCATTTCGCTTAGCCAATTTTAGCATTTTTTGTTGAATGTCAAACGTAACGTAATTTAACACGGTTGACATTCAATGTAGCATATCTTAATTACTTATGACTTTTAATAGAAATGCGACGTTCGTTCGTTCGACTTTCGATAGTTGGAATAAGGAAGAGGCTTAAGCAAGGCGGTTCCCTTCAAGTCCAAATAATAAAATCTACATAAAACCTTGACATTGTTTGTCCTATTTTATGGACGAAGATTAATCTGTTGCAATTGGGATGATGATATTTATGGTATAGTAAGTAGTAAAAGTACCTACATAATTTCATTCTCGATATTTCCCGCCTGGATAACAACAAAGGATCTGAAATTATAGTAACCAAAACAGCCGACGGAAAACCAAATTTCCATTTAACAATATCTAGAAACGCCTTTTAAAGGTTATGATTTTAATTTTCTTTTTATGGAAAGGAATACCTACACAAATTTTCAGATTGCATGAAAAAATACATGAATTGAATGTTTTATTTAACTAAAATCGCAAGGAAAACAGAAAACCCATCTCGTAATTTTAAAGCACATTTTGTCCATGAGATCGAGTCTCCTGGACGCAAATGTGCTATTGAAATGGATTGCCCTCGCCACTCGCCACTTATATATGCACAGCCTAATCTTCAATCTACACGGCCATAGGCGCAAATTTCACAAGGCAATAAAATTTCTCTTGTCGCCCTCTATTGGACACTGAAATGAAATCCATGTTCACAGTTTGTACATTTAACACAATCATCTCATCAATGGACACCAGTTAAACATATGTGAGCAATGGATTTTATGCCCCAAAAAGACGAATACGACACAAGTTGTCGGCCGGTCGTTTCTCGGCCACAACTGTGACGACAATACACGCACCGAAACCGAAGTGATGAAGACGAAAAATTGTAGACAGGGGCGGCAGTGTCGTGCGTCGTCACTATAGGTATAAGATACAAGCTGCAGTGTACCTGGTGAGACCATTACAGCTCACCATGTAGATACCACACGTTCCATGATGGTCCAACAATGAAAATAAGGCTTTTTGTATAGGAATGTGTTGCGTATAGGTTGGTCGGGTGACGGGTGCTCAAGCCAGACCTAGACCACAGAACAAGTTTGCTCCTTTGTTTGTGCAATCGAGCTATGAATTTGTGGATAGTTCCGTCTCCTTGTCTTTTATGTGATTGGATTCAAGTCCAAGCCCAATACGCTACAACTCGAACAACCGTCCGCGCCGCCATCTATGGTCTATTAATTGTTTCGAAACAAGAGTAATTACAATTGAATTGAATTTCGTCTAGTGTGTGGGGTAACACATTTTATTATTATCGATTTATCGATTGGAATTCAAATTGAAAATTGGTGTGGATGCTGCCATTGTTAATCGGCCATTAAAATACGATTGAGTTACATGTGTCACTTGACGTCATTTAATCGATTGGGTTAGTTTAGAGCTTTGTTAGTGGCTTGAAATAAGAGGCTGGGTGTGTGTATGTCTTTGAGAAGTATAAAATGCATTATGGGAGATGATTGAGGAAATCGATTTGTGATCGTGGGAGTATGGTGATTTCAATATATGAGGAAGTTAAGAAGTATTGTTTTCTCTTCGTTATTCTGGTTCGAAAAAATGGAAAATGGTCTGAACAGCCAGCTTTTAGCGCCTCATGCATTCTGTTTGCTGTTATTACTCCCTATGTCAAGGAGATGTGGGACCAGGGCTGTCTCTTATTCACAACTCCCAGTTGATTGAGACTTTCTTGGGACAGTGTAGTCTTACTCTGTCACAAGCGGCCTTGAAATTGATGAACAAATAGCAGGTGTCGATTTAAAGATCTGATGAAAAACTGATATGGGCTTAGAGCGACAAAGCATCATTATTCATAAGTTGGCCAAAGGTTCTTCATATCTAGTATCAATTTGTTGTGGCTCACTTTCACTTGTTTAGTATCAAAATATCAGCCAACACCCCTTATCAAATTTCCTAATCTCGGTCATAATACGCACCTACATTGAAACCTTATGTTCCAACCTTGTCAAGTTAGAGATTTTACGTCAAACACCACAACATGAACGTGACATTTCGCACATTTTTATAATTTTTCTTGTGTGGAGTACGTAAATAACGTAGGGCGAGGGGATTCCCGTTGTATTTGTGTCGGCGACAACAATTGCTGTTATTATTATGACATCTTGTTTGTTGATTAAAGAGATCTCTCCCTCTTCAAATAAGTCTTGAGATACGAGACAAATATTTAATGACTTATGACTTGGGAAATGTCTAAGAAATCAGTTACCTAAGCCACACACCGCGCACGGGCCAACTCTCTATAATCCTCTGTCAATTCCCAGATGTTTGATTTCCAAAAAAAAAACAAAAACAATAAAAACAAATAGAACGTCAGCCAACACAGTTCTCGTCTTAACCATAAAAAAAAAGAATAATTCCCTCAGCTCTTATCTGGATTGTATATCAAAGTTTTATTGGTTCTAAATAATGTGGAATTTGCTGTAGAGGTAGTTTAATGAATCCACGAAATGGTTAAATTCCCCAAACATATTCAAATGTCTACGTTGCCGAATCATCCAGTTATCACTAACGATTCGAGACTCTATCATTTCGACTAGATGGTACTTGAAATCTTTGTCGAAGTAGAGTTATTTTTGGATTTTGTTTTATCTTTATGATTCAACTAAACCGAGAAAACGATGTGTTTATTAATTTTCTTTCCATTGTTTTCCTTATTTGCCCTGATCATCAGAAAGAAAGAAATGACATCGTTAAAAACTTTCGATAATCTTGGTTTTCAATGTAAGCCAGGCTTAAGAAACAAAGTCAATAACACCCATCAACAGTTATATTGTCGTGGTACTTAAATAGGCCATTAAGAGCCTCGTCGAACGATTAAATTTTAATCTTGATTAAAAGTTATATCGGGCTTACGTGATGAATAGCATATTGAATTGGTTCCTTGGTTTCATATGCAATTATGCAATTTTGGAATTGACCATTTAAATATAACGGGATTTTTGTTTTATTATATTGGCTCATAAAAGGTGTTTTGATCGAAAATTTGTTTTCAGAAGAATGAGTGCGCCAAGTCGCTTCCGGGATTCCATTGAAACTGTTTGATATGCAATCAACATTATCAGAGGATGAAAGCCATCGTTACTCTCACTCAGTTCTAGAGGGACAAAAGGACAATTGAGATGACCTTACTACTTACAATTCCGTTGTCCTTAGAAGCAAGCAAAATGTAAAAGTGATTCTTCGTTTGATAACATCAGCAAAAAACCCGTAGGTCTTGAATATCTATTTCTTGATGGCAATAACTTGGTCTAGTCCTCACTAACCCTCAAAAACCTTCTACTTTGCTGCCGTTTCAAGGCTAACCAAACGTTAATATGCCAACATCGCGGTCGGAATCAAAAATGTGTGCACTGACTTTTTGTTCAATTTTTTTCAGAAAAGGCAACACATCGTCTTCGTAAAGTGAGTTCTCATTTTTATCTTCCAAAGTTGCCTCTGAATTACCCACTGAGGGTATAATTTATTGTTACATACATCAAGGTGGAGGTCCCCATGTTGCCTTCATCCAATCGCAACACCAACATCTTCCTCTATAAACAAAGTCAAACGTATTCCTTAAGATTAACTATTTGAATAAGCCAATTTGCATGTACTACACGCATGCGCATGCGCAATGCATTCAATTTCTGTGCCAACTGCTAAAGCTGATATACCGCCAATCGACCGACAAACTACGACAGCACAACAAGGACGCCAAGGTAGCAGCAGTTCAGCACAACCAGAAGCTCAAAACACCACCAGTAACCAGCATAGACAGAGCGACACCCGTACGCACGTCTAACATGGATCGCAGTGGCAATAAAAATCATTCTCGTCTTAGTTGAAGTCCAAACCCCAGTGCCCAGCTCCAAGTGGTCCGTCCAGCAGCGAATGTGCTGTTACGATACGACTGCTGCCCAATGTCCATAGAATCCCAGTAGCAATGTTCGCTTAAGAATTTTATTTATCGTTCGCCCAGGCAAATTAGTAGTCGTATAGCCGGGCGTATTCCTTTTTGCAAGACACAATTTTTTGATTTGGCTCTTAATTTATTTCGAAATGCATTATTGCCGCATGTTTCAAAAATCATTAACAGGAATAAGAGAACTCGCGATATCTGATCCCTCGGTGGGGGACCGCGCTGTTCTGCGCTCTTTGCGGCGGAACGGACTGTTGGGCTCTCCAAACTGGCTCGACCAACTGTTATGATTTATGCGGGCTTTGGCATTGCAAGTGTCCAAACACCGCTCAATCGTTGCGTCGCGTCGGCGGCGTCGTCGTCGTTGTCTGAGTCGCATCGACAACACTTGAGAGCATGCTGACGCTGAGTGTGTCGTATTCGCTTACAATTACGGCTCAATAAGAAAGTGTTAATTCGCCTCTCATGTGTACAAATTGTGTTCATTCGCGTACAAGTGTTTAAATTTCACCTCGTCTGGCCAACGACCACGATGAATGGCCAATAGTAGGGTTCGGAAAAAAGTCCACGCTACGGCTACGCACCTTGGTGGAACTATATTCATACGGTTGGTTGCGGGCTTAGTCAGCGGATAATTATTTCTGTTTCGATAGTTTCCCATGTGTCCATATTTTTAATCTTGTCGCAGAAATGTTGCGGTGTTGGCGGGAATGGTGCTTATCCAAGAAGCTAAAAAAGTTCATATAAGCAGCGACACGACCGACAACGTGTCGGACGGTTGATTCCGTTTCGTCGTCGCTATCGTCGCGTCTCGCTGTTAATGCATTTGAATATTGGCAAGCAACCCCCGCTGCGAATACATTCCTCAATCTGTGCCGAGGAGCAAAGAGTGACCGTCCGTCCGTTTGCGAACTAAGCCACCATACTGTGTCTGTTTGGATCACCCCCAAGACACGATATTATAAATTTCATAATTCACGAAATATGTTAAAATGAGTGCTGGGCTATATTTTCGCTGGAAATTGCTTTGTATGTGTGCGAGGCGATAGGTGGGCCATTGCCGAATGTCAAAACGAATAACAAAAAGCACAGGCAACAGAAACAGCATCACATCGTAATGGAATCCGAATTCACATTCGAATCCTACCAATTATATTGTCTACCTAGTGAGAGCTGTATACGGCGCATCGCGCCGCGTCGGCCGTTTCGAAGCTTATTAGGGATTTCTACTTCTGCCCAGCAATATGGGTTATGATGGGATATGGAATATGGATGGATTGGATATAGGTAGGTATAGGTACTGTCGAAAAACACCCCTGCGGTTTTTGTTTCCGCGCAGCGAGACAACCACTGCGCGCACCGTCAAGAAGGAGCTGCTGAACAAAAATGTCCAAGATGAAGAATATATGGCTAAATAAATAAAAACATCATTTCCGTTTAACTTGCATTAATGTGATGTTCTGGATCCCGAATCTCAGTTTTCAATATAAATATATTGCCGACCGAAGAGCGGGAATGCTGCTCTGCGTCGCGTCGCGGTCGGTCGTCGTTTGCATATAGTGCAGGCGGGAACGATGTGACGAAGACGACCGCGACGTTCCATTTCGTGCTGCAAAATCGAATGCAATTAATTTACCCATCGAATATGAATATTTTTGTTTGGAGTCGAAGTTTAACTTTGGCATCAGTCAAGACACGGCTGATGCTTACATAGAACTCATAAGTTCTTGTGGTTTTACTCTGCCAAGCGGGAGTTCTTGTGGCGTTTGATGAATTACGTCACGAGAATGTATCTATAAGCTGTCAATAGTTTCATCTATTGCAAACTCTGTGTGACGTGCATGCCTTCAGGAAAAGTGATTTAGGTTTTGCAAGTCGAAGCAGAGTCCGTATGGCTATTATACGCTTTCACTCTTGACACTGTTGATTAATGGAGGTCCTGAGCTTGTTGTGATAGACATATGCATTTGACTGGTGATTGATAAAAGAATTGACTGCAGACTGCAGGTTAGACAGTTTTTCTGATGTTAGCAGTAGGTAACATCTAGGATTTCCAATTAGTTCGAAGAGAATTCAAGAATGCTTATAATATCCAGACAAACAGGATTTTCGTCCATTCATATTTAAGGTTCATTCATGCAGTGACAGAGAAGCCTAACATTGCGGTTCAAGCCCCAGCCTCGTCAGCTTTCATCAAATCACATAACGACCCGAAACAGCGAATTCTATTCAAATATAAAAAGTCATTCGGTGTTTTATGACAGTGTCAAAACACAAAACAAACAACGGTGTGACAAAAGAGCGAACTTCAAAGTTCACTTCTCAATTCATGAAAATTCGATTTCGTTTCTATTTCCTATACTCTCAGCCGCACATACATTATTGAATTAACATATTTACAAAATAAATGTTAAATTTGCATGTTTAAGTGCCCCAAGGCATAGAGATAAACCACCAGTGTAATTCGATTCCCTGAGAGAGTTCGAGACATTGATCTTTATCTGTCTTAACACAAATGCGACGTCGCATATATCGCATGAGATATATCACCTACCTATTGCTTCATTAGAAAGCTCCAAACCCCGTCGGAAGCTTCTCAAGCTGTGCGTGAGTGTCGAATTGTGTGCACTCCAAACTCCGTAGATGTCTTGGATGTAATAACAGTAATGAAGTCGCTTACCATAAAAAGAAAATTTTACTAGAGAATCTGAATGCGGAATTGTGATTGTTTTTGAGGAAGGAGTGTTTTGTCGTATATAGGAATATTATGTTGACGCCAAGCCCCTTTTCAGGGCCACAGAAATTTCGCCTGCCACTGCATTTGTTGGCGCTGCCTCAGGAGAATGCCAGTCGTACTCCTTTTTCGTATATATTCGCAGAAGAAATCGTGATGCTGCAGAGATCTAGCTCTTCCGCTGCCATATAGTGCCATGTTAATGGTGACGCTGCATCCACTTCATCGTCAATTGCAGCTTTTAGATGCTAAACAACCCCAGTACGCGACGCGACGTGGGCCACATTCCATTCCAAACCCATAGCCAGCCCAGTCAGCCAGAGCCAGAGCCAGCCAGCACCAGCATCATGATCGAAGACAAAGTCAAGTAATCGAGCGGCAGTTATATTCATTCAATTTGCTGGGCGTGGGCGTCCGCTTAGCTCTCTGCATTCTGGTGTATAGCCTGGGGGCTTCATTGCCGATTGTATTTTGAAGAAGGCGTTCCAACGTCGAACAAATCTCATACACCTACGACATAAGACCGAGTGTCCTTTTGCGCGAAACTCCAAATAGCTGAGAGTAGCATTGCAGGCTTAAATATCATAAATCCGCACACATACAGCATTTACGAGAATTAAGTCCTTCCCTAGCGATGCGATATTGAGGATCAAGTCAAAGGGTCACTTCGCATCCGGGTCATTCTTTCTCCATTGTATCGCAGTCAGCGATCTTTCAGCCACAGCAATTCTGGGTATTGAGATTGACTTCACCCATTTGATGACAGATTGGGGGTTAGATATATCACCGTCGAAATCTCGTCGCTCGTCGCGTCGTTGGCGTCGTACGTCGACCGTTTGAAAGATGGTCGACTTATAGTTTTTGCCACCTTTTGCGAGACTGGATCGAATGTAAATTTGCCTTAATCGCGAAGTCTATTGGATTGGACCCATACTTGAATTGAAGCCTTGTTAGAGCGGGTGAATGATCACATACCACATGCGGTTTCAATGGACATTGGGCGTTTCGAATTAGATTAAATTTGCATTCAAATTGATTGAAATTTGTACGGTTGAGTTCCAGCTTCAACTTCAGCGTCAGCATCTAACTCAGATTCAAATTTAAATTCAGCGTCAGCTTTTCAGGTTCCTAAAATGTTTAATAGTTATGTTAAATTTGTCTACGCGGGGTTTCGGAATTATACTGTAAAATATTGCTGATCCCTGGCATTCAAATACTTTTTTTTGTGTCTCTTTGTTTTTTTTTTTTTTTTGTGGTTGACTTTGTGTGCGCGCTTTGTTTTGTATCTTTTCTTGTGTTTTACATTTTCTTGAATAAACTTGAATCCGGAAACTTGGTTTTTTTTCTTTATTTTTGTGTTAAGTGGAAATGGATGTTCTTTGGGGATCTTTGTTGAGGTGTCGCCTCGTTTGTTAAACAACAAAATATTTTCATTTAGCTATCGCACAAGATGTAGCTATAAGATACAATATGTTCTTTTTTTAGTTGAACGAAAAATAAAAAAAAAAAATGGAAACATTTTTGGGAAGACTTGAATAGAGCAGGTTGTTGCCTTCGCTGAGACGAATCGAACCAATACCGCACCCCAATTACCATTAAGTGCGGACGCATCTTGGGTGGGCCGGCTGGGGCCTGTTGTTGTTCTTTAAGTTTTCGTTTTTAATGACTACAACCTCATCATCAATATTTTTTTGTGTTTTCAAATCCTTATTGTTTGAGAATGCTTAGAAATGATCAATAACCAGCCAATATTGTTTTGTGAAAAGGCGTAAAATTTGATTTGATTCATAAAAATGTTGATTCAACAATCGCACGAGAGTGATATAATCTGTTGTGGAGCATTGGAGTATCATGGAGTGGAGATTGTTGTTTATTTAAGTAGACAAAGGGTTTTGATGAAATTTAAATAAGTTGAGGATGGCCTTAGATAAATTATTGTTGGCCATAAATCATATCAATACAAAAATGTTATGACGTTTTAACAGATTGGGAAATATTGCGGATTCTTGTGTTTCGTTTCCGAAATGTTTCTATTGAGAAATATTTGTACAAACTAGTTTTATTGCTTTTGGATTTGAATATGCAGACTGAAAGAAAGATTTTATCACCATGGAATGTTTTGAGGATAATCCTTCTAATCGATCATCGATGAGATATGATTTTGGGCAAAAAGGTAAGTTGGTTGCAGGAATTTTGTTGTCTTCTTTCGCACATTCATCTCACGCTCACCCAAAAATTACCTGAATTCTATTGAGAGTTTGCGACAATTTGAAATGAATATATTTCTGATTTTGAGTGGCTGATACCTCCGATACAACAATAACACAAGAAAAACTTCATTATTCATCAACTTGTACAATTTGTTGAACGGATTCTGGCAGGAACACTCTGTATTTCGCTTTTTGAATGAAAAAAGAAGTGGCCCTAAATGGCTGCCTTGAGGGACACCGTATTTTGTAAGAAAGAGGATTTGGATATCTGAAGTAAGAAGATTTTCATTGATCAAAAGTTATGTTATGTAAACTAAGTTAAAAATTTACGAACAAAGTTCTACCACAAAATCTCAAGTAAATCTGATGTAAATTTGGCAGGTTTTGATAATAATTTATTTGCATAAACGAAGCAAATTCAGCCTTGGACGTTTCCTCTACTCTACCTTTATTGCCTGTGGCAGTGTGGCCTGTTTCACCAACCTACCAATTTGTAAATACAAGCGTTGTTTAACAAAGTTTGTGATTTTTTGAATAAATGATGTTTCACCAAACCAAACGTTGTTGATTTTGCAAAAGGAAATTTGTGGGAACATTTTCTTTATATAAATTGTACCTTTGCATATAAACCCAGAAGGCATTGTAGATACTAGATAACATTGTAAAATTGAATTCAATTTGAATCCTCTTTCAAGAAACTAATAAAAATTGGACATATCAATCTCCCTCACAAATCACTACAATCCTCATTATCTCTGATAAATAATCTAATAAACTTCAATTTAACAATTTTCATATTTTAGAAAATAAAACAATAAAATTCCCGTTCGCTAGATATTCAAATTTTCAAATGTGCATAGATTTACGTAACGACATTTCCCACCAAGTTTCGCCATTGGCAGCATGAAAGAGACAAAATGCTTATTTCACGTCGAGTTAAAGAGTTCGGTTCGAGTGAAGTGCAATTTCGTGTAGAAAAATATTAATTTCCAATAGAAAAACGGGAAAATCGATATTAAATTTATAAAATTATTGTTTTCAAATGTTTGTTCATCATTTTTAATTCGCGAAATATATGGATTTTATCAAATAAAAGATCGTTTTTCTGTATAAATAAAGTTGAGCTTTGGTGTACCTTCGATTTCGATGTTGTTTGTTGTATTCGTGTCGCCCAGTTCCGAGTAAGAAAAAGTGTAAAAATTTAATATATCCGTTCGGGATTCCGAAATATATGTGTTTTTAGTGAAAATCAAATCATTTTTATGCCAAAAAAGTCAGTTTTCTGAAAAATAAACGAAAAATAAGGCGAAATAAAATTATGGTTTTTCTTCTTGGCACAATAGATGTTGCACTCTGTGTTGTTAGTAGTAGTAGTGTGTGAGAAATTCGCAAAGTAAACGTAACGAAATCGGAGTTCGTGCAGCCAGCGCAGCGCCAGCGTAGCGGTTGAATTCAAATGTTTGAATAATTCGTGTGTTTATTCGTTCGTTTGAATTGAAATCAGTTGGTTTTTATGAAAATCGAAGTTCTACAGGCTGAAAAGCTTTGCTACAATGAGAACATGTATTGACTTGTATTGTAAATATTTTGTAAAAAGCGATTGTTTTCGGCCAGTTCAAATTGAGAAGTGTGTTTGGTTTATTTAAGTGGTAAATCGTTGTACTTTGAAAAAAATTAAGAGTACAAGTCTTAAACTGATGTTTCCGTGAGCTAATATTTTTTTCCAAGAACAAAAATGGGTAAGTTTGTTTAATTTTTGGTTCAGTTAGATATTTTTGTATGCTAATGGTATTTTGAAGAGTAGTGTCCGTGGCTTAGTGGTTAGGTGCGTTGGCTGTTAAGCGGAACGTCGTGGGTTCGAGTCCTACCCATGCCCATTGTTTTTATTTCATGTTTCACGGCCACTGCCTCTTGCGAAGAACTGACAAAACTTCCAAGAGTATCAGTCATGAAAAAGTGCTTCTCAACTTTGCCGTTCGGAATCGGCGTTAAATTGTAGGTCCCTCAATTCTTCACACGCACCCAGAGAATTGTTGATGAGCGTAAGCCACTTAGGCCTTGGCTCTTCAAGAGCTGTCGCATCTACTCTATTTTATTTATTTTTATTTAGTGGTATTTGAAAGAGACTTTTCAAAATTAACTTGTTCGGTTCCTTCCACATCTTCCTTAATACATGGTTTTAAACTATCTCCATTATTAATTTTATCATAATCGGTTTAGAGTGAATTCGTTGAACGGATTCTGGCAGGAACACTCTGTAGTTCTCTTTTCGGATGAAACAAGAAGTGGTCCTCGATGTCTGCCTTGAGAGACACCGGATTTTGCGATAAAGAGAAGTTTGGATGACTGAAGTTAGAATGTTAGAATATTTTCTATTGATCAAAGGTCAGATATAGTAAAATTTTGTTTGTAATATGGTGATACCTATTTAAAAATTTCCAAACAAAGTTTTACCATAAAAACTCAAGTAAATCTGTAAATTTGCTAAGTTTTGACTATTTATTTCCATAAACGAGGTAAATTTTGTTCAGAGTAAGTGTTTATTGAAATTGCTACCCTCATCAATCCAGCCTTGGACGTTTCCTCAAAAGAGACCCTACAGCCTACAAATTATTGCCTGGTCATCACTTTAAAGGAAAAAAAGTAAGGGTAGTATCAAACGCCGTCCCTTAAAAAAGGACAATAATCACGTAGTATTTAAAAATAAAAATTAAAACCAACAGTCACCCATCCATCGCATGACAACAACAGATGCCAGGGCCAGCCACTTCTGAATATGACAAAAAAATCCAAAATTTTTCCCTCGAAGATGATCAGCGGAGATTTTCCGCTTATCATCACTTAAGATCGGTCTCTAATCTGACATTTTATTCGCTATTACGTTAAACCAAAACGGGCAATCATCGTCCTTCGGAAGAACTAAATTACCAGTTCTTTGATTTCCTTTCCTAACAAAACAAAAAATGGGCGTGCCTCAAAAAACTGTTTAAAATATGCAAACTCTTGTAGAGATAATTGGGTATCAACATCATAATACCTGCATCATCATCGCTTAGAAAGCAAAAAAAAAACCAAAAATTATGGACATGAATATGAAACCCTCATCGAACTGCCTAGAGAGGGGTTGTTTTCAACTTGAGAAGTTTCCCATTGGATTAGGGGTTGAAATGGAATTGCAATGCTGATATAATACACGTCTAATTAAATTAATCTCACCCCTCTGAGAAAAACTGGTAGCCTCACTGGTATTCCTTCCGCAAAACATTTAAAAATATTCGAACAACAACAACTTCATCGTTGATCAGTGAATTCATATTTTTATCGAAAAGAAAAAAGACGGCAAACTGTTTTTGAAGATAGTCAATCAAACATTCCGTGAACAAATTGGCGGGGTAATTAGCTTTGATGTTGATTGTTTCCGAGTATTGTTAATCAACACGGCTGCCGCACCTTTCAGCAACCACCATCACCAATAGGGCTTGTCACTATCCTTATCAGTCGTGTAAGGCAACAATCGAGTGATAAGGTATTCTATTTGCTGTCGGTACGCCATCACATATCTCACCTGATGGTAATAAAATTTCAGTGACTCGGACAAGCTGTCTCGAAAACACATCACATCGTTTGAAGCTCGTCGTCGTCCATCCATCCGTCAAAGGGGCCCATCATCGTCATCATCATGTCATAATAATACGGATATCGCAGCCAGAGTTTACACATTTTATGCTTTCAATGTTTACAAGCTTAATGAGTCACATGCCGCCGCCGCTGTAGCCGCCGTAAGGCAATATAAAACGCTCCATTTAGCCCATTTAGCAGAGCGCTAAATATAATCGAGAAAAAGAAGATTTCCAGTCCTCCGTGACTGTGAGGGATTTTCCAAGAAATTTCCAAATCCAAACATCAAATTACCCCAAATTAGACCTACGACACGACCGAAGCGTCGAACGATGAGTTGCTTTGGTTTTTCGTTGAAAATTGTCGTGTCGGTCGGTAACGTCCGCTTTTCCTCACCGGCCGGCACACAGTTGACGATTACGATGACAGTTTGTATTGCGCGGCATTCTTCAAGCCTAGATATGGAAGACACTCGAGAGCCATAATTGTTAGTCAAATACAAATATTGAACTATCATAATTTTCTCATCGCACGCTGCTTGGGCTTCATCATCAGAACGATATTGCCATCGCTATAAGTTGAAGAAGGCGCAGGAAGCCCTGCCTGAGTTTATCGTGCCTCGGTGCTTCTTCGGACTCGCCTCAATTCAAGAGTGTAAGGAGTCAAAGGTGCGCGAGCACGACCTGCGCGTTCTTGATTTGAACGTCAAACGATAACGTTTATGGTGTGAAAAAGTATGACCCAGCCATCATGGCGATGGGCAATTGCAGTGGCGGTTGAAGTCTTTTAAGATCAAGTACTGTTTTCCCAAAGGGGCGAAAGTAGAATTTTAAATGTTGATCTATGCATTCTGGTTTTCCTCCCGCATCCTATCTGGAACTAAAAAAATCTATCAAAAAGACCTGATTCTACCAATCTCTAATTATTTATTTATAGTTGATTATTGAGGTTGAAAGGCCCCTTTTAAGAAGAATAGTCCAAGGCCCCAGATGAAAAACTACGTCAATGTTAAATCAAATCACCAAAATACACAGTACTTTTGGAATTGAACAAATAGTGCGCCTCGCGCGAGTACCGGATGATATAGATAAAAACATGGTCGGCTAATTGTCAGATGTCATAGATGACACAAGACACCGCCACACGATGAGTACGTCTGGTTATTTCCTAAAACTGTCTCATTTGCTTACTTTTCCCATCCAAAAGGCAACAAATACTGTATAGAAACTCATTACTCGTTGAACTTATTCTCATAATAAAATCAGTATACCGGGAAATATGGTTCTAAATCTTTCGAATTTTATCTCGCCCAAGTAAACGGGATGCGAGGGACACTCCTTTCCGCAAAAGTGTTATATGGCGGCCGCAAAAAAAAAAACCTTTGGAATTTTTGAAATTTTCAAAGAACACAAGAACCGATAAGACAGACGACACATCCCCTTTGCTCGTATGTGATATTTCGATATTTGTACAATGTTTGGGGAATTTATGGGCTTCGGATATCAGAGACACTGATGTTATGTCGATGCGCTCTGACGACGCGACGCGGTGCAAGAGTAAGCTTCTTCCGTATATATGTAGGTATCTACTTCTTCAACAACCCACGCACCGGTCGTTTCGATTCGTCTAACACGACTTTTAAATTAGGGTTCCTTTGTTCGTCGCAGTCGACCTGAAAGCTCTGCTTTCAAACACCATTCCAGACTGCCAACCACTTAGGAGAAAGATTTGTAGCCCATGTTTTCGTCGTTGATCGTGGCTGTACCATCAGCCGTGATCCCAGATCCGAGCGAACGGAGGAATTTGCAATTACGTAGGCCCCACATATGATTAAATTAGTCATACGACCAAATAAAGAATGACTTTTGATTCCTTTCCTTTTGGCTTTCAGGGCTGTTCCATTCATATTCAATGGGACAGGTTTTTGGATGGATTGGATAAGCCCACAATTCAGTTCTTAAGTTGGGTCCACTTCATCAGCATTCAAATTCGTGTTATCACAAGGGAGATGCGGGCACGTGCTAAAAAAGTATCGAATTTCAGTTCGATCGTTGGGCTGGGATTCCACGAAAAACCAATTCTGAAATAGATACACCGATGAGAAGCCACCCGAAAGCCAAATACAAAAAAAAAAGACAAACAACATTTTAACTGTAAACAGATTTATACATTTTTATTTTAACTTATAATCTTAATAGCTTAATCTAGAGGGCGCTCTTAGAAAGCATCCTTTTTTTGTTTTGTTTCAAATCGTTTAGCGAATTCCATATCTCTTTCTAAGACGATACGACAAAAACTATTTACAATCTGCTTGCTTCAATGTAAACTGATGATTCCAAGTGAATTGCGTATATGACAGATATTGAACGATCACAATATTGAGAGTGAGATAGAGAGATAATTTATTGTTGGCTCGAGCAAGATTATTCGATTCGATATAGGCCCTATTCGACAAGGTGTTCCTTTTCAAAGGCAAGATTTCTGTCACCAGCACCAGTGCTGATAATGATCGTTTCTTGGGATTCATTGAGACCAACTGCAGCACCGCTAGATGTCAGATTGTGTGTCAGACTGTGACGTCGGAGATCACAATTCCTGCGGAAGACCTTGCCGCAGGAGCCGCAGTTGTAGGGCTTGATGTTGGTGTGGGTTAGAAGATGGGTTTTCAGATTTGAGCGCTGATTGAAGCTGCGATTGCACACTGGACATTTGTGCGGTGATTCTTCCATGTGGAGAATTTTATGAACGGCCAGGGTGCGCGATTGACAGAATCCCTTTCCGCATTCAGTGCATTTGAAGGGCTTCTCCTTTGAGTGGATGTACCTGAAATTAAAAATTAAAACAGAATGTTCATTGGTAATTGGAACTGTTTGTCTTGAATGTTAAAATGTTATGATTCTCTCTCTTTGACATTTCATGACATTAGCTGTCAATGTCATGTTCTGAATTCAAATAATATGTCAATACATTAAACTGTCAAGGTTAAAAGAGGAATTTAAGATAATTTTTGCCGGCGGCAAAAAGTAGAAAGTTTCAAAGTTCGATTTAAACCTAATCTATAAATAGAAGAAGAAGTATCACATAGATATATATGTTTTGAAATATTTATCTCGTAACAGGCCTGATATAAGAAAATATTGATCGGGCGGTTTGCCGCCGGCAAAATATGGAAACTACTTTGCAAAAAGATTGAAAAGTTTTTCAATGTTCAACGTACACTCTCAAGAGTGGTATTGCGCACTTAATTTGCATTGAACTGTTCCATGAAGCTTTGAAATTATGGTTCGATTGCAGTGCAGGCATTACTCGGTGTCCTTAAAGGTGCATCGAATATCCTTAAACGCATTCTACTACAGTCAAACGACTTTTCATTAGTCACAGAATTTGTTAAACAAACAAAGATTTTGGCACTTTCCTCAAGACCCAATCGTTAACTCATTTTATGAATTAATTTCGCTGCTCCTGCTGCCAAAAGCCTTAAACTTAAGTGAAACCAATTCCAATATTTAGTTATAATGAATTCCAAATTGATGACTTGTCCCTATAAGCCAACAGTGCAAACGGCGTCATCAGCCAGCGGCGGCGCATAGTATATCGTTTCCAAAATTTAAGTTTCTTTCTTGGCTTGTCGCCTTAACAGGTTTCAAGCTGCAATAAATTCCTCGAGTTATGATCGTCAAACAGAAAATTAAAAGAATTTCAATTCAAAGTTTGAGCGAGGCCCCTTCTAATCATAACATGCGTGTCCTCTGCTCCCCTGTGAGATACTATACTACTCTATAAAACCTCAGAAAACGAATGAAATCGAGAAAAAAAGAAATCATCAACCGGCGATGGCGCCCCATATGCTTCGTAGGTGTTTTCATTTGAAAATTTATTACCCGGACCATCTTATGAATTCTTAAATTTTTTGGGAAACATTTTTATATGACAATTATTATTTTTATTTATTGGACACACTGGGGACAACGAGCGCGATACCCTGGATGGTCTTTCTTTCAGAAAAAAATAATATGGAAGCCCCATTCGAGAGAGGAGGACTATAATGGTCACATGGATTTTTATTGGTTTTGTCCACGTATCCAACGGATGCCAAAGCATAAATAAAATATCACCATACCACTTTTGGCTCTCGGCGGGCGGCGCGGCGGCGCGGCGGTGGTGTACCTGAACGCTTAAGCCTGACTCACCTCCCGCTCTCTCTTTCTTTCATTCACTTTTTCATTCGGTCCAGCTTTCCTGGCCTGGATCTGGATGTCTCTGAAATTTGGTCACTAAATTTGGTTCCACAGGTAAAATCGACAAAAAAATCAGATTACTTTGCATTCTCTAACAGTGATGATGATTTAAGAAGGATTAAGCCTTTTTCTCGAAGGCGACATAATGACCCAAAACAACTGGCGGACAATTTATTAGGTCCGCAGATACTGCCCGTGTTTTTTTCCTTTTGGGTTACCATCACAATCTCTATAATGAGCTTAAGATTTATGGACATTTTGAGAGCCTGTTTTGCCGACGGTACTCTTGGCGAAGCGGACGTGATAACAAACTATAACAGAAACAGCTTGGAGTTTAAACTTTGAGGTGAGCTATTGTCAAAATTTAAAATCAAACAGTGCTATCTCAATTTCGACAGCTCATGTTGAAATAATGAACACAATAAGGAGATTAAGCACGTTAAGCGAGTAAACGTAAACGTAAAGAGTTAAGACCTTGTCTGTGGCAACGGCAAGCAAATTGATAAATGTGTCGATTTTGTGGAGATAAAGACACAACAAGTGCCGTATCATCTGACACGACGACACGACATGGCTTGCGTGATTTATGCGGCAGTAATTATTCGGCTGTCAGGCGTTATTAATGGGGTTCAATGTGGGGGAGTTGTGAAGAGGGCACAACAAGAACAACAAGACGAAAGCGTTAAAAAGGAAAGAAATGTATATAGGAAAGCAAACAAAGGATTTTGCATAACAAAACAAACAAACCTGTGGTCTCTAAGGTGATCCTGCCGGCGGAAGGCCTTGCCGCAAATATCACATGAATAGGGGCGTTCATCGGTGTGGGTGCGTTCGTGGATGAGAAGGTTGTATGATTTTGTGAATTGTCTATTGCAGAACTTGCATATGAATTGCTTTTTTGAGCGTTGCTGTTGGTTGCCCGTGACCGCTGTTGATGTGCCCGACTGTGTTGCAGCCGCCGATGCTGTGGTTGATGTTGTGAGAGTTGATGAGGATGATGTCACCGTCGCCGCCGATATGGAGGAGGATGATAGACTGGGCAGGCTTTTGACAGAAGACATTGATGTTGAAGACGGCAGGTAACGTTTCGCCGAGCTGGACGCCGACGACGATGACGCTGACAACGACTGATGGCTGGAAGTGAGAAGCATCTTGTCGTGCAGCATGGCTGCCTGCAAGGTTTCCGAATGCGAAAGGTTGTAGGTTGATGTATTTGTGTTGGAGTTTATCATAAGATTATTGTAAGTTGTGTCGAGTCCTTGGAGCCCGTCGACGGTAGTGGTTCCGTCTATCGCCGATTCGAATGACAGCTGCTCGTCCGTTTCCAAGAGACTGAGATCATCGCAGTCGCCAAGATCACTGGTCAACTCTGACGACGACGTCTTGGCCTGGTCCTGATTGTTGCTGGTGCGAAACACATCCGACTTCCCGGTGATGCGCTGCAGTGCCAGATAGGATTCCAGTGCTTGTAAATTGAGAGCAGCTGCAGCTGGAGAATTGACGGGCAGCATCGCTGCCTGCTGCAAACTGGATACCATCGTTCCTTGTAGCGAGAGCACAACTGCAGCAGCTGCGGCCAGATCATTCGACGCATTATTGCTCATTGAATTGTTGTTCGTTTGTCTGGACGACGATGATGACGTCGAAGAATACATTGTAGGGGAGTCTGAATCCGAACTGGCTTCAATGCCAGCGGCATTAATCGTAACAGGTTCTGAAATATCCACCAGAGACGCAGCCAGGCCACTGCTGTTGCTGCCTGCACCTCCCATATTATTGCGCATTCGTCCACCCACAATTGATAAGCAATTGAAGTCCGACGAGCCTGCATTGCTGGTCGTTACCAAGCTGCCTGTGCTCTGCTGGTGCTGCATATCGCTCACGGCAATTTGCTCCATAATGTTCCTAACACAGTTGGATACCACTTCAGAATTATCGTTTCAGTTCACTGCAGTTTGCCAATACAACACACCTACGCAACGCATAGACAACAAGAAGAACAGCCAGGACGGACGATATGAACATGAAATTCACAAATGACACGCGACCATAAATCACTCTTGATCGTCGCTCGTCGCTCGTCTGGGTCGATCGTCGAGCACAAAACGGTCTTCGTTACAAAAAAACAAAAAAAAAACAAAATGATACACAACAAGTGTGTTCTAATTCAACAAGTGTTTGTTATTTTTTCCTTTTCATCAATTTGACAGCAAAATGTATGTGGAGTTATTATTCATCTGCATCTGTCAGATACATCATAATCGCTCCATCAGAGAGCAGCACAAGTCAAACAATAACATCAACAAAAACAACAGCAAAAACAGTAACAGCAACAACAACAAACACGTCACACAAACAACACGATATAAATGATCCCACGAATTGTTATGAAGACCAACACGAAAGCAAACTTAAACAAAGCAAACAACACCCTATTTATTGACTTTTGTCATCGTATTATCGTGTCGTTGAGTTCGTCGCGTGTGAAATGTTTCCGATCCTCCCGACACAGGCTCTCGACAGAAGGAAAAAAACAACAACAAATTAAAATTAGCCGCCTCGAGGCTGTGATTAAATTCTCTCGCTAATTAAATGCGCACAGTTATTATAATTTTTATATGGAAATCAGAGTGCGCTGATGATTGAGTTTAATGTTAATTGTTGCCACGCACTGGGCACCGCCAACTCTGGTGTATCTGAGATATTCTGGAGAGCGTCGTCGATTCTGTGTATATGCGCGCGCAATGTTAACAAAGTCCACGATACAACTAAACGTCCATCGCAACGTGTACTCAACACGGACCTGTGCTGCCCCCTCTCTCACTCACACACTTCTATACTTCTGCCGCACTGTTGTAGTCGCCTCGCCTTCACCTATTCGCCTTGCCATGATTCATTTATATCGTATCGTTGTGTTTGTCGTTCGGTGCTCGTGTCATCGGTGATCGGGATCGAACCAGCAAAGTACTCAGCTTGTTTAGTGAAGCCACTAACACTCTCATACGAATCAGTGCCGGTGCCGGAGCGAATCGTACGTTGGGCGCCATTTAGAAAGGAGAAAAAACTGATATATTTTTGGCGACGAGATCGGTGAATTCTGAGCAATTAATGAGCTGCCATCCCCACCCTCTTTGATACATGATTTTTTTTCTATTTTCCCAGAAAAGAGAGAAGTAGAATTATATTCAAGTGTTCCCAAATATCGGAAGGAAGTATCGAAAATTTAACACACAAGATTCGAAACGTTTGTCGTACTTTTTCCCTGAACCATGTACAGTCACACTCCGGCCCTGTTAAGACAGAACAAACGAGGTGCCTCATTCTGGCCGAGCAAGAGAAGAGATCACTTTACCTGGTTCGGGGCTATGATGGTGGGTGTATAGGGAGCCTTTTCAATTGGTATGCGTTATAAGGGGAAGGCTTTATGACATTCAATGGCGAACAGCGAATAAATGTACTTTTGGAGACGGAGAGTTTGGCCTCTCGATACGGTGGTATTTGAAAGCTTCGCTGCCTTTTCGTCACAGCCGCTTGCACAAGTCCACCAAACTTGTATACTACACAGTGCAGATATGATGTTCATGTCCACATTTGGGCACCTTGACGTAGGTAAATACGTGTGTATAGCGAGTGTTTTACACGTTTTCGATTCGATTCGACAGGTTGGTTATGTGTCTTTAACATACCCCAACTGCAAGCAGCAAAGACAAGGCCTTACAACAAACTCTTGCTGCATGCCACACATGCATATGATTCGGTCTAACAGCCAAAACGAAGACCACGACAACGATGAGAGAACCGCGGACAAGCCAAAACCATGGCCAAACAATGCAAGCGAGTGAGCTGCACGGTCTTGAAGTGTGATTCAAAGCGGCATGAAGAATGACATTTCTAAACAAGTTTTTTTCCCATCTCGCGCTAGCAACATGAGCACTTACAATAATTTTCCGACTTTAAGTACGTTGAATGCACAATTTGTGCATTTTTATGCACTCGCAGATTGCATTGCAGCAGAATGCAGATGTTGATTTGATTTAATGATCTTTGATGAAAGTGCATACATCTCCAATGAAGCTTGATAGGCGAGAGTGGTGTAGATTCCTATTTGGATTCGGATTCGGATTCGAATTGGAATTGGAATTGAAATCATCACCATCATCATCATCTGCGAGTTTGCGAGCATGTACGATGATTTCGGTTGACAGTTAGCAGATCATTGATCGCTTTGAATAGTTTTGAATTGCAAATTGATGTGTGAATTGGATGTTGTTAGAGATAGTTGTTTCTTTTGTTTGGTACTTTGTTTAATTTGCCATAATTTATGGACAATTTGGGTTTTTGGTCTATCGCTAGATGTTCTACCTGCTGTTGAATATTGTTATTGGCTGAAGCAAGGCAGCCATAAATCGATGTGAAGCTTTAATTTTGTTGTGGCTGAATTTGAGAAATTCCATGGCGACAACCATCATCAAATGGAATGTAAAGTTTGGTAATAAAATTAGTTTAGATACGAAAAGTATAGAATTACCAGAACAGGCATTGGTATTTTGTGGCTGTTATCAAGCACCTGTGTGCTTTTGGTATGTTTTGAAAGAGTCATAAACTAGCAAATTAAGTGCCAAACCTATCTGAGGTGAGAGGTTTTCTTTATGGATTGATTGCTTGCTGATGAAGGGCCATCTTTCTTATCTAGCGAGTGGGAAATAAAGTATTGAATTGATGATGTGTATTAAGGCGAAATTGGGTGAAAAATGTAATTTGGGTATCAGTCAATTAACTTCTGTTTAATTTGGGGAGAACTGAAAGCCTTGAGAGAAAATCAGATAAGGCTACTTTTTTAATTAATTTATTGGTCTTAGATGATTGCTTTTTGAAACAAGCCAATTCAATAAAATGCTTAAAATATTACACAAACACTAAGCCTGACGTTTTTCACATATAGATTTGGGTTTATAAATTACAAACGAAGGTAAAAGCTTTCAATCTTGAAATGAAAATGATCTTGATAAAGTGTTGATTAAATGTGCATGAGGGGACTTTTCCTTTCTCTCTAGAATTCGTCAAGAAAATGCAGAACTGGTTATAAATTGTGTATTCAACCTTCCACTGAAAATATAAGGCAAACAAAAAATCAAATAATAAATGAAATCATTAACCTAATAATATTGACATTCCCAAGCGAAGCAACAAACAAAATTCTCTCACAAAAATTCCAGTTGAGCACAGCAATCAACGGTAATTGGGATACGCCATCATCCCCATAAGCAGTGGGAATCTGGATATTCATTAAATTCAGGACTAAATTACCAAAGTTCTGTTCTTTTGTTCGGTATTCTCGCAACACTGATCGACCAACTAGCTGTTTTGATGGCCATATTCAGCCACCGACATACAGATTGACCGATGCAGAATCCGTAAATTGGCAAATTTATGCATTGCCACAGAATGGAAGTTGTTTTTTCTCTCATCTTCGACAGGCACGATGCGACGCACGGTGACTATAAAATTTATTTTCAAATTAAAATGCCATTTTGTTGAAAAATAATTTTTAATTGATGGTGGCTCATTTTTTGATAAATATGACATGATCATGGCATTTGGTCATTTAATCCGCAATAAAGGAACAATGATTTGCCAGCGTATTAAGTTGTAAGCGTTTCTTGCTGTTTTTTTTCGAAATTTCAATCATCAATAAATGAACGGGAAGCTGCAAATATTTTGAGGTAAGCGTTTCTGTAGTTTTGGTCAAAAATTCTTGAAATTATGCTGGAATAGGGGGCGGTTTTGTTTTTTATGTCATTCGGGTGGAACTCACAAATTTAAGTGCTCCCTTGAGGGCCTCTCGTTCCAACACTCGTGTGAGAAGATTTCTTGCCATGGTGCAGGTGGTTCTGTCTTTTGCTTTAGACCTCTTTTGAAGTAGCGATTGATGCAGTGGTTCCTCAAAAGTTAAGTGGCAAAAATTAGGCCCTTGGGATATGTGATTATAAGTTTATGGGCGAAAAGGAGGTTTTTCTTGGTAATAGGTTATAAAGTCTTTTAAGTTGCTGCGGTTTGTTTCAAATATTAAGTTTTTATTTGATTTTAAATTTAGAGCGTTCTTCAAAATTTGTTTGTTTACTGCTTGCCAGAGCGATTGAAGCAATAAATCAATCAATGTTATTGGAACGGTTATGCGAAAGAGTTAATATTTTTTTGGGATCTTGGGGGAGTTCTAACATCTCGACCATTTAGAGAATACATTGTTTTGTTTTAAGGTCTCTGATGTGCCTTAGGTCCAAAGTTACAATTGGTGATCACTTCCTCTGTAATTTCAATGTGTGTCTGAGTCTAATATTTGCATTTTTCTATTAAAAATAAACGTAATCATCCTTAAAGATAAATAGTTCCATATTTGGTGTTTTATGCTCATGCATTATTTACATTTCTGAAGCTTCATTGCAAGTAATATCAATATTTTTTCATACACTCAAAGCACCTGTGTCTGAAACAAAAGAGCTGATGTGCGAACCTGTTTACCACAATCCCTCAACAAGCACTTTCCTAATACAAATCAAAATTTTGCCTATTCACTGTGTTAAGTAGGCAAATTTACTGTCCATATTTCATGTCCATACAACAAGCATTGTTCTGGTCCACCGCATTTATGTTATCCATCGATTCCGACATGAAAAAGAAACAAAAACATTTTGTCTCTGAATTGTAATAAATTCTTGACTATTTCTTACACTCCATAATTTTGTTTTGATTTCGATTAAAAAATGTTCCAAAACGATTTGTATGGTTTTCTATTGTTTAGCTCACAAATAATGTTAAACGTTTTTCGTTACTGCCGTTGAATTGAATTGAATGAGCCCTGATTCAGGTTTGATTCCCAGTTCGAATAAAAGTCATGAAGAGAAATAATAAAGGAATGCAGACGTTTACTTGGACTGGACGCGGACACTCGCTTCTTCTTTCACTTTGTGATAAATCACAAAAGAAAAGAATAAAAGAGTATTCCTGTGAACGAAAATAAAATGATAATCAACTCATGATACTACAAAACACACAAAACACAGAGAACATCGCTGAGAAGAAAATAAAAGATGAGAAAAAAAAATAATAAAAGGTGATGAACAAACGGCACTTGGAAACACTTCCAAGAAGAAAAAGCAGTCGCCATGTCCATTGCCTGACAATCAAGTCAAAAGACAAGACACAAGACCACCATTCAACAACTTATTTAGCTATACTTGTCAAGACACAAGGTGGCCAAGGCGGGCAAGATGAAGTTGGGCAGGGATGCATTCTATCAATCTGCCAATTTGACGCTTCACTTAGTGCCAAACTGCTCCTGCTGCTGATATAGGGGGGAATGTGAGAAAAAAAAGCCCTTTTCCTGGGGATTATTGACGTTTTTGTTGTTCTGTTTAATTTTGGTTTTGATGGATTATGGTGTGGAGTGGAGGGGCAGGTAACAGTTCAGCCAAGTCGAAACTAAAAGAAGCGGCATTGGAACTTTGACCATTTAAAATTGACATCAATTACAATGGATCACAATGCGATTTTCTCTGTGGCTGTGAAAAGCAGTTGCGGCACTCTTCAAAGTATGTCCGATGATCCACTGCGCCATCATCCTTGTCCTTGCAACTTATGGTACCGTCCTCAATGCCTGACTTGTACTAACGAATGAATCTAAAAATCCTTTTGGCTATTCGGATGGTGACGACGACGACGACGACGATGACGATGACGAGGCTTTGGTGAGACGGACCGGTCCGGGACATCAGTGGATGTCGTAGTTCATGTTGTGGCAGACGGCCACTTCGATGCAAATTTTATGTTTTCCATTTAAGTTATTCAATTATTTAAGTTTTCAGCCATCTTGGTAACTTTTTGAATTGAAACCGAATCGCGTCTCAGTTCGTCGTCGATGGTGAATGTTGTGGCCGTGATAGCAAACATTTTCCCAAACTGCTTCTAATCTCAATATGTGTTTGAAGGTATACGACGATGTTCCTTCGTTGACCGAGTGAACATCTTAAATGGTGAATTAGTGCACCGAGATGCGTGCACAGAGTAAGTGCGTGGGCAGAAATTACATGATCACGACCGCTTAAATTGAAGACTCTTTTTGAAACATGTGAAGGCGCAACGACGACGAAGATGTGGCCAAAACTATACAACGGATACCGAGGACAACAACTCGGCGAGTTCGGTGATCATGGCTCTGCAGTGATTCTGACTTGCTTGATCGTCACCATCATCCACCTTTGCGCACCGCATTGTCTTGTAAATGGGCTTGAGATTGCATCGACTTGACGTTGTTTTATTTCAACTCCATTTCCAACGTATAGACGATGTCGTCGTCGTCGTCGCGAATCGTTGTTGTCGATGATGATGATGATGGGGCGACGACGACGAAGACCCAAACATCCCATCATTAGATATGGTATCTCTGCGATTCAACATCAGGATGATCCCATGCGAATTTATCAATGAAATCGCAATCGCACACTGATGGGCTTGCCAATTTTTTTTTTTAATATTTACTTTAGGTAAAGGTTTGGCTGGCCCCACAAACAGAAAAAGAGAAGGGTGCTCGAGGTGGCGAGCCTCTTTTCTTTCAGGGAGTGTCTCCAAGGGTATGTTCCATTCGCCTGCAGGCACACATGCATTTCGAATTGTTCCTGATGCCATGTCACAGGGTTACATTTTAATTAAATTTAAACGCAAACAAAAACGAAAAACTGCGAAAAGAGAAAAGACTTTGTTTTGCGAAAGCGTGCACTTATAAAAAAAGAAACACAAGTCTATTTCGACAACGTTCTGGAACTCAACATTTCATTCAATTACTATATCTGCCTATGACTTTTCTTTCAGTGTAGAGTTCCGCCTTACGTCTTTGCTATCGCTTGAAATGCAGCGACGTCGCGTCGTTGAGCATAATTTGGCAGGAGGTTCCGCTTGATGAGATCAATTGATCTTCACCGGAAAATAAACACTCCATGCTCTAGAGACAATCCGCCAAAACCGAAATTGTGCGGTCATATCAACATTGCTATACACAAACAAAATACCTGCGATGATGAGCAAACCTTGCGCGAGATAACACAAAAGCAACTCTATCTCTGGTTCGTTCTAATAGGCGGGCTGCTCATTTGATCCTTGATCCTTTAGCTTGCGACTTCGCACGTGTTTGTTAGAAAACAAAATTTAGTGGTTTTTTGATATTTGCTGAACCTTGATGGTGTTTGCATACCCTAAAGAGATGATCACTATTCCTCTGTCGGGGAACTAAAACCAAACAAATAATGAAAACAAAAAACAAACCGAAAAAAAGAAACATCGTCCTTTTGCAAGTATGTCAGTTGGGATCAACTGATCAATAATTTTACTTGCATAATGGGCGAGCGCGCATAAAATTTATATCGCCGGATATGCCGCGACAGCAGCCCATACTAGCAGCGAAAACTGCTCTTCATTGACTTCTTGCCTTGGTTATAGGCATAATGGCCATAACGATGGTGACGGTCTCATGGTGTGGTGATTTTGATAGCTCTTATATAGAGTGCAGGCTGCACTTATTTATTGATATTTTCGACAGCAAAGCGCACTGCTGCAGTGTGCTCTCTGTTCAGGATATACAAAATGCGGTGCAGCGCACCCCGGAAAGATAACTCAGAAATTCAAGGGACCAAAAGAGAGAACCATTGCAGAAAAGATATATTGATTCTAAAATGAACATCGACTGTAATCACGTCCAGCATTAGGGTTTACTTCTTCTTTTTTCTTCTTTGATTTTTTATAGCCGCCGTGCGCTAAGCTTCACACACAAACTGCACATGGAGCTGCTGCATGACGATGACGACAGCCAACCGTCCGTCTGCGCATTCACTTCTAGAAAGATTCTGATCCAGATCCACCTACCTATTTCAAGCTCTTGAAGTCGTACTTCTATAACCGGTGATGACTGCGTTCACTGCGAGGGGCTGACTTATGGTTGGGTAAGTTGAGTCCGCAAAAAGCCCCCTATCGAGTTGTTTGTAAGTACTCTCAAATCACTGTCCACAACTAAAAGACTTACCAGGCGTCCTTTTTTCTAAAGGATGATTGTTTAAAAAAAAATTATTTTATCGAATAAGCTCAAAATTTAAATTCTAAAGAGCGTATTTATATCCATAAAATATGATGAGAAAAAAATTCCAAATGGAAACTGAGCTGGTCAGCCTAATCAGACGAAAATTACAAAAATATAAAATTCGATCGATGAGCATTGATCGTTGGATGGTTGGTGAGATATCATAAGAACCTTTATAGGTGCATTTGCGACTCAAGTTTTGTCGTCAAGTCTTTTAATTTATGCATTTCACTCTCATTGCGACCGGAATAAATTCCAAGCCAGGACTTAATTCTTATTTATCATCAGGATTTGATCTGTGACCACCAAAACTCGCCGCCTCTGATCATTGTGAAAAGCCGCCATTTAGCCATTTAAACCGCAAACAGTTTAGACTGTTGGAAATTCCACGAAATAACAATTGTCCATTGTAAAAATGTTACAAATTTCAGAGCAATTCGATTTTGATCTCATTAGCACCGGACAGGGATCTTATAGTCGAACCAAAAATACACAAATTCTCCTGGTTGTTCTTCGTCGAGTTTATAGTCTTAATTCAACAAAACAGCAGGTAATCCGCTTTCTGGGGTTTTCTGAGACACCACTCCGCATCAGTCCATCACCATCAAACTGCTGATAAGAATCACCTTCACCTTTCCCAATTTCGTCCTTTGGTTCTCCTTCTCGATGAACTGACACAAATTAGGGCCTTCCCGCCCGCACAGTGTTTAATGTTTATCTCGGACCTCAATAAATCCCTTGGCGGTAATGGGATAATTTTGGTGTTAGTGCTGTCAAATATTTGATTCGATTATTTTCGATGGCAATTCACCACAACAATGGAAACATCCTTTCTTGGGATCTGAGCAGGTCCGTCCTGTTTGTCTGTAGTCCGTTTCGGGATAAAAGAGAAAATAAGGATAATGGAACAAACAATCGGAGTTTCGAAGTGAGCCACTTATCGGGAGTATAAATATGGAAGAAGAACTGTTTGTCGTTGGGTCTTAAGTTTCTAGTTTTTGTCTCTCTCTCTCCATTTTCTAGATATAAATGTCACGTCTGAGGAATTAGTGAGTCTGGCTTGGTGTTTTCGATGTTTTCGACCCGATTAAGCGGAATTTATCGGCCACATCAAGTGCCTTTCGAATTTTTGAAATGGCTTATCTGGCATTTCCGTGTAAAGCCGATAGATGGAGGAAAGCTGGACAATGATGGGCTTATCCCCTAAGATGAAAAGGGATTACAATCGAAAGTCACAATTAGAATCGGATGATTTGTTTTCGGTCTTTTAGAGTTATATGGGTCATGTTACAAGGTCAAATACAGATGTTGGAAGTTAGGGATTGCTTTTACAGTGGGCAACAATTGAAGACACACAAATTAGATTTGATTTCTTATCAAAATTCACTGCATTCAGTGAACCTAGACATGTTAACTCGAGTTGATTTTTATTTGAACCGAGTTGAATGAATCAACTTGTCCCGAAAATCGATCTAGAAAATCGAAAAAAGAGTTTTAATCCGTCGAAATCTTTGCCATCCGCTGATGAAATTTGACAGTTAATAGCTCGATACAGAGATAAGATACGTATTGAGGTCGCCAGAGGGATTTTTCGTACTAAATATTGCTGGATTGATCCAAAAACTTTTCTAGAAAACACTTAAAAAATAGAAACAAACTAAGTCTGTTCTTTTTTAAGCGTTTACCTGAATAATATGTGTTCCGGGTGGTCTTCATGTGTAAAAATGTTTGTATTCAAGTCATAGAGTCTTAATCAAAATTAAAACAAATTTGACTAAGCCAAAATTAATGTTGAATTGTCTGTTCTCAACTTACACACATCTCTAATGCCTGAAATCTCCTTTAGCTAAAGAAACATACTTGAAACATTTGGAATTCCATCCGAGGTCTGAGGAACCATAAAATATAAGCGCCTGAGAATCCAACAAACTCTCAGGCATCACAAACTATGGCAAACTATATACTTGGTAAAATGCAGAAAAACTGAACTCTGACGGTGTTGTATGGAATCTTGGAGAAACATTTCAAAAGTCATCGGGGTCAACTTTATGTCTTGGGGCACTCAATTCACAGCAGGTTCTTCCGCTGTATATATTTTATATGTGATGCTCGAAATGCTCATGGGACTTAATAAAAAAATAAAACGAATGCGGCGCGGCGGTGGCGGGTAGTAACGGCTGGTTGGGATTTCTGTGCGCCAGCCATATCGCACTCAACAAACAGCAATAATGCGAATATATGCTTAGGATGATGCAAATGCACAAGTTGTTGGTCTTTTTTGTCCGTTTGCTGTTGCTGCTTGTTGGCTTGGTGATGGCAAGAACTCCACGCTATTATACCTGTGAAATGTGTCGCAGAATTTAATTTTTCAAATTTAGACTTGCATACATTGTGGAAAGAGAATCATGAAGCGAGAGTTTGTAATTGCTTTTATGAGGAAAGATTAGATATGCGGGTTTCCTTTCAAGTTAAACAAAAAATGAAAAAGGAAACAAAAAGTGTTATTACTACCCATGAGCAGTGTTACCACTTGCAACAAGGAACCGTAGGAGATTTTAGGGAAAAAGCGAAGTTACATCGATTTGAAATTGCGAGAAAATGTTAGCGAATAATTAACATTTTAACCAATATCTCGGTTAAATTTTGAAACTTATAAAAGTTAAGGGGATAATATCTTTTAAATTAAAGAATTAAATTAGGTATAAGCAAGTCCAAGGTATCGGCCACGGCCGCCATCTCCACTAAACTGTTAAGATTCTGATCATGGCCACTGGTCAAGTCAAATTAAGGTATCCGGATTGCCATCCAGACCCGTCAAACATTTTCAATGGATTTTTTCTTTTTTTTACAGAGAAAACAAAAACTTATCGACAGCTTGGCAATGATTTTAATTCTCAGATTAAGCTGCTTATCCTTTCCGCTAATAATGAGCCGAAAACGAGTATTAACCCGAAATCCTTTGTTTGTTTTAATATGCAACTTCGTTCAAACAATACACGTTTAAAGAAAAATAACAAAAATCAGCAAGATAAAGAATTTGCATGACTAATCCTTTTTTCACAAAAATTAAACAATTCCATCTAATCTCATAAATCTAAAATTATTTTTATAACTCCAGCCAGCCGTTCACTGATGGGAATAATTTGGATTTTTATTTTTTTATTTTTTGTTTTCGTGTTAGCCTAACCATAAAATGTTCGAAGCTAATTTCCATAATGATTAATGGTTTGGTACGGTTAAACTGACTTATTTCTATGAAGTTTGTTTTTTCTTTAATTTCATTTTGAAAAGATTTTGTTTAAAATATTCTCAAGTTTAAGAGAAGCAGCCCATATGTCGAGACCTATAAATGATACTTGCTAATATATGGAACACCCTGATCATCAAACTTTTACGCCACAACATCAGGAAAAAAATGCCTTATCTTAATGTTTCTGGTTCTATTATAGGTTCTGTGTTTTTTTTTTTTTTTTGGTTTTGTGATGGTTAATAGATTTTGAACTAAGTTATAACCATCAATAAAGATACTAATATTTTGACACTTCAAATAGTTTAACTGCCCACACAAGTTTTTGAATTTTGTTTTTTGTATTTTTTTAGGAAAAATGTTTTAAACATTTTCTATTTAGAATATTGCGCGGGCTTATCAAAAAGTTGGCCATAGCTAAATGAATTTATACATTTATTGGAAGCTAGCAGAAGTTTTATTGTTTTATACATTTCCAATAATAAAAGCAAAAAGAAATTTACTTAAGTGAATTGTTTAAATTAAGATAAAATAAATGAGGCCCGTGTTTAGAGCATCCGGAAAGCAGTAAACTTCGTTGTTATTTATTGGCAATGGTAATTGAGTTTAGTCGTGGAATAGTCATTCACTTAAACACGCCTAAATTGCTATTTTAATTATTTGGTATCACTTAAAACGACACAAATTACCGATGTAATTAATTGATCGGTACATAAAATGGGATCTTTATCATTCATTGAAATATTGAAATTATAATCCGCGACTAGGCAGCCACTAACCACCACCACCACCACAAAAGAAGTAGAAATCTAAAGCTGAATTGTCATTTGGCAAATCGTTTGTCACGTTTTCCAAGACCCATAAAATATTGGATTGATCGTTGAACATTAACATTAATTACGCACCCAATAAAAATTTGCATATAAAATCGATAAGTTACCACCAAGAATTGAAAAAATGCTTTTGCAGAAATAAACATTTGGAAAGATTCGTTATCTGTAAAAACTAAAAAAATGTTAAATTTTCAAATGCAAATTTTACCAAGCATCAGTCCTAAGTGGAACATTATCGAAGCCGATAAGAATAATTAAATTAATTGACTAAAGTAATGGTTGGTTGAAGGGAAAAACATGTTTCAATCAATCAGACTTTTCAGTTCCCATACAAATTCTAGGTCATAGCATTCCAAAAAAACAAAAACATTCTCGAAGGTGTAGAAGGTACAAGAAAAAAGTTTAAAATCCCATGAATCATCATTCATCATTGTTGTTGTTGTCCGCTGCGTTGCGCTTTCAAATTCAGTATGTGAATAACCCCAATCGAAATCGAATCCCAAGTCCCGAAATACCATCAATATACACCAACCAATGCGCAACGTATCAAGCAAAAGGAACACTTTCCGCCGAACCCATCTGCGAACATGTCAAACACCCAATTATTCAATTCGACACGTATACATGTAAATTGCTGGCAATTCAATCAGAAACTGTCAGGAGGAAGAGGAACCTCACTCGCAAAGGGTTTGCCAACAACCGACGCGCTGTAGACCGTTTGCTTCCCATGTTTGACCATCTCCAATTCAATCCAATTCCGTTCAATTGAGAGACCTTTAGCTCAATCAGAGATCGGACACCGATACCATTTCCGACGGTGTATTGTTGTGTCCATCACAGATGGCCAGAGACCACACCACCACGAACCTTGTCTCTGCCTCAAAATCGTTCCAATTGTTCGAACTGTTTATTTGCTCCAAATGGTCCCTCTGGATTTTTTACAATTCCCACGATCTGATGAGAGAGAGAGCCCAACAATATGAGGATGAGGACGTCATGGAACTGCCAATATAATTTGCCACGTTTAGCCAGTTTCGTTTTTGGGGGCGGTCATCCCTCGAACTGTGTAGAGTTACGTGTCATTGCATTCGGTGGTGGTGAGCTATCCAAATTCAACACAAAAAAAATGGTGAGATCTGTGTTTGAAACGAATGCAATCGAATGTAAGGAAGACCGAGCTCTGGAACCACATCCATATATAATCGGGACCACGATTAATAGCCTTAATTATTGACGCAGCTTGGTAATGATGCGAGCATTTTTTATGTGTCGATTGGAACAAGGCCGAGAAAAATGATTCCAAATGAGAAGCCCCCCCGAATATTGAATCGGACGTATACACAAGCCAGAGACGTCAGACAAGACAAGATGACCCCGCTAACCGCCAACAAAACAAAGGAAAAATGTGAAAGCATCGCAGAGATAAATTGTATTGGCACAGTCGCGCAGAAGTATCAACCTAATGTAAATTTCATCCGTGGGATGTTAATGTTTAACGAATTAACGAGGAGGAACAGCGGCGACTGATCAGATCATCACTTTGTCATACTCGGCGGGGGTTATGATGGAGGAGCCCCTTAGATTGAAAACGATGATATGACGGCACGAAATCGGTATGGCAAGTTATACAGACGGTATGTTACCTTTGGCTTCCCCCTATTGCCGCTTTGTCGTCGATATTGTCGCTGGCGGCGAAGGTGGTGGTGGCGGCGTAGTGTTGTGATCGAGGAATTTCGCTTTGATATCTTATCACTCCCCTTCCCCTGCGTCGTAACCGTTAACTGACATCACTACATCAGCATATCATTGCAACGTATTGAATTACAATTAGCATACGGGTTGTGCGTTTGCGGTATTTCCACGCGTTAACATTTAAGGAAGGCAAGTGGCTTAGATTGATATGAAATCCGAGATCAGTTTTTGCCTCGGGATCCTAGAACAATTTTTAACAGTCGCTTGAGGCTGTTAAATGACAAACAAATCAAATTCTTTAAACTATCGAATTTAACTTAGCGATTGTCCAAAACAAACATTCCAGATATGGCTAAGAAAATAAGGACATCACGAGTGACACCGACGCTTAGTAGAATAGAGTGGCTGAGATCATCAAATAGATGTGACTATGGTCATGGTTGATCGAAAGAAGCAAGTTTGTCTATATGTCAATATGGATATGGATAAGTTTAAAACAACAAAACACTTCAATTATCCTTCGATAGAAAAAAATATTCAAACGGAGAACGAGCTCCAAATCTTATCGAGGTACTTTCTTGATGGCCTCTGTTTAATTACAACCTGTCCAAATTTTTCTACTCCACAACCATCTATTTGCCGCGTGATAAAGATACATACACCCGACGGCATCTCAACCAACACGACTCGGCAGCTCAAACGGTGCCGCCTCTGCCGTCAATAGCTATCACTAGTGGTGACGGCTAAAGTAACTGAAATCTGATTCAATTAACTTTAGCTTTTGTAATGAAGACATGATATCCGAGATGGACTGCTATTGAATCAAAAAAAAAAAAAAAATCAGAAAAAGAGGTGAAGATAGAACATCGCCATCGATCTTTTGTATTTGTTATTTGAATCGCTTGTAATGCTTATGTTTTTCCCCGAATCCCAACACGCAACAAAAACACCACATCATAGTTTCGGAACGAATTTATATAGTGCCCCCAGCATTCGTACAAAGGGATCCCCATAGAATACAACAAGTGCCTGCCAGATGAAAAGAGGAAGACAACACATAAGAACCAGCACACAAAAATAAAAGAAAAGAAATGTTAACATTTCGAAGAAAAAACCACACGAAATGAAAACCATCATTGTGCTATCCAGGTTTTTATTTATTTTATTAACAAATTTTTGAAAAAACTGTGCGGCCCTGACATCGAACTTCTTTTCAATTTCGACATGGACAGCTAAACCACTGCTACTCTCTCGATCTGAAATTCTCAAGCACCCGTTCGCGCTTGAGAACATACCTTCTTCTACTATGTCCGCCAACACTTTTCAGATCCTTTTTTTTTAGGCCAAGAACAAGAGGTTGAGACAACAATAAAACGATATGACCATCGAGGAGCGCATGTTACAATAAATTTCACTAATTTCTGTCATCTGAGTGACAGTTGTATTGCTCAAATAAAGTCGTACTCTCAGGTCAAGAGTGGGAATGTTACTTTCATTGCGAGCGCGTCATTGTGTTGCAAGGGATCTTCTTGACCAAACATTTTTGTAGGAGTATAATGTTCATTGTTTGGCAGTTAGATGTTGCTATCGTGGGATGGCACCTATTCAGTGGTTTGAAGTCAGCTTGTCATGACTTTACCACTCGAAGGACCTGTCATGGAGTACACGAACAAAGAAACTGTCCATCCCCTGAGCATCGTTTGTATTTGGAATAAGCCTTCAAAACTTAATTGTGATTAAATCGCCGATTGTTGAGTTTTAAGGGAGCACCAACAACGTCAAAACCACAAATTCATCGTAAAATAATTGAAATTTGAGACTTCCTTATACACACATTTGAAATAAATCGATTAATCGATACTAAACCAATCGATTCGTATTTTCAGTGAATATCCACTGAATTCGAACACAAAGTAGGTATATTTTCCAATTAGCACATTGTCGTTGAAATCTCCTTCCGCTCTCTCTCGGGTCTCTAGTCCGATGTGCGGTTTGCCCATAGATGTCAATTACATATTCCGCTTCGTCATCTATCGCCATCGGAAATGTTATGACGAGTGTGTTTCTTTTTTTGGATTTTGTAACTTTTTGTGTTACGAGTTACGACCGCGTACGTCCCACTCGATTTTTATTTATTTCCTTAAATGAAATGAAACCTCACACATTGACCGCAATATTTTTCGACTTTTAGGTAACGTCAGAGACCCTACCTATAAAAATATGACGAGTTGGACCCGGGGCCCCGTGATGTTGATGTTGAATAAATTGCGTCAATAAAACGAAGACTGATGGCAGTTGATCAGGAGAAAACCGCAGCGCCACAATTTAAGATTTTATGGCGGCGGCGCGGCGAAGCACTAATTGCTACAAGAGGCAACCATGTGATTATCACATGTGGTCGATCACCTGCAACATAATATATTTCGCTCTTGTCATCGTCGTTGTCTGTTGTCATCTCCTTCGTCATCGTTCGTCAGTGCTTTTTTTTGGGATTTGATGTGTTTTGTGTGTGGGCATTTGAAGACATGCACGCCAATACCAAAACAAACCGCTATGAGTCAAAATCAACCTTTGGCACCATCCACTCAGTCCAATATAGATGCGGAGTGATTTATGGGTCTGAAGAGTTGACCACTTAAAACATTTCCACCATCAGTCACTACTCGGACCACCAAATCTGACTCCGCAACATTTATTTAAAAAACATCATTTCAAAAGAGACTTGCAATATCCAACATTTTGAACGTTTTTGTAAATTTTTAATGATTTTAATAATTATAGTACTTCAGTACTAAAAGTTATTTTATCAAAGTTAACGTTTACCTACTTTGACTTGAATGCACGTAATTACCAGAAAATGCGAAAATACTGGCTAGCTGTCAGAACTTACACGATTAGTGATGTGCCGAACCGTTAACTTGGTTAGCTATAGTTGGTTTTTATACAAACCAAGTTGCAATAAGAGTTGAACGAGCCTACTCGGTTTTTCCACCTCAGATTGCCCCACAAATCGATTATAAAAAACACTTAAACACAGAACAAAATAATGTTTTTAATCCGTCAAAATCTTTGCTATCCGCTGATGAAATATGACAGTTAATGGCTCGATAGACAGATAATTAACGAATTTGGGTCGCCAGAGCGATATTTCCTTCTAAATGTTACCGGATTGCCCCAAAAACCGTTCTAAGAAACACTCTTGAAATTTGACATTTAGATAACTGCCTTTACAAAAAATAGAGAGCAAATTAGAGACGCTGAACAACTTTCAGGATTTTTGGAATTTCTTAGAATATGGTAGGTAAGGTACAATGTACAGGGTACGGATCCATTTGGTTTTTCTTTTAAATTTTCAATTTGGTTTCAAACTTTTTTTTTCATCAAATGAAAATCTAGTTTCTGTATATTTTATTGCTGGACATTATGGGCAGTAGTAGGTCCAATAAAACCTCCCCACACAGCTCACAGCATTTACCCAGATATTCATCCTTTTATACGACGAGTATCCACAATAAAAATAAAATGGATTTTGAAAAGAATATAAAAGAATAAATCGAAATTCTATTCATAATCAAACAAAAGACACACAAACTACTTCTAAATCAAATGGATATTTACTACCGAATGCTAACAAGTATCTGTCCCCGTCCCAGTCGGGTCATGTGGCGACTCTAGGGACCAAACACACTGTTCCTTCAATGGTTTATAAACTTAAAAAAAAAAATCAAATAAAAATAATGAAAAATTGAACATTTATTAGAAATATAAAAAGAGAACAGAACTAGGAATGGGAAAAGGTTCGCGGCTTATCCCCTAAAACGCCATCCATCGCGCCAGCCTACATAATTTATGTCTTCTTTATATCCACTTCACAAAAAACTTGGTTTTATGAAATGTTTGATTGCACCCTCGTTTGCGTTATGGAGGCACCGCTGACTACCATTTGGGTAGAGATTAGTGACCCGCAAAACTAGGACCCTCTCAAAAGAAATAGAAATAGGTACCAATAAAAATATGATCGACCCGCGCGGTGTCCTTTTTTCTTGATGGTGGCGACTGCGCTTACAAGAGTATCACATACGAGACACGAGTAGGGTTGAAAGATCGTATACCGACTTTTTTAGGTGGAAACGCAGTTGGATACTCATATGTTTGGTTTTTCCATTTTCCACGATCATCATGGACCCTCATTAATCGGGTATAGGTGTAGGCTGTAGATCGGGTAAAAGTCTCAGCATCTGCCGCAGCCGATATATCCCGAAATAAATGGCCGGCAACGCCTTTCAAATAAAATATTTTTGATTATTATTTTTTTTTTCTAATTTCATCGTTCCCATCAGTAGACGTGACGGGGAAGGCATCGAAATTGTGTACGCAAAAACTGCGTGGATTATTGTGAAATAAAATAAAGCGAAAAGTCATAATCCACTGGCCATAACTGATTGTCTATTAATTTGGCGAGGCCCCAGTTATAATGGAAGTTTGGAAGATTTTGCGGCGTGAATCCGCAGGGTGATCCGCACTCGGGCATAATATTTACTTAGAACTCCCGCTGTGCTTCTGAATTGAGTATAAGCCCGGAGGCAGAATCCGAAATGAATTCTGCCATCGTTCTTATTGTGTTGGCTGGAATGGAGCTGGCTATAGCTCAGGTCTGGCAATAAATGAGTTATAAGACAGGCGGCCAACTTAGGAGTCTATCGATTTTTAATGAGCTTTCAGGGTATGCTCGCTGTATATAGAGAATCATCGTGTCCTCCTTTTTTGAATATTAAAATTTTGCGTCCAGCATTGACCGCGATTGTAGATCGTATACCCGCCATGCAAATATATTTTTTCCTTAATTTAACTGGAAGCTGTTGGGATGGGCTGGCCGCTGCTACCAACAGCCTCTTCACTTACCTGTCTGTTTTCTCGTATATATTTTTGGCTAAAATAGCCGACACTTTTCTAAGCCGCTGGCAGCGATGCGACGGCGGCGACGGTCGATGGTGGTAAAAAACCGAAGCGACATAAGGGAAGCAACGAAGACAAAACGAAAACGAAAGCATACCATCTCAAATGGTGATGCGGATTCCGAGCAGACGGCCAGAACTGCAGCCATCCGAGAACTTGCAAAACATCGCTTCAAGGAATCGCTGAAATGAGGATGGGTGCAAATATATGCAAAGTGGAACCTTTAGGCTGACATATCGCTGGCACAGATGAAATATGGGTGCAAGAAGCTGAACGCATATGCATATTTCAGGGCCACTGTTTAATTAGGGGTTCAATATTAACTGCCCTCGAACAACGTCCGGAACGCGAGCCATTTAATCGTCAATGGGCTGGTTTTCGGCCGCACATTAGATCTAAATATGGTTGTTGGTTATTTTGAGTGGTGGGTGATGAGCAAAAGGCGATGCTGATGATGACTTAAGTTGTTCGAACCAAGAAATTTGAATCAATTAACTTTTTTAATTTATTCAAATGGAAATGGATCTTCAAAGAAGGATTTGTTGTTTTAAGAAATGAAAGAGCAAACATTAACATTAATTGTCTGGCAAACATAACCGATAAAACTATTTAGGCAATGTTTGAAAGTTCAAGGATAGGGGTTAGGGGACAAGACGCATGACTTTGTCATTGCTATATCATCTCACGTGCAAAACGAAGCAAACATATCCGCTTGCTTTGAACTTTGCCAAAATTTCTGTCAAAGTGATTGACAGGCATGCCAAATTTCAACTGCCACATGGTCTGGAAATTAAACGACTAACAAACGGGCCGCATCGATATCGATAAGTCACTAATAATAACACCAATTTGCTTAAACTTCCATCAAACGAAGTCATAAACTTCGACATCGCATGAATGCATGTGGGTCAGCCGATACGATACGTATGCGATGCCTGAATCTGAAAGGAGAACGAATGCATCTTTTCTCTTTGTTTGGAACCGCCAAAAATTCTAAGTGCCTCCCGTTTGCCTCTCGTAAGCCACAATAGCGCACTGTCAACCGTCATCGTCAGCGTCAGCGTCAGAGTGTTGTCGTACGTGCGTGTCGGTCGTCGGTCGTCAGGACTCAGGAGCCTATATCGCAATGACGAATGGTGCGGTGCTTGGCAGATTGGTCCGAATCAATTCGACACAAAAGCATCATCGATCGGTTGATGGTTATTTGAACTCTCGCTGAAGCTCTGAATGGATTTCAAGAGTTACAGAGATCGCTCTTGAGGTTGATATCAATGGAACGGGCCCTTCCATTGTTCTCGGATCTCTCTCGACACAGATATATTAAGCGATGAAGATGATGATGACGAGACGACGACGACGACGATATGAGTGTAGTGTACGATACTCTGGGAGTGGGAGTGGTGAGTATGAGGTACCAAAAGAATGATATATGGAAAGAGCCATCGCGCTCGCGTCCCGCATAAGACTTCTCAAACCAAAGCAGAAAAAAAGTGGATTTGGAGAGTGAGCAGCACCTTTTATCTTTGTGGGAGATTTAAAGGCTTGGTTGTAAACGATGATGACTGGGCAAATGATCGTGATCATTGGCAGACAATTTGTTTTTCTTCATCAGTCAATCTCAAAGTCATAGTTCGATGTGTTGACCTCTTGCATTGAAACATCAGTTTCTCGGTTCAGCAGAATACAAAAGATGTATTTGTATCTGGCTTTCGAGTGTGACTTCGTTTGGCTACGACTTCGGATTCGATTTCAAATTCCATGCTGGGCCCTGGACAGAGCTGTGTTGATGGCTATATAGGGCGACAGGAATGCGCCACGTCATCATTCAACCGCTTAAACCATGAGCGATCATCCACCCGCTGAGTCTGTTTCGTCAAAAACAAAAACAACAAAACCTCAGTTTGGCGTTTTTAAGATGTAGGTACCTGGAAACTTCAATTAAAATATAGCTTTTCTGGTGATTACACATCACAGTCATAGTTAACGAGTCACACCATATTATAGGGGCATTTGGGTTTTATGTGACATCAATGTTCAGGGCTGTAAATAATCCTGTTCGATACAGCCAGCCAGCGGCCGTGAATGGACTGGCATGGACAATGGGGGGATCCGTATTCGTACAATGGGAATGGGAATATGGGACTGAGAAATAAAGAAATCTATTGTGACATTGTGAGGAGAATGCATTCAAATGGAAATTATTTGGATCTTTTGATAGAAAGAGCGCCACTTTGGACGACCCTCTTCCTCCGTTCAGCCAGTTCGGTAGGTATACGCGGTGGTGGTGGTCCATTGTCGCAGTCAATATCATGCGATCGATGGTGCTAGGCCATAAAAATTAACTGGCTTGTTATAAATTATTGAAATGCAATTCCAACACGCTCGAATAGTTTATTGCTTTTTAAGGTGCGCGTCTACCATCGCTTCCACCCGCACCAACGTGAAACAATAATCCGTGGAAATTTCATGAAACCTGTTAGTGACTGGATCCTCCGCCGCAAACGCCAACAAAATTGTTGAGGAACTTGATAACCGCATCAACACTTAAAAAAGGAACAGAGTTGCCACTTTTGTTAAACTGTCTGATGGCAATACTTTCCCTTGTTTCTAAAACCGATACACTGATTAGTATGTCACACAGAAAATCGTTGCAATTTTTTCTAATCCAAAGGTCTTGGTAAGAAACAATCGTCTTAAGGAAAAGTGTTGACAGAGACAAGAATCTACTACTTTACCAAAAAATTGGGATCACTTGTCAATGCAGACATGATATGGACGGCATTAACCCTCTTAACTGCCAGCAATTGGTTTTTAATTGTAATTGTTCAGCTGTTTTGAGCTGTTTGAATTGTTGAGCCAGGGAGTATACCAGAATCAGAATCGTTCACTCCAGAGTAATCCCATGCAAGGAAATGGACATCTAACATGTTATCTCCTGGATTCAATACGACTCAATTGTCTGGCAATAAATTAGATTGGTACTTAGATAGGAGCTGCTGCATTTCGGATAGAGACAAGACACAAGGGAGCACACTAGGACCTAGGTATGTCTGACTTATTTAGGAATTCCAGTAGATAACATTTCAAGAACCTGCACACGACCGCACTTGGTATCATTTAACAAGAAAGCGTGGGGTGTCTTGTACTTTGATTAGCAATATTGGGTGCAGTGAGTGAACTTTTTATTTTTTTTTTTTAGCGTGGAAACGCCCAGAGTCGTAGTCATCGCAAGACACTGGCCCACAAAAAACCTAATGGAATGGATCCCAGCCAGAGGCTAGTAGTGGCATATCAATTGCGAGTATTCACGCGGATATGAGAGACACTTCGCTTGCTGTAGCTGACCAGAAATTGCTGGCAGTAATGATATTAATGGCATGAGAGATATTCAGAGGCTTTTTACATGTGAAGTTCATGCGAGAATTGATAAAACAAAGAACAAGTTCGACTGTGGGTACTTGTCGATGGACGTTATCGGGTTGACTTGACCAGCGTACTGTTTCCTTCCTACAAGGGGCTTCTTGTCAGAAAATCATGTAGACATTTGCTGGGAACAGTATGGGAAGAAAAATTGTTCATTCGGAACGGAAATGATCTTTTTGTTGATAGGGTATCTTACTCGTTTCACTTGCTTCAAATGCGATGTTACAATTAGTTCAATTTCGAAGATTTTCTGAATGATGTCCAAGCTTGCAAAAAGACATTTATTTGAATTAACAAACTAATTAAACTGTTAGAACTTTCCACACAGACTGTTGGCGTATATCGACATAAGAGACAATACCATACATGTTGAACAAATTTATCGCCGAAACACATGCATCTATATCTAATTCGCCGTAGTCTAAAACCTACACTCTCTTTACTCTCAGCTCTTGCACACACATTAAGTTGCCTGTTCGATTCGAAACCCGAATTGAAGCCTCGACGATCCGAGCTCAACAGAACTGAGTCCCGGACATTAGCCACAACTAATGGGAATGATGATGATAGCACTTAAACACGATATCCGTTTCAATTTGTTTGGATTTCTTCAATTTAAAAGGTGATAATTTTCTACTTTATGGCCCCTGACATGTGGGCCACCCATAAAACTGATATCGCAACTCGATGTTATTCACACTTACGAAGATTGTCGCCGATACTCCTTCTGTGGATGGGTTGGTTGGCTCTGGTTGATCGAGTCGATCGCGACGATGTCGACGGACGACGGTCGTTGTAGTTCTCATAACTATCTGGGTGCGATTTGAACTGCTTTTGGGACACCACCATCGCGAACCGAACCAGCTTCGTTTCCAACGCTGCTGTAGATAAGGCCCTCGGTCAGGGCTGTTCCTTTGGAATTTTATTGAGTATATGGTGTTGTTTCATGGAATTGACTTCATTCTCAATATGCGGCCGTTTGCCAACCGCATCGAGCGAATCAAGCCGAAGGCCCGATTGACTTCTCTAAAAGGTGCACTTTCTTATGGGCGACCATGCGGACGTTTGGTCATATTTTATCGCAGGTGACGACACATTATATTATGTTAGATTGGAATGCACAGCTATGATTCAGACGCACGACTCGCAGTTTGAGTTTGAGATGTGGTTCTCATTCTGAGCCGATCGATGATGATCTTGTTCGAGGTCAAGTCAGGAATAATTAACATTTCGACGATCTAGTTGACCTGCGGTGATCGCGCTCTGGAGATTTGTTGGTTCTCCTGCAGCAGCAGCAGCAGCAGCAGCTCAGTTGCCGTGGACGTGGAGGATCACCCCATGCGGCACTCTCACAGTCGAAAGTCATTTGTTTTTATTTTTATTTTTTTTTTTTTTGTGAAGTTGAATAGTGGGTGATTTGGACCATGATTAATGAGGAATGATGAAAAGCAAACGAACCCTTTCTCGCATGCTCGTGCACTGAACGCGACTGGACTAAGAGAAAGAAATATTAATTAAATTAAAACCATTCTTCTTTTTCATATTTCCATATTGAGAAGCTAGTCGCGATCGATGATCCGACGCAGCGGGGCTCTGAACTGAATCGTTTTCGATATTTTGTAATCTTTAAAAATCACTTGAGAAAAATCGATTTACAATTTTTTTCTTATTTTCATTTTCGATTTTTTTGAAAGATCATATCACATGGATCAATTGGTTACAAAAGGTGTGGATTTTCACGCGCTCTCCGGGGTCTCGAGTTTTTGTTGTTTTTTGTTGATAGAATCAATCGAACTCAAAACCACCATTAGATGTCGATATGGATCCCACTGTGGTCTCAATAGAAGGCGCAATCAATTCATATTGTTGGGGGAAATTTCTCACACAACGGAAACAATGGATTTTCGTTTTGTTGTGAAGTGACCGTTAAGTGAGTGTTTTTTTTTTTTTTGAACAAAACATTTTTATTAGCCTTTCATTTGTCAGTTGTGGTTGTGTTTGGGGGTGAACAAATTACGAACTGGCATTTATGTAAGTTGCTTACTGTGTTCAAAGCTTTTGTAAATCTCTAATTGTGGAGAAAATTGTTTCACTCCCCTTTTATTTAAATGAAATTGCAGCACTCACTTACTCGCATTTCTCAATGCATGTAAGCAAGTACATCCACTTACCAATTATACGATATTTATGGAGTGCTTGTGCATGCAAGCGAAAATTAAATCAACACATCGCAACTCGTAACTCATGATTGGTGTTTTGAACTTTAATTATTCGGATAATCTCAAGTGTAGCACGAGAGCCGAATACAGTCTCTTAAAGTCTTATATTTTTTGTTGCTAAGGACAAGTCCGTAAACCTCGTTGATGAACACAGCAGGATCTAGGACTTTTTTTTGAAACCTGGTAATCATTAGTGGACACTAGAGCACTAAAAATTGTCATTAGACCGTTGAGACAGCAACTCTGTGAACTTAACTGACTTAAAACTATACAACTGGCCAACGTCGTGGGTGAAGCATGTCACTTCTATGCCAGATTAACAACAGCAACTAACGATTGAACGAATTACGGAGTCGTGAATGGTGGCACTTTGACTAATTCCCCTCACACACCGTATAAAAACTGATGAAATTATTAATTTGAAAAATACAATTTTTGAAGAGAAAACATGTGTTGACCAGTGCAGGTAATAATCGAACCGATCATTCCATGTAAAATGCGGTCTCCCAAACCATCAAAAGGGAATCATAAACCCTGAAGTGCGTGCCACTTGTAAAAGTAAAGTATGAATAATTCTGCGTGTTGTGGACTGTCATCTTAGGGAGTTCAATGGTCGACTAGCATTTGGGATTTGGTAATCAGAAGAGTAGTTGTTGACTGACTCTCTACTACTTTCTTTGAGAAAACCCTAGTTATACGACGAGTTTATACCCCACCCTTAGAATATAAACATTCCCCAGTTGTGAAGGGGGGAAATAAATAAATACGAGTGTTTAATAATGAGAAAGAAGCAAATCGCAACTTATTTCTGTTGTCCTGCAACATAAAATCCGGAGCCAAAACAAGAATGAAACTGCAATTTCTGTATCTGTGCACTGCTGCAAGAACAACCAAGAGCCGACTGCGAATAAAGTCACGTAATTTATTCCTAAAAAACTCTCACGGTACTTTAAATATAATTTTCCGTTCACATCGCACATTTACTGCATACCCCATGTCCGACGTCGCAGTCGTTGAAACTTACCCAAACAGCAACAACAACAATGGGGACGATGACGACGCGACGCACAAACCACCACCACCATCATTACCAAACTACCTAGATTTCGTCCGTCGGTCGTCGGTCAGTCGTCGCAGTCATCATGTTGCAACAATCGGTAAAGAACACCAAATGAAAGCACCATATCGTCGCAACACTGGCTAAAAACTTGAAATTCTTCTACGTGCGACGATTTCACCCTCGGGCGATTTCTACCGACCATCTCTGGTCGGTCGCAATCGCAAAACACCGATTGCTATAAACCTGAGACACAGCCGAAGTCATAGCCGAAGCCCTGAGAGCTCAAACATCAGATTGGCGAGTGCAATATGGTTACTTGAAGTAAGTTTATTACTGGATATGCTCGCAACGAAGTTGTAGTCTATGCAGCAGCAGCCAACCAAATGAATGGCCAACCTTCTATTCGGCGCAGCTTCAGCAGCCTAAGTCTCAGCTTTAGCAACCTCAGCAGCAACGAAGATCGAAGAGAGGTCAAAATGAGGAAGACCATCGAAACGGAGACACGAACAACACACTAAGAGGCGCAGAGGCGCATCGGGTTCCAACCTATCTCTTCGGTCCTCGCCCCGTCACAACAAAATCCCATAAGCTCAAGCTTCCCCAACATCCCAGAGAGTCCCATCAGACAGTTCAAAGGAACAGAGTTATTTATAAGGGGCAGTAAAATAAAATATTTCACCAGACCGGGCCGGCCGAATGGATCCCGAACAGATTCCCATAAGGAGCCGCCTGCTAGAGCATCAACGATTTTTGAATTATTACCTTCGTTTACTTCTTGTTGGCAAAGAGTCAAATTGGTCGGCACACGCTCGCGGGCACACGTCATTTCCCACGGATCTGCTCTGCAGCACTTTTCTGCCTGATGTTTTGCTGATGCCCCAGCGAATTCTGCAACGAACGACAGCGACAGCGCGCGCGGTTGCGCACATTACTAAGTACCGAACGTGAACAGTGCATGTCAGATGCATGCGGCTGTTTTGTGCATCTTTGTCTAGATTAAACGAACAAACCACCATAACAAAAAAAAAAAAAGAATGATATCTCTTGGCAGATATCCGCCAACAAACCCAATCAAACTGACGACAGAAACGATCCCCCGAAGAGTTTTGTCGGCGACTCGGCATCGTGTCGTCGGTGTCACCCACTGCGTGAGCTCATATGGAGACATTTTGCATTCGCGCGAATAGGAGAACAACCAAAATGTATGCAAAATAGAGTGCGATGCGTCGCGTCGTGTAAACAAATTACTTGCATTATATGCCAAAGAGCATGTTCACGCTCAACACAAGTCCCAAGCTGGGGCAACATTAATAATCGCCTCACACTCTTCAATTATTATATTGTTAAGACTGTGGCTCTGCCGCTGCGTCTAGGCTTGAGCGAAGTGCGAATTGCCAAAGCGGAACGAAGTCATCATGTTTCCACACAGCACGTTCGGATGGTGCAAGTGTGTTTTTGATGTCGGATAGTGTCAACATACAGAACTTGCAACATGAGACTAAGGCGCCCTGGGAAAGGTTTAATTAAACAATTACCTGACGAATTGATGCAATTAGCTGAGGGATGTGTTGTTTTTTAGCATTGTTTCTTCCCCCTGGGAAAGTCTTAAGCTGCGATCAAACTGGTGGGAGGTCTTTTTCGAGATGAATCAGGAAAATTCTTACAACATTTTAGAAGAGGTTTTTTTTGCCGATTACAGCTAAACCTTTTCTAGGAAATATTAAGCTCAAAGGACTCTTTCACCGCTTATAGCTCAGACATATCAAGGTGGCAGACGTACAAGCCATTGAAAGCACATCAAACTTGTATAAACACACTCACACCATCGACTGGTCTTTGTTTCGCTGCGTTATAGCAACTGAAATTCGATCCGTTGCACTCAACTCACCCACGGCCACGGATGGAAAATAAAAACAAACCACACATTGTCAAAGTGCGGCGCGACACGAAGCTTCAATATATTTTCGTTTTTATGTGAGTATCTTGTTTTCAAAAGTCGACAAAACCAAAACGAATTAAACCGCTCTCAAAGGTGGTGGTCCCATCTTTCGTTGTATCGTTTGCTCCGCTCGTGCGTCGTCGTCGTCGTCGGTCATCGTCGGTTATCGTCGTGGCTATGATGATGATGTTTGTTGTGGGACATCCATCGTCATCCCATCGAACTGCAATATGCACTCTGGCTGGATGACGATGATAAACCCAAAACCATGAAGACGACGACGACACAAGTTGAGAGATAAAACAAACACAAACTGCCTTCGAGTAAGAGCATCCCTCAATTAATTTCATTATCACGTCCCCAAATTGATTTGTCGATTAAGTCCCCTGATGGCCAAACAACTAAATTTGTCTTCTGATACAGATCAACACAATTCCCATGCAACGATGGATGGATGGGTCGCGGTCGTTTGGCTTTTTTGGGTTTCAATCTTCTGTACGTCTTCATGGTTGACAACACTCAAAGGATGACAGCAAATTTGACCTGCCCAACGACGACGCTCGACCGAACGTTGGTTGCGACAGCCAGACAGACGACTTTATTGAGATGAGATGACCACCACCAGACGAGACTATTATAGTCAATCGGCAACCAACCGAAGGAAAACAATTCCAAATTGAGGCAACTATTTGGCCATAACTTACGACTAAACACTTTCGTAGGCCGTATTCCTAATTAGCCCACACGGACGTTGCGCTGGCTGGTTCGAGCGACACACGACGAAGTGAGAATTAATAGTTGACATTTGGTGCTGCCACACACTTTCCAATCTGAAGAGGGATCAGGAGCAGGAAAGAGGCAAGATGCCTTTGCATTGGAAGCTGCAATGGACAGTATGGACAGTGTTTTGGGCACCTTTATTGTGTGGAAAGTGTCACCTGTTTTATCTAAACGATGAATCAGTTTCACCAACTGCCGTGGAGGTCCAACTTTTCAATCACATTAAAAACTTAATTGTCCTATACCTATACGGAACGGACTCCTTGGACAATGATGCTGGCCGACCGACCGACCGACCGACGACGCACGACCGAGATGGTTTCTTATGGAATGTCTCTCTCCCATAGTAGTTTGCTGGTTTTCGTTTTATTTCTTACATAAAGAGAAGTCAATTACCATTTCGGTATCAAGAGGTAGGATCTATAGGTTCGTGGTTATGGTTAGCACTATGAATGCAGGTGATCCTTGCAACTTCTCTTTCTGTGCGTCCGAGGTGTGAGGTGTTTATTTTCATATCAGCACTCAAGTCGCACAATCGGTGGGTTAACTCTGTGCACCGTGCGATACGAGGGAAATTTTTCAAAGTTCCGTTTGTAATTTATTCGAAAGCGATAAAAGGGTGTGATTAATGAAGTTTTTTTCTCCTCGATGTTGTGTTTCTAACAGGTTCTCTCTGTCTGGTGATAAGGCTGAACAGATGGGTGTGCAAGAGATGTTGTGGCCCACAGCATATGGTTACCCTACGTGTGGATTCGGATTGCGTTTCAATGCCCATTGAACACAATTTGACAATAGCATATGATTTTAAGAAGTCAGCTTATCACTGATATTCTTTACTGCGCCGAACACCACGAATGTGAAAGAAGTTCTTAGTGACAATATATGCCTTACAGTTCTCCAAGAAAATCTAGAATTTAAAAATGGCTTCCAAGGTGGAGCAATCGATCATAAATTCCCATTGGCTCGTGAATTGCTTCCCAGGACTTATGATTACAACATCCACAGGCCCCCCAATCATTTAGCCATAAGAAAACACCGAAACTGAATTAAAAGTTTCAATCGACTGAATTCAATACTGTTTTTGCAACGGCATCATGCGATAATGATTCGAAAAACAAAATGCACCCAAATTCAACCAACTGATTTCGTGCAGCACAAAGTGGTCGGTGATGATTGGTCCCAGCTCAATCAGTTCCAGCTCCAGCTTCAACTCCAGCTCCAACTGAAGTTTAAGCGAACCAGATGTGTCTATAGTGTGCGGTGTACATTCCAGAGGCGCATTCCGCCCATACATTTAGCTGTTTGCCCCCCGGGAATTCAACAATTTGTGTGTGCACAATCAAAGTCCAGGATTGATTTTCTGTAATTGAGCGCCTTCCCCCAATCGACACAGCTCGCCGAATGCCGATGGATGGCCATGGTGTGGTGTGGTACATTATTGGAGTAAAACGTTAAGTTAATTTCCTGACTTCTCTGCAATGATGATGGCAATGGCAGAGCGGACAACAAGACCAGCGAGATTGAAGGTTCCCACACTTTTATATGCCCACAAAAAGAGAAAGAGATTGCCTTTGATTGCCTACTCGCTGGTGATGGTGATGGCGATGCTGATGGCTGATGGGAGCCGGAGTGATTCTGGGTAATTATGCCGTTGATGTTTGTCGGCGCTGGTGAGTCGCTAAGTGACAGGCAGAACCACCAGCCAGACGAAGTTTGAATAGCAAAGGCGTTGCGATTCTATGCGAATTCACGACCGACGACGACGAAGGTGATGTTGGCGATTGCATGATGATGGTTTACCCAAAACAATTTACCACCACATTGCATGTCGCGTGAACGCAAATTTCTGCCATTTTCGGCCACTGCCTGCTTGGTCCATTCAAGCCGCGTCATCGTTTATCCGGCGACGCACGGTGCCTCATCGGCGGTGGGGCAATGAGCTTTCAAACACGATTGAATGACATTTGTCATAAAACGTGCATCTGGCAATAAGTTGCATGTTAGTATGTGAAAAAGAAATAAACACTCTGGCAGTAGAATCCACCCCGAATTGCCTAATTCAGCGATGCGCGATTTCCCATAAAAAACGAGATTGTTTCATTTTAATTACAGGTTTCTGCGTGGCGGTGGCGACCGACAGCGGCGACGGCGGCATCGAGCCTTCAGCAATATTCAACGCTACTTCAGAGACAATATGGGTGTAGGAGCCTCAAACTGCCATGCCACGTCCACTGCGAACCACGGCAACAAAATCGTTCACTGTCGATTCCGAAAAATGCCACCGGCGATACAAGTCGAGAGCAAATGACCTTTTAAATGCGTTATACGGCCTCAGTCGAAATTGGGGGCGATTTCGTAGAACGCGAATATGCGAATGCCAACGTGAAAGCGAATGCTTCGCCATCATCCGCAGCAGCAATAACAAAACAACAAAGAATTAAATTGTCCAAATGAGCGCAGTTAATATTAAAGAATCGCTGATGGAAAAAGAGAACGCTCCTTTAAATGCTCGCGGAGCTTGTCGGGGGCGATACGGTATTCAGGTATTCGTTTAAAGCCATTTTGGATAACCCGTTCGCCTCGTATTTTTTATATATTGCTGGAGACGCGCAGAGACGCAGAGACCTGTGCGCGACTGTTTTAAATCCAAATAGCCAAGGGCTATAATTTCACCAAAATGATGATGCGAATGCGAAGGTACAAAATGTAATCGTTGGATCATAAAGTTCTTACAAAATGTTCAAAATAGTCTCAGCCCACGCTGAAAAGTTTGCAACTGCCTTAATTATAGGTGTGTTGTGGGTCTGGAATGCGCAACGCTCGCTGGGGCATTTATGTATGTGCTTCACTTTCCATACGGACATTTTTGTTTTGTTTGCATGCTTTGTCTCAATTCTCACTCGTTTGTTGGTTAATTTGCTGCGGAACTTTAGCTAAAAGATCTGACAGATATTCCAGGGCTTCGCAACATGACTATTGTCGAATGATTCCCATAAGAGGTAAGGGCCTAAAGTTGAGGGCATTAAAAGTCCATTTGGGGATCTTAAGTGGAGAGGACATACCAATGTCCAGGCTTCCGAAGGAGGGAATATTTCAATGTGAGTTATTACCTTAGTGGTCTCTGCTGTCCAAAAGACATAGACGACCTCGCAATAGACACTTACAGACGTTATACTGGACCCTACACGGTGTTGATATATTTAAAAAAGCTGATTTAGTATGAACATTTAAAAGAACAAGAGATCGTGTAGACGTGTACTGAGTATGGGACTATAAGAAGGCTGGTCTATAAGCTCCATACACTCCATCTACAATGCATTCCATTCCATACCGGTTCCAACTCATAGTACTTGTTCAGCATCAAAAATACTTTCCGTAACAATATTATCGGCAAGTTCCAATGCCGCTTTAGTCTAGGCCTATAGTCAGGGATTAGCCTGAATGACCTTGAAAAGACCCACCAACTGCATGTGAAACGCCATCATCTTTTCATCGACTGCGCATAGTGACTGCAGTTTTCATCGCCGAGAGGTTTTCATTGCGATGTCTGAACTCGATATTCCGAAATAACTCTCCCAACACCCAACAGAAACAAATGGGCTCAGTCCAGTTATTTTCAAACTTGTGTTATATTCTGGGACCAGAGAGAGTGTAAGAAATGTGTTCTCCTAACATGGCTTTGCCTTCCAGACGCAATCTTGAATTCACCATTTTTTTAAATTTTAATTTGAAAGCGACAATATGCAGTTAGGCCGCTCAAAAACCCGAAACTAATCTCTTGTTAACACATATTCCGCCTTAACTACCAAAAACCATCAAAATGACATCAACGGTGATAAAAAACAAAAAATGCCATGCCAATTTACATGCAGGAAGTTGTCAAAAATCCATAGTGAATCAGAGGCAGAGCGATAAAAGAAAATCTCTGCGTGTTGGCGTATTTAAAAAGCTCGTCCAAATCGAACCACAGACCAAATGTCTGATGTCAATAGAAAGATAAAGATTTCAAAGCATTCTCCAAGTCCAAAGACTGCGTGTGTAGACTCAAACAAACAAACACAAGAAGAAACAAAATCCCAAATGATTTGCAATCACGCCCAAACTGAGTTATGGCACCAATTGACCAAACCCAGCAAAGCCACATAGAAAAGTCCATTTAAGTGCCAGAATCAATAAATAATTTCTATTTCTATTAAGTTCACATTTTTCCCACTGTTTTTGTCTTTTGTGTCGAATTTGGTTAATTGCCCGCCCGGGCACACTGACAGCAGCTGTTGTCGCGGCAGTCAGTTAAGGTTGTTGATTCGACATTATGATTGTAGTCTGATCTTTCTGTGATGGCCAAGAAGTCTTGGCTAACTGATTAATTGGATGATAATTATGGATAAACGTCATAAAATTTGTTGATTCCGATCAGCAGCAGCGAGTATGGCATGACATGGCGCGCGGGCGCGCAAGTGATGTAAACATTAACAACCATCCGCCAATTAGTGGCACAGCAGCATTAGGTAAACGTGTTTTGTGTATATGGAGGTGGTATATGGTATATGAGCTTTGGGCGAAACTATTCCCGAAATGGAATTTATGTGAATTCTATAAGTCATTATGCTGGTTACAAGCTTGATCAACAGCTGCCTGATCGGGAGCCATAAACGAAATACCCAATGCGCGTAGGTGTGTATATCAAAGCTCGTGGGACGCACCATCACACGACTGCGAGAGAAAGCTATCGAGTTCAATTCAGGCCAATTTCCGGAAAGATCTTCCATCGATTGACACACCGAACCAAGTGATGAGTTCGGAAAATAAGCAATAATGTTCAAGAATGGTGCGTGAAATCAAACCTCATCCACATTAGCAATTGTGAAACCAATTGTTTAGGCTTGTGACAGCTTGGTCTCTATGGATTCTTTGAAGAAGGCCGTTTCGTCATGCACCGCAGTTGTTGCTTCCTTCATAATTTTCGATTTCCCAGCCCATTATAGAACTGCGGCAATGCATATATGGGAATGTGTCGTCGTTGTTGTTTGAAGGGCGGCAAGAAGCATAACAAAGGCTGACAAAGAACTGACATGGCCAAAATTTACACTTGTATCCCACAAAATAGCGTTGAAAGATACAGAGATTCTGTCAGCTCAGCTCGGATATTGACGCATCACAGTCTGGCATAGGGCAGGCAGGTTGCAGGTAACCTTTTTACCAATTGTGACTTAACCTTTTTGTCGCAGCACTTGTTCTCTATTGATGTGAATGTCTTCATTTTGCTGGCCGTTTATTGTTTGGAACGAATTGTCTTTCAACTCGAATCTACTGTCTTAGGGGGCGCGCATTCAGCTGGCGTGGTAAAAAAAAGTCGCATGTGCAGGTACACGCATCAAAGACAATACCATACGTTCCGATGGGCGATACGTGTGCACTGTGCAGATTGATATATTGTCGGAGATAAATTATATCGCATACGTCATGAAATCGAAATAAATGGGTTCTACCAAAGACACCTTTAAGTCTGGTGAGTTTCGGTCGATCGATTCGATTGACTTTGGAGCTCGGCTAATTTTGTTCGGGTTTTCCGGGATAAAAGGCATAAACAATGGCGAATATGGTCACAACGTTTAGGCGAACAAAAAGTGGCTACTCCCATGCGCATTGTTCGATAAAGTTTCTTTGTTCGTCTTCAAATGGGGAATTAATTGTACAGGTGTAGAAACCGTAAGTGGCTATAAATTGCCGATCTTCGACTCCCCTTGGCGAACATGAAAGTGAAGACAGTCGTTTTGTTTTCTCTATAGTGGCCTTTTGTTTCTTTGAGTCTATGGAAAGATTGCTTATCTAAAAATGAGCGCGAGAGGGGTTAGTGTTTTATCACTAACTAAGAAATTAGGGATGATTTTTTTAAGGGAGGGAAGAGCAAGAGGTTTTGTTTTTTTTTTCACAGAATTTGACAACCGGTCGTTTGAAGTTCATCCTTACACAAAAACGCTGCTATTTGGGCTATGATATTAGCTACAATTAAAGAAAACGTAGATTGTGTTTCTTTTTTTAATCATTCGCCAGATGAGCCCAAGCGCATCTATTTCGAAAAAAGTGCCTTTTGCAATGAAACCGCTCAATCATGCACTTTCAAAATATTCACCTTTATACGAGAAAAGAAGTCGTTTAATTCATAACAACAATGACAGCATAAGCATAACAGATGAACTGCTTCTATACGTGCATGTTACTCAAACATTTTCAAATTTTAAAACTAGCAAACCTTGTTGATTATAATCTTTTATGTGTCCAATTTAATTTCACACGAGTGACGAGTCTCTTGTCTTTGGAAATGTAGGTAAAAACTGATCCTTGACTCCTTGTTTTTGTTAATCGCTGATCGTGAGTCCAAAAAATCACAAATTTGCGTCTCCCACGTGGTGCTAGCGAACAAAAGGTCTGGAACAGAACTAGAACGTTTATTTTTAGTCCTCGCAATCAACATCTGCGAATCTTCTCGATATAACGTTGTAAAAAAAATGAAGAGATTCGGAAAACGTATATCTCCCTGTTGCGAAATATTTCTCGAATACCTTGATGATACATGGTAAAGGGTTTTCCAATAAGAGGTGTTATTTTTATATTCAAAGAAAAATGGCATTTTTTGAGATAAGTGATCGGATGTTTATTTCATTATAAAGAAAAATGTTAATAATGGAACACAACATAAGCCAAATGGCCGCTACGACCACGCTTACAAGAACATATCCTTTTCATGAAATTTTCCACAACCAAATTGCAAAGTGGCTGCCCTATGTCCTCGATAGCCTCACGAATTCCCTCTTTGAGGTCTTGAATCGACGCTGGGCTGTTGGCGTAGACCTTATCTTTCACATGGCCCCAAAGGAAGAAGTCGCAAGGTGTTAAATCACAAGATCTCGGTGGCCAATGTGATCACCTCTTCGAGGGATAAAACGGTGCGGAAACTTTTGCCGTAAAAGATCGATGGTTTCATTGCTTGTGTGGCACGTAGCGCCGTCTTGTTGAAAGTAAACGTTTGCCAGATCAATACCATCCAATTCCGGCCATAAAAAATCATTAATCATGTCTCGATAGCGCAATACATTGACCGTAACTGTTGCTCCAGCCTCATTTTCGAAAAAGTAAGGTCCAATGACCCCGCCGGACCACAAACCGCACCAAACAGTCACGCGTTGAGGATGGAGAGGCTTTTCAACAATAATTGTTGGGTTTTCCGAGCCCCAGATGCGACAGTTTTGCTTGTTGACGTAGCCTCCGAGGTGGAAATGGGCCTCATCAGTCAAGATGATTTTTCAATGAAAATCCAGATCATTTTTATGCATTTCAAGGACCCAATCAGCAAAGACATGACGTTGTTGATGATCAGCCAGCTTGAGTTCTTGTGTTAACTGAACTTTATAAGCCTTGAGACCTAAGTCTTTATGCAAAATATGGTGTAATGACGTTTGTGGAATGTCTAATTCTAAAGAACGACGAGGAATGGACAAACCTGGGTTTTCTTCAACACTTTAGGCTAGAACATCAATATTCTCAGTTGTTCTTGAGTGACGTGCACGGGTTTTATTCTTCACATCACTAACTTGTCCCAACAGCTCGAATTTGTCCACCAATTTCTGTATTGCGGTCCGACAAGGTGCTTCACGACGACCCAAAAATGTTTTAGTTTTACGAACCGTCCCTGCCAAATTTTCATAGTGAATTTTAATAATTTCAATGCGTTGTTGAAGCATGTATCATTCCATCAATGGCGTAGTTTCTACTTGGCAAATGACAAAAAATGACAGCTTCAAAGGTGACAGCTACCGGAATAGCGGGCTATTCAAAACGATACCTTTTATTGGAAAACCCTTTAGAAGATTTATCGACCGAAGATTTGACAGATTGAAATGTGCTATAAAATCTATCGCGAGTGAAGGTGGAAGTAGTGATTATACATCGATAATGATAATAATTTATCGAAACAAAGCACATTCCTCATTTGCTCTTGTTGTTTATGTGTTTTAGGACTGTCCAACCAAACATTAATACCAAAACAAGCAGGTAAACAGGAAAAAAACCTGTAAATTAATTAAAATTCTTCGACACCAATAAACAGTACGTAAACTGTAAAGGCTTTTTATCACTAGATTCAGAAATTCCAACAAGACGTTCAATTCATATCCCCAAACCACGTCAATCGAAACTCGATATCACCAAAACAAAAGCAGATAGATTTTTTGGAAAACCCCAAATATCCCATATTTTGCCTTATCAGCGGCGCACTGAAACATATTCAGCGCCTTCTAATTTTAGATTCCAAGCTAATCACAACTCATAAAAGAACTTACCTCTAAATTCCTATAACACTCTGAAAAATGCCTACCATTACAAACAAAAACGAAAATTCACCAAAGTCTTGCCATATCAGAATTGTAAAAGACCCCAGAGATAAAAAATGGCTGAGGAAATTGCAATAAAATTTACTCAATCGAACTACTGTTAACTCAATAAGCACTTGAAGCTTCAATATAATTATATGAATTCCGCCGAAACCGCTTTGATCATCATCGGCCCGTCCCCGTCCCCGTCATCAAAATTTATTACTTACCTATACTTTGCGTTGTTAGCCGAGAAACGATACTTTGATAAAACCTCATTTATAAGCCGCAAACTATAGGTTCTATCACCAGAACAGGGTTTATTGTTGTACAAACAAGCGGGTAAATATTCCAAACAGAATATTTATCAAAGGCCACTATATAGGGTAACCTAGCAAACGTCTGTATTTTGAGGCAGCAAGCTGTCGATATATCACCTTTCCTATAATTAAAACGTCTGTCTGGCATGGTCCTGGATGTCATATTCAATCGCATGCCAAATTACCAGAGAGTTAAGATATTTCTGGGCATTTTCGTCTTCTTTTAAAAAATTGTTTGCCCTCATTAGTTGCGAACGTGTCTATTCTTTTTGGAAATCAGCAAGACATCTTGATGAATGTTCTTTTAAAAATCAAAACAAAACAAGTATAGAAAAAATAGATTTGGGTGCATAGAGAGGAACTGCCCATAACCGAGACGAATGAATTACCACCCTCGTTGCGGACAGAATCCTTTCAATGCAACACCAGCATTATTTGGTGACAGAACAATGGCTCATCCTGGTCTTGTTGTCATTTGTTTGTATACATGAAATCTGCATGCATTTTAGTTTTTACGAGCTACCAAGGGCACACTCTCTCTCTCTCTCCATTGGCCTTTTTTTTTGTTTGGATATATTTCCTTACCTGTGCACTGTGCTGATGCTAGAATCTAACATTTGTTACAAGGGAATGTTGATGTTTTGCTTAGATAAGGATGTGCTCTCTTAATTGTTTGGTAAAACACAAATTGCACTCACCCCCTGATGTGAAAAATGCCATTTGACCCTTGGGTGGCAATGGTCCTCATTCCTGACCTGGATGCTGGTCCATGAACAGTGTCAAAATCATGATATCACGTCACATCCGTCCGTCGACCGGACCGGTGCCAGACGCATCCCATTAGAATTTTCGAATGCAACAATACTTGCTCCTGGAAAACCTACAGCATTGTATTGTTCCTTTTTTCCGCCTTCTTTCAGTGCCGGATGGTAAGCCACATCACTGGCAATTTGTGGGTGCAGCAGTTTCTTCCTTTTTTCGCTTTTTTTTTAAGAATGAAAGGGAGTGTCAGAAGAAATAATGCTGATGCGAGCATTGTCAAATGTTACTTCTGAATTTGCATAGGAATCCAAATGAAGCAAAGAAGGTTCACTTTTTTTGTAACCCTTTTAATAATCCTTTTTCTCCAGTCATAATCCTAAAATTTATTAATTTTATAAGAATTAACATTTCAGAACCTGAAATTTATGTTTATTTGCAACACAGACTCATAGAGGTACTAGATACCAACATTAAATTTCGAGATCCCGACGTTAGCAGTTTTACTCTTCTTAAATAAAAAAAAGTAGATATTAAAAACTGTTGTTGCAAAACTTTTAATTTTGTATTTTTGAAAACTAATGGAAAATCCTGAAAAGGCTTTTTTCAACGGAGGAGACAAGAGACGACAAATTTATTTATAAACACCTAGCCGATCCAGCGAGCCTCGTCTTTCCACCCTTAAGAGCAACGCCAGAATAATTATAAATAAAACAGATGTTGTGAAATAGAGAAACAACATATCTGCATTTCATCAAACTTTGCAACTAACTTCCTGCTTTCATTAAAACATGCACTCATGCAGTAAAATGCAAATCTCGTTGATAAATTCAACAAAATCTCGTTCTTCCGGTGTGTTTTGACTATTTCACAAAAATCTATTTCATGTACATATTGCGATTGTCCCCTTTATTTTCTGGCCTTCCCGTAAGATTGTTCAAAAAAATTATTTTTACCAAAGCTTTATGTGCAGTGAAAGTTTTATAAACTTGCATTGAGGATGGAGCACATTAAGGGTCAGGGACAGGTCTTGAAGTTCTTCGTGCTCTCGTAGAGTTTTCCGAGTTCCCAATCAAAGATTTTTCATTTTCCATTTGAAAATTAGTGTACCTACAATTCCATGAAACTTTCCATTTGAAAAACAATGAGTTTTCCGAATTTTTCATCAAGAACTTTCTTTTTTAATATTGGAAAAGCCATTTTGAATCAAAGAATTCCAAGCAGAAAAAAAATTCAATTTTCCGACCTTTGTTTGGTTTTTCTAGTTTTTCCACTCTTCCATGAGGTTTTTCCAATTTTTTCACAAATATCTATTGGGCTATTTCGGAGTCCATAAAGGACATACAAACCAACAAACATACATCCATTTTTATTTATGTAGAGCCTGAACTTTGAGTATTTCACAAAATTATTATTTGAATTATTTGAACGAAGAATTTGGATTCGTTCTCCATGATTCTCAGCATTTGGAGTCTCATAATAGTTCTGCTTTTTGAATAGCGTGTGGCCTAATTCAGAGCAATTAGAAAACCCGAAAAAGGTACCAGATATCTCATAACCTTGAATGACGAAATGAGTACATTCTCACGAAAAAAGGTTTTGTGGGCAAACGATATTCGGGCAAAAGTACTGCGGAAAATACTTTTGCAGGATTTCGTATTGTCGGATTTACATATTTAAATATATGCCCAGTTTTATATGAATAAAAAAGGATGCAGTCAGGTTCATGTTTCATCGTGGTACCTACCTTGTTTTCATATTATTGGTTAGGTTGAAGTTGCAGGAGAATGTTTCGGAATAATTAACATTTTTGCCAATATCTCGTCTACCAGGCGGCCATCAAAAAACTTGAAACCCATTTCGATCAGACCTTTCTTTTGATGTATCACTCGATGGGTTTTGGAAGGATTTTTTTCTGTCCAAAATTTTTGGCAATGATTTTTTTTTTTTTCGAAAATCGTGACGAAATCGATTTCGCTAATTTCAACATATTTGATAGTTCTCTTTATTCTGAGCCTACCGGTGAAAGCAAACTCAATTCCGACTATGCGACTACAATAAGCTGAGGACAAAAACGAAGAAAAATTGGTTATAACTCGGTAACCATACCTCGCAGACTGGTTTGGTGACTGATAGAGAGCGAACAGATCTTTGTTTTCGTGCATCATTTGATATATGCTATCAGAGAAATTGAGAGATATGGCTATTTGAAATCGCGGGAATTTTGCTTGAGGCAGTAATCTAAGGAAATTATAGCCGTTCTGGAGTTATTATAATATATACCCATCGATCCATCCAAACTTTCACATAATATAAGTGTGATGAAACATTTAGTTTCAGTTTTAGGTAAGTAGATTACTTGCTCTTCACATTCTACAAAGCCAACAGAGTTCCGTTAACTTCTCCAAGTATACCTACCGACCTCGAAAATAAATTTTCCTTTGCCTTCTTTGCTAGCCGCTTTGAAATAAAATAAATCGCGAGTCTTGTATCTCACCTACTCATACTCTTATATTCATCTTATTTATGCTCCATACTCCCCTATTTCGTAGTTAAGATTTTTTTAAGTAACGAACTTTAGTAACTCTCAAGAGTCTCCAAAAAGTCAAATTTCATCAAAGAGTGATCTTCGCGACTGTAATAAACCATTGTCAATAACGCGTCGGCAATCGGCTGTCTGAAGTAAGGCGAAATTTGAAGTTATTTGATATTGGGGCGAGATATATGAAGTGATTTTTTATCTCATGTATTTTGTTCCTTTCAAAAATTGTTTGAAAGTATGTTGGAGAAATTCAATCTCTGAAAGTGAACAGAGTTCGTGCACATCAGCAGCTACTAATAAGTCAGCAAGAAGACACTTTATCTGCTAGGTTATTGAATCCCAATTCTTATCGTTGCAAAATTATCTTGATATCATTTAACTACAGTGTTTAATTATAAAAAACGTAGATTGCCATTATGATATCCTCTCTCTCGCTCTCGCTATTTTGTTATCTTAAAACAGCAAAACACAAACGACACATGATCATAAAATTTTGTTATCGCAGTAGGTAAGGTACCTTCTCATTTTATATTCTTTGTAAAATTTTATGATAACTGTACACCTTCAACAGCGCGGATTTGACTGTCACCGAAATAGCTTCTGTTACTAAATGAAGTCAGTCGAATTCAAAAGGTCAGTCGAGTTGAAAAAGAAACAAGACGTTTTCCGTTTTGCATTTGATTCATTTATTTTCTGAAATTCATTTGCTGCTTTTCTTATAATTTTCTTTCCATTACAGGAAGGTAAACCTGCAATCAATTGCGGTACCCCAGCCATATAACGCTTAAATGACAATGACATTAACTTTTAATAATTTACTACATGTTTTTATTTGCTTATGAACTAGGGACAAAAAGAGGGGTCTTGATAATTCCTTGCTACTTAAGTATCTAAAGTTTCTAGCTAAATCAGTCTTGGCGAGCTTTGTTGGTGTTGAAAACCGAAAACACAGTGCTCGACCACTCTAGTTAAGGTACTATAATAAAATAAACAAACTCCTATAATTCTAAAACAGCTATAAATCGCATAATATAATACTTGTTACTATTAAAACTTTGGCATAGTTGTGTGTCGAATAACATAGTTTTTGTCTTGTTTTTTTTTTTTGTTTTCATACAATTCAGGCGGAGGAGCTCGTGGAAGGCGTCAGCCACTTTCGGTGCATCCTTTCCTGGCAACTGAGGATTTTCACATAAACGATGATGATGAACCAAACAACAGGAACAATGAGGTCACTGGAAGCTTTGGTTTCGAATTTGAAGCCGTTACTGTCTTCTGGCTTGATTACCATGAAGACGACCTCCTCGAGGGCTTACCTCTTCATGATTTCGTCGATGGTAAAACCGAGCGATTTTTTTGGCGGACTGATGTTGGTCTTCTGTGAGAGGTCGAGAACCGGTGTTGGTACTTTGGTGTCCACTTGAACTTGGGATTCTTGCTCCGGCATACTGTGGCTTTGCATGTGTGTCTTGAGATTTGCTCTTTGGTTGAAGGTGCGATTGCAGATGGGGCATTTGTGGGGTGCCTCTTCGAGGTGGGTGACTTTGTGGACGGCTAGGGTGCGTGATTGGCAGAATCCTTTGCCGCAGTCGGTGCATTTGAAAGGCTTCTCTTTGGAATGAATGTAGCGATGGTCGCGGAGATGATCCTGTCGGCGGAAGGCCTTGCCGCAGATGTCGCACGAGTAGGGCCTCTCGTCGGTGTGTGTCCGCTCGTGAATAAGTAGATTGTATGACTTGGTGAAGTGGCGATTGCAGTATTTGCAAATGAACTGCTTCTTTGGTCTGGTTCCGTTGGGGCCAGCGATTTTGATCGGCGGCACACCTCCCATCATGCGAGCGGCAGGATGCATCCGTTGCATGTCCGGATAGGGTCGGATATGCAGGTGCTGGTGTTGATAAAGAGCCGCGCTTCGGATCCACTGGTTCATTAGCAAGGCCTGGTGTTGAGCTGCTTCCATGCTGACTCCACTTGGAGTCTGATGGTTGTACACCATGGATGGGTATGTCTGATGAGGATGCTGGGCTTGTTGCTGCTGATGGTGTTGGGCCTGTTGCATTTGTGCCTGCAGCCACAAACGGTGCTGTTGCTCTTGCTGATGATGGGACTCGATATTCTGATGCAGAGGCACTGGAACGCTATGATAGTGCATGGGGTGCTGTGCTGACTGCATCTGTTGTTGTTGGTGTAACTGCTGTTGCTGCTGGTGCTGTTGCTGATGGTGATGTTGGTGGTGTTGATGGTGTCGCATTTGTTCCATTTCGTACAGCGGACTGTGTTGGATCTTGCGAATGCGTTCTTCCGTCGGCGTATGTGGCGGCGTTAGTATCGGTGAAATGCTCGATGAGCGTTCTTCTTTGATTGTAATATATTCCGGGGAGAAATCTAAGCAAATAAACAAAGTAACGTTAGTCACTTGAAACACAAACACTTTTGAAGTAGTTTCGACTTACCTTGATCTCGAATGTGGATTTCGTCGACTGTGATGTTGCTGATTGGCGAGGCAGATGCGGATGACATAATTAAGTCTTTTTGATTTTTAAATTCACTTAAACACTGTTTGCTCACTGTTCACTTTTTGTTTGATATTTTTGGTAATGTTCTTCAATTATTTTCTTGTTTGAAAATTTCTACAACAAACGCTCGCTACGAACTCAAATGCACAACTAAAAGTGTATTCCAAAATTGATGGCAGAACAACCCTCTAACGAAACAGCAACGAGTACAAGCAGCAAGAAACGAAAAAATAAATAAATAAAGTATCTGTGGTTTGGTTAAAGTATCTCTGAAGTAGAATTCTCCTCGCACTCTTCGTGTCGTATCAGAGAGACTAAATGAAAAACGTGTCTTGCCGCTGTCGTATCTTGCTCAGCAATAACTACTTATCGGCAGTTGCGGACCCGTTTAAAGGCATTCGGTTAACGGTGGTGGGGGTTATCGGTGTGCCAGTGTTGTGAGTGTGTGCGAGACATAACAAACGGTTTCCAGTAAAGATGGTGACTGGGATCCGCCTACCTGAGTGCAAACAATGAGTCGATGCGAGCTGGGATTGGCTGGTGTTGCCTGCTGGATGGTAAGTCAGTGGAAACTGTTGGGCTCCTGGATCGACAACTGAACCGGGTAGCTGAGCGCATTAAACGAGCAAGAGCAGCGGCAGCTTCAATTTTGCAGCACAGAAGAGCATGTCGTTGACAATGGTAAATTGTAGAAGTGTGTGAGGATTTTTATAAGGGTTGACGTTGGCTGAAGATGCGCGTTTTTATTTATGTATTTCGGGGTTCGAGAGTTTGGCTGCATCTTCGTCAACCCTCATTTTAGATAAAGGTGGATCGACGAGTCCTTGTGGTTAGATATTGATTTTGTTGTTGTTTTTTTCCTCAGTGTGTTTGGTTGATAATTGTTTTTTGTTTGTTTTATATAATCCTTGTTAATTCCACGTGTCGCTCCTTAGGAAGATGTAAAAATAGCTGCTGACGTCTTGTTGCCTTTCATTTTAATGCCTATTGCTCTTTTCTATGAGGGGTTGGATGGATAGAAAGTTTTGGTATTTTGAGTTTTGTATATAGGGCGCCTTGGACAAACATCTGGTCGTGGAGGGTTGATGATGGAATGTTTGATTTATCCTCGATTTACTAAGAAGACAGGTGGTGATGGTCGATAAATGGAGGATATCACTAATTGGTCAATTTCTAAAGGACACGTTGGTATACAGCTTTATGACATAACCAAGCTGGAATTATTGTGTGTTTTCATTCTTAATAATGTGTTTAATTTTAATTGAGGTTTGTCGCCAGGATATGCTATTCAATAATGAAAACCAAACAATTCAAATGGAGGGAAACAAAATGGTAGGATATCAGTAACTCTAGAAAATTATAGCCTCCTTGAATAAGTAACAAGCCAATTGATCGATGGGGGGTTTCAATTACAAATTGATATCTTCTTATAATATTAGCATTTTCCGCGGCTTGTGATATATGTTTTTTTTTTTATTTATTTGAATTACTTAAAATTTTTCAAAACTATTCATTTTCATATTTTTTCGAAGAAGTGTAGCCAACATAGCGAATTCTTTTTAGAGCTCCGTTTGAAAAGTCTTCCTCACCGTCTTAAGAATATCTTGTTATGGATCCGGTACCATTACATTCGTATTTTTTTTGCTAGACTCTGCTCTTACAAAATAGGTCGCGTTTTTAGGAGCAAAATAATGAGCAACAGGTAGATTACTTCAGTACCTTCTTGTGATTCCCTTACACCAATAAATAAGTGAGAATATTTTAAACTATTTTTTGTTCAAACAATGGGAGCTACACCTACTGAACTAGGACATGTTTTATACCAAAAAAAAAAATATATATGTAAACATTTTTAGTACCTACCAAGAATTTTAGTTTATTTTTTTACAGCCCGTTCGGAAAAAGATCGTTTTTGGAAAAATTTACATTTTCCTTTTTCATCAGGAGAAACATTAGCCTAGAGTAATTAACCTCGGGACTTCTTAAGTGTAACAGTTTTTTGTGTGTTAACATTTCCGTGAACGAAAATAGATGCAGTAAAAAACTGTGAATCCCGATTTTTTGCTACTTTTGAGTTTAATTGAAGAAATAACCTTGGCTATTTGTTCTAGTTTTAATGGTTGGTACCTACTCACAATTTTCTTCGGCAACAGTCATACAAATATATCTACATTTATATAAGGGCTTACCATCCATTGAAAGCTATCATCAAAAAATAGTTTCTTTCGATTTATGCCTTCAGAAAAATTCAAGCGATTTCAGATCTCTCAATTTTCCCAGCCAGCCTATATCAAATTATGCTCGAGAAAAGGTCTAGTCACCCTCTATCAATCGTTGAAAACCAAAACTATCTGCGAGGTCTGGTTACCGAGTTATGACCAAACAACTTTTTTTTTGGTTTTTGTCTTCAGCTTATCCGTTATCCCATAGAAGGAATATCTTCGGATGCAAAAATCTTGGCAACCAGGGCTCGGATTTGAGTTTGGTTTTCAGTATTAAGATCTGGATAGTGAGAAGAGAAAAATATGTTGAAATTAGCGAAATTGATTTTATAACGATTTTCGAAAAAAAACCATTTTGGACAGAAAAAAAATTCTTCCAAAACCCATCCAATGATACATCCAAACGAGGTTCAAGTTTCAGTGCCTGGTAACCGAGTAATTACTAAAAAGTCGTTGAATTTGTCAAAGGAACCATATAAATTCTCTTTTTTCTCGAATATCTGACATATACGGACTTTTAAATTTCTAGCATGTTGAATCAAAAATCAGGTCAAACAATTTTGCTCTACAATTTTTGGCACAATTTTTTTGGTTTTCGATTTTGTTTTTTGTGTTATTTCGAAATTTTGATGGTTAATTTTAAAAATGTATGTGAGTAAAAGTACGTATAGAAGAGCCTAATTTTAATAACATTTTGAAGGTATTGCCTTAGAATTTTGGTACAGTTTTCTAAAATTCGTATTCATTTTTAATAAAAAAAATATGATGAAGATCTCATGTATTTTCGATACTTTGAACACGTCGGTCGTCGTTCATGCAATCAGGTGAAAAATCTATAAAAAAAAATAGAGTTTCGCGACAGCTCTTGAAGAGCCAAGGCCTAAGTGGCTTACTCTCATCAACAATTCTCCAGGTGCGTGTGAAGAATTGAGGGGACCTGCAATTTAACGCCGATTCCGAACGGCAAAGTTGAGAAGCACTTTTTCATGACAGATGATACTCTTGGAAGTTTTGTCAGTTCTTCGCAAGAGGTAGTGTCCGTGAAAGATGAAACAAAAACTATGGGCACGAGTAGGATTGGAACTCACGACGTTCTGCTTAGCAGCCAAGGTGAAAAATCTAGCTACCAAAAAATTACCATCAAAGAAAACACTCCACACATTTCCCACACCTATTTCCACTTGAATCCTTTCTCAATATTTGTTTATGGAAATACAAATATTCCCACGTCAAGTCTCCACATGCACATATGTGCCAAACCTTAAACAACATCTCGTATTGTCTCTAGATAAAATTTGTACAAGTGCCAAAAACCTGTGCAACCAAATAATTATTTCGAGTTGTTTTTTTAACGCACCGTTTCAAGGTGGCTTTGGTTTTTCAAGAACTTATTTACGCCAAATGGTGAGAAACGAGAATTTCCGTGCGTGTGTCGTGCTCATCTGCTAGGGATTACGTTTAACGAGGATTTCCAAGATGCCCCTAGTTCGATTTTCAATCTCCTTTTCTGTAATCTTTTGCTGATGTTCGCTTACACGAATTTGCTGATACTTCGAATGTGTTTTTTTTGTTTTTTCAATGTCAATGCAGGGAAATATCAAAGAAAAAGCGAAAATCGTCTTCCGTCAAACCGCCAAAAATCCTACAATCAAACCGTTGTTTACTTTTCAATTTTGAATTTGATACGCACAACGATATGATGCGGTATGTTTGAAGGTGTCGCGGATGACATTAATTAGTACTTCCATTTACGCGGGTAAAACTACTTTTTACTGTCACCTGTTTGACACTCGCACTGATAAGAAGCCCCAACCCAGCCCAGACCGGGCTGGGCCTTCCTTTTCATTATGGCAATAATGGCGGCTTGTATCTTATTGCCACTTTGATCAGCAACAATGGGAATACCTAAATTGGATCTGCAATCAGTCGTGTTTTGCTTGTTATTATTTTTTTTATAAGACCGCGGGTACTTTTATTATTCGGTAAGGGGTGCGCTCGCTTCGCTGAAGTAAAGATATTATCTTTAAAGCTTGATCAGCCGTCATAAAAGGCGGTAAATTAAAGTTAACATACATTTTATTTGAAACCTGCCTCACCTTATTAACAAAAAGCATTCCGCAGTAATCAGAATGCGCAATGAGAATTTTATTATGTTGCAAAATGTGTTGTAAACAGAAATTGAAAAGGCTTACTCCCTGAGTGGAAAGTTTGGGTATTTTTTATTTTTTTGGTCTCTATTTCCGTTTGAATTTAAGTTTGTTTCAAAGGCGGGATCGTTTTATTTTCTTCCTCGATGTTTCATACTTTTATTTGCTCGACTAGTGTTCACTCTGGATGAATTGTCCTTGAAAGAGTTAAGTCATTATAACGCAAAATGAAATTTCGACTTTTACTCGTTCTTGTTCAAGGTCGAACCAAAATTTCCAGACATTGAAACAATATTCTGCAAGATCGCTTCAATAAACAGAAACTTAGGTACAACGTCAATATTTAGCAAAAAGGCGAAGACGGCCGCGCCCAAAACAAACTGCTAAAATTGCTATTTTGCGAATTGCTTACTTTTATTGCAACCATATAAAAGGGGTGTTTGGATTGCAAATACAAACCCAAAAGCGCTTCCAAATCAAAGGGTGTACATGTAGACAGCGACTATTGCAATTATTTTACAAGTAAACATCAGTTACAGTTAAACGGGGATACAGGTATTTCAGGATTAACAAGATACGTGGAAATTTGCATTAGAACGATTTTGAATATCACTTAATCAGGTATAGGCATCGAGAGAGAAGAACAAAGACCTTAAAAATAGTCAACGAAATATTTTGGCAATTACCATTGTCAACGGTACACCCCTTTAGGTCAGTAGTAGCTAAACAATGAGAGCAATAGCTGCCTGAAATAAAATCCTGTGAAATTTGCATCCTTTCGATTCCTTGTACGCCGAAAAGATAGAGTGATAAAATTTAATTGCATTTCATGGAACTGCTATATGGTCGCCTATATACAACCTTGAGATGTGTTCGTTTGCAAATATTGACGAACCTATTTATTGCCATTTTTATAATCTGCTATATCCTTGATTTGAAACGCTCACACCCTTTTTTCTTGAGAGCAAAATTCTAGGTCAGCGGAAAGTGCGTTGATAGTATCGATAATGCAGTACTGACGGAGTATCTGCAAACATACAGTTTGAGAAAAGAACGTTTTGAAGAAGGGTTAACCATTTTGACAAATCATTAGATTAATCCTTTCATTTCTGGATACACTCTAAGTTGGAGGGCTAGCTCATTTGCGGTGAATTTGTTCTGATTTGTTGACAAAACACATGAAACATTTTACCTGATATAAAGGATTAAACTAAAAGGTGTGTCGGAGAGTACATTAGGTTGACCATAAAAGGGTTACGGTTCGACTTGGTTGCTGTTGATCCATGGATATTGTTATTTTAAATTCGAAAAGGGATGACTTTCGATTGGTTTCTTTTTTCCGATTGTCGCGCCGCTGCCGCGCCGTCGATCATGTCTTGCGTCGGCTTTTGAGGTTTTTTTCTTTTTTGTTTGATAATTGTGTAGCTCCCAATGTTTGAAGTCCAACAAACACACATACGAATTTATTAATGTGAGAAAGCGGTGTGTTGGTTATTTATTGATATCATGGCGGTGACAATCAATTCTGGGAAATTGCCATTTTTTATGGATTAATATAAAAATGAAGATAAAAAGTCTGTGTGCGTTGCTTGCGTACCAAAAATAAAGGTTTATTATGGGTGCCTGGCCTAATATTTGATATCATTAGTTTGGTGACGCCCACCAATTTGTTTGTTTTTTTCTTCTATTCAGCGGCGGCGTTCTAATGACGTCTTCGTGCTGGGTTAAAGAGGAGATCCACTCCTTTTTTAAGGATATATTTCTCATAATTTCTTCTTCAGTGTTTTTATTGGTTTTTAAATGAATTTGATTTACTTAGGTAAGCCAATTATTCTAATATTGGAGTAGAGTTTTAATTAACATTATTTAAATTTGAATAAATAATTTAATTATTGATTGGACTCATGTCTCACTACTAGGACTCACTTGGAAGGGAACTTAAATTACTTTAAGGAAGTTCAATATAAGCTTATATATTTTTCGATGCGATAAATTGCTTCGATAAAAAGTGGTGGTACGGGAATGTCTTGAAAGTCACATGCAGTCGACTGCTGTTTTAAAAACACATGCATTGATCCATTTTGATTTTTGCTGTTTCCAACGCTCTACATTACCTAGTTACATTAATCGTTGGGCCTTTGACTACATCAGACTCTGATGTACAGCCAGTATACATTTCTACAAACGGGACCAAAAATCACCCTTTTTTGGAGCATCTTAAAGTGTTCTCAGCCGCTGTTGTCGTCTGCAACAAACAAAAGCACTGTCAAAGTGGAACAAAAAAAAAATTAACGGCTGTAGTTATCGCTGTAGAACAAGTTTAAATATCTATAAAAACAGCGATATAAAGAGGGATTCTTGGTTTTATTTTAGCACTTGTCTGAGAAGTCTGAGTTGAAATCGTGTCCAGGCACAAAGTTGTTTCTTCCAAGCAACATGACAGAACTGGCGAAAGCACCCCTCAGATAATTTTTCCACCATAACGAAAGAGCATAAATTCTGACTTGAACAAAAAGGAACTGATCTAGATTTTATGAAGAAGCGAAGTAGATTGAGAAAAGGGAAGTAGATCTCAAAATAGTAGGCATAGGTACTTATTTAATGTATATTGAGCCTCGTATAGAGGGACATCGACAAATGCACTACGTAACTTAAAAAAAAAATTGTTATTATACCTATGAGGAAACTAGCCGATTCGATAACCATTTTTCTTCTAAAGTTAATGGGGTATATAGTGAGTCGGTAACCAGATCTTTACAAATTGTTTTTGATAATTTTTTTGAAGTTACAAATCGAAAGAAATTATTTTTTGTCACAGTTTTAGTGTTTCTACTCCTCCAAAACGACTTGACCGATTTTGATGAAATTTCATATTAATTCACAAGCTAAAAAGTGAATTACGAATTAAAGTTTCTTTAATTCACAAGCTAAAAAGTGAATTACGAATTTAAGTTTCCTTAATTCACAAGCTAAAAAGTGAATTACGAATTAAAATTTCTTTAATTCACAAGCTAAAAAGTGAATTACGAATTGAAGTTTCCTAGATTCACAAGCTAAAAAGTGAATTATGAATTAGAAAACAAGCCAGAAAGTGAATTATGAATTAAAAATGAGCTAAAATGTGAATTATGAATTAAAAACAAGTGACTTATGAATAAAAAAGTCAATGCAGAAACAGAGATAAATTAAAATTTGTCGAGTTGTGAAGGTGAACTTATAAGTTAAACAGATATTTTTAGCAAATATTTTCATATTATATTGATTGGAAAAGAAAAACTCTACGGTAGAGATTGTTAACATTAACAAGATAACAATTTATTCAAAAAACGTAAGGTTCACAAGCAAAAAGTAAAAAAAAGCATATAAAACGAAAAAATCTAAAAAATAACACGTATACGCCCATATGTTTATTGCATTCTTAGTAATATACAAAATGTCTCTATATACAAAAACGGTTGTACTTTCGTTTCGTTTTATGTCTGGTATGAAATTTTCATGGTAAATACAGTTGTCACAAAAAAATGACTTAAAAAAAAATTGGAAAAATCTTACGGAAGAGTGGAAAACTGGAAAAATCAAACATAGATCTTAAGACGACATTTGCCTGCGTCTTTTCACAAGGTGTAATTACATGGCGCATCAGTTATAGAACATCATGGTCTTTTATCTATAGGCGAATTAAGTGAAGTAGCCGCGGAGTCAAGGAACAAGGATTTAAAATATAGACTAAATTTTACAAGAAAAATGTCTTGTGAAATAACAAATAAGGATCTTTTAAATCGTCTTTTACTAACTTCCAACCCGCTGAAATCTCTGCTATCAAATACAGCATTAGAGCTAATAAGAACATAGTTTTTTTCAATATTTTATTTATAATTGTACAATTTTTTTTTATTTATTTTTTTGTCTATAATTATATTCAAATAAACAATATTAAATCATATCAACATTTTTTTATTGCAAAAAAACAAGAATAATATTTTTGACCGCAATTTGTATGGGCGGGTACCCACTGTGCACGGGCACGCTTGCCGAAGTCTAGACTTTTAACCCAATTTTCGACGGTTTTAAAGCATAAGTCGGCCGATACTTCTACAATCTCACGCTTAATGTTCGTACGAAGATCATAAATAGTAGTTGGTTTGTTTCAACAGGCCATAGACTTCACATAGTTCCACAGAAAATTATAGTCTAACGGCGCTAAGTCGCACGAATGAGGCGACCAATAAATCGAGTGGACTGGGAAGTTAGTCATGTGGACCATCGGGGTCGCACTAATGTTTTTTTTCTTTTATTTAAACTAGCCGACCCTGCAAACCTCTTCTAGCCTGTCTTGTTTTTAATTCATAATTGACTTTTAAGCTTGTTTTAATCATATTATTCACTTTTAGCTTGTTTTCTAATTCATAATTCGTATATTCAGTAGGTATGGAAATAGGTTTATAACTAATTCTTAAATCTTAGATATTAAATTACATTAAGTCCTACATTTTTACCCTCCTACCACCTATGCACCAAATTTTAAGGGAATGTTCGGGTATTGGTCTAGATTGGTTTTAAGTATTTTTTTTACAAAATCGACGAAGCTGTTCATGAGAGTAGCATGTAGCGGGTAGCGGATAGCTGGTAGTGGGTAGCGAGCAGTGAGTAGCGGGTAGAGTGGTAACGGTGTAGCGGGTAACGGGATAGCGGGTGATGGGGTAGCAGGTAGTAGTTGAAACAATGATTCGCTTGCAATGGCAGATATAGAATACCTATAAAGCCCTTATATTTGATGTACAGTTATGTAACGGTTGTGAGAATTATCGATTTGAAGTTGCAGGAAAATATTTGCGAATAATTAACATTTTAACCAATATCTCGGCCAAGCCAAGCCTTAACAAAAATTGAAACCCATTCGAGCAGGACTTTCTTTTGATGTATGCCAAAATGTTGGACAGAGAAAAAATTCTTCCAAAATCCATTGATTTCTGTCCAAAATTTTGGCATGGTTGATTTGATTTTTTTCGTTTCGCATATCGTGACGAAATCGGTTACGCTCACTTCTTCATATTTGATAGTTCTCATCATCTTGAGCTTACTATTGAAAGACAAACTCAATTCCGAGCACTGGTTGCCGAGATATTTGCACCAGAAGATATTCTTCCTTACGGAACTTGTTTCGTCAGTTCCTTCTAAAAGTTTGACTGATTGATGATCTTGATCAAACAAATTTTTGTTTGAATTCTTGACCCGTTTCTGGCTATAGCCACTATTAAGACAAAACAGTCTAGTTTATATATAAAGCAATGTACAATAATTATTATTTATCAACTAATGAATGTACAATTCTCCTTAGATGTAAAAAAAACCGTTGTTGCTTTTGTCCCCCAAAAAACAAAATTCCATGGGAAATATATTTATCTTGCACACAAAACAAGGGGCTTAAACATTCCTCTTATTGAGGTCTTCAATTACACTTCGACATGAGATTAGGAAGCCATTTGAAGTTCCCTCCTTGTTTTCGTTTAGAGCATCGTTTATCTGTCAGCAGTGGTTCTTAATTTCTGTGCGACGCGACCGACCGTGGCGTTATGTTGAAATTCAATCAACACCAACGAGAGTCCTTATGCTTGAGGTCCTACACTTTTTTTCCCAGAACATTATTGGTGTGTTTGGTTTCATGTTCATTGCAGGTCCTTTGATGCCTTGGAGTACCAACAGCTATAGACGCAACACGCAGCTCCGCATTGACCATCATCACTTGTTGCCATTACGTAAATTTATTCGAGTGCGCCAATTTGTCTCTCACATTACTCCGTTCGCATAGCCCTCGTTTCAAGAGTGTAATGTAAATAGTGTAAACAAATTTCAAGGGCTTAGTCGGAACGCCTCGCCTTGACGCGGACGACGCGACACGGTGGTGGTGGTGGTGCTCAGATTTATGAGATTACGAGGTCGGGTATTTTTACAAAATATCCAAACCACTCCTATTACGTTATTTATGAGGTAAAGTAAATGTTTGGTATTTTGCTGGCACTAAAAAACAAAACTACATTATCTATGGACTATGTGTGACCACTTCTTGTTTGGGTGTCCGATTTCAGTGTGTGTCACCCTTAATTGTAATTCGTAGGCGTCTTCCGAAAATGCAATTTAAGAATTTGTTTTTTTTAGACTGTATGGCGTGGCACTTGAACTATCACACTTGCGCTTAAGTGGCGCTGAGGGACATAAGGTCTACGCGTTCCTTCACATAGTAGGGTAGTTGGTCGGGTAATGTTTGGCCATATGTTGATTTGTGTTCTACATAATTTGGCGTAGTGGGATGCAAGTGTTTAAGGTTTTAAATCATTGGATTTATGGGTGTGCGCCGTCATGTCTGCTGGGCAGTTTTTCACACTTTGCATTCCCATAGTATAAGTTAACCGGACACCGTACTCGTATTAAGAAAATAATTGTGTTTATCTTTGAGTCCGATTCATTGGAATTATTTGTCCTTACAAAATTTCAGTGAATTCTAGGATTTAAATATTATTTTGGAGGGAATATCATCATTCACTTTCACTTAAAATGAAATTTTGAATTTGTAGAGACAAGTCCTTGAGGATATTCTTACCCGCCAAAGAAAACAATTTTATTGATTTTATTTTATTAAATGCTGCCGTTGCGTACGACAGTTTCTTTTTACAATCGAGCCGCCGTTGATGACTGTCACAGCGCGGATCAATATACTCAGAAGTCTTCTTTTGTGCCAACAGCATTTTATGGATTTTCATTTCCATAGACTCTCAATCAAAAGGTTTACGATCTCCTTTGTTGAGCTACCATTTCGCCTGCTCTTTTTATTCCTGTATCAGCTTCTTGAAAAAATATTCCAACTCAGCAAATCAATGCACCACGCGACCTTATAAGCGTCCTTTTAGAAGTCTAAAGAGTCGAAAACGAATCATAAAACACGCCAATGTAAGGTTTACGACATGGAATTCCATTGAAGTCAAATCCATCATACCTCATCATGGAATTGCTTTATGAGCTAATTGTGAAAAGTCTCCCGGGGACAAAACAAAAAAATGGAAAGAAGAATGTCGCGCACGTTTCCACAGAAAGTCATATTGCAGTGTCTTATTTGTATACGACCGATCTGTTGTGGAAGTAGGAATTTTTCAAGGACATTTTATCCTCTGATGGGCATTTTGTTTACTTCAACTTTTCCGTCTGCTGTGGGATGACACTTAAAGAGGAAATAGATGTATGTCCCAATAATAATAATAAACCCGTTATTGAGATTCGATAAAGTGCTTTTAGCATAAATTGCCTACACAAGTGAATGTTCAATCAGAATTATTATGAAATCTTAAGTGGATCGGAGTCGATCCTTCATTTCAGGAGCGGATCAACTCACAACATTGTTTCGTTTCCTTGCTTTGATTTCCTCGTCCTCCAACAAATGCTTGTTTACTATTTTGAGTTAACATTCATGACTATAAAGTTTTCGGAACAACACTCAACTCGAAAATCGAACCGAAATCCTCTCAAGTGCAGCCCTGTGGCACTGCCTTGTTTGTAAAGTGAATTAGTTGCCTATCAGTGTTAATTAAAAGGGGCAGTCATCGCGCAGATAGATTGTTTATTTAAATTTCTGTGGTGGGCGTTTTTTTTTTTTTTGTTTAGAACATTTCTCATGAGACTTGACTCGCTATGCCCCGAGATGGATGGATTCTAATTATGAGAATCCACACACTATACTCCCAAGGGCCCTTCACTTTTGCCACCCGATAAGAAGCAATTCAAATTTTAAGTACATTTCCCCATTCCCCATATCCATTCACATAAAAAACATTTCTTTTTTGTTGAGATAAAAATAAATGAGTTCACGTTCTGTGCGTGTATCCGCTAATTTTTAATAATTTCTTATTCAACTTCGACAACAATGCTCATGGCTTTTGGTTGTTATTGTTGGGGGGATTTGGTTCACACACCAGTCACTCCAGCTCAGCGAGTTATCTCAGAATCATATCATCACACCGAATAATTGATGGCGGCTTTTGTCAGTACATCACCTATATTCTTCTCTTGCCTTGGAACTATTGGTGGAGTGATAAATGATGGACTTTGTGTCATTAACTGGTGAATTATAAATGTGTAGATACAACAGATACAACACTGAAAACACGGTTAAAAATCGATACGCTCTCATTGTGCGTGATCACTTATTTTTTTCGTTGTTCAATGTTCAGAGATACGAATATTTTGTATCTTGTGGATTGTTGTGTGTAGGTCGCTATTGTTCTGTGGCGACCCAACATGTTGACAAGGTGGTGGATATGGTTGTGTTCGCCATCGTTGGTTGTCGGCTTATAGCAGCTTAGCCCTGATGATGAACAATATCGGTACGTGTCTGAAATATTGGAGGATATCAGCTATTGAGATCGAAACCTCAAACATCGAAGTATAACTGATTGATGAATAATTGTTGTTGATGATTTGTTTTTTGTCTTCTTTTTTCGAGGAGCGAGACGATATAGATCGATTTCGACAGGTCTATTAATTTTCGTTTAAACTCTTCGAGCGAAACGTTTCCAGAGAATACACATTTTTTTATTTTGAATTTGTTTGCGCTTAGTAGCAAACAACGTCAGGACATGCATTCCTACTGTAATTGGAAAAAAATCACAAGTCAGAATAGAGTGATTGAACGGAGAAAAAAGGATTTTACGTCATGTTTCTTCGTCGCTGATCTTGCAGCCTTTAATTCGGTTTGTTTTTGGTTTTGAGCAAACATTTTAGTGAATCTGAAGAATGAATAGTTCATTAATCTTCTTTTGAGGACCAAGAAAACAACATACTCTATACCTATACTCTTTTTTTTTAAAGAACAAATTAGTTTCTGATGAAATATCATTATCAAGTGGCTATTTTCACTTAACAGCTCCAAAAGTGTTGGAAATTATATTTCTATTAATCACGTGAGTTTTTAAAAAGTCATAAACTATTTTCTGTGCATCTAATAGAAAAGATGAAAAAAACGGGTTTTATTAATTAGTTGAAATATTATCAACAAATGCACAGTGACTAATCTGATCCTGATCGTCCCGGAAATCGATCAAGAAAATACTTAAAAAGCGTTGTTAATCCGTCAAAATCCTTGCCATCCGCTGATGAAATTTGACAGTTAATGCCTCAATAGAGAGACAAAATACAAATCTAGGTCGCCAGGTCCTTCTAAATGATACCATATAGGGCTCCAAAAACCGTTCTAGGAAGCACTTCTGAAATTTGACAAATTTAGCAAACCGAGTTGAGTTGAGGTTCAATAGAATCCTTGCCTATCACTCAATAACGGTTCTCATTTTTGAAATACGTTGCTCATAAAACCTGTTTAAAATAGCTATTTTGTCTCATATGAAAAATGGTTACAAAAATACAATAAAGATTAAAACAATAACAAGGGGATCATGCACTTTCTCAATTTTCTTGAGTAGATTAAGGTTCAAAAATGACAACTCAATTTCCATTACAATTTGAAAACACTGCCCGTGGTCCTGTTCCGAAAAAACGAAAAAAAATAAACCGAATGAACCCTTTGAAAACTGCTAACCTCGTTATGCGAGGAGTCTTGGTTCCTGTTGCGGCAACTGGGTATATTCAACAGTAAGGCCATCAGTGGTGTATCCTTATCCCTTCGCTCCATCAAAAGAGTTTATAAATGAAAAGTTGATGGAATTTTTTGCTCTGTCATCTTCTCAATCTATTGTTTTTCATGTTTCCTTTTATTTGTTTTTGAGGACATAGGGTGGAATATAAAATGTCCCTCACCCACAGTTATGTATCCTGTTCGGATGTCCCTGATGTTTCCCATTTGCATACTAATTTCAAATTGACTCTTGTTTCCTGTTCTGTTCCTTCAAGCCATTCTGCTTGTGTATGTCGTCGCTGGATCGCCCATTTCAGTTTCTTTGAAGTTGTGCTAAAATTGAATTTTCCAGCTACGAGATTATTTCACTCGAAGCTATGGGACGCATAAAGATCCTTGTTTGTAGATAAGCAGATTGATACATAATGCAGTTACACTGGTGTACACCGATTGTTGATGATTTGTCACAAATCATGAAATTTCATGGGCCATCACCCCAACGATAATTTTTTGTTTCACCATGTATAATTGGACAAATCGTTTCCACATCATTATGGGTGTTCTGGTGTGTTGTGACGTGTCTAATAGCTTAGAGGACAGTGTATGCTATTAACCTCGAAAACCAACGACCATCGGCCATCATGCTCATGATCGTTCTCCTTGACGAATTAGCGATACTTTTGGCAAAACTACAGCCCCAGGAAGTGACCTTTGTGTCGACCTACCTGCCAGAGAAGGCAAAAAATCGACCCGCTTCGATGTTTGTACGAGATTATGAAAAGAATGACATTAAAATATTCGACGATTTTTGACAAGCAACGTTCGGTCCTTGACTGTCATTAATGACGGAAATTTAGAAATACAGAAGGTACAATAATTGAAGGACCATAATGCTATAAAGTCATTCCTTTTGATCTTTTGTCTTAGCTAAATTGCCGAGCGTTTCAATTTTTCCAGCGCATTTTTCTCGAATGTCCTTTTTTATGATTAGCTATACACGAAAACTGCTGTTTTTATTGCTTAACGTTTAGTTTCGACTTCCTCAAAAGATACTTTAACGAATTTTTCTTTCTCTTGGTATTTAATAAATTTTATGATAATTAGGGGCAATAATTTCCACAGGGACAACAATATGTTTGATTCCAAGCAGCGATACAGCGAAATCCTCCTCCGTTCGTCACAGGATTGTTGAGCGACGAAAAAATATCGTTTTATGATTATCTACGGTCGCGTGGAAGAAGAAGCTATTTCATTAGAAGGGCGTGTGCATTGACAAGAGCCTAAAGAGAACCTAGCACTGCCGAGATATATTGTTTACTTTAGGAATGAGGCCATCGCGCGAAAGTTCTCTGGAAGTGTTGCAACAATTACAATTTATTTATTTTTATTTTCTTCGTCTATGTCTGTCACTTTGTTGGGACTACTCAAGGCCAACACGAATTCCAATCATTCTTGTCCCAGAGGTACCTATACTCTTTGCAATGGAATTTGAAACACTTTTCCAACAGTAAGCAATCGGCTGCTTCAACTTGACTTGGTAAATTGCGCAGCTTGTTGAAAATTAAATCAATCAATCGATGTAGTTACTAGTTACAATTGTTGTCGCTAATCAGTGCAATGTTTCGAGTGGTCTTTGTAGGTTTCGTGTTGAATAGAAGTGGCTACTCTGCTACTTCATGTCTTATCTGCTTGTGACTTCTGTAGTTTACAAATCACTCGGCACTCGAGATTTGCAATGGAAAAACATGACCATCCTCGAGGGTCGGTTTAATTAAATTGTCAAGAGTGTTTGAGAGTTCTAATTAGCTTATGTTTGATTACGGAATGTGCTGCTTCCCTATTATGACATCGATTTTGTGTTCTTACTCGTTCAACTACAGACAACAAAGAGACAATGTGTGGCGATGATGCAAGTAACAGCTCAAAGCATATGGAAGAAAGACAGGGTGTTTGTTTTATATCGAATCTTGAAACTGGTGAGTCTGGCCCCAGGAAGTCGCCACTGCAAACAAATCTCCTCCAGCCAAAGAGACATTGCTTCGCAAATCAATTGTCTAGAAGGACAAATACAAAACCCAATTTGTCATCCATCGTCATTGTCATTTTAGATTTCTCATTTGCCGTTGTCGATATTGTCAACAAAAACAGCTGTAGGATAATTAAAGCAGATTAAATGCAAACATCGTAACAGCGTTTATTATGCAATAATCCGGAATGTTGCTGTGATCATACGAAATTCGCATTCGGCATCCATCGTCCATTGTGTGTGCGCCCTAAAAACATAAAAACTGAACGATAGACAAACATTAGTATTAGCACTTGAAAATCAATAGCATTTCGAGCTTGGCCTCAATCCGTCGTCGTTCGTCGTAGTCGCACGAAGATGTGATAAATATGTAAGGGGCGGAATGGCGTTGATGTGTCAAACCTTTTCATTCATAATTAAGACGGATAATAGCTGTTATGTGCAGCGGAAGAATAGGTAGGGTATTATGAGACCAGCGTCTTGGCTCCCCTGTTATGATTGTTTGTTTAATGCTGACAGTGTTAAGGTTTTGATTTAAAGCAGAGTAAAGACATGAATTGATAGTTTGAAGAGAACATATGTGAGAAGAATTAACACTGTCATTCTGCTAATGAAACTATTAAAAACGTGAACCGCTGTTAATAAAATGTATTGCAAACTAAAATCAATAGGAAACGTTTTAGGTTTTTGCAGTAGAAGCTTTTAAAAAGAAGTTCTTAGGAGCAATTCCCTAAAGCAAAGTTAGCCTGATTGCTGCTCGCGAAAGTGACCTTATTCTTTGACGGCCGCAACCTAAGCGCGCCTGTCACGTAGACAATTTCTTGAATATATAACTTTATTCTACACTTTTCTATCACTGTTTTCATCTCAATTTATGTCGAAACACACACTGCAGGTATTTAAAATAAAAAACAAATAAATCAGATCCAATGGCCATTTAGAGGGTCTAATTTACTCGTTAGAGATTTAAACAGACGACCGTAGAAAGAGGTTACGGGGCTAAAACGTTCCCAATTTCCTTTTTTTGTTTACTTTAATGGACCAACAAATCAGTAACAAACAATGTTCCCTATCTGAGAACGATCATGGTGGTAGGAAAGAATGCATGGGTTCTCAATAAATCAAGGCTATTTGAATCAAGGCATCAAGTAAGCTTTTTAATAGTAAATAAGTTTGTTTAACAACTTGTTCTATCCGGAGGTTTTCATGAATTCAGTTTAAGTGTTGTATCTTATCTCAATGAAATTTACAACTTGCATCTTTGAAGCAAAACAACACTTTTGAATCGTTTTCGACGGATCGAATTTTCAAATGCAAACATTTCTAATCGATGTAACAATCCAGCTAAAACGCGTTTCCACCTCCTTGCCCAAACCCATTATGGTGTCCCTGAACAATCCTTATCTTAATGTGACTTCTCAAGCTATTAACATGGATTTTTTGGGCCATTATTAGCTGATGGCCATCTAAATGTGTCCTCAAAACTTCCTCGAAATGAAAATGTCATGCTGCATAATCGTTATTTACCTCTCTATTCACACTCAGACCTCATAGTCCACCAGAAAGGTACACCTTAAGATAGTAAAAGGCAAAACATGGGGTGCCTCAAATTGGTCCTTTGCACCAAGAATTGATTTGTTTATACAGAATCTTTTCATTCATTTATCTACAAAAGAACAAAAACACAAAAAAAATAAAACACGAAAACAAAAACAGTCTCCATCCTTGGCATTGAAATAATATCCTTTCTCATACTGATAATAGCTCTGTTACAAGGCAATCAGCCATCAACAAGAATCGATGTGTTCACTCTATCACTTCCCAGTTTTGTTGTGTATTGTTGGTATTTTCTACGCCTCATTAAATCCAGGAATTCCAGCTTCATACGAGAAGGACCACACGCATGACCTTTTTTTCTGGTAACGAAAATCGCTCTCTATTACATGGCCATTGGATGGTGTTTTTTCCTAATTGTCCTGAAATTGCCCAAAACATTTTTTTTTTTGTATGTGACTCTTTTGAGATCGGGATCACATTTTGTTTAGGTAAATGCAGAGACCACAACACAAGGCATCCAGGGTTTGAAAAATATCATCCGAGATTAAAGAGATTCATGCTTTGAGTGCACGCAAGGATATGTTTTCTAAATATCCAAGAAATGAAGGAACACACAACAAAAAATAGAAACTTTTCAAAGAATTGTTCCAGGATCGAATGTCGCCCATTGAGGTTTCATTTTTGAAATAATCATAGAATGACATCTACACAGTAGGTCGCATTCTCGAAGGTGCGAAATGACAGTTTGACTTTGCTTTGGCATTGTGTGGTAGGATTTCTCCAGAAATTGCTTACACAACACAGAAAAAAGGACACAATTGGAGACGATTTTCTTTGCAACTCAACGTTGCGCGTTGTGTTTACATTTCGACAATTTACAAAAAAAAAAAAAAAAACGCACACAAAAAATGTCGTGTGCTGGCGGAATGAATGTGGTTATTATCCCAAATTTGAAGTGATTCTTTTGATACTCATGTAGCATTTAAAAAAAATAAAATCCTGCAACATGAATGGCAGCCTGGACGTGTGGTAGTTGTTTATTATTGTTGAGGATCTTTAATCCAGTCAAGTTATAAGCAGGATTTAATAGCTCTTGAGTAAGCAAGTAGTCCTTGGTGACATTGTGTGGCACTTGGGCGGCAATTTTTCAAGTGGCTCCGGGGTGATATGTTTGCAATAAATTTAACAATGACACAAGAAAAAATAGCAGCATCTGCTTGACATAAAAAGTGAACAATTGCACGTTAGATGTAGGTACGCCGTAAGGTTTCATTGATTGACCATTCACATCCGCGAAGTAGGAAATTATTGCGGAAAAAATTGACCAGAAATTGTTCGAAAAAATTCGTGCTTTGTGCATGAACTTTCAATAAATGTATTCGTGAGTATTGCGTGTAGTGCCTACTCGTTCAGCTTACAAAAGCTGTTACGAAAAATTGAGGATAACGATTAGGTACATAGGTGCAAAGGTACCCAATAAAGACGACGAATTCAAATAAAATTTAAAATTTTATATGGGAGACGTCGGTCGTGTCGTGTCTTCCGAAATACGTATCCTCGAAAAATTATTTCACACTATCAGGATTGGTCGAAGAGAGCTTATAGCAAGCACAGTCGAACGTCCTACATACAATACCATGTTATACCACCGGCTCATCACGTAGTGCAGTGTTAGTTTTTAGTAAGCACAAATAATATAACAAACACTCACATTGATGAAACAAACACAAGACAGATTACGAAACAAGATTAATAGATGCATAAACATAACTAATAAAGTTACAAACATTAATTTAAGAGAAAATAAAATTAAAAATGTAGAACACTGGCCTTGAGCAAAGATTCTGAATTTATTCTTGCTAAGATTTAAATCAAATAAGTCTGGGTTGCTGTTTGAAAGCCTTCTTATACGTATCAAGGGTTCAGAAAATCTATAGTTGGTACGATGTTTTGGTTCTTGAACCATGTCGTTCTTGCGAAGATTATAACCGTCACCTCAATATTTGAAAGATATAGAGCCAAGTAGTTCTGGTGCATCTGTTACACCAGTTATAACTTGATGGAAGAATATCATGTCGTAGTTGTTTCATCTATTTGACAATCTTTCCATCTGGAGAGTAAGCAAACAGTTTCCATAAGAGAGGCCATTCAAAAGATCACTCCTTAGAATATCTTTGAGGACAAAACGAGTAAATTTTCGTTGAACAGATTCAGTCTCTCAATGTGATTATCGTAATGATAATCCAAGGTTGTTCACAACCTGGGAAGCGTATTCTAAGTGAGGGCGAAAGTTACACAGTGAGCGGGTGATATTTGGATTTCGGAACAATAACAGCAATTTGAAATTGCAGAATAAAATTGACATGATAAAGAATTTGTGTGAGCAAAAAATACCTAACACTAGAACTCCCAAATATAATGCCTTAGCAAAGTTTTTATTTACTTTATTAAGTATGTTCTTTTCATTCAAAATAATTTGGTAAATTCGAACTGAAATTTTCTTAAGCCTATAATCTATATCTAATTAACAATTATTCTCGACTGATTTATCCCGACAAATTATGTATATTCTTTTTAGTGCACTGTAGCGCCATGGCTCGGATGTTCTTAGAATCAATGATTTTCCGAATACTACAACCCTTAGCTCTAAATTGGTTCTTGGATCAAATATCCAAAAAGATGTTCCTTATCTTACAACCAGTTGCAAATAACGATTAGAGCGGCAGTCTTTAAACAAACAGTAAGATAAGTGACGACAATCATTGAGGTTTGTGTATACGGTAATTAGTTTTTACTGAGTTCTTGTTTTTGCCACTAGGCGTAACATTTTTGGTTAACCACAACGGGTGTGTTCAGCGATTCATTATATTGCTATATTTTTATGTAATCGTTTTTTTGTTCAAGGCACATTTGAAAGTTAATATCATTTTTTTAAGTATTGAAGTAAGACTTCTTGCAAAGAGATACCTATATAAGAATTTTTTTGACAGAAGTGGGAGTAATTTTTTCCAATGTTTCGGCTACCAGGGCTTCAAGAAAAATGTGTGTACTGATGAATTAAGGGCTAACTATAATGAGCGGAAGCAGGCGGAAGCTAGTGTCAGCAGAACCGAACGAACCGCTCCTTTCCGAACTGCAATGTGAATACTTTACCCATAATGAACGGATGTGTACGGAAGTATCTTTCAAAATAATATATATGTTTTTTTATTTCCAATAATTTGTGAATTTCGGTTGCTATGCAACAAACAGGCAATTTCAAGAAATTAATTACCTGAAATCAACAAAATATCGAATTCCTCTTCAGGAAAATCAATAAAACCAGTCAGCTGTCATTTTTTCGTCCGTAAAAAGCGAAGGCGAGCGCAGTTTACGTACCGTAAGCAAAACTGAACGAAAATTGACGAAACGGAGCAATCCGCTATTTAGGGAACAATATAGGAATTCCTTGTATTCGCTCAGTTACGGACGGCTCCGTCCGCTCTGTTCCGTTCATTATAGTTAGCCCTTTAGGCTCAAGCAAAGCTTTCTTTTGATGTATCACTCGTAGGGTTTCGAAAGAAATTTTATTTTAGCCAAAAAATGTGGCAAGGGGTTAACCTATGATTTTTGTAGAAAATCTTGAAGAAAAGAAGCCAAACACAATTCCGAGCTTTGGTTGCCGAGATATTTGCATCTAAATATATTCTTTCTATGGGACTTCAATAAGCTAAGGACAAAAACCAAAAAAAATTGTTTTATCGTCATAATCCGGTTTACCAGACCTCACAGATAGTTTTGGTTTTCAAGGACTGAAAAGAGGGCAATCGTGTATCATTTGATATAGGCCACCTGGGAAAATTGAGAAAATCGCGGGAACATTTTTAAATGCAGAAATCGAAAAAAAATTCTCTTTTAACTATAACTTTATAACCGAATGCTGAAAATAAGACCGCTTTCAATGGCTGATAGAAAACCTCTAAGCCCTTATATCGATTTGAAATTGCGGGAAAAAAATTGCGAATAATTAACGTTTTAACCAATATCTCTGCTGACAAGCCTTAAAAAAACTTGAAAAACCCATTTCGATGACCTTTCTTTTGATGTACCATTCGATGGGTTTTGAAAGAATTTTTTTTCTGTCTAAAATTTTGGCAGGGGTTAACCCGTGATTTTTTTTCGAAAATCGTAACGAAATCGATTTCACTCAATTCTACATATTTAATAGTACTCATTTTTCTGAGCTTATTCCTGAAAGCTAAACTCAATTCCGAACTCTAGTTACAGAGATATTTACACCATAAGAAACTCCATGTACGGGTTTGGATGCCCGGTGATATATTGAATTTCCCCTGTATGAATAAGCATATTTAACTGCGATATGTTGTGAAACAAAAAACTTAATCATATTGCTGCACGATTTTTAAGTGCAGTAACTAAAAGAAACCCAACCTGGTGGCATCCAATTCACAGATTTGCTAACGACATCCTTATCTTTTCTATCATCCTAAACAAAATGCACCTTTATATAATTTAATGTACAATTTATTTGTTTTAAGTATTCTGTTCCGACATGAAGATTCATTGCAGAGCTTCTTTATTAGCTGCTCACAAGAGCGGAACAAAATCATGTTTATTACATCTTACTCTCTGTAGGCTTTCAACTCCACCCTTGGTGGTGAAGCAGTAATTAACTTTAAATTCATGAATTCACACAGGAGTAACATTGACTGATTTTTATGTTTATAAAACCAAAGCACGTAAGATGAGTGGCTCGCAGAGTGATTCCATCATTTTCTTTTTATTTCCCCGAAATGGGCATGGCTTTCGGAATGGTTTGTGTTTTGCGGTTTAAGCTCTCATGATTATGACCACAATCGGAAATCATCCTCGAAATGGGTTAAACCTCGGCCGAGGAGTACACACGTTTTCAGTGATTCGTACGAATATACTTGCAATCTTGCATGTTGTACGTGAAAAACAGAAAGCAATAGCTCGATGCGAGTGGATAAGAAAAATACTTTCCGCTTTTGATTTTGTCATCCATCGGTAAGTAACAATAACAAATCTATTAAAGAACAGTCATGCAATACACTTACAATAATAAATTAATTATATTATATTCTTCTTCTTTTGAAGTATTAGTCGTAGAAAGCCAAGCAATTGGTCACTAAAATACGATCTTTTTTGAAGCTAAGAACCTGTTAGTTTGAGCCGAAAAATAGCTGTTGATAGCTTTTAATTGAGAGCATTAAATGTTAAACTTAATAATTCGAAAGAATTTTCAACTTTTAACAAACGGTTGTCTCACAATCATTCACCAAGGAACAATAGATGCCAAACGAAAGAGTTGAGGTCCGAACTTCAAAGTTGATTCTGTTCGATTAAAGCAATTTAAAAACATTCTTTCAAATAAATGTAGACTTTATTGTATAATTTGATAGTGGCAGGGGCTAAACGAAAACGAATACTAAACTTTTAAAGTTTACAAAGGTCAATATAAAATACTTTCGAGAGACTCCATCAAAGCCTTTTAAAATAACTAAAATATAAAAAATTATAAAAAATAAACTTAAAACTAGTTCTTAGAGTCTAGTCATACATTGCGCGCTTACAACATTTTCACCAAAACATTTTTTTCCAAATCAACTTACGAGCAATTTGGTGACAAAGGGTATGCATTTATTGCCCCTTCGCTAGGAAGTAAATTCTTAAAGTAAATGTAAATAAACACTTGGTGTTTGGCAAGCCTTATCCATATATAAAAATTCCCTTAAAATTTAATCTTAAGGCTATTAAAGTTATTTCGATTAATTTGTATATAAGATTCTAAATGCAAAGTACAATTAAGGAGCTTGGCTTAGGTGGTATGTCTTAACATTAAACAGATGAATTTTGAATCACATATCTAATAGGGTTTGTATTCTTAAGCTAATAAGTTGGCTAGCCGCCAACACAATGTGTGGTGTTTATCAGCGTCGCATGATGTCCTCTATACTAAAACCTGTCCGTCGTGGAGGCGGTGGTGGTTGCGGCTGGATCAGGACTCTGTTGGAAGCTGGAGGAGGTCCAAGCAGTGGTAACGATGGGGTTGGAAGTGGAGGTCCAGGATGCAATGGGATATCGGGCGGAGGACCGGGTTCAATCATAATCTGTGATATCACTGTCGTTGGATGGAGATGAGGTGGTTTCGTTGGTATAGGAGGTGGGGCCATATCATGTAATGGTAGATCCTCTTTGACCTTCAAAAGTGTATGATGCTGTCGTGTCATGTTGATGGCCATATGACTGTGACTTGTGAATTGTGGTGACCTTATATGAGGTTCTCCGTCCGGTCCTATCGGTCGCTTGCGAATTGGAATTGATCCGAGGAAACTCGGCATGGAGTCAAGGGCCGAATGACTGCTCAAACTGTCAGTGCTCACTGGTGGGGTCGACGAATTCTTTTGGTGATGCAAATCTCGACGGACATGCAACATAGGGATGTACGGTTCGGGTGGTTTGTGAGATGAAGGCGAGTGAATGGACTGAGCTAAGCCTGATATTAATGGTGGCCTCGCCGGAAGATGTGTATGTGGATTCAGGGTTGGTCCATACAAATGTGACAGTTGTGTACTACTCAGAAACTCATTGTACTCTCTGTCCTTGTCGGAAAAGTTGGGTCGCATAGTGTAGGTCTCCCCGCCTTCATGGTGACAGTGGGTAACAGCTTCTTCGCGTTCTCGGCGCTTCTCTGCATTAAGCTGCTGCAGGAACCGTTGTTGCTCGTCTTCTTCAATCTCATCCTCGTTCCCTCCAGGCTCTTCATCAACCGGTTCGTCCACTGACTCGTCGTTAGTGTTATTGCCAATTTCGTTGTTTTGTGGTAAGCAATCCCGCTTTTCTTGCACATTAGGAACGACCTCCGTTTCTGGATTGTTACTACCCTCAGGCGATGGGGATCTGTGTCTCTGTACGGGCGATTGTCTTGGAGAATCCACCTCGAGCAGTGAATCTTCTTCATCTTCGCTTCCGTTTTGACCGTCTTCTTCGCCGACGTCCAACACCTCTGTGGGTACATCTCCAACAGCATGGGTCAACGCATGCCTCCGCAGATCGCAGTTCCGTCGAAACACCTTGCCACACGATGAACATTCGTACGGCTTGTGATCTGTGTGCGTCAACAGATGCGTCTTCAAATTTGAACGTTGGTTGAAACTCCTGCTGCAAACTGGGCATTTGTGTGGCGACTCTTCCATATGGAGGATCTTGTGAACAGCCAGCGTTCGTGATTGACAAAATCCCTTGCCGCATTCGGTACATTTGAATGGTTTTTCTTTCGAGTGAATATATCTGAAAAATATAAAAATAAATATTAAAATATGCAAATCAATTGAGAAGTGGTTTTTTATGCAGCTTCCAACTTAGCAAAACCCATTTCTATGCATTAATACGAATAAAACACACAAAAATGAACAAATATCACATTTATGCACACAAATGTGGACATGATTGAGTTTTTTAGTGGACATGTTTACTCAGCGTTGGATTTTTTTTTTCTTTTTTCAATTGAAAATGCTAATGACATTCGGTGACACGGCGGCTTGAGCTTTGATATTATTTCAAGCACATCTATCATTCAGCGTATTCATTAGAAAGTTAAAATGGGTACATTAAGACGACAAGTGAATGCCAAATTTTTTGTGGATTGAGACATTTTGAGCGCGCGTACATTTGTGGTTAAAAGTCCCCAAAAAACCTTTTTTTAAGTACGTGAATTTGTGTTATTATTTGTATGCGAGAATTATAGTATTCATAGGAATCAAAAAAAAAAACTGAGAATGACTCATGTTGGGAGTTCCAATAGTATCTTTATTTTTTACCCAATAAAACTCTATCCAAATTAAGTTTTTCGTCAGTTGTTGTACAACAAATTAAAATGCGAAAACCAGTAGAATTTGAATTGCATTTTTTTATCCAAAATTCAAAACGAAATCAATTCAGAAACATCAAAGTATCCAAATTAAGATTATTTCATTCATTAGCTCGACTACCTTGCATACATTATCGATTTGAAAAAAAAGTTGCTAACTCAATTCCGAACTCGAAATTATAGTCCATGAATTTGTTATGTTTTCACATAGTTTTCTTTTTTGTTCCAATAGATAGATAGTAAAGATGTAAAAATATTTATTTAAACAACTAAAAATGCCTACATTATTGCAGTGCCATAAACTTTATAACATTGTTGTCAATTGAGCTTTTATAGGAGTAGTTTCCCATCAGATTTAAATAAAATCCCAATTACGTGTAAAATAGCAAAACTGTCTGCCATAAAATACCCCACAAGATAAGTCTCTAGTTAACTCGGTGAGTTATTATCTCATTCTGAAATAAAATCAACTTTGAGCCACATCAACATACCAAAGTACCAACCAAAGCTCGGAATAAATAATTAACCACTTAACTTGTGCGTTATTAGTTTTTGTTTTTGTTTTATTTATTTGACCCGGATGGTAAGAGATCAGGTATTAACTATACCGAGTTCAGATCATGAGCACAGAGTCGAAGCACTAGTTTGTTGTAAACATTCAATCACCACCAATCTTTGGTTTGACTGAAGTCTGAGATGAATTGGGGAAACAGGTTTCATGAATTTTTGAGGTTTTTTTCGGTTTGCGTTTCCCATAGATCTCAAGCGTATGCGTATCTATTTAAGTGTTTAGAAATAGATCTCACTGTTCGCTTGTTCGTCTACCCACACGCGATTTAGACAAGAACGCACATATACGAATGATTTGAAGGCGAGCGAATGAATGATCATCAATCTTAAGCTGGTAGCTGAGTCATAAATATAAAGACTCAAATAAAGTGATATAAGAAGAGCGAGGAAGAGGCTTACCTATGATCCCTCAAATGGTCCTGGCGACGGAAGGCTTTTCCGCAAATATCACAGGAGTAAGGTCGCTCGTCGGTGTGCGTGCGTTCGTGGATGAGCAAATTGTAAGACTTTGTGAATTGACGATTACAGAATTTGCATATGAATTGCTTTTTGGGTCGCGATGCACGCCCAGGTGCCCGCAACAGTCGACGATCCAGACCGGCATGCATGCTGGGCGGCACTCCTGGCGGGAAGAGCGCACTGGCACCAGCCGAAGGTGGGAATGGAAACGAACCAGCCGATGTTGGCGATGGCCCAGGTCCGCCAAGATACGCCGCTGGTGAGTACATCACTGTAGGAGGGCCACCGGGGCCTTGACCAGGACGGGGTAGAAGCATTGCAGCAGCTGCAGCCTCACGAAGCGCCAACTCCTTACGTTTGTCAGCCATCATTGCAATGATTTCGTAGCTTGAGCCACGCTTCGCCTGAGCAATAACATCTTTGTCCGGTCCATCCATGATGCCCGAATAGAGAGCACCCGGACCGCGGAGATTCCTTGACGGAAGAACTGGCACAAACGCGGATATCTCTCTGTGATGGCTCGATTGGGGGCCCGACGAATTAATGATGCCCGCCGCTGCTGCCAAATGATGTTGGTAGGCGAGTTGTGATTCATAGGACGATCCGGCCGCCGCTGCCATAGCCGATGATGACCCGCGGCCTCCTGACGATGTGCGCTGCACATCCGAACTGGAATTCGAGCTAGTTGGCGATTGCAGGAACTGTTCTATACGTGAGTTACGCACCAACGACACACCGCCATGATCAATTATTGTCGCGTCGGTAGGCATGATCGATTTACATTTCACGTGGGGGACGATCGGCGAAACTGTGTTCTAAACTTTCTCCACTTTAACCAGAAGCCTCTGTCTGCAATCACATGAAACAAAAAAAAAAAAACAAAGAGTTAACAATTATTTGATAGAAAATTGTTGGTGGGTTTTTATCTTATCAAATATTTTGGAGACACTTTCGAAATTTTATAACTTTTAAGCCTTTCGAACCTTACGAACCTTCAACTCAATTACTGCTGTGAGTTGCGCGACGTGTTTTGTAGTCTTTAGTCTGAATGTCTGTCTCTATTTTTGTATTGTAGCTCATTTTGTTGGTGGCCGATAAGAAGATGATATTTTGTTATTTAACTTTGTTGGAAGCAGTAAAGTCTGGAGTTTTGTTTCTATTTCTAGAAGAGAAGGAGTAGGTGTAAGCAAACTTCTTCTCTACCTGCCTCTGGTATCTTTATTGGAATATGATAAAATCGAATGTCAAGATAAGAGAAAAACACACCAACCAGTCAGCAGGGGCTTCTATATCCAAACACAACACACTTCAAAAGTAGACTACGTGTTTGGTAGGATTTTCAGTTTAGCCAACAAGGCAATTTCTAAGAATTGAGATAACGAGGTCTACAAGGCAGTGGGAAGTTTGTCAATTATAGATGGAAGCTAAATGTCACACTTCTATGATTGCTTTTAATGAGAGCGAAAAATTGATTTCCCATCAGATTTAAGGTGGTAAAAATTGATTTCTTTTTTTTCAGTTTGAGGAAAAACATTTTAGTCAAATTTCATTATTCTTCATTTTTTGTTACACAAGTAAGTTTTCAATTCTTCTATTAAAATCCCAGAATGTAGCTTAAGGTAACACTTCCGACGCACGTATTTTTTGCGGATTGGCTTTCTCATTAGTAGAGAACAGTTTGAGATGAAACATTGGCGCTTTAATAGGTACATATCTGTTTTCTGAATACTGTCCAAAAAGCTTATAAAGTCCATATACATTATGTAGGAGTAGAGTCATTCGACTTAGGAAACCCAAACATTTACGAACACGTAAGTAGATTAAGATTAAGTAGTGTCCGTAGCTCAGTGGTTAGGTGCGTTGGCTGCTAAGCAGAACATCGTGGGTTTGAGTCCTACTCATGTCCATAGTTTTTATTTCATCTTATACGGACACTGCCTCTTGCGAGCGAAGAACTGACAAAACTTCCAAGAGTAATATCTGTCACGAAAAAGTGCTTCTCAACTTTGCCGTTCGGAATCGGCGTTAAATTGTAGGTCCCCTCAATTCTTCACACGCACCCAGAGAATTGTTGAAGAGAGTAAGCCACTTAGGCCTTGGCTCTTCGAGAGTTGTCGCGCCACTCTATTTATTTTTAAGTAGATTAAGAAAAGTTTAACAGACAAAATATGGCGCACGAGTACTTATTTCGTAAGTGTAAGGTTTGAAGGCATCTTATATGACTTGTATTCAACAATTTAAAAGGGAGTTTCTAATACAAACTTTAGGAAGGCAGTCTTGTGATATAAAATGCTTCCAAATATGTGCAACTTTCTCCAAAACGATGCACCATCGCCATCAGATCAACTGTGGTCCAATTGAGAAACTTCGGTCTTCGATTTATATCTATGGCTGATACTTGATCCGCACTTCCATGGCCTTGAAAGCCATACCAATTGGGCACTTTCGATCGGTAATTCTCAATCCGAATAACTTAAGGGTAATTATTTACATCAAAGTTTGGTAAGATCATTAGTTTGAAACACAAAATGTCAAATTTTGGGGAATACTTTGTCCCTCAAATTACAGTCAATTTTATCAGACATTTTTTAGTTTGTTTGTTTGTGGACGTCCTCTTGATGTCTCTGACGTCTGATGTCGAGAAAATCAAGAAGCAAACTTCTCTTTTTTCTAGAAAGAAAACAGTCATTTTCGACCAATCGAATCATTTCTGAATCATCCATCAGAATCCATCCAGATCTTCAGTCAAGAACACAGTTAGGCCTACTTATATTTTTGTTTAATCTATTTTCATTGCATTAATCGGGTTTGCATAAATTAAATTTAATCGGTATTAAATAAATATTCCTAGAAATCTCTTTTAAAATTTGATCCAAATAAAGAAGCTGCTTCTTGGTAGCTCTTGGAACCAAGATATTATGTTTTGTGTATTCAACGTGTATGCGATAGTATAGCAACTTTGTGATAAAGAATCAGATTATTCAACAGAAGCCTCATTACTTCACATTTGTATGGGAATTTCTTTTAAGTATCGAGGAGGGTTATAAGGTATTGGAAGAACCCCTGCTGCATTCACGTTTCTAATAAACAACAGATTTTCGTAGCACTTTGAAAGTCAGCATTACAATTTGCTGCCAAAGCGGTATATATCTACTAACGTTAAGTGGGAGGACATATTTCGTTGAATAAGGCGTTTTTAAGCAACCTTTTTGAACTTATTCGTATTCTATACGGTATGCCACCTTTGCCTCTTTTGGATCAGGTTTGATTAGGTATGGAGGGTGTAATCTAATATGTTAAAAGGTATCTTATATCCTTTGCGAGTCGCGATTTCGCGAAAAACAAATGCAATGGAATGTGAATCATGAAACAACCAGACTATAAACAAGAACATACGGTGTGGTCGTTTGAGAAATTTGCAAACATTCGCGGTTGGCCGAACAGATTTGGAAGTTTAGTTTTGAACCCTCCTAGCAGATGTTCTTAGTTGGTGGTTTCCCTTTCTCCTTTCGCTGATTCTAGTTTTCAAATTCTTAACTTTTTTCTCGTTTCAGCACTAATTTGAACTTTGAACATTTTTTTGTCAAAAACATATTCCCTGACAATTTTTGCCAACGTTGCAATCGTCGAACCCTGCAGATTTGTTATTTTGTTTTATTATCACAGACTGTAAACAAAATAAATATTTTGATCCATATTCCAAAATCATTGAAAAAAAAAAATCAACGACTTTGGCAACTCGACGACTCGACGACGACGATAAAAGAAAACCACAGAATTTGATCCAAATGGAGAAAACAAAAAGCATAACAATAATAATAAACTTCATGATAGAGCAACCGAACCAAACCGCATAGGTTAGTTATTCTGGTTGGTAGATAGGTTAGGTATCTGGTATAAGCTACAGTTTTAAAACCGCACCGCGCATCATAATAATATAGAGCTGCAGCCTCAGCAGCATCACCATCATCATCATCCTCTGATCTCTGACAGTGCTGTCTGTTCGGTGCTGGTTGAGTTGATATGCTGGAAGACCTGGACCCAGATCCAATAAAACAAATTTAAAATAAAAGCAAACCCAACAAAAATGGGAGAAGAAAATGAAGTGGCAAAGAAGAAGGAATAAACGTAAACACAGATCGATGCTCGGAAGAGGTTCGTCGTCGTCGTGTAGTGTCGTCCGTTTTTTCATGATCGTTCATCGCATCGTTGTCGTCATTGGAAAAAAGGCTTAAATGGTTTTTCCATTTGATACTGTAAGATGGCTGCCGCCTGTTGCGTTAGGTGCTTTTTTGGTAGGTGAACATGTAATCGTAATGAGGAGCCCATAAGGGAGCAGCAGGAAGAGGGACCAAGGAAAAGAATAAATAACCTGTAAGTAGTGCCACTTTACAAGTACAGAATCTTCCAGCCTTCTCAATATTGACGTGGCCTAGCTAGAGTACCAACCCATTCTTAGGTACCTGCAGTGACTACAAAAACGGGCAAGTATATTTAATTAAAGCCTCCCAAGCTATCTCGATGCCAACATTTTGCGGAACAAGACCTTCTCGAGGTTTTTTTCTTCGTTCGTTTCTGTAAATAAATATCTCAGTCTCTGGTCAAACATAACAAGTATAACCTCCTCGTACGCTTATGTTCTTTTCAATTATTTGCACAACTAAGTGCTAGACCTCCAGCTACGACTACACAACTTCACATATCAAATATATGCTTTTCATTTAAAATTACAACTTACCTCCTAAAAGTGGTTTTCGGTGATAGATAGTTTTCTTAATATCCAAAATCCGTTCGAGATCGACGGTATTCCATAATATTCGCACAGTTCAACAAAGCAACAAAAGCGTTTGCTATAAATATTCCAAATACGAGGAGAAAAACTCAGCACCGTGGTCTACTAAAGTAGCATTTTGGGATCAAAAGCCCAACATGGCATCACACTGTGCTCACTGCTCGGTGGCAATGGCAGTGGCAACACACTAACCAACACTTTCTCAACAATTCACACACACAATCGCATATATTTCATAAAGAATTCTTTTTTCCAAAAGTTTTCTTCTGCTTTATCAATATTTGAACTCTTCTCAGATCTCTAAAACGCTTCAAAAATTGAACACTGATTCCTGAATCGATTTCTCTTTTCAAAAGCAAACACATTTGTTATTTTGATTTTTCAAAAATGTTCATTTCATTTACACGTGCTGCACCCAAAAATGCATATTTTTCACGTTGGCTTGAATTTTTGATAAACGTTTTTCAAAATTCATTTCAAAAACAATAAAATTTAAATGTAACAATCTCATAAAATTAAAAATCTATCGCACACCTTATTCGAAATTCATAAAACAAAAAGGAAGAATGAAAAAAAAAATGTATTTTTATTAATCTTTTTCACATACACAGAGACATGTTTTAATCCAGATGTTATGTATTGGTGTGGAGATCAGGTTTTGGAATTTCATTTGAACGGTAGGCAGGTAAGGTAGGTAGATGTACCTTTGACGGTAGGTATATCTGAGATTTGTGTGCCTCGCGCATTCAATTCAATGGGAGCTGACGCTAGCGCTACCAATTTGCTCCTCAAGTAGTCCCAATCTCTTCCCACACGGCACTCTGCCAATGGGGTGTGAGCGGGAGGTGAATTTCGTTTTAAGTCGTGTTGAAGTGAGACAGGCAGCGAGAGAGGCTTAAACTAGATATTGGCACGAATACCATTACACAAAGTCAAACAATTTCGGATGCGTTTTTCTAGAGACACGCAATACACACATAGACACTATTTGAGTGAGGGCGAGCGTTACGTATGGGACGGGCAAGGGTGCGGATGAAAACGACGACGTCGAACGTACGCTCGAACAGTTAAATTACAGGTGCGCAAGGTACGATCAACTCTTTAAGACTGATCGAAGAGCAAACTGGAAACTCTGTTGGGGGCACAAAATGCACAACAGTGAGTAGAGAGATTAGGATGAACGACTGACGGCGATGAAGACAAAGGACGGAAGACGGAAGACGGTAGACATTTGAGCTGCTACTTTAGGTTTAGACTGAGTGTTTGTTGGCAGAGTGAACTGGATGGATAGTGTGAAAGTCCAGTTGGAAGAGTGGGACAGTTTGAGGCTACCTTTTTGTATAACACTTTTTGGAGAATAAGAATATTTGAAAAGTGAACGTGCGCTCCTGCTGCTGCTTTTGTTTGGGCAAACCAATATGAGTATCTATATATGGTTCGGTGTTGGCTTTAAGAAATTCGGACTCGAGTTCGAGCTCGAGCTCAAAGTTGGAGTTTTTGTTTGGTTTTGCGGGCTTTGTCGTTTTGTGTTTATCTTTCTGTTGCTGTTTTTGCTATTTATTTGTTTTCTCTCTCTTCTATCTGTTCTCTGATTCCGATTCATTCGGAAGATACGCTGCGAAGCTATATACCTACACGTATCTCTATGTTTTGTTTTATAACCTGTCTGTTTCGTGGCCTGTAGATATTTCGAAGCTGGGCACTCTTTTTTATTTTTTTTTGCTGAGTAGACGAACAAAAACAAAAATTCTTTAGCTTGATATCGTTTGGAATCTATACAAGTCAGGTTGTCTTTACAGATTCTGGAGTACCTTTCTATTGATGTATCATTCGATTGGTTTGGAAGAACTTTTTTTCTGTCCAATATTTGATAGTTTTTTTTTATTCTGAGCCTACCGGTGAAAGTCAAACTCAATTCCGAACGCTGGTTGCAGAGATATTTGCATCCGAAGCTATTCTTTCTATGGTTACCTCGGTTAACAGATCTCGCAGACTGTTTCGGTTTTCAGTGACCGATAGAGAGCAAACAGACCTTTGTTCTCGTGCATCATTTGATATATGCTACCTGGGAAAATTGAGAGATACAGTCATTTGAAATCGCGGGAAATTCTCTGAAGGCAGGAATCGAATTAAATTTGTTTTTTTTTGTTTTACTATAATTTATATACTTTATACTTGCAATGGCAGATAGAATACTATATAAATCCTTTATTTGATGTACTGTTGTGAGCAATTGCAATCGCAAATCCGGTACTATCATACGACGACTATGGTACCAATCACGTATTAGGAAGAACACAGTGAGCGTGCCCCAGTGGAGGCTTGAGAGTAAAGTGAGGAAGGAAGAATGAGAGCCAGGAACACATTCAAAACTATTACAGCTTAAGCTCCTTATGAACATTATAATCTTTCAGTAAGGTACCTAATGGTTTTGCCAACTTTTTTTCATATCGATGTATCAACTTTTTTCTCCAATTTTATAAATATTTTTCAAAGAAAACAAATTCACTAAGGGATTAGTTATACTTTGTCGATAGCAAAGTATAACTAATCCCTTAACAATGTTCCGGACCAAAACTGCGTTTTTTCAAATGGTATTGAGAAGCGATTAAATGTCGTATTGAAATGATTAAGGTGTCATTGTGTAGCCAAAAACTGTTTCTAAAAAACTGTTGGAGCACAATTTCAATTAAGTACTTCGTTACTCAGTAGTAAAGGTTCAAAAACTCCAAAATGGCCAAAAATCGTACTTTTTCAAAGAAAATTCGATCAAAATAAAAACATTTTTCGCTAACATTTCTTAATGAGCATAAAATTCGACATTTAAACTGTATAACTTTGGAGAAAAAGTTAACTTTTTAAACAAAAAAGAATTAAAAAACTATGAATGAAATTTGTAGTTTTGATAAGCAATTTTTCCTATGATGCGATATTTATTTTTTTTTAAATCTCTTCATTTATTTAGCACGTACTCTTACTCAACACAACCATCTAAACATTTTGAAAAAAAACTTTGATCAAACACATTTTATTTCAAAATTAATGGATAGCAAAATCTGCCTAAATTTGAAAATTCAAATCAGTAACGGCTGGCGGAAGTCACGATTCTCATAGCAAGGCGATTCTCTTTCTCTTAGTAAGATGCATTTAGTTCAAAATTTGTCGTCTGCAGTCGGGTGACGCTCTAAGCAGTAAGAATTTTCAGTTTCAGTCCGGAACACTCTTAACAACACAGTGTCTCAATGTCGAATTGAGAAGTGAACCATCATGGAAAAATTATAATTTTAATTCCTTCAGGCAGAGGTAAGGTATTATCATCATCATCAACAACGTCATCTCCAACGTTCTGTAATTTCTTTTTGTTGTTTCTTTATTTGACTTAATGGTGTTGGTACCTTTTCTCGTATGCTCCGTTCCTATTTGAATTCTCAAAGTTGCTTACTTTAATCTTCAAAAACCTGAAACTCCACAAAACAAAAAAAAAATAAATAAATAATGGTAGAAAGAGAAAAGGTAGGTAAAGGTAAGATAGATGAGATGATGGTCGCCTTTCTTCTTCCCATCAGATATACACCACAGGTAAGTCAGGCTTTGCATCTCCTCGATGGAAACAAAATCCATGATTCTGGATCTGAAGCCGGTTTGGACCGCCAAAGATTTGTTCGTTCTTTTTCCCTTTTTTTTTCTTGGTTTTTTGTTTTTGTTTTATGGATTAGTTGTGTTTTTTTTCCTTGCGTCTTGCACTGCTTGACATCAGCAGCAGCAGCACAGAAGATATAGCTGCCGCAGCGGCTTTAAGGTACCACCACCAGCAGTCTACCTCTGCTGAGCAGTGGCAAAATGTTATAGTTTTGACTTCTGTACCAGTAACTGAATAAAAGGTAGTGGCAGTGAATAAAAATTTATGCACGGTGTCAATGAGCTCAGCCTATTAAGAGTTTGATAATGCACTTGTCTGTCTGATGCCAATATGATTATGTAGGTACGAAACGCTTATGCTACTTTTTTTTATTTATTTTTTCTTCTTAGGATTGTTGTTTCTGTTATTTTGCTGCGGCTTTAGCGATGCATGTGAACTGTGGTGAGTTTGTAGTTTTAGAGATTAAGGTCGCTGCTATTGCTGGTTGTCTTAGGAATCCAAATTGATGTAAGCGCAAAGCAATGCTTTCTATCTATCTTCTTATCTTTTGCCATATAAGTGGTACGAGTCGATTTGCTTTTTAGATATATAGTAGCGGTTCTTGTCTTTTGCTACTATTCGACTTGCAGTTTGATGGTCATCAATCTTGGAAAAAGTATTTGTATTTAACCTAACCCTAAGCAATGAAGTATCAGAATAAAAATTATTTTTCTTTATTTTCATGAACACAACATCTGTACTTAAAAATTAACGAAATAACTATGTAGTCTCTTAAACTGGCTTAACATAAATTTAAGAATATCACCACTTAGCAGGACCAAGTTCTGACCATTCACGAAAGTAATCTGCATTATCTTCTACTGCTGAATACCATTCCGAACCTCCATAGTCAATCATTGGCAAATTGCCACCATAGTCTCTGGGTAAATAATCAGGATCCAAGTATTTGTGTAAGGATGTCATATCATGTTGATGAAAGAATATCTGAATCAAAGGAAATTAGAAAAAAGAAAAAATAACAAGACCAAACAATAAAACGAACCCTATTTCTGAGTTTCTGCTGAATTAAAGGTTTCGCCACAGACCACACGGCCTTGAATATGAAAGGCTGATTAACAATATGAACCTCCTTCAATCGCAACGGAAATGCATCCTGGATGAAAGTCAACAAACGATATAAACAACTCGGCGTCAATGCCTTGATCTGTTTGAATGAAAGCTGATCGAAATCCATAATGCATACAACACCTCGAATTTGGGTTTCAGGTTCAAGTAGTGCCATGACGTGGAGTGAGAAGAGCAACTGAAACCATTCAGTGCCTGACACAAATGATGGATCCCATCTTCCTCCGGGATATCCGATCATAACACGTCTTCCATGTTGGTCACAGTTCTTCAGAATGTTAAAACAGTTTCCATGGATGCATTTTTCTTTGAGTTGCTCCAGTTGAAGGCCATGAAGTACGTCTGCATTGGCCTTTCGAAAAGCTGCGATCGATTTCATCTAACGAACAAGGACAAGAACTGAAGAATAGGACAGTAAGAAAGTGAATCACACGTCAACATACCTTTTTGAGAGCACTCTGTGGGTAAAAGTGACAAACTCGTAGAAAAACCAGCAAGAACTCATCGTCATCTTTGAAATTAAGTTCAGGACTAGCATGCAGTAGGCTTCGAAGCTCTTTTATAGCTGCTTCTCTAATTTCTGGTGTCTCACGTAGTTCAATTTCTGCTTGCTTCAAAGCACCTTCACTGATAAAGCCTTTTCGGAGGTTGAATTCCTCCTTCATGCTTAGATTCGTCTTACATCGAACCATACTCTCGCGGTTACTATTATCGAGTGAAACTAGTCAAGTGTTTGTTTAAGTTTTGGACTTATCTAATCAGGAACTCAATTACATCCGATAGCGCGCCTTATCAAATTGATTAAGTTTTCGTGCATTGATCTTTAATTGAAGAGTGTATAATTAGTTGGCGGAATAGAATATAGAACTCGTCAGCAAAAAATGTCCATGACTATGAGAGATTCTACTTTGAAACCAAATTTTTTATCGAAAATCATCTTTGTTTTGAATTTTTGGAAATTTAATCATAGGAACAAGCCCGCATGACTCACAATCAGTGCGGTAAAATTCGTTTTTGAAAGAAGTTAAACCAGTTTCTTATCAAATATCAATTTCAATTAGTGAGATACAATTATTTTGAATCAATATTCGGCAGCCTAATCTTTCAAAGAAACAAACAAATAAACAAACAAAATGGTTTTTTTTTTAATTTTTTGAACAAATGTATTTTCCTATTTTTCCTTGTTTTGTTTTTGTAATAACTTAGTTAAACATTTATACTATAATAATAACACATCGAGGCATTAAAAAATACATTGTACAATTTCTAACTAACTAAATGTATACATAAACTTTTGCATAAGACATTTTGTTTACCAGGACGAAGGACGGACCCTCCTGGATTATTTTTATTGACCAAATCGGTCCTTTGTTTAGAACTTTTTTTTTAATTTTGTTTTTAAATTTAATTTAATTTTCTAATATATTCGATTTAACGTTTTCTTTTTAATTAGTAAAAATATTCTTTTGTTTTTTTCATTTTAGGCATTTTTTATTCTCATGTGAGTGAATTTGTTTCTTAAAGAAAATTATTTGTGTTTAACGCTTTGTACAATGCTTTTCATATCGACAATACTTAAAACACACACATCTATATAAATAACTAATTAAAAAATACAAAACTAAGAAATTAATCAAACAAAAAATAAAAATAGTGACAATAATAGCTTCATATTTTTGTATATGCATTCAAAACACATCTGCGACACGTGGAAAGCCTGTCTTCTTTATCCTGTGCTGATATTCCCAATAGACAGAAGCTTGTGCATTTTTACTATCAGTAGGTTGACTTGCTGAAGCTGCGACGTTTCTTTTTATGGGGCTTTGGCTTGGCCCCTAGTTACCCAGTTTTGATCCACCGATCTATCGAATATTCCAAAGCCGATATCCATCTGAAATACTCAAAGTTATAAAATCTTGATAGCTCCAAAAAAACTATACGTAGTTCTTACCGTTTCTTATCCATTTCCGATTCAGTGCTGAAGTAATAGTGTCGAAGTTTTGCTTCTGGTGGGATAATTTCAAATGAGTTCTTGCGCCCAGCTGAATTCGTTGACATCGAAGCAACCTTAAAGCCTTGAAGACATGCCATTCCTGGCAACAAACAAAAATCATTCAAATCAAAAGTTTTTAGATTTCGTTTTCGAAACTTACCGAACGCAGTTTTACTATTGGCATCTTGGTAGAAATACAAACAAGCATCTTTGAGCACACAATACCTCTTGGACCAACCACACCAACGGGAACCGAGTTTCATAAGGTAGCCAAAGCAATCAGGACGATCAATTCCACCAGGCGGCAGTTTGAGATTTCGTGAGCTACAAAAAACATAGACAGATACATCATCATTTTCTCGCTTACTTTTGCATGTCTCTGCCTACCTCATATCTAACCAAGGATCGGCTTGTGTTGCTGAATGTCTCATAGTTGTTATCCAGCGGGCCAAAATATCTTCAGTATCGGCTGCTAAATACATTGGGATGCCTTCGCTAGCTTCTATCTTGAAGGCAAAGGGCTTACCAACACTTGTGTCGCAACGTTCGACAGTATGCTTTGCCAGGATTATGGCTCCCACAGGTTGAGTATCCTTAGAAGAACATATCAATCAAATTTTCAGATTATAGATCATTTTGTGGGACTTACATCTTCAGTCTTGTAGTAATATAAGCAATGATCCGGTCTCAGACAAAACCATCTCCTGACCCATTTCTTGGGGTTTGGTATTCCTTTGGCATGGCCACTTTGTCGCCACAGATATCCTTTCTGAATGATCGGACGTGGTGAATCCTGTTTCTCATTCATCAGAACACCAATCGTACGTGCCACCTCCAATTCCAGTGTCTCGCATCCTGCATGGGCAATTTTAACCACTTCCGTGTGGTGTTTGTCCAGCACCGAAACTCCATTCACTGAAATGATAATATCTCCGACTTCCAAACCAGAGCTCTCTGCTGGAGTATCGGGTTCAATGGCTGCAACCACAACTGGCTTCGAGCCATGTATTCGGAAGCCGAATTCTCCAGAATCACTCTTAACCACAATTGTTTTATCGATTTCTGTAAGAAAAATTTTGGTTTTAAAAATTTCGCAATTTAAAATTGCTACAAATTTTTGAACAAGTAAAAAAACCATTCTAACCATTTGTCTTTGAACCTAACCTAGCCAACACATGACCCTCACGAGCCCAAACTACTAACATCAATTTGAAAACTTCTTCCAGTTTTCGTCGGAACGGTTCCGGTTGCGAATTTTTCGAGATAAGTTCTATAAAATGTTTCAATTGCTATACAAAAAAGTCTGTTAATTTTTTAGAAATAGCAAACCTAACATTCTGCCCCAACGACGACGCACGGTCAACTCAAAAGTGCATCCCTAGAACAAATTATTTTCCTCTAATATGAGGTGAAAAGTGAACGCACGTGGTATTATTAGACAATGAACGACACTCTCTGAAACAGCCTATTCGGTTGTATTTTTAGAAAGTGAAATCAAAACAGACGTGTTTAAGGAATTTGAAGCAAAGTGCGCGATCTTCACCTAACGATTGTTTTCCAAAAACTGCAAGATGACAAATGATCTTTGGGACTCTGTGGGAAAATTGAAATTTCAAAAAGTGTTCTTCTCCGAAGAGAGCAAATTGCGTGAGAGGAAAATGTCCAAAAATATTTTTTGAATAGGGCCTTGCTGTTGATTGTGTTTTTGTGCGCACGCCATCGGACTCATGAACTCGGAGATAAGAAAAAAAAAAAATTTTTGAAAAGCTATTTAAAGTTGCTTTTTTAGGGCTAGTGACTTGATGACGTGCCCGGGTTAGGCGTGCTTATTTCCTGAATTAAATGCTTTTGTTTTGCCTCTGCAGCATCTAGGCCGAAAGTCTGCAGGATTTGTTTCGTAATGAAAACATTTTTTTGGTATACGCGAAATTCTATTAATATATTTCAATAATTTGGCCGATGTAAAGCAAAATGATCTTTATCGAACCTAAGGGTTCTCCATTCCATATGAACGAACACCAAATTCCATGAATCAATCTAATACAGTGAAATCTCTCATGGCGTTAGAAGAACGATGGTCTTTTCGTTCAATAAAAACTAGGACAACCAAATATAATCAGAGAAAAAAATTAATTGCTTTTAAAACTAGACTTCAACTGAGACAAACACTATTCTACCTTTAAAAAAAATCTAAAAATGAATAAACAAATAAAAAAATTAATACTTTCCTTAAGACTTTGACTTTGTACATAATTAGTTAATAAACAATAAAAGAAACCAACAAAATAAAGCTATATGAATAGATACGTCTCTACACAAAATGAATAAAAAACTTCGTTCTCCATGATTCTCATGCAATTGGGTGACTAAAAATAATATCTTGCCAAATAATCTAGGTTTATGAACATTTTGAGGTTTTAAGTCAATTTTCAAACTTACTAAATGAATTAGTTTTCTGGCGATGGTACATTTCCAGTGTGCACCTCCTTTGGACCAACCTGTGCAATATGACTTGATACTTTGAATGGAAGTTCTTCTCCGAATCAGTGGATCCTCGACGATCTTCACGTTGACGGTCTAAATAAAACAACAATGTAAACGAATTTTTTGGAGACTTGTAAAAATCATTACCAAATGTTTGATGGTCCAATTGAATCCATACATCGATGTCGGTAAGTCTGGTGTAACGACCATTGTCATAATTGCCACGATAAACACACTGATCCTTGTCTACAACTGCCGTCTCATTAGGCAGAACACAAGGACTAGAACCAGCGGGTCTCAAGACAGGAGGACTCTGGGAACTATTGTCCTTGCCACGCTCTTCACTCTGAAACCAACAAAAAGTGCTAAGATTGATAAATCCATTCATCCAAAACTAATACCTTAGCTCTGATGTTCTCCTGTCGACTTTTATAATGCCTTCCACGATCGCCATGCCTTTCTTCCGAACGGAATCGTTTGTCCATTTTCTTATACAATCGCTGCGAGGTTTTCGTTGTAACTGGTGAGTCTGCAAAATCAGCGGGTGGCTTAACAATATCCAGTTCGTCATCGTCCTGCTCAATGGCTGCTATTGATTCCTGTGACCCAGATGCATTAACAATCTCAACTTCTTTACCACAGTGTAAACAATGTACTTGCTGATCAATTCCTCCAACTCCTCCATCAGCTTCACTGTAAAAAACTGAATCGGAGCCCGGCGAAACGGACCGCAACGACTCGCTAGACTTGGCCTTCAGTTGGTTACAAGAACCTTGTGATGACTTCAATGGGCTGGTAACAGTTGATACATCCTGACCGTGCAGCTTGTAGTCCGAGCAGCGTCCTGGTACACTGATTGCTTTCTGTTTGCGTGGGGTGCATTCGTCCCTCGATGATCTGCGGAATTGTCTTCGTATTTTCGGACGGAACCTTTTCATTTTACTGGGACTTGTACCATCGATGGATGTTGATGCGTTGGTTGTACCGGCTGCGTTGGTGGCTGCGGCAGTTGTGTTCGTTGCTATCTGACCTTCCGGCGAGACCTGAGCGACAGGTTTCGGAGAAAGGATGGACTTCTTAATGGGACTTGTAAGAGCTCGAATATTTTCACGCTCAATGTCCAGCTTCATTGAGGACTTTCTCCTTCGGCGATCTTCTTCGGCTCGATGTCTTCGAAATTTGTTCAATTTGGGATCTTCCTCGTGATGTGGCGGACTCTCATAGTAGCCAGACGATGAGTAGCGTTTCTCACTTCGTTCGTCATCCGATACCGATTCAGCTTTCTTTTTCATCGACAGGGAAACGCTTTGTTTGCTCGAAGATGTGGCTGAAACACCTTTCGAAGATGCCACTAATCCTGCCACCTGTCGGGGAGCGATAGTCACTGATTTTCGAGGAGATACTGTTGCCGGTACTGGGGGACTTTCTTCCTTGACTGGCGTGATGGAAGTTGATTGGTGGCCACCAGCGACGTTGTAGCTTCCCGAAGAAGTGCTGCATATTGAATGAGATGGCGACTGTTTAGGAAGATGCGAATTCTGAGCTGAAGGAGAATGAACATGAACCGCTGGCAACTGTTCATCTATAGTTGGAGCATCTTCAGAAAGACCATCACCCCGTGTGGAATACAATGAGGAAGCACTCTCAAAGGAAGATCCCTCATGAGTTCTCTCCGTCTGGGAACTCTGAGCTGAAACTGGAAGGCAAGAGAGAATTAAGAACAATTGAACTTATTTGAAACGCATAGGACTACACAGCAAGCAGTTCACCAAGCAACAACCAATATCTCGGCCTTGATGGCGAGGTCTTCAAAAGTATTATAAGCAAGGTTCAATAGAGAAACACACAAACATCAAAACTAGTATTTTTTGATAAAAGTTTGCAAACCTGGTACTTGTGTGGTTGATGACGAGCTTGTTGTAGTGGGTGGAGTCTTCATACCTGGCGTTCGTCGAGATGTGTCCGTGCACGTGGCGTACTCATCGGTGTTGGTACTGCACTCCGACAGGTCGGTGTTGTTAGTTTTAACCGACGAATCCCTTCTGCTATAGATGTGATACTCAGGAAGCATTTGACTCGGTACAGTTATAGAAGTATCAAGGAATCTGGAAGCAAGCAAATAAGTTATTGCCAGTCGCAACGAGAAAAGGTTCCTCATCTTACCTATTTGACACGTAGATTGGATCAGGTGCTGGTGACATTGTCCTTGAAAGACGCCTGATATTAACTGGAGATGGCAGTTCAGGTAGTACTCGAACCCCAATAGTTGGAGTGACTGCAATAGTCGGCGAGGGTTGTTTCATACATGGCACAGTCAAACTGTTGCCTGTTGTTTGGTCCTTAACCCCCTTCGAGCTTCCCATTGGTTTTGGAGGAACTAAGAACGTTGGACTATGATCGGACAACTGTTCATCCAAGTCAATGAAATCAGTGTCGATGGAACTTCGTTGTTGATGCTGCAGCAGTAAGTTTTTCCTTTTCGATGATGGAGTCAGCAGATGCGATGTCGAGCTCTTGTCACTCTCTTCTCGCGGTTCGGCAGTGACAACAGTCACTTGAGAGTCATTCCAAAGACCATCGGAATGATCACGTGTAAGATCATTGGCGAGCGAGTCCGATGATGGATAGGTGGATGTATTGGCTAAAAGTTCCTCTTGGCAGGGTGACGGTGGTGCTGACTTAGCTAGTCTCGCTTCGTTCGAAGTGTTTGGATCTTCTAGACTGATTGATCGTTTTCGGAACATGTCGCGTTTGTGAGCGCCCTGAGAGCTTTCTGTTGGTGATAGACTCATGACTGTAGGAATGCATTTGTCATTTCTGACGGGAAGATTTTGATACAGGTGTTCGCTGCTTTCATCCTCCTCAGCTGTACTGGAAGAAACGTGATTTTCTGTAGGCGGAGCTTGCTGGGCTTCTTTTTGTGCTCCTTGCTTCCGTCGTCGTTCTAAGAGGATTTCTCCATCGGATGAGGTTTTATGCAGTTTTTTCTTGTTGATTTTCGGACTTGGTTTTGGCGATGTGTGCGGCTTGAAATCTATGAAAATCTCTTTTTCTTCCTCCCTTTCCTGCTTGGGTTCTTCTTTTTTGCTGGCAACTATTTGAATAGGTTGCTGTTCCGGCTGCTGTTGAGGCTGTTGTTGCAGCTGTGGTTGCGGTTGAGGTTGCGAATGTAGATGCGATTGTGACTGATACTGCGGTTGTGGGTGCACCTGCGCCTGCAACTTAGCCTCAGAAGCTCTTGTTCTTACGATCGATGTTGGAGCACCAGGAAAAGGTATTATAAATGGTTGCATCGGCATTGATTTCCGACGTAAGTCGTCTCGTGAAAATGCACCGTCCGAACGTTGACCGGTCATTGATGATCTGCGTTGTTCACTCCACGACTGACGATGGATTTCCAACTTTTCCAAAAGATCTTCACCTCGGTATTCCCGAACACCCTCGCTCAGCAACTCCGGACACTCTGTTATGTGTCGACAACTCTCTAGGTTCTGCATAGCATCACCTCGTCGTGGCAAGCTATGTGTATAGGTCTCAACGTCCAATCTGTGTTGGCCACATGCCCTGCGTGGCAAACTGTTTCGTTCAAAGTCAAAGTTTGCTCCTTCATAGTCGGTAACACTGCCTGCGTTCGAGGACCCATCGGGACCATAAATAGATTGTGATGCATGAATGCTCTGGGAGGATGATCTTGACCGCAAGACATGTTGTGAGCTGTGAGAATGATCCTCTGGACGATGTCGACCACTACTCATCGACATTGCAGATTCGTTGTCTGTTGCTCCTCTGAATGAGTAAACGCTCTCTTGAGACTGTTTCCTAGGCAAATCTCTCAGGAACAAATCGTTGGCGTTGACTGCCTTCAAATGGGACGATATGTTTATTGGCGGTGGTGGTTCATAGTATTTCATGCTTGCTGGCTGATTTTCACCAGGACCAGCGAAAGTAGTGTCTGGTAGAGTCATTGATGGAGAACGAGGTGGTTCTTCAGACTGTGTGCGATGTAATTGCTCATGATCAAGTGGTCTGAAATTAAAAAAAGTCATAGAATTTGGATCGGTTGAAGACGATGTGGGATCTTACAATTTCGACTTGTCAGCTGATAGGTAATCGGTTGATTGTCCAGTCACCGGTCGTCCATTGTTCATTTCAGAAAGGCTTTTCGTTAGTTTCCTCCCATTCAAAATACCGTTGGTTTGAGCACCTTGTGACACAACTTTTACCTGAGACAAGAATATGGACAAAAATTTAAAAGTCTTCAAATGAAATTTCTTACCCTGTGGACAGTGCGAGGACTAAGCGCCAAGTTGTATGGAACTCCCTCCTTCTTTGACGCTGCATAACCTTCGGTTTGCGTTGCCTGAGTCTTCATTGCATTCCTCTTGATCTTCTCAACCAAAATCACTTCAGCTGCCGATGGCGACTTTTGAGTGCCGATATTTCCTATGTTTGCCGCATTTAGCTCTACCATTGGACCCCCTCGATTAACCTGCATCATTGATATTAGTTCCTCGTTGGATGGATGGTGTTGGGCTGCAACTAGTTCGTGCGGATGCATTGGAACTAGAATATTCGGGTGGTGAATGTGATAAGCCGGCTGCTGTATAATCTGAGTATGCTGATGCGGATGTTGTATAATGTGATGGTGAGTTGGTCTGCTGACAAACTGAGTTGGATGCTGAGCCGGTTCATAAATCGGTGTGGCATTCATGATTGGCTTTTTGCCACCAATGAGACGTTCCTGGCTTCGAGCGCCCTTCATGCGACCAGATGAGCGAAGTGATGCTTCATCAAAGGATGTCAAAGTGTGCGATCTGGCGAAGCTGACGTGCTTAGTCCTATGGAAGAGAAAAAAAAGAATGAGTTTAGATGTGCAAGGGTGCTTTGTGATCGAATGGAGTTTACCTTGGAGTTGGAGGTCCACTCGGGGCATTAGTTGGTGGGGGTGGAGGTGGTGGGAGACCAACATGCGCTGGACATCGATACACACTGTCAAAATGGATTGTGATGAATTGCAGTGAATTAATGTTCTATCTATTTCATAATCACTAAACGTCTAGAGGAACGCTAACTGGTTTTTCAATCAATGCAAATTTAATTATTGAAATCCGACAAATACGTGTCGAAATGTTTTGTTATATGACAATTACAGTGGAAAGTATATAGTAGTATAGTAGTAGTCTCTAGTTACAAAGTGTTCTCAGTGGTAAGGCAAAAAGGAATTTACACTATTTACAAAGTACATACCAGGTAATTTGTTCAGAATTGTGGTTCAAATACTGCGGTTGCTTATAGCCTCTCACAAAGAAGGCTTCTTGCTGGAAGCTGGATTCCGGCAATGACAATTTTTTTACATATACAATATAACAACAAAACATACACATAAATGTCTGTTCTCTAGAGAAAGTGAAGTAGTTTTACGTTTTTCTAAGAGTACACAAATTTTGAACGGAAAAAGAAAGCTAGAAGCTGATTTTTTACGAAAGCGCAGAGGGTTTGACATTTTTTAAAACTAAGTCTAGGGCAATGTCTGACGAAAAGCAAGCTTGAACACACAGAAAGGCCTATAGGTTTAGTGTCAGGACTTTTGTCTAAGTTAAATCTAGACAGCAAACTAAGCTAAGCAAACTATTTGGGATAAAAATGCTTTTGAAAAAGTGTGGACACAAAATAAACTTTCAACAACATTTATAGAGTTTTTGGTTCATAATTTCACACAAACCCTAGATCCTTGGGATGCATATTAGAATCGTCGATGATTGTAGTTGGTTCAATCCATGAGTAGCGGTCCTGGGCAGCCGGATTTTCATTACCACACTTGGCTGTAATTAATATTGACGCAGGTTGTCGTCGAAAATAGGAACTTTCTTGCTCGTCTTCAGGTGGTTTCTGCTCCGGTGAACAGTGATGGTGGTAGCTATAGTAAAATAAATTATTAAATATAAGACTATAAGAGCAATTTTGTTTAATAATTTATCGTAAAGGAAACAACCTTCTCTGACATCTTCAAAAAATCCAAAAGAAGGACCTTTTCATCATGTCAATATGTCTCAATATAAATTAACTTACCGAGGATACTTGTAGAATGGAGCATAATCAGCAATATTCTCATCAGATGGTGCCCTCCTCCCAACACACACTCCCAAAAACGATTGCGGAGCTCCTCTGCTCGAAAAACAACCAAAAAATCGTTCCCTCCTCGGACGTTCAATGGTATTCAGTTGTCTGTCCGTAAGGCAATACTAAAAATAAAATCACATTTTTTTCCTCCCGAATTAGATCAAAACCCTAATTCAATTTGGCAAAGCTCTCAAACCTGCTCTCTAATATCGCCTTTCGAATAAACCGAAGTCTTATGATACAAATCCGATGGAGATTGTGTTCGTGTCCTTCGTCTACCCATATTTTCATCTTCAGAATCGTAGCATCTTTCGACTTGATACGAATTCGACTGGAGATTAGAGGACAAAAAAAAAATCAAATCAAAAATTAATTTGTATGGGAAAGTAAATGAGAAAATACCTTTGCCGATGTTTCGATATTCCCTAGTGAGATTGCATGATGCAGTCCTGGAAAATAGATGCAAATAGAATTTTTTGTTTTATTCGTAGTAATTTCCACCAAATTCAATTTAAAATACAATCGATAGCATTCAAATGAATCCTAATTGAGGTTAATGGAGCAAAGCGTAGAGTGTAGAGTGGTAAAGAGAGGTGGTAGCCTGTTTCCATGGTTTACACGTTGCAAATGACGTCATTGCAACAGACTTACGCGAGCACAAGGAATTCCATCGGAATGCTCATTATAGCAACAACAATGCTCAACGGAAAACGAAAAAAACAACACAGAAAAAAAGCTCAATGCAAAACATGTTTGCGCCTTAAGAGCCTGTGTTTACTTTCGGATTCATCGCCAGCAGCATCACACAAACAACTAATGAAAACTCATCTGGAATGAAATGAGAAAACCGCCAGCGGTCGTCGCCACTTGCCACTTTTGAATGCAGTCTATCCCTTCGCACCTGGCTAGAGATCCAATTGTTTATAAAATTTCCAAATTAACAATGAAATTTTTGTATTTGACACCAAAATGTATCACACCGAGTTAAGGGATGCAAGAGAGCGCGAAAAGAGTTGAAAATTCAGATCTGCTGGTGCATACAGCAGCGGGACGCCGAGTACGCGTGTGCGTCCGAAACGGGGATGCTGCAAAGTATTCTCAAGCAGTCAAACATCCCCTCTCAGGCACAGATACAGCTGATTTATTTCTATACCCTTAAAATTTATTGAATTCCAACGGAAAAAAATGTTTTCACACAAAAGTGAAAAAAAAATAGATTTTTTTTTTTAAATTCAAAATTCAGAAGTGCAATAGAATTGTGCAGTTTATAACAAAAAAAAAACCGATATCATTCATGAACTCACCATTTGTACGTATGGTTGTGGAAGTCATCTCTCTATGGTCTAACGAAAATGTATCACATCAATATTTAATCAGCTCCAAGTATTAGGAATTTTGAAAATTTTTTGAAAGCACGAAAAAAATCAAATCGAACAATTTTAAATCGTTAAGAAATTTGGACACATCGATTCAACAAAATTCCGTCTAAAATTGCAATTTTTCACACTCGTAGACCTTTACGTAATGTAGATGTAGAATCCTTTTGCTCGACAAACGATGAAAATCTGCTGACGAATGTTCAATGATGCCCGAGACGAAACGTGAAAAACCTCCTTTCAAAAGCATTCCCCGTGAATTTTAATGGTGGTCGTTCCTTCTTCTTATCGAGTTTTCGCTTTTCGTGAAAATTTAGAAACTTATATTTTTCAAAGGAAGTTAACAAAAAAGAAGATAGAGCTGAGATGAGAAAAGTTAGAGGACTCAAAAGATTTGAGTTCGAGGAAGAAAAAATGTTCTTCTTTCCTTTATTAATTTTTTTTTCTTTCTTGTTCGTGTAGCTATGGTCCGCACAGCTTGGCCCTTACATCCTCAACGAAAAATCCTCGACACTGAATGAAGTGCCATTAAAGTCCTTGTTTCATCTCAAGTGCAGCGAAAAGCAGTTAAAATATTTTCTTTGATTAAAATATTTTGGGAGAGCGCAAACGCTGCTGCTCCACAAAGTTATTCCTTTTTTTTTTTTGCTGTGCCTGTGTCTCTCCTCAATGAAGGATGCCGAAGTTTGTGTTGGTTTTATCCACTTTCTTTGTACATTTTGTTGTTTGTTTTATTTGCTCCGGAGATCGAAATTTGTCTCCCACTCTGACGCTGGCCTCCTTTGGTGCTCTTTTTTTTTTAACTCCCACAAATCGTGATATAGTAGGTCCTGTCAAATGCTTGAGGATGCAAACAGAACAGGAGGCATATAGTTCGTCGAGTGGAAAATTGTTATTCGTTGTGTAACCATGACAATAAAAAACGCGTCTTCCACTCGGAATAGCTTTTAGACATGCATACATTTAATTTATCTCAAATGTTTGGCTTTTTTACCAAAAAACACTCTTGTGGATGGTGAAGAGAGAGGAGTAGTTACGGCATACGACTGGTGAATATCACGTATCGTCTAAATTAAGCCTTGAATTTGGCAGGAGACTTTTGTGTGCTGTCCTTGAAATGAATTGCTACCGTTTTGTTTTTATTTCCGTTTATGGAATGTACGAGGGAAAATAGATATTTCTGTTGAAATTATTTTCGTTTGGAGAATTTTAAATAGGTGGCTCGAGATCATCCCAAAATGTGATAACCTTTATTGGCTAAACATAACAACCATGTTGCTGATACCACGATGGTTCATTAGTCTGATTACTGGTGTTTGTACACATCTGCATAACAGCACTCAAAAGTGTACCCTTGAGTGTTTTTATCAATAAGTGCACTTTATGAATCTCGCACTGTCTGGAGAAGAAAACGTTTTACTGAAAAACCTACATTGTGCATAGGATTTTCGGCAACCGGAGATGTATTTTTTTATTTTATTTTTCCTCAATTTTAAGAAATGTTTAAAAATCTCTTCCGAAAGCTATCCAATCACACAACAGAAAAAATACCTTAGCGGACTTCTTTTGGCAAATTAAAATGTCTTCATACATGAAAAGAAAATGTGAAAAATATGCAAATTTGTCAAAATCAACAACTCGACAAATTTGGTTCAATACCAAGACAACAATTTGAAAATTAGAAAGTCTTACTCAATGCATTTTCCGATGTCTCATAAAAGCTATACATGCTTATCGGAAATAAGTGACCAAAAAGAATCTCAACAAAATTTTCGACAAAAATTTGATTTAATTTATTTAAAAAACAAAACGGAAATTGATTAGATTAACATTGATTTAGCTCCTATTGTACATAATAATTTCATTTATTATATAAAAATCCTAAATCGAGCTTTCTTCTATATACATTACAATACATTCTAATACTTGAACTTTTCGATATGCCTGATATTGGTGAACACAATTTGTGTATATCGTTCGTTTAAACTTCCAATTTAAGGTATAATTAATTTATTTAAGTTTTATTTATTCCATAAAATAGGATTACTTCTACGAGTTAACAGGAATCCTTGAATCTTTGGATGGCGTTTTAAGGGTGGGGTCGGGTTTTGGGTTTCCTAAATGTATACGAGTACAAATACAAACATACTTTATTCAAAAAGGTTCTACATTAAAAATTTCTAACATTGATCTTTTACTATTCGTATTTAGCTACTTTGGGACCATTGGCCGTTGGGGGTTAGGGTCAGACAGACGTCGTTATTTGTTCCACGAAATGAAATGGCTTCGACAGGGAGTGTGATCGTTGACGTTGACCATGATGAACGTTGTAGGGTTGATAATGCGTTGCTGATGGACATCGACAACTCTGGGAGAATGTTGATAAGCCTTCGGGAACACTGCGACTTTTTGACGAATGACACAACGATCCTGTTCCCATGTAATGTCTATTAAATGAACCTGGATGTGAAGCTTGTTTTGGTCTGAAATTAATGGAATTTAATTAATTGTATAGTCAAATGATACATATAACATTGCATACCTTTTAGGAGTGCATGGCAAACAGTATTGCTCAGGATAAGTGCAAACACATGTAGCCGTACACGGATTACTAACAAAGGAGAAACTCTTCTGTAGCTTTCTCCCCATATTGGCCCCAATGCTGCCCGAACCGAATGTATATTTCCGGCATCGAGCTTGGTCCCGCAGAGCGTTCAATTTCTGGGGACACATCATACCGCCTCCGCCTACACGGACACTGCTTACACCATCATTAAAGCAATAGGAATTTGTATAGGGATTAAAATGACTAGTTCCAGCAGCATGACATCTAGGAGCAACATGAGGTACTTGGTGACAGTAACAGTTATGCTGAAGAAGACTCAAGCAAACTTGACAACCACATTGCTGTCCACTAGAACCACCACCGCCGACGCCAACGCCACCAGCAGCAGCTGCTGGCAAATTAATATAGCTTCGATTGAGAAGATCAGGAGTGTAGTTGCTATTGGCAGTGGAATATTGGGACCTTAAGGTGCCATTGGTGCAGTTTTTCACTGACATGCCTTGTCTAGTGCTCGAATATCCAACAAAAAATATTAAAACGACGCCAATTGCCGCTGCTGCGGAACAAATAAAATATCCAGCTCGGCCGTATTTCAGAGAGTAATCATTCAAGAACATGGTCAACGGTACGCTTAGGATCACAGGCAAGGATTCTGCACCTCTTATAAGGCCTAAAATAAAATCGCATGAGATAAATGTTCTGGCATTTGATTAAATGAAAATTTCTTACCCCATGCTTTGGTAAAATATTTCGCCTTAACTCGTTGCAGAGCCAGCATTTTTAATGAGTACCGGAAACCTCCGAAACCGATTCCGTATATCCAACAAAGCACACACAGAGGCCGAAATCCGAGAACAAACGAAAGGAAGAGGATAGAAACCGCAACGGCTAGCAATGAAGCCTGGAAATGAAAACAAGGCAAATAGTACAAACAATCGAAGAAGAAGTATGAGGAAAACTAAGGAAATTTACCTGAGAAACAATTTGCACCGAAATGAATGTGTCATTTATTCTACAAGATCGTTTTATTATTGTTCCGGCTAGAACAACTCCCAAGGTTGTTGATAAACCGAGAAATGTCTGCAGTAGCACCAAGTCTTGGATGTCACAGCCTTCTTTGGCAGCATGAAGTGACTGTTAACGAACGTGTTTGTCTTAAAAATTTAGTATAATTTTGTACGTTTTTATTTACCATTGAAAATATCGGAGCATAAATTCCCAGCGCTGACACAGCTGAAGTTATTATAAGAACTCTAACTGTAGTTGATCTTGCTGGTGCGAGATCGATGAAACTTTTCTTTGGACTTTGAACTGTTGTCTTTTTCTCTTTAACCTAGTTTAGAATCAAGCAAAAAAGAAGCATTACGCACAAAAACATTTGAAAGAGCAAAAATCGCGGAAAAAACGCAACGATGATAGCAAGGGGTAAAAAGTAATACGATCATAGCATATCGATTCATATTCATTCATCATGCTTTTCATTTCATACTGTATCCTTATCAAAACTTACAGTTTTCATTTATGCACTTAAAAAAAAAACGTATACGCCGTAGTGTACGTTTTTTTTCTACTTACAAGAAATATCTGCTTTCAGAAATGTCAATGGATTTTCAAATAGCCAATCACTTGAATCTATTTTAGCTCTATGAGTCACTAGACTGAGGTCTTATTATACCGAAATTCGACCTCAAAACCATTTGTTGGTTTCTGTCCTCATCGTTTAGAAATTCCATATGATGTTATTATCTCGTCAACCACAGCGCTGAATTGAGATGGGTTTTCAGTAGTAAGATCAGGATAATGAGGACTATGAAATGTGTTTAATTTAGCGAAATCGATTCCTTCATGATTTTCGAAAAATATCCCTTGCTAAAATTTTGGACAGAAATCCTTCGAATGATACATCAAAAGAAAGACCAGGTTGGGCCTAATTCATCAGTATGGCTCACACTTTGATGGCCTTGTAGAAGAAATTATTGGGAAAAAAGATTCTTACTGGCAGACTTTTCGTGATTTCAATTTTTTCGGAGCTGAACGCAGTTAACCTTATTTCGGACCGGAGCTACTAAACACCTCTTCCAGCATCATATCAAAAAAATTTAAATCTTAAAACTGGGTAACTCACCTTCTTTCTTTGATTCTTTAAATGCTGAATTGCTCTCCGTTGCGGATGATAGAGCGAAGCCGGCCTATACAATAGACCCATGAAAAAGCTTACAGACACCATTGCCGCAATGACTTGCAAACCAAGTCTCCAACCCATTTTCCTTGTAAAAGAAAAAAAATCAACATCACCTAAAGAAATTGACGAACAAAAACTCGCATACTCACCCCACACCTTCCTTGAGGATTACTGAAAACAAGGCCAGGCCTACTCCTTCTCCGGACATGGCAACCATTTCCACGAACTGCCTACGTTTTTTGAAATAATTCCCAATCATTATGATCGACGATTCTCGTACCATTGAGACTCCGAGCCCTATTAAGACACCTGCAAATATTTTATGAACTCTCAATCAATATCCCACCCCCATAAGCATCATCATCTTTTTCTTATACCATAACTAAAAGACATCTGACCAAGCTGGGTGGCAAACGATGTGAAAAGAACACCCAATGGCAGCACCAGTCCGCCAATGACAGCCAAAAGCCGGGTTGATTTTTTTCTACAAAAAGCTATTACAACTGGAATAGCTATTGTGGACACAGACCAGCTTAATGCTCCCAACCAATCTGCAATTTCGAATGTTCGTTCAACTTGAAAAAATGTCGATGTGGAATGAAATAGAAGGAAAAAAGAATGAAATTACCTATTTCGCTTTTGTTGCCGAAATGTTGAGTGGCATAGAAGAGGAGCAATCCGTAGGAGAGCTGCAATCCTGAGGTTAGGACGTGGGCTAGAAACGAAAGCCCACAAATAATCCATCCCCAACCGCCGTCCGGATAGAAATGCTGTCGAATTGTGGTAATATCGACGCCAGATCGCCGCAGAGCAGGTATGTTTCTATGAAGCATGTGGAATTCTCGGTCGAGCAAGCCCGCTGGAAATGTTGAGTCCTCGTCATCAGTCAGTCTATTCGCTCGTTCATATCCTGTTTCGGTGTGATGATAAAAAGAAACTTAAGCATAATAATTCAAATATTATTGTTACAAACCTGAATAGCATGTTGTCGGTGGTGGCGGCGGTAGGTCGTTAGGCTTCTGTTCCTCGAACCACTGATCGGAGCGGACTTTGGGGGTCCTGCTGCTGCCGCCGCCGCCAGTGCCAAAACTGCCATGACACTGACACGTAAAGCTATTGCCGTAATAATTATCGAAAACATTGCATAAGGCCGTGATTGATTGGGAGTGCTGATTGGAAAGGTTGCCATTCCCGTAGGGTGGTCTCGACGTTGCTGCTTGTCTCCGCAGATGCGATGTTGGTGGCAGAGGCGGCAATGGCACCGTTGCAGGCAGCACTGTATCTTCAGCGTCCAAATCTAAATGATGCTGATGCTGATCGTAAGAGTTGTAAGAATTGTAGAAATTATTCATGACTGCGGCAGTGCTGCTGTTGGTGGGCTTGTACAACTGACGCAGATCCAAATGGGATAAACTTGGCTTTGTTTCTAGTTTCGTTGACGATTCAATGGAAGACAGCCGAGGACACGACACCCACCAAATGATGGGTCTGTTATTAAAACTACAATGACAACAAATGTATCTACTGGTGGTGAGGGCATTAGCAGCAGCCGGAGCTGATGCAGGAGCAGGAGCTGGAACTGCACCTTCTGAGGTGTGCAACCGGTTTTTCTCGGTTTGACGAAGATCTATACTACTGGAACACTGGTTTTGTCACACTGCATTCGATGGTGTTGGCCAATGGTAAGGTGGTTCGATGCTACAAAAATGTTTGTTGTTGTTGAAATAATTGAAATGTCGAAAACTATCGCTCCCACTACTCGCACAGATGCATTCTCGTCCAATATTCTGATGCTGATGATGATGATGATGATTATAATGAGAATCAAGGTGGTGTTGGTGGTGGGGCTGATAGTTGCAATTGCAATTGCAAGTGCAGTTGTAGTTTGTGTTGCTCTTGCTGTTTTTGTTATTATTATTGTTGGGATGAATTTGCTTCGTCGTCGCTGAGGACTTGGACGTTGGAGCTGTCGTTAGTTGTGGACAACTATAGGATATAGGATTTTCCGGTGTCGGATTGTGCTGAATATGCCTTTGGACAAAGGAACATTCGTTCATCCTTTGTTTGATTGAAAAGTCTATTTTCTCTCTACGGTTGCATGTGCACTTTTCAATCATTTTAATTGACTTTTATTCAAGATTTCCAACTCATTATCTCTAGCGAGAGAATTGTGTATCTGTTAAAAGTGTCAAAAAACGTATTCCAGTTGAGTTGTTTTGTTTATTAAAGTCTGTATCTGTATGTAGGTATGAATGATTGTATATTTCGCATTTACAGTTTGTATTCTCACTCTCACACTCACAAACATAAAGAGGTACGTCCAATTTCATTGATATATGTAAATAAAACGGAATGACATTTTAATAGATGACTTTTCTAATTTTTCGCTTTGGGGAAGTGTGAAGGTTGGAGGAATGATAAATTTGTTCAGACGAGGATTGTTCGAACAGGATGATGTTTGAATGTATCAAGTCTCAAAGGTGAAAAATAAAATTGTGTTTTAATGGATTTTCGAGAACGAATGACATTTTAGGTATCTAGTATTCGGAAGGTATGTAGGTTTCAGGTATTTTGATGTCTCTAGGTTTTTGGTCCTTTGTCTCCAACGAAAAAGAAGTTTATGTGACCAAAAAGTTAAAATGTGCGGTGAACTTCAAGAGCTAGTGGTCAGCACAAGTTTTGCAAGTTTGCATGGCAATTTGAAATGGTATTTTGCAATTTGTGGTTTTTTAAAAGCACTTTAGGAAGGAAGAACATTCCGAAATTATTAGAAGAGCCGTTGGGAAAAAGAAATCTGTTTGAAAAACTAGTTGAGGTTGCCAAAAAGCCAGAGCTAAGCCATCTGCGGGAAATACGACAACATTTTAAAGATGACCTCTTGAATAGTTAAACATGAATATTACCGCAATGCAAACTACTTTTCAATATTAAATTAATCCATATGCTAATTTTGAATTTGGGTAATGAGACCTCGAAATTATAAATCTTCAATTGGTTACTTTTTTTTTAATTTTCTATACGTGATTCATTATGTACCTACTTTTACTGATTTTCACATATCGTTTCCATTCAGTTAGAATCAACTTTGACGATAACGAGTTAAAAATCAAAAGCCATTCAAATCTCTATACTCCTCCACATCGATGAATCTATTTATGACGATAGTAAACTGGATGATGTGCTGTGTCGAGGGTTAGTTACATCAATGTTGTGATGCTTCTGTCGAACAACATTTAATCGCGCTCTAGTGCCTCCCATAAATTACACAGGTGTGGATTTTGTAAGAAAAAATAATTTACAGTCAAAAACACAAAACTATTGAGGGAAATATTCACTTTTGCAATTCGATATAAATTATGTATGTTGGTATTATTTTCAAAAAACAATGAGAAATGATATAAGAGTTCAAAAAACATATGTTTTTCCAAAATATAATCAACTTTTTTGACAGCACCCAGTCCGCTCCTGACTTCCTGTTGGCGTCTGCCAAACGTCAAATGTAAATATGAAAGTGCAGTCAAAGATGGTAATGAGCAAATATATGAAACGATTAATCAGAAAATGGAAAAGTCGAAGTTACCCTTGTGAACTATGTCACTTACCCGAGATTTTAAGGTATTGTATTTATACAAAAACCGTTTTCAATTTCCGTTACCTAACTAGAGTGGTGGGGATATTATCAGTATGTATAGATTTTATGTTTCGAGTTTGATGGCGTTAACAGTTGTTCGTTAAGAAAACACTTCCGACAGTATCAACTTGTTGCCGAGAAGTTCCTCAAATCTTCAGTCAAACTCAGGTGTCAGAATATGTGTAGATACCTTACTCTAATAGAAGATTTTTTTCTAAGGAATAGTTCATGGTGAGAGATCTTATTTCACGATAAATACCAATAATATGGCAGCCGCTATCGCTTGAACACCGATCCGTACCTAGTTTCCTAACAAACATGGAAATTGATGACACAAAGGTCGATTCTTTAAATTTACAGACCGAACGTTCTACAAAAAGTAAATGAAATATTATAATTCGTTTCATATTTAATAGGCTTGAAAAAAATGTCTCGAATGTTTTGAAGGGGAATTAATTCGGATTTTACCCACTACTGAATGGAAGCTAGATGTCAATCAAGTTGGTAGTCTCTCGTTAGTATAACTCGCGTGCTGGTTTTCAGTGAATTTATCAAAACAGTTTTGAAATACATTTGCTGGGAAAAAGGAGCTTTATTTATGCATCTTCTGAATGCACACAACAAAGGATGTATGTGTACCAAAGCTCTGCCTATATTATTCTCATCTTGTAATTGAATTTAGACTCGCCAACGCGCCGCGATGTTGGTTGGCACTGGTGCTGGCTGGATCAAACGGTGTGGAAAATAAAACATCTCTGAATATATATGTAAGGCTATATGGCATGCATGTGAACAATAATCCTTAAGCGCAAAAATATATAAAAAAAAGTCGATGTTATAAATTCTAAATTGCGCCCGAATTATGGACTCTCTATAGGTATATTTTGTTTTTGTAGGTAAGAAAATACCAGTAAATAACACCTAGCCCATTCTTCCTTTCTATTTTTGAACATTTTTTACTTAACTTTGCCTTGTCATATAAAAATGTGGCCTTAAATGAATTTCAGGAACTTAATGTTCTAACGCCCACTTAATGGCTGCACAATTTAAGATTTATCTATTTTTTCATATTAAATTCCAACATGAAATTTTAAACTCTCTAATGTTTGTTCTTCAGATAGATGCTCCTGCTCCTGGTTCCATTAAGAAAAATGAACAATAGCCTTTAAATATACGACAGTATATGGAAAAAGCTAGAAAAAGTAAAGATACAATAGAGGAAATGGGATCGTATAAAAAGTCATACGAAATGGAGAAATGAAGAGGCGCGAAAAAAAAAATAATATTGCCACAAGCCTAACTCCATCGCCATGTATAGATACTTGATTCTTTATCCAAGTACAGGCGCAAAAATGTGGGTCGTTTGTAGGAGGAAGATATAAAAAAAAAATTAGAGGAATCACAGTCTCTATGGGATGAATAGCTATGTGACACAATACTGAAACGAACCTTATGGTTAAGTCCTTTAGTCTTTAGTTACCTGCAGTTGATGTTGAAGCCCTTTGCCATTTTAAGTGGGACACAGGACCTCAGAATGAACGAATTGATTTTTTTCAACTTGTTTTTATTTCGAAATTGAGAAGGCAAGTCCCTGAGCTGTCGTAAAAAAACAATGCAGAAATAAAGTTATTTTTAACGCCAATCGTCAGTTAAAAATAAAGAGTCCCTCAAGAAGATTCTATTAAATGAGGTTGAGCTTTTTAAAGGCTTTAATGTAGACTTTAAAAATTGTCTGCATTTTTAGAGTTTTAGACTTTAGAGTGCTTGGGCTGAAGATAAAAGCAATAATGTCGATATGAAATCACTAAATTAATGTTGAATAATTATGGAAATTAATGCATAACCCAAACTGGCTTGACCGTAGAAGAAAATCTTTTCCAGCCACTTAAAAAGAAACATTTCAAATAATTCTCCAAAAAAACAGATTACGAATGGAAGCACACAGTGTTGAAACTATAAGATTTCCAGATTTCACCTAAATTCTAAATCCCCATAATTTATGCAGAGCTTGCTCGAAATATAGTTAATCGCTTTATCTCTCTCCATATAGAACCCAAAGGATAGATAATGAAAACATTCAAACCCTTTTCAGCCTTGCTTATCGTCAAACTATTAATTTATGAAAAAAGAACACACCAGAAGTGCTGTTGGTTTTGTATTTAAACTACAGAACATTCACATAAACCTTAAGCCATATCCCCGTTAATCATAAAAACCACCCCAATAAAGTTCAAGAAAACAAAAAAATAAAGCAACTTTCTACGCGCCTGTCTCTACATAAAATCCTAAATAGGTACCCTTACCCTTTTATTTATATAAAAATCTATAGATACATATCTACACGGTGCTGTAGCCTGTATAGGATGTAGGTACACTTTTTTCTGTGTTTTGTTTTTGTTCAGGAAGAGAAAAACTTCTGATGAATAAATTTTATCATCCCAACAAAACATAAATTTGCTCGAGATAAATATATACTACTGACGACGACATCAACATCACCATCTATAGAAAATGTATGTATCTTACATTGACTTCACACACCTCAGTTTGGCTTTGAGCATTCAGGTGACAAAAAACATCATTGGTATGTATGTAGCAAGCGCAATATTGCGTTTACAAAGGACATTTAGCATAATTTATTTTTTGCTTATGCGGCTCTGAGATTGTCGAAAAGTTCCGCTCATTAAATTTCTTTCTACTATAAAGCTCTCAACTGACAACAACAGACTGGAACATGAACGAACACTAAAAAACTGAGCCAGTGAACAGGGAGCAGGTACTTTGGTACTTTCTGTTACTTTTAACTTTGGACTTTGCCTCAGCTCGCTGTATAGACGACAACCCGACATCACTAAGCCTCAACCATAACGTATAACTTCCAGGAAAACTCAAATATATACAAAGCAAACTTAAACTTTATCGTCCCGGTTTCATCCATCCTTAATAAAAATAAGCGTTTCCATGCGAATTCCTTCATTATGCGCGCCTCTCTATGTTACAACGGTGCTCACAAAAAAAAAAAAACTATGCAAGTCGAATTTTTATCATTCTCCAGTCCTAGTTCCTGGCTCCGCCACACCAAATGGCACACTAATGAACACTTCAAAAAAATACTTTTTTTTCTATTTCATACAGAATGACCTCGATGTTGCTAATTTTGTAATAACAGAACAAAAAATTTAAAACTAAGAGAAAAAAATTCCAGTGTCGGAAACGGAATGAGTAGGAACGAGTAGGTAATTAAATTTTATTGAATTCAAGGACTCAGCATTTGATTATTCTATTCCGGTGTTCCCAGCTCGAAGCAAAAAAAAAAAGAATTTAAAAGTTGTAGGCGCTTTCATGAGAATGAAAAGTTTTGTTCAAAACTTTCTCGATGCGAAATTAAATTTTCTCAATAATAGAATACCAAGTTTGAAAAACAATATGTGAATGTTTTTTTCTTCGAGAATTAGATATTTATTTCTATAAAAAGAGGTAAGAGGTGATGTCTGGTCCTCACTGCCTAAATGGAAATTTAAAACGAGGATTTAACCAAGAACTGCAGGGGTTGTGCATTGGCATAATTCCTTCTTATCCAACTTGAAAGGTGGAAGAGGAGCTCCACCAGCATAGTGAAATTGGAGATATCGAGCAAAGAACCAAGTTAGCAAAATTAATAAATAAATGACCAAGTCGCTGATGATGAATTTTTATACATATAATGAACACATGCTTTTGCAACTGTAGGTTACGTATGAAATTAAGTAAATTTGAACATAGAAGAGAGAGTAGTATCCCAAAAATATTAAAAAAAGTGTACAAAGATTCCGGAGGGCATGAATAATGAATAGCACCTTATTAAATCGAAATATTTTCCGTGAGACAAGACCTAATTGTTTTAAAAAATAACCAAGAGTGAGACTGGTAACACTGCAATAAGAAGGTGCCTAACGACTCACCGGACCTTTGCGATAGTCAAGTTCAAAAGTATGCCTAACGAAGATCATTGCAAAATTTCAACAACATTAACAAAATGAGAAAAAAAAATCCATAAATCAACATGAGGTAACAAAACGACGACCGACACGAAGTCCGCCATCAGAAAAATAAAAACGAAACGTAACACTTAAAAAATGGCATTAGTACATAGTCCGCAAGGCACGAAGAAGATGAAATAAATGTTAAAGAGGCACTATAAAATGTGAAAGTACGCATTAGCATCCACTTTGATGGGACAAAAGCACACTTAGGTGGGTATAATTATTACAGCAACAACAACCGTCCCATGAAGGTTATTCCGAGTCTATTTCCATCCATTTGAATGACCTTGAAACGAATTGTACTCACAATGAAAGAAGAAAAAACATCTCAGAAAAATAAAATAAGAAAAATATACCTTAACCGCACAGTAGATTCAAACACAGCTACAATGTCACAATAAGGAGTCTCAATTAAGTGTCCTTAATACTTTAATCCGTCTCTGTAAAACGAGCTCTCTATTTTGCAAGTAATCGATTTTTGTGTACTCTGCTCTGTACAAACCCATTACATTATTACAACAATAACTTAGGTGCCTCCTACTCAACTATGGCCTTCTCGTTTTCATCTCTTCATTATTTGATATTTCTTTTTGCATTTTTTTCGTTTTTACATCTTAAGAAAATGCAGCGTCAGCAAGAAAAAATTATAATCAGAGAAAAACCATTTTAACGCACAAGACCTAGATTCAAGAAACATAGCCATCACCACCAACTTTTCGCCCGCCAGCGAGCGCCAGAGACGAAGACAGAGCAAGAACCACCATTAAAAATGTGAATAATGGTGCGATCCAATTTTCTGTGACATAAAGTAGAGAATTTTATGAGTTTTGGATGAACGATGAAGGCGAACGGAAAGCGGACGGACAGACGGCCAATGCCATCGTTTCTTCTACCGCGCTACCGCAAAAATATTGTAATTAGGCCAATTGCAACTGAATAGAGATACAGCTGTATATTTTCATTAAAGTAGGTACTCGTTCATAGATAACCAAAAGAACAAAGTAGAAAAGAGCTCATTTAAGGATAACTGTTTCACTTTCAATATAAAATGTTATCAGCTATTACAAGGACATATCCTAGATTTAGGAACTTTTATCTACATTTTAGTACATATCGATAAGCCAACGACCTTCTGCCGCCGCCGCCACATTCCCTTTCCAATATTAGTTTCCTTTGAAGGAATCTTATGCTATTGTCCTTTCGAGAATGAGCTAATCTATTTACGAGAAAACGACTTCGACATCGACATAAATATGTATGTAGTTATCGACAGCTACACATTGACGACGACGACGTTCTACATAACTGGGACTAAATTACGTTGAAAAATACCTAGGAGCAACGATGACAGTTCGCCTATTGATGTCAATTACGGTTTTGAGTGTTTCCATTGAAAAAATATAATAAAAAATGTGTAAAATAAAAAATAAAGAAAAAGTCGACACACACACAGTCGTGTGACCTCCTTGCTTTGTTATACTTGCTGCTCGTAGCTAGCGATTAAGTGCGCCAGGATTGTCAGCCATATCTGGCTTACAGTGGGGTAGGATGTAGTTGGACTTACGAGCCAAGAGATGTTCCTTTGATTCATTTTCAGAGTGTGGAGAAGAACACCAAATCAAACACATAAGACTTAGAGAGATAGAAAAAGACATTCAAAGGTCAAAGATCCTAATGTCAAAGCAATCTTCATGGTTTTTAGGAATATCGTGCATTGCACTAGATACAATCAATCAAGATATGTAGAATTTCTTTAGAGCCACTTGTCTCAAGTGCAATCCTCAATTCTTAAACGATGACAATATTCAAATCTTAACCTCGTGAGCTCATTTCGAGAATGCTTGCCTTCCGCGGAATACGGAGACTCAATTCATCCCACTGTAAAGCCACCAATGGGAATGTACGTTCTCAACATTCCACCAACCAAAACAATGACTAAATATCTATTTAAGCGGCTATTATCAGAGAGATGTGCGAAGCTCTCTAATGATCTTGACAAGGAATGCCCATTAATTCTGTATATCTCTGTGTCCAACAAGCTGAAGGCGCCTTTTGTCAGAGACTTGGTATAGCTTCCTTATTTCTATTCAGTTTTTCTTTTTTTGTGCTTTAAATTAATAACGCATTGTGCCCAATTTTCTTCATGCGAAGCATCTCCACTTATCGAATGCGAGTCACAGTGGTGTACAAGAGGCACGAGGCCGAGAGGCAGGCAATGGCAGTCGGTTTGGTTGTCAACATAGTCAAGAATGTTTCACGAGTCCATTGGGGTTTTCTAGAGCGTAAAGACTTCACAGTAACCGCTCTTGACGACGACAAATTTCACAAAAAAAAAAAAAAAAACACGAAAAAAAAAGTAAAAAGGCAAACTGAAGTTTTGGGGAACTGAGGCGAGCGGGTGGTCGGTTAGAGCATGTGGGGGCTGCCAGGATGTTTGTTTTGTGGTTTTACACGAACGATAAACAAACCGAAATTACGTGCCGACATCATCATCCAGATCCAGACCATTTTTACACCGACCGACCGAAATCTAGAGAGTGAGAGATTGCGGTTTGCTGCAGAAATTAATTAAAATTTCATACATACTGCATTCGAATAAGTACCAACGTAGACACACAACACTGGAAGAGGTATATGCTCCTTTGGAAGCCATCCACTCAGCACAACAGTCACCATAGTGCAAAATTAAATTACACAAAAAAAAATAAGTACCCATCCACTGCCAACAAAAAAGTCAAACAAGGACGAAAAAATACATACATTCCTACTGCCAAAAAAAAAGAAAAACAATTCCTTAAGCAGGTGAATAAACACATACCAAGCAAATACTAGTCGTCAAGTTAAATATGCATCCCCCGAAACGAAAGTAATTCTCCGCAGATACATCACCACTCCATATCAACGAAAACGAATGCCGCGCGCTCATTCACCCTATTATATCTCCTCCGACCGATGGCGATGAAGACGATGATGATGGAACAAGGACGCAAATACCATTTTTAACTCTCGGGTCAATAAATTCTGTTTCGCTATGTCTACACACACGCACACTCTAGGCACACACACAAACGCACAATTTACACTGCGAATTTCCAAATTGTATTATGACAAACAGTGTATTCGCAACAGAAAGGAAACAACCAAATATATACACTTCTCTTGATACAATTTATTTTTATTGTTATAACGATAACAATAACACTTTCTATTATTTATTCAATTGCCTGGGATTTTGATAGGTCTTGTGGCTCAATATTCTGCAGCTTCTCGCATCAGCAGCACACTTTACACAATTTACACGATTTACACGACAGAAACCGAAATCGAGTATCGACGATGATTTGGATTTCGAATCGGCAAGGAAATGGCTCCAATATGACGGACGGGGGGCGCACGACCGACACACGACCGACCAACCGACCGACCGACCGACCGACCGACAACGACTAGGTTCACGAAGACAAACGTTCGAGCGCGACCAAAATGCAGATGGGTACAAATCCACTCTTTCGAATCGAATCCAATCGAATTGAATTGAATCCGTATCGTTTCTTCGTCGAACGTCGTCGACTCGTATGTTGTGTCTAGGCAAAAAGTCAGCGCGTATTGATTCGATTTGTGTTTGTGATTTTCTCTCTATCAAGCGCAATGCTGCTGCTGATGTACATAGATGATGATGGTGATGATGATGATGATGACGATGGTGATAGCACAGCACTGCTCAGCAGTCGTTTAGCTTCGACAAAGTGTGTACGGAATTCACCCCATCACTAGTGTATCTTTTAATTAAGGTCACGACAAGTATATCTTCCATTAGCTAGTTGCTTTTTTTTACTTTATGTTTCTATAATTTATCTATAAATTTTTTTCCTCTGCCCGGACTTTCTCAAACCCTGGGAAGCTTGCTGCTTTTACAAATAACCAGTCCAGAGAACAAAGATATACAAATTTGCAGGAGCACTTTAAAATATTACAAAAAAAAAATAAAAAATAGCAAAGGAAAATACCGGAAAAGTTGTTGGAAAACCTCACGCACTTTAATTTTGCTCTCGGTATTGTGTGGGTTCGTGGAGAGTATGATTAAGGATGTACCTGCTCACAGAGCCCAGGTTGCGGAAACAATAAAGGTATCCTCGCAAAAGACCCCGAAAAATCCACCACCGAATGCCGAGCGAGCGAGCACCGACTTTGAACAAATTTATTGCGGACTGGCACGACGAAAAAATTTCAAGAAAAATAAACAACACCAAAAAAACACAAAATCCCACTAGGTATACTTATGCGACTATGGCTCTGGCTTCACAAAGAAAAAACGTATGCTTGTAAAGTGTTCAAGTTGTTGAAGTTCCGCGCCACACACTACACCCGCCGCAGAGAGGAGCAAGACTCTCCGCCACCACACACGCCGCAAAACTTACAGAGACAAATTTTAGCATCGAAACAATTTTTCAATAGACGAAGATTTCTGGAGCAAAAGCAAAACATTGCAACGACACAACGACGACCTAGGTATCCATTCCACAAGTCCACTCGCTGCGCTGGCTGGCTGAATGGTTGCTTTTTTTAGATAGACATCCATCTCGCTGCCACATTCACAGGCACACATTTGTCGAAGCAACAACAACAAGAGCAACAGCAGAGTCAACTCCGTCTCCGGCACAAAGCTGTGTGTGAAAGTTCTTTCTCTTTTCGGGCATGCGAACTACGGACAGATTTTGTAATTTCTCCATTTGAATCTCTTGCGGTTGGCTGCTCCAATCCTCAACAGCCATCATCACCTGCTGCTGCACTGCTAGCTGGTTTGTCGGAAACCTGGTTGCCATTGTACGTTTTTATATGGGATATTCTCTTTATGAAAAGTTCACGCGAAAATTGTTCGTGAAAGGAAAAATTAATAGGTTGCACAAATTTAAACAAAAAGCTCTTTGGGATGAATAGTTCATTTTCTCAAAAAAGTTGAGTAAGAAACAGCAACATATTTCTAATAAAAGGTTGTATCTGGCAACCGTTTTTGTATCTCTTCACGGTACAGCTTTTCTTTCGTTGCCGTAGCCGTCTATATTGAACGGCCGTCTCACGTGGTGCTCAATAGAGCTCACAAATAGTGTGTAGGTAGTTAGGTACCTTCTTGTGGTCCAAAAGCTACTTCGTTATACAAAAATTTGCTTCAAGCGCTCAAACTTAACGAGTGGGTGAGGGAAGCAAGAAACGAGCTGAGTGCAGAATAGCAAGACTATGGTATAGAGATTGTGTGGCAAAGCCAAACCAAACAAAAGAGGGAGACACATTCAATATAAATTTCTATGATTTAGCCTCCGGGCAATGGAATTTTATTTTCTCATATAACTCTGAATCGCTGGCTCTTATTTATCTTCGTTCTTTTACTTGATAGCAACAATATAAACTTTAACGCCATAAGCCTAATGCAATTAGGTGCAAAACTTCCACTTGAATTCTCTTATTTTTCATTTCATCATTTCATGTAAAATTCAAAATTTATCCATATGTTGCGGTGGTCCACTGGAGAGCTGTAAGGACTGCTCGAGGTAGTCGCCCTCGTTCCTGGGATTACACTCTGAGTTCGTTAGTTTTTTTTTTTTTTTTGACCGACTTTCCGTATGTCTTCGAATTACATTCACGTTCTTTAATTGTTTTAGAAAAGTTCCTCCCTCGCTTTGTTGCAACGAAACTAAACAACGAAACGATGATGATGCACATATTGTATAGAGCCAGCTAGAGATGATGTTGATGGGGGTGGAATGATTTTCTTGTCTATATCTCTCATCCTTTGTTGGAGCTCGAGCCCGTCCTGCCACTGGCACCCTTTCCTTATATCCTATGTGAAACTTATAGTGGCCTATTTTGTTGGAACAATATTTTCCGGAACAAAAACATTCCCAAATAGAGACGTTCGTCGTCGTCATGGTGCTTGAGGTCTCTACAACAATATCAGCATGTCATATCTACTAACAACCATATATGCAGCAGCAACAAAAAAGGATGAATGCAATCAAGGACGACAACGCTAGCGATAGTTATATATTTTTTGTACAAAGCCAACGACGACGTGTTAGTAGTACGTGTCCTATTCTACAAGTAAATTAAAGTTTCCAGAAGAACAATGTCCATTTGAATACGCTCCAAGCTTCAAGTTACTTTAGAGGTAGAGTTAGCTGGTTGGGCTGCTGAAACTGATGAGGACATGACTATGATGATAAGGGTGGTGTTATAATGGGTTGTTCCTGAAATCACGTGAAGGCTCTTAATGGTGAGAAGAGAACTAATGCACTTAGAGCTTCATCTGCGATGTGTGGTTGCGTATAATTAGAATTTCGAAAAGCGTATACGAAGTGACTGTAAATCGCTTGAGGCCAACTTCATGTGGCACCCTACGTGGCTTACCATCAAGTATTGGCGTGGTGCTTAAGACCATCGCCAAACCGAACCAACTCAACTACTGATATCATAAAATGTCAATTGTCATGCTGTGTGTAGCGTCACTGTGTTCGTGTTGGTTCAACATAGTTCGCACAACCTCCAAAGGAATCATTCCATCCCGGACAAGGATTGTGCTGGCACAGTGTGTAGGTACATATATAGAGGGCATAGAGTCGACCTATCATCGCTCGACGACCGACCGACGCTACGAGCGAATGTTTGTTTTAAAAGTGCTCAACCGAGACATGAATACATGAAGGAAAGCACATCATGAAGATAGATAGATTTTCAAATGAAACATCTGGAGAACGTTATTGGCATCGGGCACACATCACAGTGTGCATTAATTAAAGTTCGTCCTCGATTTATAAGGAAAACGGGAACCGAATTTGGGTATAGGTTTTTGGATGGCATACGATATTTATGTTGATAAGGAAAACGCAGATGCTGCCATGAAACCGAACGACCAAATGCCCGACATGGGCCCAAATATTCCGCAGTCAATGTTGATTTTGAAAATCTTGGAATGAGACCTTTTTTGGAGGGTAAGGTGCGGTAAGGTTAATGTTGACCGAATAGTTGGTCACTTATAAGGAAGGATCTTGGAATATCATCAATGCATAACCATGAATGTTAATGGCTTGATGATGATAGCTACGGGGACATGAATTCCTCATCTATAAACAGTTTCAAGTGCCCTTCTCTTCTGAAGTTTGCCTAAGAACACTTCAGGTCAACATCGACTAGGACAATGGCGATGATATTTTGGAAACAAATTGAGTTAAATTGGTCATAAGATTTGGTTTGTCTAGCTTCTTTTGGTCACTGTTCAAATTTGTGTGTGTTTGAAAATGAGAGACTTGTTTGTATTCCAAAAATTTAAGCAACGTTTTCATTTCGAAATGTGTCATCGCAACAAGATCCTTCACTCTTCAATGGGAAGGTTGCAAACAAGAAGAAGATTTGATTTAAAGTCTCAAAGGGTCATTATAGGACATTAGAGGCAAATTGTGTTTGGAAAATCAGTTCAGGTTTTTCGTTTAATACCATAGACCATCGCCTCGAGTGTGCAATTGATATTATGCTACGGTTGAGAACCGTTCGTCTTTTCACAGGTTTTGAAAGTTATGGGGCCCATAACCCGCTACAATTTGTGGTTCCTTGTTGTCAGAAAGGAAGGATGCAAGCAAACTTTGTTTGAAAATTTAATTGTCTCAAACTTTGCATCACTTTACAATAAAATTAGAAAAAAAAACTTTCTTTCAAAATGAGAAGAGATAAGACATAATTGAAGAAAACATTTTTTTTTTCGGGGTTGAAACTGGAAACTTTACGCATTGCTCAAATGTGGGAGGCAATATTCTAAACAACTTTTTTTGGCACAGTAAATAGAAATCAGGACATACATAACCAGCACGGGGAAGTGGAAGGATGAATAAACAGCAAGATGTTCGTTTTGAAAGTATTTCAAGAAATGTTTGAGAAGAACTTTACGATTGCTTTGTTTATCTTCTTTTGTGAATTCTTGAGCGTACGATGACTTTCAGTGAATGGAAAGATATATGAATTGTCTTTGATGAATTGTTAAAGCTTTAAGGAACATGAAATTATATCAATGGGCCATGTAAACAACGACAAGTTCTGAGGAGGAAGACTTGAAAGTTCCAACATCGTGGAGACAATTAACCGAATCGTGGTGGAAATACGATGCAAATCAGAGTTAATTATCAGCAGCGTTATCTCTTAACTCCCTTCCCTTCGAAGAAGATTTACACACTTCAAATTTTCGAAATTTTTTGAAATCTACTTCACTCAGAAAAAACCTTCCTTCGATTCTTGATTTATAACTTTACAACCGAGTAGCTGAAAGTATTCGCTGATAGAGCACTTGTAAGCCCTTATTTTGACGTACAATTGTATGGCTATTGCCGAGTAAAATTTTGAGTACTGTCCATTTGAAATTGCGCGAAAATGTTTGAGAATAATAATTATTATTATAATTATTATTCTAACCAAAGTCTCGGTTGCCAAGTCTTTAAAAAAAAATCATTTCGATGAAAAGAGTACGACCAGACCTTTCTTTTGATGTGTATCATTCGATTGGTTTTCAATTGGTCCAAAATTTTGGTAAGGGGTTAACCCACGAATTTTGTTTTTTTTGAAAATCGTGACGAAATCGATTTCGCTCAATTCTACATATTTCATAGTTTCTCTCATAGGAATCTCTGCTGGTTTAGACATGAGTCTTCTGGTCTGACAATCTTTCGGCTATCTGCCCTACAGATAGCGCTTTAATAGTGCATTTTTGTAATAAGTCAACTTTTGAACTATATTTTGCAGTACCATTTTATTAGGTGATTGAAAACTATGATCGAAAATTGTGTAGTGAATTTACTAACCTTGGGAAAACGACAACCTCAATTTCTTCGTAGGTCCCTACGTTAGCGGCAAAAATTCGTTTTTGTGAAAAATTCAACATTTCGATTTTTCGCCACCGATTGCAACGCCATCTATTGGGCGATAGTGGAAGTAAATGACGAGAATGGTCCGATTGCAAAATTGAATTCGCTAGTGTACCGAAAAATTTTGAAATTCGTAGTTCCAACTTTTTCCGCATAGGTGGCGCTAGTAGCACCAAACAGCATTTTTGCCAAACGTTATTTTATTTAACAAATTGAATATTTTTTTTGTACTTATATCTTTTCCTGATTCTTTGTTTGTCCTTAAAAGGACACTAAGTTCTTTAAAGCAGGATATCCTAAACCTTCCTCCCCTTTATCACAATTAAGGAACCAGCAACCAGCTCTACCATCATGGTACCTCTTTGACCCTGTGTAACTCCTTAAGTATATGGCCCTAGCCGCTGAAATTTGAACAACACGTGCGTACGTTCATATCTCACAATGGGTTAAATTATCGAAAACATTCATATACAGAATTCTGCACAGTCTGAATTCAACCGAAAAAATCATCATGGCGCCCCTGTACCAATGTACTGCAGTCTTTGTATATGAATCTACAACACTAACTAACCACTTACAGTTTAAATGTTTTTATTTAAAGGATCCCGCAACTGGAACTTGAAGTAGGAGAAATTGAGTTTGGTGAATGTGAATTTGAGTGAAAAGGAATTGAGTTGGCAATATAAATTTTGCCAGAGATATTCTTCAGTTGATTCACACAAGCTACCAGGAGTTTTAGCAGGTATGCGATTCAGAGCTATGTTTTTTTCCTGATAGTTGTAATAATTGTAACTGTTTTCGAAATTATTTATATCGAGTTTAGCAGAAATAAGTTCAAAAATCATTGTCGAATTGAGGCGCAAGAACAGATTTTAGCCATCAAAATTAAGAAATTTTCAGCTAAAACACTAGGCGACCAGGAATTTAAGCAGGTATACCTGTTTCTGATTTTGTCATTTTTTTTTTCATTTCTCAGGTCTTTTGATTGTGGGCAAAGTTTATATGCAGCCTGCTGCGCCTTGAAGCAACTATACCTTTTGAAATTATATGAATTTTACTTTGCCTGCCTGAAGGATAACTTGCAAAGGTATTTTATGCGTTTTTGGTATCACTCAATTCCCTTTGACTCAATTCATATTCACCAATCTCAATTTCTCCCTACTTCCAGTTCCAGTTGCGGATCCTTTCCAATAAAAAATGAAGGAGTGTTAGTGGTTAGTTAGTTTTTATTTAAAAACTAATTTAAATCCCTACACAATCACCTATAGATGGCACTGCAATCGTCAACCTTTTTTTCAAATTAATTAATACAGCTCAAACTTTAACAGTTTAAAAAAATTACGAACAATAAAAACACAGTTTTGTTCGATATAAATATGAAGAATTTTTATTTCATTAAATATTCGCTTTATGTTTAAAAATTATTGACAATTGATTAACCTATTAAAAATAAATTTATTAACTTGTTTTATTTCTCAATATTTTGTATATGTAATATGCATTTAATGGGATGATAAATAATGTAACTTAACCTCATAACAGTATTTTAAGCTGATATTTTTTGTTTTCTGGATTATTTTTAAAAAATTGCTATCTAGAAACAGAGTGTCATGTATCGTTTCACAATCATTGATATTATGTTAATACTTGAGCTTTGTAATTTTAAGTGTAATCAATCATAAGCAATATTTATTTTATTTTTTATCTTTATTATTTTTAATATTAAGTTTAAGTGTAAAGTAGTAAAATAATATCTGCTTAAGAAACAGGAAAGACTTTGAGTTGCTTATTATTTTCCATTAATAATAGTTAATAATTTTATGAAATCTTTGAAATCGATACATTTAGTTGGTATTTTCTATTGGAAACTTAAACAAACAAATTATGTAGTTTATGTACAAACCCGTTGTGAGCTTATGTTTTCTTGGACCTAATCACGAACTTTTATGTAAATCCTAAATATATAGAATAAATAAGAACAACTGGAAAATTGAAATTGATAACAGAGATGCATTTCATGTAACCAAAACTACATCTATAGCAGAAGTTGTATCATTGAAATATTAAAGTTATTAGGTGTACACTTATATTAACAATTATTTACAAAAAAAAAAATCAAATAAAACGAGAAGAATTAAAAATAAATCCAAAAAAAAAGCCTCAGTATTTCTGACTAAATTTTCATCCAATAATAGTCCTATGTTTTTCAAATGTATCCAACTCTGAAATTTTGGTCACCACTTAAGAACTAGGAACTAATTTAAATTTATAATTAATATATATTTGTTTTTTTTTTTTATATATATATACTTTTTTTGCTGGTTTTAAATTTAATGTAAATTTAGATTTATAAATTTTTATACATATATGTATATAATATGAATATGGTTAAGGATATGTAAGTAGGCTTTGTTAAAATATCATTTTCTTAATGTTCGTATGAATTGTGTGTGAGAATGTTGTTTTACAGAAGATATTATTTCTATCAATTCGTATAGTTTATTATTAAGTTTTTTTTTTTATTAATTTAATACGAGTATGCTGGTTAATAAAAATGCAGTAGCAAAGGAAAACTATAGCTTATAATAAAATTTGTGTTGTTTTGTTGATAAATTAAGAAAAAAAAGCATTCAAAATATTGCACAGCAACATTTTGGAGGCTTCGTTGCTACATATACATAAATACATAATAATTTAAATAAATTAAAGAAAGTTCTTTTTAGTTGAGTTGTCGAGCGGATTCCGAACTCCGTCTTTATCTTTTGCTGTAATCGGTGGACCCTTGGATTCGAAAATTGGTTTACTCATTGCTAGGGCTGGATTAAGATCTAACATGGTTCTTGGACTCATAGCCACAATACTGGCACCAATTGGACCTGTTTTTTTTTTTTTTTTAAGAAAATAAAATAGTTTTTATTAAATAAAGTGCTATTTTTATATATTTAAGAAACTGGGATATTTTTTTTTTAAATTTAAATACTGAACGCATGCAAAGAACCCAAAACTTAAAATTTTGTGCAACAGTGTTTTGCTACAAGGCAGTTAGAAAAGTGCTTCTTGAACTCAGGTATGAAACATGCATTTTTTGAGACTGGCTGTATAAGAAGATAGAATTTCGAAAAATTATCCTTTTTTATTCAAATGAAAAAGGGGTATAAGTATTTTCAGCAAATCTGGCAACACAATCTATATGCAACTAACTATGGGTTATGGGGTTAAATGTACATTTTGGGTTGTTTATGGAAATGTGAACAAAATGAATTCTTAAAAATAATGTATTGTTCATAAATCTTAAATGTAAATTTATACATTTTTAAGACTCCCTATATTATAGTGTGTTTCCAGCATGAAGTGTTTTTGTTAAGGTTTTAGTCGAAACTGAACGCCATATCTGAAATAAAAGTTTTAAACGAAACACCACTGTAAACAAGTTTTTTTTTTTTTGTAAAGTGAAACGTTGGTTAGTTGCTAGCTACTTTAAGGGGTTTCTTTAACACATATTTAAGGATTTGAAAAATCAATAATTTTTTTTTTCTTTTTTTAAAGACTTAAATCTAAATATTTAGGTACCTTGGTATTGAAAAATTTATTTAAAAAAATATATAATTTTGCTATGCAAAAAATCCCCTAAAAAAATCAAACTAAATAAAATCAAAACTTGTGGAACATTTCAGAGAAAGTGCATTTCCAAAATTGTTTGAAAATGACAATTTTGTTTTCGTGGAACATCAAAACAGAGTCATGTTTATATCACAACTGAAATATGTAATATTTATTACTCGCATAAATCCATGTTGTGAGAAGCTATGAATTCGTTAAAATTGAATAACTCTATAAAAGTTCGCAAAAGAAAAGAGCTCAATTAAGAGTCTTAAAAACTGTGTATTAAGCTACTTTGTTGAAGTTACACAAAAACCCTCACATTGAAAATAGGTAAAGTAAATAAAGGAGCTACATTTGAATGCATATTTCATTCCTCAGAATCGAGATATAAGACTGTTAGTGTTTTTTAAGACATAAGTAGGTATCTTCAAACAAAAAATTTGTAATAAAAAAAAAAGAAATTAAAAGAAAGCAAACAACCTCTTTCATTCAATGCCAATTACACTTACACACATATCTTTTTGCTGGGCGATAAAAATCAAACCAGCTTTTATGTTAACGATTATTTTGTTAACAGTTTACAGACAACAACACGGAAACAGATACAAAAGTTAACACACACATAAATAAAACTTAACACACAACATTTAAAAGCTGATGAATTCAGAAAGAGATTTATATTAAATTAAGATACATGAACAAAAAGGCAAAAGGTTAAAAGCTCTGCATTTTGCAGAAATCACATAAATATTTTACGTACGATGGACGCGCGGCTGTCCGATTTTGTGAGATCTCCTAACAAGTGGCCGTTATACAAAATATGCTACAACTAACGGTTTAAGTGAAACAAGATGGTTATATGGGGGAAGCATAAGGAGTTATGGCCATCCGTTGTTTTTTTTTTTTTTTTATAAATTCATTGTGGCTTTTTTTGTGAGGATGCTAAGGTACTAATTTTTGTAATTTGGATAACTGCAGCAGCGGCGACGGCGGTGACGACAAGAGCGCTGTGTGTCCTACTTTCAAAGAAGCCGACCCATCTTGCCATCTTTTGAGTTTTTGCCAATCATAGCCAAATATTCATCTGATAAATACCAAAAGAATGAGAGAGAAAAAGCAAACAATACTATCCAATAAGAGGTAATTAACTTGATGTCTTCTGTCTAGGATTGGCATAACCCTGGATGTAATCATGATGATGGTGGTGTCGGTGTTGTGGTTAGGGTAGTGGTGTGTAGCGTGTACTGTGGTTAGTGTTGTTAATAGAACAATATTGTGAGATTATTTATATGTTTAAGAGCTACAATCAAAAAATTAAATAATAACAATATATTTTAGCCGCAATAGAAGCTTTGAAGCATTTTATGGAGACACTCAAAAAGCAAAGGGATGTTTGAAATTTGGCGTAAGAGCGAGCGAAAAATGGTGTTCCTAGATTTAAGTTACTTTCTTGAATAGCAAACGCGTGAAATATTTGTGTTCGGGAGAAATGAAGCAAGAAGCTCTAAGGCCCGTGTATCAAGTGTTCATTTTTCATATTTTCAATATTGTAGAACCGCATTTTTTAATGTTTGGCATTTGGCTTAAAGCTTTTAAAGGTACATAGTACATATTTACACTTTTGTATGATTTTTTTAAATTTATTTTTGTATAAATGTGTAAATAATATATTTATGTAGGTGAAGCAAAGTGATATACATACCTGACTTTGGACTAACTAAATCTTTTGTTTTATTATTCATCCTTCGGGGTCCTGTGCCACCAGAGCCCATTGGTGGTCCAGAGCCTGGAGTTCCACAACCGCTCGGCGCTCCCGGTTGACCTGTGTGATGATTGGAATAGAAAAGCCAGAATCACAAAGCGTTCAGTTCAGAAGTATTTAAGCTTCTGAACTTGAATTTTCCTAATGGAGATTTATGTGTGAATGTAATCATTCATGACCTTGTACCTTTAGGCAGGAGAGTCTAATCTATAGAAATAATTCTTTCAGATAAACTAGAAGAAGAGGAGAGAGGGTACTTGTTGTTTTTTGGCCTTAATTCCTTCTCTCAACTCCTTTCAAGTCGCACTGAAATTCCAAACGACTTGATGTAGGTACAAACAGACTCACTTTTGACAACTGGGCAGATTAAAGCCTTTAAGGCGTCATCTAACTGAGATCAAAATCGCTGCCAAAAACTAAACTTAATAATACATTGTTTAAGGTTACCAACATGATATATTCGTCTTTTGGAACCATGAGCAATATTACGTGAAAATTAGGCGAAGCAGCAGTAGCGCAGCGCGAGCACGGGCCTGCTAGTTACCAAGCGTTTGTTGAGCATTATATTTATTTACATCAAATATTACTTTGGTAATTTATTTTGCACGATTTACATTTTGTTTTACACAAATATGTACAATCATTTCTATCACTAAGTGTGGTTTGTGTTTATAACATATACAATAATCATGTGGAGCACTCACCTGGAAGCCTTGGTTGTTGTCTAGGCTGCTCGACTGGAAGTACTCGTCGGCGTTTCTTAGGCAGCTTTGCTCGAGCTTGTGTGTGCGAGTAATACATTGCAAAATTACTTACTATGACCGGAACTGGCAGTGCAATCGTAAGTACACCGGCCAATGCACACAAAGCACCAACAAACATTCCGATGTAGGTTTTAGGAGCCATATCGCCATAGCCGACCGTGGTCATCGTTACCAGGGCCCACCATAATCCCAACGGTATACTATTGAAATCGTTATGCGGGTTTGTCTGTATCCTCTCTGCATAATAAACTAAACTAGCAAATATGACGATGCCTAATACTAAAAAGAACACCAGCAGCGTCAGCTCTTTGGCCGATGCCCGAAATGTCTGTATTAGAATTTTCAGCCCCGACGAATGACGCGTCAGTTTGAACAACCGCATTATTCTAATTATAGAGAAGAATTCTAGAATGTCAGCATTCTCAAGATGTGACGCAAATGTCTGAAGCACTAAATCAATATAAAAGCTAAGCGTTGCAATGTAATCTATGATGTTAACAGATGACTTAATGAATTCACATTTATTTGGTGATGAAATGAATCTAACCTATAAAATTGGAAAAAGGAATTTACAAAGGAGAGGTCACAAAAAATCAATCAAATTTAGTACAGTAATTGCAGGTACGGTACTGAATGAACTTACCAGAATCTCAAATGTAAACCAAGCATTGCAGACGCATTCTATGTAGAAGAATGCAATGTGGGCATTCGTTGTGGTTTTATCGAGGACCCAGGCTAAGCTTCCATTTGCTGTTCGAACGGTTATGTTTTTGATAACAGGCACCCGCATGTCAGGGTGGGTCTTAAGGCAAAACGATAAAATTGAAATACATATGAAGAACACTGATACAACACCAATTATCTAAAAACGAAAAACAAAACTATTTACAGGAAGTTCCTTTTCAAATTGAGAAATGTTCACCTTAGCTGCATTAGAACTATAGGGCTCGTCAAATAGTGACCAGATGCGAGGTTTCATTTCTTGCCACCAGGAGAGTGTCCCCTTAAAGTAGTCCTCTTCGAAACCAAATTTTCGAGCCAGTTCCTCTTCGGAAGGTTTTTCTGTATCCAAATCCAGTCTGTCCAATACTGCTAATGTTTCTTGCGTATCACGATGCTATACAAATGGTCAGTCAAATGGGTTCGGTTATAAGACAATGTATGTTTACCTGAGTATAAGTCATCCAACAACATGGCTCAACCTGATTTGAATCCAGGCCCCAGAATTCCAATTCCTCCTCGAACAGAGGACCGCAAACATCAGTTGGATAGTGAAGCTTCCCAGTCCTAAAACAAAGAAGTGTTTAAAGACACAATGCTTTGATGCAAAAAAAACCCATACCTATAATAATTCAATACTTGGGCAAATACTCCTGGATGCCGATCAAAGAAATATTCATTCAATATAGGATCGTAGTTGGCCAAAGCTTCTGTGAGTCTAGACAGCCGGGTGGCGGGAATCTTTTTTAGGGTCGCTTTATAGGTTTCATGTCGGATTCCACCCACGTTGAGAACAACGCGGTTTTCGGAATCCATGTTAATAAGATTCATTGCTAGATAATTGTCAAAAAAAATCAAAGAAATCCATATTAAGAGAAGTAGCTTCCTTTTGATAATCAATATGATACACGTACTACGGGTCATACCTTGCAACGCCTTTTCGTTTCACTTCAAAATACTGAACGAAAAAAGTTGTTTTCATCAACATTCAACAGTTATAACAAATTACATAAATGAATTAATGTAATTCGCTGATTGTTTACTCTTATCTTGGAAACATTGTGTAGATTCAATTTTGTGGATCTGCAGAATATAAAAATCAAAAATATTAAGTTTGGAAAATTTGTATTCAAAGAGTTTTTAAATTATTTATTTGTACTTTGGTTGGAACCAGTTAGCAAGGTGAAAGAAATGTTGGTCAAAAGAAATTCTACGTCTAGGACAATTTTATAAAAGGTACGGATAGGAGCAGAAGCAACAAATGTTCTTAGACAATTAGGCAAATGGATCATTGACTTTGACTAAATATCCCTGGCAGATTCTTGTCGGTTTTGTCTTGTTAAGTAAGCGAGTAAGTATTGGACAAATTGGCGCACGAAACAGTGAAATAATGACAACCTCTCACGTTATCACACAGCCTTTCAAGAATTCGTTTTAATTTAACTAATATATCAAATATCGAAAGGAAAGTCTAAACATTCTGAAGCCATGATTGCTGACAGTTACTTGAAATATACAAATGTGAATAACACGCCAAATGCTTGCGCTGGAGTATCATTCTCGACACCACACGTCAATTAATTCATTCGTATGTTTAGGAATAATAAGCCTACATATCGTAACGTAATTATTTATCTAAGGCTGTTAATCCGGCAATCTAAATGTCGAATGCACAATGAGCACCACATATGATTTCCCGCGTGCACTTTTCAAAGCTCTGCAAAGTGAAATCATCATCTTTGAACTAAATAACGTCTAAAGAGCAAAAACCGAGAGCAGACATGCGTACAAAAAGGATATCCTGATGTATACTTTCCGACACCAAATGGATTCATCTTGTTTACATGGCTTCGACCACGAAACACGACATAATGAGATGAATGCACCCGTATCTACATTACTCGACTATAGGTGCAACAACTAACATTTGTGTATTGACATGACATCTCGAATTGGCTTCTATGGATTATTATCTCGATCGTCAAAGGAGCATTATGAACATTTTGACATCTCAAATCAACAGTTTTCATTTCAAACAAAAGAAGAACAGCCACACAAAACCGCACTCGGGGTATCCACTTTTAACTTTTCAAACACAAAACACTCAGGAAAGACGACGATGAGTGTATGAAGTGTCTATTAAAAGGCAAACTCAGATAAATTTTATAAACAAATTGCGCCGCGATATTTGAATTACGGACTCGAGGAGAAATAACATTTTGTATATTTTTCTAAATTCGAATGGATAGTCTGAAGAGAGCCAGGAACTCACGTCTATAAGAAATTCATTTCGCTATGCCGCACTTCCCCACCATTCCAAGACGTGCCCGACCCTACTAAAAACACTAGCGAGTCCCTATATGCCAATACGCGATGTCGGAACTGAGAATAGCGGGTGGAAGAATATAAAGCTCTTGGATCGATCGATGTACATACGTACATATACAAACGAAGGCGTATGAAATAGTGTTTTTTTTTTTGTCTGTTTTTGGAAGGATTATAATTGAAATTTGCAAAATGAGCCTTTTGACTTTGAAGGCAAATTATGATTGTTTAGCAAGTTGGACTCTTAAAAGGATCTTTTGTTTAAATTTTGTGGAGCGGTGAAGTTAGTTTTTCACTGGAAATGGAATTATTTTAGGGAAGGAATTTCTCTTCCTGGGAACCGAGTTTTTTTGTATTTTTATTTTCGCAGTCATTTTACCGCATCGATTTTTCAGGCACATAGAATCCTTCCATCACTTTTTAACTATTTTTTCGGAGATAACTTTAAAATTGTTAAGTCCTCTTGACTTTTTCATATTCAAATTAGGACACTGACGATTTTTACTTACACGTCGCTCGTCCTGCGGAAAAAAAACTCTACTTCGAGCCACGAAACTTCGACGGAAGCATTTTCATAACTTTTTTCACTTTGTCAATTTTAATTAAATAATTTTTGTTATTGAAAGGATAGCAAATAGGGGATACTCTATTATAAAAATAAAAATTATTCTACACACAAAGGATAACCAAACGACACACGGAGATACGGACAACAGTTGAGTTCACTTTACCAGCAGCAGTATAAAAAAAAACACCCAAAACAAAAAAAAAAACTTAAAATTCACTCTTGTGGAATGGCAAATACTGAGCTGAGCGCTACCGGGACCAGCGCATTAAGGGGGCACGTTTAAATGGCGAAAAGCTCCTGAATCGACTGATTCTTCCATGGGGCGCACATTACTTTATGCGTGTGAAAAGTTCACGGCGCGGCGAACAGCAGTTTGTTTGTGGACCAACTACCCCACTGACACTATTTTACTGTTGTTGTTGCGGGATGGTGGATGTACCTACCTTAACTCAATAACAGCAATGGCAACAACAACTCCAACAACCGACACAAAAATAAGGTATATTCCTCTTTATTTCGTGCCGTACTCACGGAGAGGGTTTCTGTTAGCCTAATCCGGCGCAGGGTGCTGATGTGATTATGAGTCAATTATAGGAAATAAAAACAAATACGAACAGAGAAAAAAAATGTTTAAATTGAAAGCATGCATGAGGGATGACGGCAAAGAGATTTCGTTTTAAATATGATTACAGGTATAAATGTCTGTGAAGTTAATTTTGAAAATGAGGTTTTTTCCTTTGGACTTTGTGTAAACATTTCTGTCTAAAAATGAAAGAATGAAGCTTTGGTGGGTGTTCTTGTACCTCAACCTACATTGTTTGGTTTTCTTCGCTTTTTATAGACAAACATTTATTTTTTAGTAATTTTTGTTTTTGTTTGGAATTATTTTTGCTTTAATTGCTTGCGGGCACCTGTAGGCACAAGTAAGAAAAATGATTCGGCTAATCGCAAATTGTGGGCAAAACAAATGAATAAACAATTTGTTTGAGTACGTACTTGTGGTTTGAATAAATGTGTTTCGATATTTTGCAAATCCTAATAAAGTGCTGACTGCGGGAATGGGTTTGAATTTTTTATTTATTAATCATAAGAAATGAGGGAGAAACTTTTCTAAATTTTGTTAATGCACATAAAAGGGGTGAATTAGAGTGTTTTCAAATGTTATTTTTTCAACATGTTCTTCCAAGGTACATATTAAGCTAATGTTGGTACACTGTGGCGTATACGTATTTTTTTCTAGCGATTCGATGTGATGTTCATTTCTCAGGAATTCGAATACCAAAATTCTTTAAAAAACTATGCGAATATTTTTGTACGTTTTCATTTTGATGAAAAGCTATTTTTGTAGGAGACAAGCAATCGCGAGGATAACGACAAGATAGACTGAACTTCCGTGGCGAAGATCAAGTAGGAGAAAATTCTAGGAGTAAGAATATATGTATTTATTTAGCATAATTATTAATCCTAAACAACTATAACTTTTGTATTTTAAACTCTAATTAGACTTTTCATAATGTTTTCAATTAGGATGTGTTCCATTGAACTCATATCTCGGAGGTCACAAAGCTCATCAATTGCATTCCCCAGTTGGCTTTTATCGTCATGGTGCCAAGCAGTTACTATATCGGATAGAATACACTTCAAATCAAAAGAAATCAAGTCCAAACTATCCATTGGGTACGGAGATGGTGATACCATATTCGAATCACTGCCTCCGTTGCCCTTGCAAAAGTTATAATAGTATTCTATGAGTTTAATATGTGAAGGTGACTGTCTTGACGGAGGCAAATCTAAAATGACCAAGAGAAGAAGACGACAGACTTCTATTTCCTTCAGCAAATCGGAGTACAGATGTTGCTTTTTCCGTTCCGTTAAGTTATCATAGATGTCTGTAAGTCGTTCTAGGGCTCCTAAATAATCTCCAGTTTCGATATTCTTCTTTGCTGACATCTCCAAGTCGTAAATTCTATGGCTTGGTGAAGAGAATGTACTGGTTCCGTCATAGTTGCTATTCACTGCTGTTGTTTCACGAATTATTGCAGCTTTCAGAACGCCGTCGTCTGCTACTCTGGACAATGCTTGATAATATGATTTCAGAGCTCCCTAAAATAATTTAATTTAATTTTGTTTTTAAAATCAGAACAAAAACTTTACTTCTAGATATTCTCCTTTATTGGAGCGCATTTGTAGGTCCTCAGATATCTTGTTGGCCTTAAGGAAGGCTCGTGCCGATTTAAGATAACAATTGACTTCGCACAAGTTATTTCCTAAAATGTACAACAGGGTTAAGTGATGCTTTACTTTTACCATTGACTTTACCATTGCTCTTTTCACATTTGGCGGAACCAAGGTAACACATTGCAGCATACTGATAAATACCAGCATCTTCAAATTTCAGGGCAAGTTCATTAAAATCGTTCAATACTTCGCATACGTTTGGTGCAAACCTCCTAAAAATAAACGAGTTTATAGAAATTTGCTCACAACTTTTTCACAGGAGGCGCATACTTAAATACCACTCTATCAAACTTTTTAAGTTTATTGGAGGTTTTTAAATATTGTTCTATTAAATTTTTTGGATGAGATTCTGTGATTTTCTTCATTTTTCTTGTTTACAAATTTTGATAAACAAAATCAGAAATATTACGCACCACAGCTGTTTCTATTGTTTTTTTTTTTTTTTTAAGAAATGTCACGTTGACAGTTGACCAATTTGTCATACGATTCTCTTATTAGTGAGTAACAGAAAGTGTTGAGAATTTTGAGCATGAGTCCGTGTTTACAGTTAGCGATAAATGCAATGCAAAATTGTAGAAATGACAAAATGAGAAAAAACTTGAACAATCAAAAAGAACTTAATACATTCTTAAACTCAATTTGGGTTAGTTGTTGCCTATTAGATAATAAACTGAAAAATCCGTTATACATAATGTATGTTCAGGAATTTATTACAAATGCTGCCCGAAAAAATCCCAATCTGTTTTTGATTGCCTAGTGAAAACGGTGATTAAGAAAATTAAAAGTTCCCATTTTGACAGCTGCTTCAGAAGGAACTGTCATCGGAGATTTGTTCTTTACATAATCGAGTAAAATTCAAGACTATGTCCGCAATAATTAAAGTTTTAGGCAAACCCCAAATTGCCAATAACTGGTATTAAATAAAAAATAATTAAATTAAAAGTCAAACATATCATTAATAAAGTTATCTCTTTGATAGGGCAAAGCTAGCTGCTCCTATTGTTCGTTGCAAGTCCGTAGGCAAACGCGAAGCACCACTTATTGATGTGTCCACTGCCCTAGCCAAACCAGAAGAAATTGAACAGAAGAATAAGCTTGCCGGAACCATCACAGTTCCAGTTAAGGTAAATTATTATGCTTAAGGAATTAAAGCAGTTGTTACATCAAAAATCTTAGGTTGATATCAGTCCAATATCTGGAGTTCCATCTGAACATGTGAAGACGAGGAGAGTTCGAATTCACATGCCTCCTAAGAATGCAATGCAAAGTGGCACGAATAACATTCAGAACTGGCAAATTGAGTTTGACAACCGTGAACGCTGGGAGAATCCCTTGATGGGCTGGGCATCCACGTAAGTTGGCGGTTCTAACTAGTTCAATTTTAATAGACTACTAATTAAGTTATGTTCCGTTTTAGAGGTGATCCACTATCGAACATGCAGGTTGAGTTTAATTCCAAGGATGAAGCAATTGCACATTGTGAAAAGAACGGATTGAGGTGGTACGTCGATGGCGCGGAAAAGCCCAAAAAGGAACGTGTCAAGAACTATGGCATTAATTTCTCCTGGAATAAGCGTACTCGAGTTTCGACAAAGTAAACTAGTCTAGAAAAATTGAATTCTGAATAAAATAATGAGATCGTGATAAACACTGAACGTTAAGAACTTTTTATTTTGAACACATCAGTGAGAAAAGTCCACCAAAGAGACCACAAATCTTCAATTTATTACACACACTGTTGAATCGTAAGTAAAATAATCAGCGACCCGCCGTTCCACTAATTTGCAATGTTTACCTTGGCTAAAATGTCAGTTGATCGTGAAGGTCAATTAGTGAACCAGTGAAACGGGTCCAAATGAAGTTCGTAAGGGTTCAAATTCCAGCAAAGCAGAAAGAAGATTCCGTCTGTAACCTCTTCTACACTCAGCCGCGGTCCAAACTTGATACTTACGTTGCAACGAGCTGAAATCTCTTCAAATAAAATAAGAACAAATGCGTTTTCTTTTCCTATCATAATTCATTCATTTATTTTGCTTAAGTCTTGTTAAGAGGATGTAGGGAATTTCATTTGGACAAAAACATAGATCGTACAGCTTCTTCCCTCTGAAGTTTGTAAATTGAATACTTTCCATACATTTCATATTTTCAAATTTGGGTAATTAAAAATTTTCAAAAATGTTTTCGTCCCTTGGCAAAATAAAAATAAAAAAAAGAGGAAGAATTTACGTTTTTTTTTTAGTCGTTTTCATTATTTATGTTTTTCTCTTTAAATTCTATTTAAAAACCTAACATTTACGAAATAAAATCTAAATACTCGCCGTACGCATCACACACGGCATGCTCTGTTTGTTTTGATATTACTTTCTGTTTCTTGTCTTCTTTTAATGCAGTAAGATTGAATTCAAAAACGTATTTTAGTCATACAGCAATGTCTAGTGTATAATTATTATGTGTAGTTTATATTTATGTAGTTTAAATGAGTAAATTCTAAATTGTTAGCTTAAAATCTTCGGCCACCGCCGGCTGGTGATCGGGAGCGGAATCGACCGCCACCACCGCTACCACCACTTCGTCCACCGCTGCTAAATCCGCCACCACCACCTCCGTAGGAACGGCCGCTGTCGCGACCACCCCCACCAAAACCATCACGTCGACCACTGAAACCGCCGCTGTCTCGACTGCTACCACCGTAGCCGCCGCTACCGCCTCGTCGACCACCTGACGAACCGTATCCATTATCTTGACTGTAACCGCGACCGGGTGGTCCGCGAGATGAACGGAATCCGCCGCTGCTGCTGCGCGGGCCACGGAAACCACCACCGCCGCCTCCGCCTCCACCGCCTTGACGACGACCAAAATCACGGCCGCCACCACCACGGCGTCCTTGTCTGGGGTGACCCTTTGAGATTTCAACTCGCAATTGCGATCCAAGAATTTCGGAGCCATTTAGAATGTCGCATGCCTTCTCGGCCTCATCGCGGTTCTCGAATTCGACGAATGCAAAACCTGGGGGATTGAAAGCAACCCAAACAGAGTTTAATTTACCATACTTAGTGAATTCTCCTTCCAGATCCTCCTTTTTAACTTTGTCAGTCAGATTGCCGACATAGACGCGTGTTCCTCGACTGTCACTCATGTTTCTGTACTTGTTTGTAGTTTATGTGCTTTAAATATGTGCCGGACTGGCTTGAGCTTGAGACGATCGATCGATACGTTGACGTTGACACGAAGAGCGCTGAACTCTGTTAACTCTCGATGACTACGAAGACTACGACGACCTTGCCTACGAAGAGTTGCTACGACGACTTCCAGTTGACTGTGGAATGTTTTGATAATAGTAGGTAAAGGTATTCGTTCTTTGATAGGATTGAAGTAAATGTGAATTTGATTTTTCTTATTGATAATTGCATGTAGAATTATAGTAGGTTACTAGTAGTAGCAGTATAACAAAAAAATATCGGCGAATATATACGTGAAAAAGTAACAGCGAAATATAAAACAATAGTGTGTACAGTTTCTCCAAGGAAGATTATTTTTGTTTTCTTTTTTGTTCTGTTCAATCTTAGCTATAAACATTGGATGACATAAATCGGTATCGTTGTTCTTTTGTTTGCTTCATTTGGGATCGCATACCGAATCAGAGGAATGTGGGATGTTTTAAATGAGTGCGCTACTTCTACTCCAAATCATCTTAAAGTTAAAAATATAATAAAACAAACTATACTACTATTCTAGATGATTGTACCAAGTCGGATGATGTTTTACGAGTGTGCCTACATTACAACAAAATGAACGCCGCACGGTCGATGACTTTTTTCGAAAATTCAAAAGAATACTGATGAAATTGAAATACTGTTGGGAAACCGGTTCCTCTCTATTCACGAGCCGGTTGCGATTTACATGTTAATCCAGTACGACTTGGGTCATCGTCATGGAGGCAATTTGGATGAAGACTGTAAAAGTGGAAATTACCATTCGCAACTTAAAATTTGTTATTTATGAAAGCCGGAGCCGTCTTTGAATAACTACGCGATAGATTAGCAAGTGCGTTGTTTACTTCACATGAGATGCTTGTTTTAATGAAGATAATACTTTTATTCAGCAATGCAGTCAGTCAACTTGTGTTTAATCAGTAAATACTCTTGAACACAGACAAAATGTAGAACAAAGTAAACCGAAGACGAGAATGTATCCGTCAAAATTTATTTTAATTTGTTCTCCTGTTCTCTTGTGCCGCAAAACGCCATTTTAAGTGGGTAAACAAGCCACCAACACTACTTTTGTGCTACGTGACAAGATACAAGAGCAAGAATCCAACCCATCCAGAGCGGCTAGAAAATGGTGTCTATGTATTGTACTTGGTATACCTACCGACGACGACCGCTAAACCGCCCTCCGGCTTCGACACGAACACGCATGTCGTGCAAATATCGATTTCCTGTTTTTTGAGTTTCTACATTTAAATTAATTAATAAAAACGGTATCTAGGGAACAAGATGTATCTACACTGAGTCCCACACCCCTGTTCAGTATGCGATCGATGTAATATTTATGTAATTTTCGAAAATAAAAGAAAATATTCGTGATTTGTGACGATGAAGAAATTAATGCATGCGTCATGTTCTCCAAAAAAACGAAGGATATATATATATTATTTTTTTTTTTTGTTGGATTGATTGTTGAGGAAGAGGATGAAATAATACGATTTCAGCGGAGTTAATCTTGTGTGGAGTAGCAATTATTTTATTTTTGCGCACAGTCCGAAGGGATCAATAAAATGTGCTTTGGTTTAAGTTAACGGCGTATCATCAATTATTTTTAACAAATAAGGTGATTGTGTCTTGTTCTATCTTGATTCAGCTTCAAAAACGATATTTTTTTGGATTGATTCTTCGTAGAGGCAGATTTGCAAGTACAAACGAACATATGGAAAATTTAATTATTCGAAGAGATAGCTACATAGATAGTAATTTCGATGGTGTACAACACCCTATTCAAGATGGCGTCGTTCGCAAATTTTTTTCATGAGATCAGCTTTTTAATCCATTGCGATTTCAGTGTTATCGACGCGATGGTTATGAATATAAATTTTTGACGATCAATTTAATTTACGAATCGAAGTAGCAGAACTGCTAGTTAAAACAAGGCACAGGCACTTTAAATGCGCTCTAGATTATCGGATAAAAAATATACATATATGTATGTATATGCAGATATATGTACATATATATGTATATTATGTATAATTGGAGAAGTAGGGAGTGGTGGACGAAAAAAAACGTCGAAAAATACTAAAATAAATAAGCAATTCCTTTAAATGCAGTTTTTTTGTTGTTGATTGTTTTCATTAAATATGTTTTGAAGATGGTTTACCGTTGAACCTAATTTTTATCCCGGCTAATTCAAGGTGATCAGCGAAGCACCTGAGGTGATTGAAAAAAATTTACTTTTCACTTAAAACTTCACACACTATTCCGGATACACGTCTGCTTCTTTCGAGAACTAAAACGAGAATGAAAATTGTGAAATTTCTATTTTCAAATGGTGAACGTAGATGGCTTGGATTTTGTCGGCTTGTGTAGAGATTTCAGCCAATCAAATTGCGGCATCTTCGCAGTTTGTTCAATATTTTTGTTTTCAATGTTGGCTGCGAGAATGCAGGGATGTTCAAAGTAATAAATTGTTCAAAGAAAAATGTAGGTTGAACAGTCGTGTGTTGAACTCAGCACAGAAATGTCAGACAACTTAGAACAGTCATCGAAACGTCATCTGTGAAAACTAAAATCAGAAAAAAAACTTCCTGCATTGTTTTCATCAACACATGCTTGAAAATGTAATTTATTTAAGGAATTAGACCTTAAAACAATCAAACAAATAAATACTTACTATTTTAGAAGCAAAATCAAAAAATCTTTCATTATTGCCTTAAGTGAATTAATTCACTTAACCTCAAAATACAAAACAATAACAAAGACAAAAAAACTACACTTTGACAGTTGTCAAGATTCTGTTCTAGGTTACTCTTCCTCAAAAGCAAGTACAGAAAATCCTGTTCTTTTTTACGCTAACCTACGCTAAACTGTTCTAGAAAAAGTCATTGAACAGCAAACTAGACTGTTCTAGAACACTCTAGCACAGAAAAAGTGTCATTGAACAGGAAAATGTTGTACTTTTCTGTCCAATACAGTCCAGCACAGACTCATTGAACAGACTTTATGTACATTATGCAGGAAACAGATTGAGAACGATGTAGATGGTGTTATATTCGTTTCCTTCCCGTAACGGCGAGGCTAGAATAAAGTGACCGTTGTTTTCCAAAAATCCAAACAAAAATCTGTTTCATTTATTGCTCAGAGCAGAGGACCGGATCAAAATGGTGACTTGATCAAATTCCGCATGTCGTATTTTATTATACGTCAAAGGGCAAACTATAATAAGCGGAAGCAAACGGAAGCTAATGAAAGTATCTTTCAAAATTTAATACATGTTTTTAATTCTCAATAATTTGTGAATTTCGCTGGCCATACAACAAATAAACAATTTCAAGAAATTTATTACTTAAAATCAACAACAAATCGACCTTCTCTTCAGAAATATCAATAAATCCAGCTGTAAAATGTTCGTCCGTAAGAAACGGAAAGAAATTTGACGAAACGAAGCAATCTGCAATCCGCTATTTAGGGCACAATATATGAATTTCTAATTCTCTCTCCATTACGGACGGCTCCATGCGCTCCGTTCCGTGCATAATAGTTCTGCCTCAACATTTTACGTTGGGTGATAGAAAAACTAATTCTAATTTTTTTATCACAATTATAGATGCTAACATAAAGAGCTGAACAGAAACGCGTCACGCGACGAAAATGATTGCTTAGATTTGTTATTTGCTTTTGTATCGAACTACAAGTCACTCGACTCAAAGTAGTATTCCACATTGTTTTTTTTTTTACGCAAATAAATCTATGATCTGATCTAATATCCGGATCATGAGGAAAATAAAAAATGGCTAATGCTCAGAAGCGTACAGAAAAACAACTTCCGAAATTCCGAATCACAGCATTTGCTGTTTTTGTTTCGCATGTGATATTAATTAAAAAAATTAATGAAAGACTAGAATCGTGGATAAAAAAAAAGTATCTCTTGTCCTTTGCTCTTGCTTAAAAGTGACAAGATTTCCAACATCCTAGAGTATCAATCTGTCACGCAAAAAAGTCGTTTCCAACGTACATATACGAATGGTATCGACATAAAGTTGAATGTCACAGACAACTCGCAAAATTATTCGAGTGTGTAGGTTAGTTGAATTTTCGCATTTCAGAGCACCGGTCTTACATATAAAGGTATTACATGCTTTTCATTGGAAAAAACTCAGAATATCACTTTTAGCTATAAACTGTTTTTCAAAATGTTTCCTAGTGCATCCATTAAAAAAAAAAAAAAAAAAGATCCAAGTTATCTTAATGTGTTTACAACGTCACTCACTCAAAACAAAGAGTTGAAACAAAATTAAAAGCAGAATAGACGAAAAATCTTTCCTTGCTTACAAACCCAACTATTTCGTCACTATGATTAACTGTTGACTTATTCGACCTCACCATGTCCCAGCGATCGCCCAATTAAATGTTCAGTTCATTCATTTGTTCTATCCAATTATATGACAAGTGTCTCTTATATCAACTCTCAAGTCCATACAAACTCCAAAAAATTAACACATAGAGGAATAAAAACAAACAAAGAAAAAAGAAAAATATACTCGACTTCCCAGGTAAAAAAAAAAAAAACATAGAAACCTTCTGCCGATATCGACAATGCACTTAAAACATATGAACATCGCCGTGGTTGAGACTGACTCACGTCTATCCCCAGAATCTAGGTCAACTTCAAATGTGATGGGGAGTCTCACACTTGAATTTATCCAAAATATACCTAACCTCCTATTGGATGTAAACAAAAAAAAAAAACTAACATCATAACGGCTGGTCAGACTTTAAATCATTTGCCATGTTACCGCTTTTCATTTGTTGATGTATTCTGCCAAACAAAGCTTTCGAACCAGGTTCAAGCTTTCAAATTCACAACAGGTGAAGATCAACAAGTTTTAAAGAGAACTCCGCTAAAACCAAGAGAAACTTAATTCCAATCAAGTCGAACTCCAAGCCAAGTCAAAGCCAAAGCCAGAATCACACTTTGAAAGTTTTCCCCAAGTAAGAGTTCCACCATTGTCATCTTTACCTTTGAAGTGTTCGCTTGTGCTTTGCTTTGTGCTTCGTGAAACGCATTTGTCTCTTGTGACCGCACCTAAAAATTATTTTAATCATCAATAAACCTTTGAAAATCATCAATTATGATCATTTTTCGATAAATTTCATATTAGTACACTGTTTTTCGGCAATTTTTCGCGTTTTTTAAGCTTAAGAAAGAAAAGATTTTGTGATTTGTAGAAAAAGAAGAAGAAAATCTTAAAGATACATACCTTCATACCTACCTACACGTTAACGCTTGTGCTAGCTTTGTTCTCTTTGAGTATCTTGATAGTTTCTCTACCTTCGATATTGAAATTATATGAAAAGAAAACAAACCCAATAAGAATGCTTTTCTTTGCCTATAACTCGGATTAATTAAGTGCTTTAAGTTCATTCTACCTGCAACTTGATGCTCCAGTGATTTTTTTTTTATTGCATAAAAGATACGATCAGTGAAGATACGTTCGAGTGCATAAAGCGAACTTCACGCGTGCGAGACAGTACGAAATACCTTCATTTAATTTGAGTTCCACAAACTTTGGCAAGACAGCTTAGAAGCTACAAAGAAAACAAAAACAAAAAATTCTGACAATACATTCTACACACGTGTGTATACTGTACGTTGCACCCATACCACAACCACAACATAACTACCTGCATTCAAAAGTTTCTAACTATCTATCTATTGGCATTCAAACGACCAAATCGAGGGAGTTCAATGCACAGTCTATCTGTAGCTTTTCATTCACGTAACAGTGCTTCGTTTGCTCATAGATTTTTGTGACTTCGCGCCGTGCCGTCACACACTCTTTGGCGGGCTCACACAGATACTCGAGTGTGTGTCTTGTGTGTTTAAGTGTTGGTTTTAATTTGGTTTTCCAACTTTTTACAGTTATACTTTGGTTAGTTCTTCGTAACGGTTCTTTGAGTGTAGATGCATTCTTAATCTAGCTTTACTTGTTTATATTTTGAACGTCGTTGTTCAGTGGATACGGTTGTTTTTTTTTCATCATCGTCTTGAGGGTTCCAGGTGAGGAACCACCCTTTAAACAAAAATTACGGTTTCGAATAACCTTTTAGTCTTTTCGACGAGCCCAAATGTTTAATTGGCGAAACGAATTGCCAAACAAGTGCTTTGTGAATATGTCATAAACGGAAGTCAAACAAATTGCTCCCCATCGATGAAACAAGTGACTATGATGGATCTTAGAAGAATGAGTAATCGGAGAAAAGGTGGGCGCTCCGATTTAACTGTGATATTTTGTTTAATATTTTTGCTATGTCTAAGCACGAATAGAATTTCGGCTCAAAAACGTGCCAGTGATAGTGCGTTTAGTGAAAATGAAATTGATATTGATGGGGAAATGCCCCAGGACTCCCTCAAGCGACCCGTAACTCAGCTTCGTGGGGGTGAAATTATTGGCGAACGGGTGTTACGATCGGTGGAGAGTCCGTATGTAGTGACGGACGATATCGAGGTGCCAAAAGGATCAAAACTAACTATAGAGCCTGGAGTGACAATAGAATTCGCTCCTTCGACTGGATTAACTGTGTTAGGTGTCATGCATGCCGTCGTAAGTACATTTCGAAAAGTAATTTTTTTCAGCTACTAATACACCTGCTGTAGATTCACCTGTAGACAAATTGAAATCCATATCTTATCACCTGCAAAAGTGTGATAAAGCTCCCATTGACATACACAGTTAACTCATAATCAAACAAAAAAGTCAGCGTTCAGCGATACGTAAATGTAAACAGATTGCGTCACTGTAATACCTCTTATTCGAATGAGTGAGAGAAAAATGTTACTCATTGTTGTTGATTTTTTTTTTTTTTTTCATTTTATTGAATTCCTTAACAAAGAATTGATATACCTAAAGTTAAAGGAATTTTGTGCATTGTTGGCGAAGTATTTTTGTGTGTCAAGGGAGGATATCTGATGGAATTAGGCCAAGTGACATCATAATAAAAAGACCAATCGATAGATGTATGGCGAGTTGGCAAGGAAAACCTCCCCAACAAAGGTTGTAGTTGTTGTTAACTGAGTTTATAGTTAGGAACCGGTCAATGAGTGCTGAGACTCTTGGAAAAAAACAGGCATTCGACCCTTGAGAACAGCATAGATTTTGTGATAGTGGAGGAAGCTCTTTTATTGCTTATATTATGCACGACTTATTAAGACCATGTGTGACATTTTTAAAAATTCTAAATAGATATCCATGTTTTGAAAATTTGGAACATAACTTTTAAATGCAAGTAAAAATAATACTCCAAGACTTAAGCTTCATTAGATGTAGTCTCCTTGGCGCCACTTTTATGTTGAATACACATTCGAACACGTTATACCACCCCTTCATTACTATATAAAAGTAGGTATGTACAACTACATACAAAAAGAAGGAAAAGAATCTGTGTACTGTTAGAACTTATTAAATTCGTTGTTCAAATATTTAGTTGGGCAAAATATTTTGGATCTTCTTCGGAAGAGATTCAGATAAAGCAAGGAAGAAATTTGAGGAAGGAACTTGTTTTTTTCTTTTGATAAGTCAATCAAGGATACTGGAGCTTATTTTAAAATGAGAACTGTTATTAAAATTAATAACTGGCACTGTTTCAAATCTCACACAACACAAACTCTACTTTGAGGATTGTCTTTTAAAAACAAACTACACAAAATTCAGTGTAATTATCTATTATTCAATAAAAATTGTCTCCTAAGACACGATAATTACTAAAAACAGAAAAAAAACAATTGACCTAGACTACACACACTTAATTGCCTCCATCGCAATTTCCTAAAAGACATCTCTAAGAATAAGATTAGTGATTCAGTTTTCAGACGTCCCAAGCCAGTTCAGTAGTAATGTGGTGTAGTGGTACAAAAGATCTAATTGAAAATGAATGAACGAACTGACCTAATGGGTCTTTGGGTCGTGGCTTCTTAATTGTTATTTTTCCCTTTGATTCCGCTCGCTTGCAGATTGAATTAACTCATTCAAGTTACATTAGGTTTTTTTCTCTCATATTACTTGCTAAGAAGATGTCTAGGGAGTGGCGCTAAATATTATTTAATATGCCAATTAATTTGACGGTTTTAAATTGTTCTTCAAAAGGGAACTTCAACAAGGAGAATTACGTTGACATCCCGTGACAACCAAAATAGGGTGTTTGCAGATCCCGAAGAACTAGGTGCACGCTTAGTAGACGGACCGACACCGTTAGAAGGAAGACTACAAATATTTCACAAGGGACAATGGCGCTCGGTTTGCACGAATTCTCGAAAGTAATATTATCATCTTTTAAACTCAATTATTTTCACTACTAAAATCAGATTTTATTAGTTGGACAGAATCGGACTACGAGACAACATGTCGCCAAATGGGATTTCGAGGAGGAAGATTTTGGAATTGGATGGAACGTTCTGCAAAGCAGGCTCCTCGCCTATTGTATGAGGAGCCAAATTGTACAGGGACAGAATCTTCTCTTTTCGATTGCTCATGGCTCAACAGACAGCTTGGCTCGGGCGTATGTGATTATCACAGCGACATTGGTGTACAGTGTATTCCAGTTCACAAGAATGTCATTGGTCATTGGCGAGGATTGCGATTCGAAAACGCTCCCGCAGCCAAATCTCTGGGACTTGACAACACAGTATACTCAGCTATTTCACAGTCAAGTTTGAAATATGTTGATATTTTAAATGCCGGATACGGGCGAGAAGGAGTAGCCAAATCAGCTCTTGAAGTTCTCGGACTGCCTCCAGAACTGGAGCACATAGTAATCAATCATTCAGCTTATACTGGCGTCAATACCACACGTCCAGATGGCGGATTTGCCATGAGAAACGTCACTGTTAGAAATAGTAATGGAATAGGTGTGTTTGTCAATTCCAGTTATGGTTCGGTTAGTTTAGAGGGATGTACGATAGTAGACAATGCTGCAGATGGCATCAAATATATCGGTCATGATCTGCGCCCCGACTTACGAACTGATCGAGCAACAATACACGACTTCTGTACATTACCAACAACATCAGGTCAAACTTTTCCAATCAGTTTGTCTATGCATCAAAAATTCTATGCAGGGGCGGCGAAGGAATGTGGCAAGTATTTTTTCACCCACCCAGACTATGTTTTGACGGTACACTTCGACTACTTCACGGTTGCACGAAACGAATCGGCAACCATTACAATCTTTGATGGATCTTCGCCTGGGGATCGTGTCTTAGTATCGTGGAATTTGCGGAACTTCACTCGCCATCAAGCTGTAACAAGCACCAAAGACAAGCTTTACATTCAGTTTCGTGCTGAAATGCGAACGGAAGTTCTGGGATTCATTCGGCTTACAACCGGATACACACGAACATATGATTTGAAGGTGGTTGACTCCGTTGTGGAAGACAATTCAGGCCGTGGAATAGCCATTGATAACATCCGTTCTCAGCTGCAGATAAAAAGGACAACTATATCGAACAACGGCCATGTGTCTGGTGTTCATGTGACGAGTGGAGCTGGCGATGTCAACATTACCCACAGCAACATAAGCTTCAATAAAGGTGATGGCGTCAACATAACATACTATGGCGGTAACAGGAATATTTCAAGAAGTGTTATAAGTTCAAACCATGGTTATGGATTCGCAGTTTGGCTGAACGAAACTAAAGAAATTGACCGAAAAGAGTTCGTTCCTCTCAATCAAACAACAACGGTTGAATACACAGATGTGTTCAATAACTTAGAGACTGGTATACATCATGGTAATTTCTGTGCTCCACTTTGGATAAATATCACCGGGAATCATTTCAATGCGAGCCGTCTTGATGACATTTACGTCGATAGTTGCTGGTTTCCCTTGAAAAATCCCAACGAAGAGGCCTTAAGGCTTCAAATAGGTCATAACCTCTTCGAAAACAGTAACAGAAATTCGATTCTAATGAGCCCAGCACTGAACCTTGTCGGAAAAATTGAATACAATCAATTCAGGTATGGATCTTATGGCTCTCTGTACATTCGGAACCAGCCGTGGGATGAATTTAATGAGCTGCCAGTGAAACTGATCGTGCAGAATAACTATTTTATGCGAAACAAAGGTGTTTACGTAGTTTCACTGGGACTATCGCCTTACAGTGAGAAGGACGTACAATCCTTATTGTTCACCAGAAATTTTGTCAGAGAAAACAAAATCCGCGAACCTTTTGGCCCGGCTTCGTTAGATACCGGAGAAAAGAAACTCAATCCCCGATCGAGAGTCTCGGCACCAATTGTTGTCTCTTCGAGCAATGTCGATATTTTTCGAAACATCATATCGAACTATGATTCCCAGTACGAAATAGGTTCACAACTGTGTGATCAGAGCCAAATAATTAATGCAACCTACAACTGGCTCGGCTATACCGACGAATTTAAAATCTACGAAAGACTATTCCATCGCAATGATCGTTACAACCTGGCAAAGATTCAATACCTTCCGTATTTGTTGCACAACTCAAACCCGGGAAGCTCGACAATCATATCGATACCGACATTTGTGCACAAATTTTACAATGAAGGTTCCGATTTGCTGGGTGGGGAGGTTGATGGCCAAGAAATGATTCCTTCGGGAACTTATCGAGTCAATAGAGATATCAATATTCGTCCTGGAGGGAAACTAATTCTGCAACCTGAAGTTACTTTGAAGTTTGATCCCAGTGTAGGTATGATGGTAGCTGGGAAACTTGAAGCAAGAGGCAGAAGGCCAGACGATATTCTGTTTACACTTAAACGCGAGACCTTAATGCCACCCACGACCAACGACACAGTTGATGCTGATGGAGAAGACGTGGAAGCAATCGATATGGACACGGAGTCCATTATGCGAAAAGAAGACCTTACAGATGTTCCAGTTCGATTGCTCGGTGGATCTGGGGAGCATGAGGGACGTCTGCAGATCTATCTTGACGATCGATGGGGAACTGTATGCGATTATGGTTGGAATATCATTAACGCTGCATTGGTATGTCATCATCTCGGATATACTCTTAACCCCTTAGACTGGAGACTTCATCCATCGCAAATGCCAGGCGTTGGCACCACAGAAGACGTAATTGTTTCAAACATCCGTTGCACTGAACACGATGTAGACATAACCAAATGTCGCTCTGAGAGAATATCTCGAGGCGAGTTCGAGAATTCTTGTTCACACGAAAATGACGTCGGCGTTCGTTGTCACGAAGGAGGATGGGCAGGGTTAAGGTTCAGCATGCTGGCCGAACGGGCAGACCTTCAGTATGTGACCGTAGAGAAGGCTGGATTATTCGATTACAAAACGAACTCGTTCAAGCCAGCAGTGCAGATGGATTTCGCCAGACATAATTTGGAAAACGTCCGCATTGTAGACAACTTGAATGATGGCCTTGGAGTGATCTATTCAGATGTCTTCGGTGGAAAATCCATTAACAACATCAAAAATAGTGAATTCACCAATAACAAGGGCGACGGAATAAGCCTCAAGCAGCTGGGACTTCGAGTCCATGGCTCTTTGATAAAGGATAACCTTGGCAGTGGTATTTCGCACAACCCAGTTGTTTCGGCAGTTGATCAAAGAGAACTAGGCGGATGGTTTAAGATGGCGCCAGACTTCAATACATTCGACACAGACTACGAACCAGTGTTCCTACCGAAAAATGATTTCAATTTCGATCTCGGCACATGGCAGACGAAATACATAATAACAGAAAAACAATCTGGAGAAAGTGTAACCAGGAAAATGGCTATTCGATGTCAGCCTGGATATGTAATGGGAATCCAGCTATTAAATCCGATTGAGAATCGATCCACCGAACGAATTTCGATTCTGGACTCGCAGACAGAAAATGATCGATCGAGAATGTGGGAAGTAAAGAGAGATCTAAGTGTTTTTCCAGTTACCAGCAGTAGCTATGGGATCATTCTGTACTATGAAAGCGGTAAGAACGCTCTCGGAGGTGCAGTAATCATGCTATCGACATTAACTGCACCAGTCCAGGATATTCGAAATCGAGTGACCGGAGGACCCGTTCCTTCGTTGACGGTGAGATCGACTAAGATTCAGAAAAATGCTCGAGCTATATCAGCTTTCTATTACAATAGATATTTTGGCCAGCACGGTGAACACTACTTGCGAAAAGCTAATGAATCGATCAAAATTTCAAACTCCGAAATAAGCACTAATGACGGTGAGGCACTGCTTGTTAAGGCGCCTTTCTGGGATGTTCATTCAAGCAACATCTCCGAGGTGACCATTCATATTAACAATACTTTGATTTTCCAAAATGGAATGGGAATTCGTCATGTCTCAAAGGACCTCAGATCTTCGAATAATCTCTTCCACTATGCCTTGCAAGATAACACGATCGAGTCGAATCTTCATGGAGGTCTTGATATATCGTTGCCATACGTCTGGCAGTACAACGAGAACTTCACCCATAGCATTTTTCTTGGAAACAATACATGGCGGCGAAACAGGGATTTTATGATTTCCGTTAAAGGCCACTATGCTTCCGTGAATTTGACATCAAATTTGTTCCTCGACAATGACTGTCGCAAAGGTCTGATTGCGTTAGATGGAATGGAAAAGAAACTCAAATTCGATTATAATCGGATGGAAAACAATAATGGGAAATTCGTTCTTGAAGTTCGGGCTGACAGTTTGAGTGAGATAATCGGCGAAGTGCCAGCAATTTTTGAATTCAACACCATTAAGGACAATCATTACGATCCTGTAGCAAGCTATCGCACTTCTATGATGCGTGCTCAAATAAGAACTCTTAAACAAGAACAGCGATCCTTACCGAAAACAGCAGTTATTCGTTTCGATGGAGTTCAGAAAGTCAAAATACACAGAAATTTAATCACGCAAAACACGATGGATTTTGACCTGATAGCTGGAGTGAGGTCAGCTAGGCTCAACAACTTCTTGTATGCCATGGAAAATTGGTGGGGTTCATCAGATCCTGCCTATATAAGATCGAGAATTTTCGACTTTGACAACTGGAATAATCATGCAGAAGTTGTATTCCAGCCGTATCTGATAGAAAACTCATTCGATGCGAGTGTTTCGGTTGATTCCAGCACAAATCATGGAAAGGAATTGAACGCTGACTCCCTTAAGATTGGAGGAAGGGTATTAAGAGATTTTGTATTGAAAAGACGACCCGAACCGTACAATGTGATATCTGATATAACTGTAATGCCAGGCGTTACTCTGACAATTCAGTTTGGAACGGTTTTGGAATTTGAGCCAAACGTTGGTATTCTTGTTCTGGGCACACTTGATGCCATTGGCTATAAGGATTCACAAATTATTATGAAACCAAGACCATCGAAAACTCACGAGTCTTACACCATGCTAAACAAAAGATCACTAGAAAACCTAGTATCACATGATTCGATCCGACTTTGTACGGCAAGAAACTGCTCATCGAGGGCTCATGATGACGAAACTTATTCGGTCCATGAAGGCTTCCTGGAATATTTCAACCATACAACACTTCAGTGGGTTCCGATTTGCGACAAAAGATTTACAGAAAGAAATGCCCAGGTGGTTTGCCGCGAGTTGGGCTATGATCCGCTGAATGTATATTACGGACACGACCGACGAATTGAGTTTCACACAAATTCGCTAACTCGCATCTGGTCATGGGTTCAACCACTAGAATGCAAAGGTGAAGAAAATCGCCTAGAAGACTGTACTGAAAGATTGAATGGTCAGTTGTACGGAAGGCTTCATGAGTGTCGTTGGAACGATGAATTTGTTTTCGTCAGTTGTTACGGAAATATGGAAACGGATGATTTCACCTACTGGGGCGGAATACGGTTTGCGAATTCGGAGTTCGAGCAAAACTTATACGAAAATCGAGTTCATGATATACGGACTCATGGTTCGATGTCACCAAAGGAGAGCCGACTGGAATACGTCCGAATTGAAAATGCTGGAATATTGCACAATGAAAAGTCGTCAGCCATTCAAGCGATATTCAAGAATCCAGCGATCACTTCCGTCGACATTGTGAACTCTGCTCATCATGGTATCAATCTCATTTCACCAAGTGGTTCTGTGAACTTAAATTTTATTAATATAAACATGACATTCGGCAATGGACTGAACATTATTTCCTTGACGGGAGAAGGCAGGGAAAGCGATCTTTCCAGTTTTGTGCCACTAAAAGCGCTTGATCTGTCCTATCACCTATATTCACTGGTCGACATTTGTGATCCGAACAAAGTTATTACAGTCGAAGAACGAATTTTACTTTACTACAAATACGATAATAATCCAGTGAACTGTGTTAAGATCTTTAATGCTGTTTACAGGGCAAAGCCTGTTGGCTTCCGTTTGCTGCAATCGAATTTGTTTAACCATTCAAAGGAGTATGGTAGACCAGATGCAATACAGCTTTACGATGGTGATATTTATAATATTTCGTCAAAGTTCCTTGGGCAGGTTGAGGCTGATTCACCAAATCAGAATTCATTCTTCAAAACTACTGGGCCAACATTAAGTATTCGCCTCATCGCTAGTGGTGCTCCAGAAACTCATGGATTTATTGCTGAAGTGGTGACTGTTCCCATTTCGGCAATTGGGCTAAGTAAGTTTTTATTGAGCTACTTCCGATTTGATTATAATAAAATGTCTGCTTTCAGATCGAGATGCACAACACAACTTGACTTATTCGCAAATCAGTGGTACTACAAAGTCTGCAGTTACATATTCCTCTGCTGGCGAAGTTTCCCCAAAATTTACTCTGGCTTCAAATAAGTTTACAAACAATTGCCGACAGCTGTATGGGAATTTTTCAACATGTGAGACTGCTCTCAGAGTTGACGTACAAAATATGCAATCCTTCTTCTTCACAGTAGGTCACAGAGTTTTCATGAATCGAATTTAATTCATAGCATGTTTTATATTTTTCTTTTTAGAACAATTTGGTGCAAGGCAACCAAGGTGGTCTGTATATTCGAGCAGACTCTCGTGGAACAGCAACGTCTCTCAAGGGCTACATTCAGCATAATCTCTTTGTTCGAAACCATAACCGACCCTCGATTCATGTTGAAGCAAGACAATCTTCACCCTACCAGGAAGTTATACTCTATAGGAATTACATTGCCCAAAATGATGCTGGCTTCGATGACGTCATTCGATTGAGACAAGTTATCTCAAATTTCACATACAACTATGTTCACAGCAATACTGGAAGCAGGATAATGGAAGTATCAGGCTTCAACAAAGTTAGACTTCCCATCTATCAAACAACAGCACACAATGGATTCTATGAGTACGTTTTTTGTGTTTCATTGAGCTATGAGAGTAACACTGTTTTTTTTTCAGAAACGTTGCTACAAGCTACTTGGGACGAGCTACTATTGTAGCTGGTACTGCCGGACAGCAGTACGTGGATAACATATTCCAGAATTTTGAGAACGACTATGAAATGATAACAGTGAATAATTCCAAGTATGTTTCCAGAGTTCTTCATTCCTAAAAGTATTTCTCTGTTTTTACCCTTCTCTCTTTTCTATCTTTTCGTTGCATGCTTTCTTAAACGATCAAAATTTAATTAACAAATAATATAACAGCTATGATATGCAGTACTGGAACAGGTGAGGCATATTTGAATAGTTAGAATTTGTTTCTAGGTTTCTACCCTTTTCGTTTCAACATTCTTAAAATTTTATGAAGACTAATTAGATAATTTTTGTTTGTTTGATTGTTTTGACCAATAGGTTTTTAACAACCCTTTTTGAGAAACAAATAAACAAAATCTACTTTTGCTAAACTAACTCACTTTTATTCTCTATTCCCTGTAGTACTATTGAACTATGGAAGTCAAAAGTAGATGCACGACACAACTACTGGAGCTTCAATGAATCGATCTCGGTTCAATCTCGAATTCGCGATAAAACTGGTAATTTAAACACTATACTCATTCCATTTCCGGTTAATTTATTTTGTCCTTTTTCTCTTGAAAACAGATGATCCATACTTGTTAGAAGTAGAGGCAGTGCCATACCAAATGAACAACCAGACAATTCTCGATGGGAAATGTCCACCAGGATGGACTCTCGTCATGGATACCTGCTTCATATACATTGGTGCTCCGATGCCATTCCGAGAAGCTAGAGATTTCTGTCGCTCTGATAACGCATCAATGCCATTTATAAGGACCGATAGTGCTACCTTGTGGGCCTACCTTCAAAGCCAGATGCAGCATTTAAAGTAAGTTATTTTGATTTCTAATGAAACCTTCCGAGTTGCTTATACATTTTTTGCCTAAGGTATCCTGAAAAAGTGTGGATACAAGACTACAACCATATTGACAAGTGCACAAGTTTTATTTTCCGCGATATAGAGGTAGAGGACTGTAACCAGGAAATCGGATTTATTTGTGAAATAGATCCAAAGGTAATCATTTGATTTTTTTTAAATGTTTACAAAGTAATAACTATTGATTGCATTGTTTTTAAGGTTGTGATTGATCCATTATCCTGGAGGGCTGACGTATTCGCCATAAGCATTATATCGGCGTTTATCTTAGCAATTATCTTGTTAGTCTTGATGGCAATGTGCTGGTATGCCAAATCAAAGCACAGACATGTTCAACGTTTACAACGAAGAAATAGCATTCGACAGAGCTTGAGGAGCTTAAACGGCATAGATCCGCAGGGATCCTTACGGCGGCGGAATTTTGTATGAGTTTTTTTTTTTTTTTTCTTTTATTATTTTTGTTTGTTTGTATTTGTTTGATTTTTTATTTCATCATAATTATGACAAATAGAACGTTTCATCGTCAACGGCAACCCTAACAAGAAACTTAGCACAGGATTATAAGAAAATGGATTCGAATGGATCGATAGATTCAATGGACAAAAGCGTTTTAAGTTCCACAGCCAGTTTTGACACATATGAAGGACCGAGTGCTAGTGGCAAGGAATTTTTCAATCAAGCAAATGAAACCCACAAATTGCAGCCGCATCATTCAAAATATGGTGAATATGCAAATCAGAGTTCGTTGAAGGCCGCACAAGCGGCACAAGGACATGGAAATGAGCCAAGAGTGGCTACGATTGGGGTAACGAGAGGAGCTACCAAAGCTGTTTATGCACCTAATCCAGAACGTTTTGAACTATCGTATCGAAATGAAGGCTACAGAGACAACTCTACCTTTGCAAGCACCCGAAATAATTCAACTGAAGATACACCTATTATTCATTTGACAGATACTCCGGACACCGACGATGTGGGATCAGATTATTATGGAAACGCCAGCACTCTACCTTTAAGAACTCACAATGAGAATCTGGCTTTTTTGAATGAACTTAAACATACTCTCCCCGAGTACAAGTCAGGAGAAAAAGAGCAAAGCCACAGTAGTTTCCTTCCGTACTCTTCAAATCAATCACAATCCAGTACAATGCCGTATGAGGACAAAATAGATAAGTTTAACTTCACCCCTGTTGATGACAATAAGCCCGGAAACAGTTTTCAAGACCTAGTCAGAGGAAATACCCACCATGAAAACCCAGCCGATATAAGAAGACCAGATTCGTATTATACTGCTGTTCGGAGCAGTAAGGCCCCGACACAATTTAACCCATCGTCCCTTATTTCACCGAGAGAGGCCAATAAACGCCCAAAGACTGTTTATCAAACTGCCGACCAGGATCCGCCTCGTTCAAGTTCCTACATGCGATCCAAATCGGAAGCGTTGCTCGAGACAAATTTTGATGAGGAAGGATCGGGTAGTCTAAATAATCCACTTCAGCTAGACAGCCGCAGCTACAGTCAGCCACTGGAAACTGCTATGTAGATTAAATAAGCAATCTAGTTTATAAAGGATATTTAGTTTTAATTTTTATTTTGTAAATAGACAGTCGAACGAAATTTTTGCTAAGCGAAATTAATCTAGTATTAAATATATATTCAACGCCACGTTTTAAGCATACAAATGTAAGTTTTTAAATGTTTTTTTTTTTACTTAAATATTTGACATTACAATTATATTTAACTGATGTTTACAAAAGGCTTATTTTAAATAAATACAATTCAAAATTGTTAACGCAATGTTTCATTCGTTGTTCACTGTAAAAAAAACTCATTGTTTTTCAGGGTTACTTCATTTCAGTTATTCGACAACCTTTTTTTAAGTCGTGAAGATTTAAAACCAGTATTTTATTAAAACATCACACTTTGATTGATTTAGATCTTGAAAAGATTAAAAAAAAAGAAGTATAACACCCTGTTAGCGTGATAAGCTTTCTTAAAGCTTTTGAATCTGTCTAAAAGCTTTAAACACCTACACAATTGTTTTCACACTGCGCATGACACATCGTGTGTAAGCTTCAATAAAGAAAAAAAAAAAAAACAAACGTGTTCATACAGTAAACTCTCACCCACCAACAGAATAAAGATTCATAAACATCTACATCTTACTTCCAATTTCCGTACCCCATAACCCCCCGGGGCTAACATTATAGATAGATACATGCCAGCTTTGTGACAGCGCGCTGAGAGTGAACAAGTTATTTTGCCACACACTCTCAACAAAATTACTCGCTTCTACACACACAGAAAGTCACGTTTACAACGACCAACGTCAAGTCAAGAGTAGTATTTCTGTTGTACGCGTAGTAAAATGTCAACTTTTCGAAACGATTCACAGCGTATCCATGAGTTGCATGCCAAATCGTGTAACCAAACCAAAGCCATTGCCGTTCCCGTCAGTCAACTTTTCGTGGTGGTGAATGAAAGTCTTTTATCTGCAAGAACGGTCCAGTGATCGAATCGCTGTTAATCGTCGTCGTTGTTGTCGGAAGGGTTACGGGCTTACGGCTACGGCTACTACCACCCACCATCACCACCACCACGACTACCGCGGAAATAATCAACCAACTACCCTTTCTCCACTACTCCACACAACACTGCTGGGTCGGTCGGTCGGTTGCAAAAATCAATGCGTACGAATTGATATTCCAGGTGACCACTATAGCCACTAGCCAAGACTATACTTAGTTTCGTGAACGATAAATAATATATTCTCTAAAGAACCTACAACCATTAAAGAATAATAAATCTGGCATTCTGTGCCCATAATGGGTTTCTATTGATTTTGTTCCATCGTGCAATGGCTTCCAACAAAGCGACATAGATACGTTGTTTAGTGCAATTGCCATGTGTGCATGTGTATCTATAGATACATATGTTTTGAAGTAGAGAGTGGAATGGTTGCTTTTGGTTTTGTCTAGATCTAGAAGAAGTTTCTTTCGAATCTTATTTTTATTTCAAGAGGAAGTGGATTAGTGCTGTTCGACAACAATCACAATATATGTAAGGCTTGTTCGGATGAAATACAAATTCGAAGTCCTCTAACCTGTTATATTTGTTCTTTTAAGTGTTGACACGTCAAAGTGTAACATCGACTTTATTTGGTTCGTTTTAATAGTGCCGTATTTGTCGTTCCGTTGTTGTCTTGGCTGCTTACTTTTTTTTTTGCAAGCAGCGTATTATAGTGGTCACGATTTTTGCTGCTTATATGCGCAGGCCTGAATCCGAATTTATTTCCATTTATATACGCTTTTTGAAGATGTGTAGTGAGACAACAGACACTTAAGTTCGACATCTTTAGCTAGAGTATTCGAAGGGGCAACCAATGCACACACCGCCGTTATTGCAATAAATTCATCGCATTCCCATCGCAGAGGTAAGAACATCTGAGCGTACATTTTAGATTACTTTTTTCTATTTGTCTTATTATCATCGCCAGTCAATTATTGTCATAACATTGATAAATTATGTAAGATATGCATTGTAATGAGAGTGTGTGGTGTTGTAGGTGTTGAAATTTCTGAAAGTGTCGCGTACTCGTTGAAAATTTTAAACGTAAACGAAGAAAGTTTTCCTCTTGCTTCACAGTGAGTGCAAAAAGGCAACAATAAATACTATACACAATATACTCCATGCTCGTATACAAACACAGAAACTCAACGAGTTGCAGTGAGTAGGTATAGTACGAGTACGGTGTTAGGTTCTGCACTTGTATTTCAAAATTAAAAGAGAGAAACAAAAAAAGAGAGAACGAAAACAGTATGTATAATGTATGTAAGACTAACTGTTCAAGGGCATTCAAACCAAAAATATCCCATTCAAGAAATCAAAAATTCCCTTACCTAAGAGTGTTTTGCGTCAGTGATCCATCCATTTAAAATACTAAACCGTGAATTGATGGACATTTTAATCATGTAGAAATAACTAAGTTGAAGTTTTTGAAGGTATTTATATATCTACGAAGAAGCAAGACTCTGAGAAAAACTTCGGTGGGCGGTTTGCTCAAGAAGGGATTCATCCTCTAGCAGTGCGGCTCGAATATGGAATTCTATCTTATTGATTCCAGTATTTAACAGTTCAAAGTACTCTACAATTTAATACAATTAAATATAACGTTAACACAGAACTTATTTGTATAGTAACTATAACGTGAATAAGTTCCCTGGACAAATGGACATTTTATTCGTATCTATTCACACTGGTTATAGAGCATGATAAACAACCTATACATTCTTATAAATGTCTGTTATCTCGTTGTTGGGTTATAGGAGCTCCGCAAAAAAAAACTACGTGAGTTACGGCATTCAGCAGCTGAATCTAAGTATTAGCTTTTCCGCTTTTCCTAACACGTAATCGGTGAGACATTCTGAGCTTAAAAACAGCAACGAAGGAACATTCAATGCATTGTTTGTGAGGAAATTAAGAGAGACGAGAGAGAATACTTAAAACCAAAGAGAGCGTCTATTAATGCAAGTTAGATTAAAACTTCACTACACAATGCGAGAGTACCAAAATTTAGATATTGTATCTTTTCGGGTTTCCGTCGATAAACCAGTATGAACTGGCACGGACAAAAAAAAAAAATAAAATCAACTTCGATTGCTGATTTCATTAGTTTTTTGTTTGATTGTTTATTTTTCTTGTGTGGTGCTTGCATTTTAGGTTTTATGCTTAAAAGGCACAAAAGAAAATTGTTATACACACTCGCATTTCATTTGTACTATTTTATCGGCGCATAAAAACATAGAGGCTCGCCCTCACTTTTTTCATGAGAAATGTTTAAAATTTGCGCATTTCAATATTCGGTTTTCGTGCTATGATTTATGAGTATTTAAAATGCATATAGAGACACACAGCAAAACCAACCACCACCAAGACTAGTGCAATTCGTACGGCAAAAGATAGACAACCATCTACAATCAGTTTTCGTAACGCCGCCGAGCCGGTCGAGGTAGACATTTCGACTAAAAATTTATTTATCCAGTCTGGTTTTTATTACACAATTTTTAATGCTATTTTTTTCCATCGAAAATGGAAATACGAAAATTGTTTGCCACAGCTCATAAGAGTCGTGCACATTAGAAACTTTTAGAATGAAAAAAAGAAAAAAACGAAGTTATAATGAAAATTGCTTTGCAGTGCGTGGGAGACATGATTACTCTACCTGTATTCGACGGCGAGAAAACCTCCAAAAGTGATTAATCGTTAAAATCGATATTGTGAACCTATGTGTTGTACACCGTACACCCGGAAGGTGCTGCTTGCTGGTATACGAAAGAGGCTGGAGCGACAACGAAAACGGGGTATAATCCCCACAACTTTGTCGTGAATTCAAATTTTTTTTTTCCAACGCAGACAAAGTATATTTTATTTTTGTCTGCCATTGTTGTGCCGGCGAATATGATAAAATATATCACGCACAAGTTGCGAACAAACTCGATAAACGAAAATTTAACAAATTCTTGTAGTTTAAGCAAAAAGGTGAGCAAAAGTATTTTTATGGAAAAATTAGTTTGCAAAAATGTTAGGTACGCCGCCCACAAATCAGTTGAAGGTCATGAAATATGGCTTCCATTAAACGATTGTGGCTTTTTCGTCCATATAGTGCCTCTCTGGTCTCCGATGAACGATAGAAAAAGTAGCATTTTCAGGATGCAGGCGCAGATTTTACACAACTCGTATTCACATGCACAAAGACAGCAGGAGCATTTTACTCTGAATTAAATTTGTCTATGTGCATGGAACATACATGTGCGGCAGCGGCAGCGGCAGTTTGTTGCCTTTTCGTCACTGCTGCACACAAAAGCACTAGCTCCCTTTGCGACCGAAATCACACTCAAAATACGACTACGACAAACAGTACCATTGTAGATTCATGTTTTTATATCTATACCGAATTGCTATCTATATAGTTTTTGATAAATCAAAAACTGCTTTTAGAGTGACGTACACGATTCCGGAACCGAATCTGATGGTGATATAGATGCTGAGAGAGCCCAATCAGAACCCGAAATGGAAACAAGTAAGTTGAAAGAAAACTTAACGAAATTAAACTGAACTTTAAATTCAATTTCTTTGAAGGCATGAGCTCCCGCCTAGACGCTACTTCCCCAACTGATACCGCCTGCTCCTTAGACTCCCCTGCCATGATGTGTCAGTCCCACCTGTTATACGATCAGCACAGCTCTGAAGAAGAGCTGGAAGTCATAAATGGACCGTCTTCTTTAGCAGCTGCAGAAGCGGCAGCCAGTATTTTAGTTGTACGTGGAACAGCCTCATCGTTAATATCAGAAAGAGGTTCTTCGTCATTGGAGCCGGATGAGCTTTTTGGTGAGGCAGCTTCCACATCGAAACGTTCCAGCTCTACAATGATAGAGAACAGAAAACGATCATTGGCTCACAGTTCAGATGATGAAGTAAGTATCTCACTCATAAAAGTTTGTTGCTTAATCTCAACTAAACTAACATTCTACTACCTTTTTTAAAATCACAGCTAAAAAATATGTTAGAACCGATCTCAACACCAGTTAACTTCCGGACATCGCCTCCATTGGAAGCGTTGAAACCGAATCGAAGCCATATGTTCCGTTCCGCAACACCGCTTATCCTGACTGAGGCGAGTCGTGGCATTGAGAACATAAAAATTTCTTGTGATAGTACTAGTAGTGACCAAAACGGCAGCGGCGACGCAAGCAGCAGCAGCAACAATAGTGGCAATGGTGAGCAATCTTCAGCCAGTACCAGTAATCAAAGTAGCTGTATTGCTGCATTAAAATCAAGCTGTAGCAGCCATCATATCCACCAACCTCAGCCAAAATATCAATTTCATTACAATAGCAGTAGAAGCAGTCCAGCATCGACAACAGGACTAGAATTGGATGTACGCTCAGTTAGTCCGCCGGCGAAACTTTTTCATTGTGCAATATCTCCACGTCGGCGGCCAATGCGAGGTCATCACGCGCCACAAAGACTACAGCGTCCTCATAGACCATGTTTAGATTTTGATAAAATGCAGCAGGTAATTCTATTTGCCATTTTACTGACTTATTTTACTTAATTTGTAATTCCCTTTGTTTGTTATTTTTATTGAAAAAGCATTTTCGAGTCTAAACAAAAAGCATGAAATTAATAAATTTTATATTTATTTCAAAGATTAGATAGGTTTTTAATGCTCTAGAACGTGTTCTAGCTCTTTCAGAAATTGTTTCTTTAAGTTATTACATTTCACGCAGGTGAAAATCTAATAGGTCTTTATGAAATAGTTTTTAGACTTATATTCTCGTATTTGAATTAAATTAATCTGTTTTCGTCTAAAGTAAGAGGCTTAAAACTTTCGTTAAGTAGCAAATTAGGGATTAAAACTATTCGACGATATGTTAGTAAGTTTGATTTATGGAGACAAAGAGAACTGATTACATGTATGTTTTATATATTAACAAGTACCTCACCCATTTAATCTCCTTAAATTACGGAATTGCAATCTTGATTTTATCTCGTTTTCTCAGAAAAAAAACAAAATTATACTCTGATATTCATGTAGTCGATCACTTTAGGTATTCGAACAAGACTCGAATATTAATCGATAGTAATAATGCTCATAGCAGACATTATGTCAACATTGTTTTCAAAAAATTGTGACAGTCGGTGGCTCCAAGGCGAACAAAAACCTAAATTAATTTGGCTTATTAATAATATACAAAATTTGAGTAGAAAGAATAATCTCGATCCTCACCGGTTCACTTCCAAAAAACAAAAAACGAAACAGTAAATTTGCTACCCCATATTGTGTGTTGTGCGAAGTGTTTAATAAATAAACTTTTGTTCACTGTCATCCACTTCCTGCTGTATTCTGTTCACTTTAAATTAAAGAGATGATTAGTAATCTATTTATTTGATTCATTCACATTCACAAGAAAACAAAGAAACAGACCCATGATGTGAGATCTTCAGTTTAAATACTTTACTTACGAATAGACCAATAGTTTTGACGACAGTTCTTTCTCTCCACCACCTTTTTGGAAAACCTGAAAGACAGATTAAAATGCAAAATAAGAAATTTATTAGAAATAGTTTATATAAAAAAATATTTTTTGGTTGTTGAATTAGTTTTTTTTTTTTTCATTTGATATATTTGTTTTTCAAATTTTTACACATCAATTTTTGTGCTTCTTAAAAAAAAAAACATTTAATTTATTTTATTTATAATGATAATAAAAATAATCAATAAAGACTTTTGAATTAAGATTTTTTTTTGTATCCGTTTTAAAATTTAAGCAAAGTGACTCAACAACCAATGAACCTCCAACGTGTAAGAGCGTATTTCCAATAGTATGACCATTTTGTAGGAATTATCGTATAGTAGCCACTACTGTGATAAAATTACTGCAAACGACATGAATTGAAAGTATTAAATTAAATTGCCTTTTCCAAAAAAGGACTAACATTAAAATTCGCTTTCTTTTAATTTCTATTTTCAGCTCCAGGACCGATCTGTGTCCTCGTGGCGGCACAATAGCGAACATACAGGTGAATTGTCTGTCTTTTGCTGGTGATCAGATTAAGGATAACAAATATTTGCTCTCCTATAATTCCCCTCAAAGAAAAAAAAAAAAAACCAAACATCAAAATCGAGGACATCCCAACAAACACCTTTATTATCAGCTATTTCTGTGGTTGCGGTCCTCGTCGAAGTTATATTGGGTAATTGCAATTTAATTTGTAGCTCGCGTTTCAACGGATCTGGAGATTATGTCGAAAATGTCAGCTCTGTCTTAAGAATAAAAATAAATGTATGTAATGTAGTTGATTTGTTTCCAACGGAAATGGCAACGATGATGTATTTAAATTTATCAACACTTTTACCTATTGTTAGACACATTTTTTGTTTCGTTTTCTTATTTTTACTTTGTCCCTATCCAATTCTTAAAATTAATATTAAACAAACACCGCCAATTTATCTTCGACGACAGTAACAGTTACAGCAAAACAACGTTTCAATATCGAAAACTATAATGTATCTTCAAAAAAACAAGATAGAAAGAAAAACACAAGAAATAAACAAAACAAAATATTAAAATTAATTTAATAAGCAAATTCATATTCAATTATATATATTTTAACAACCAATTTAGTGTATAAATCTCAATAACAATATTTTAGTTGCAATATGTATGGATGTAGGAATTATGTTTCTATCAATATGACACAATCACCCACATCCTTATCATCATCCCTGATTGATTTGGATTGGATGAGTTCGTTAACACACAAAAACTTAAGTATTTATAAGTTATCTAAAACAGAAAAAAAAATAGGACTATATTCTACAATAAAACATAAGAAAAATAAAAACAAAAAACATAAACTTGAAATATAAACAATAAAACATAAAAACGAAATAACAATGCATTAACCAAAACCAAAAGTACTAAAAAATATAATATCACTACAATGAATTAAACAAAAACAAAAACAAATAATAACAAACATATTTTTTTCTAACTTTTTACTCAATATACATACAATACTAATTATATAAAGAAACAGAAAACGGATAATAGAAATATACAAGAAAAGGAAAAATTCATATTTTAGTTATGGAATAATCACAGAAGCAAGAAAAAATTAAGGAAACCTATCATTTTTATACGAGAAAGAGAAATGCATATAAAGAAAAACCTACATTTAGAAAAAAAAAATAAATAAATCTTATTACAAAGATCATCATAGACATCATCATCAAATTCAGACAATTAAACAAAAAAAAAGCAAAGTAAAGTTAAGAAGAGGAAACAAATAATGAAGTTTGTAGCAGACAGAGGCACAACCGTTGTGTGTACAATATTATATAAAAACAAAAACAAAAATAAAAACCGACAACTAGGCATTTAAGTAGGTATCGAGCAAACAAGAAAAACATGACTGAAAATTATTGTGTAGATTTTAAGATACAAAACAAACCGACAAACAAACAAAAATATCATTTGGTTGAGAAACATAAAAATAAAAGCAAACAAACTTTTAGATTTATCCAAAATGATTATCTGCATTATTTTAAAAATACGGGAATATTTATGCAAAGCATTTTAATACCCTTAATATTTTTTTGTGGTTTTTAAAACAAAACACAAACGAAAACATTATTAAAAAAAAAAAAAGATTAAAATTTACATCATAGTAATGAATTAGTGAAAACAACAAGTTTTTGTCAATGATATTAAAAATGAAAAATAATGCGAGATCAATTTTGGATGCATAAATAAATTGTATTTACTCTTTAATTTTTAAGTAATTTCCTCTTACCTTTTCTGTGAACAATAAATTATGGTTTTGAATAGATTCTCAAAATGTCTATCATTGTCCGTTGATCGACTATCATTGTTTATAACTAACGAACACACAACAGAATGGAAAAATTAATTAAAATTAATAAAAAGAAAACAACATTGAATGTAAATGTATGCCGCCTTTTTATTACCATGGCTCCGGACATTCGGGATGTAAGATTTCCTAAACTTTCAGTAGAGTACACAGTAAGTTTTTCAGAGAATTGGTAAATTAAATGAGGATTGTAGCCTTACTACCCTCATTTATCTGAGTTGAGCAGAAGACGACTACTACAACTACTAAAGTAGTTTGTCATTTTTTTATGGTTAAGGACGGTTCAAATCTATCGCGAAACATTTATCACAACAAAAAGCAGACAGCTCGTAAGAACGGAGAAAACCGAACCCGAAAATCTTTTGGATGATGTTGGCAAGCTTTCGACGTAATTGTTGTCAATTATTTAATAGGAGTTTTCAAGAAAGTGGCAACAGTAGCAGTGACAACAAAAGGAGAATAAAATAACGGACTCACAACTATAAAGACATTAAAAAGATATTTTAAAAGCGTTTACTTTTTGTTTTATAGTTTTACAGCCGATTCGCAGTTGTGACGAGTCACAAGTCACAAGCGCTTGTGACTGATTTCTTGTGAGGATAGTTGTGACTCGATAACAAATAGGAATTCTGAAATAACAGTCACAAGAAAACTGACAACAATATTCAACTCAGCATGGTGCGTAAAATTATTGTTGTTTCAACCACAGATGAGTCAAAAGGGAGATTGGAAATCAAGCTGTCAAAATGACAATGTCTACAAGTTTACTGCAAGAGTTTGCGTGTTTTTACCAATACTATCTCAGTAAACTTCGACATACCACCTGATTTTTGTTGCTTTTTTTCTCATTTATTCATATACACGAGTTAATGGTTAAATAAAATTTGTGGTATCCGGAGGGTAAAACGTAAGTCAGTATCCGATCTTCTTTTGTCTCTGGTTTCAACTGTCTAGTTCACATCAAAATAATTCATTATTTGTTTTCGAGTTTCTGCTTTCTGAAGAAGTGAAAAACTCAAGGTAAAATATATTTTTCTTAGCAGTAAATGACCAGTCATATTGTAAAAAATTTCTCAAACATGGAACCTCAAATCGAAATTTCAAAATAACAGCAATATTTTTCTTGTTACCTGGTCTGAGGCAGGTCACAAATTTGAAAATTTTTGTGACTGTCACAAGTTGTGACTCTGCACCAGAATACGAAAAAAGTCACAAAAATCATTTCACCTCAACTTGTGACTTGTGAGGTATCAGTGAGGGTCTCATAATCGGGCTGTAATTTTTTATATTATGATTTGCTTTATCAAATTCAAACAACAGCCCTCGAGGTTAGTGAGAATCTTTGTATACATATTTGACAGGTATTACCTAGGAGTGTCGCCATCTAGTTAGAAGCAGAGAAAGCCATATTGTTACATAAAGTTGGTTTTAGAAAAAAATGGCCAACTTATGTAAGCAAAAATACTTTTTCTGCTTCTAACTAGATGGCAACACTTCTTGATAAAACTTATCAAATATAAGGTCTGTTCTTTTACTCCCTAAAACTCCCAAATTCCCATACTTTTCTTTACTCATGTTTTCTGTAAGTTTTAACTCCAGCTAAAAAGCGGAATTGACGAAAAAAGCCATTGGTGGAAGCAGTTCTAGAAAATGTTGTTATTATTCACATACTAAAAATGAAAATTTGGCAGATGCACCATAATGCATCGGAAAAAGTGTTGATATAGCACAAAAAATAATATGTGAATTATAAATGGAGTAAACCAAACAAAACAGGAAAATCTTTCAAGTCAAACCCCTTTGGACTTTGACCAAACGACGCTGTTTACGTTGCTGGTTCTGGTGTATTCTGTGTCGAACGAAAAAAGTACGTGTGCTCTAAAACAATGGCCGGCGCTGTTGCTGGCGAACGTCGCTGTTGCTGGTTCAATCTGTTTCTCGCTTTAGGCTGTCAAGTGTCAAGAGAATTACAAAATTTCATCCCCACTCCTTGAAATTTGACAGTTTCTTACAAAACTCCCGAAAAAGTAAAAGAACGGACATATACAGAGATGAGAATTATTTTTGAATTCTAACGTCGTACTTGACAGCTCGACATGCGCGACATCTTACATTTGAAGTCAAAACCACAAGAAAATTTATTTGTAGCCGATACACAAACCATGAACGAGAACGAGACATCGTAGGCACACACACTGCAAGTCAAGCATTTTCTTGTAGTTTTTGCTTTTGTTTTGTTTGTTGTTTGAAAAATTCGTAAGGCAATAAACAGCAATTTTCGTATTAACTGGTCAAAAGGCTGATTTTGGAGGTCTAATTCTAAGAAAACAAAATTGAATAAAAATCAAATACAAATTTTTTATAAAATTTTCTTTTAAAAATGAACGCAAGCGATTTGACGTCTGGAAGGCTTTTGAAAACACTTTCAACAGAAAAGAGTTGCTCGTTTTGGAATATAGATCAACAATATGTAAATACATGCATTGACTAGTTTGACTGTTTCTAGCAGCAAAAGGAAAAGCCATTAAATAATGAATTGATCATTACACCTGACAATAAATAATTTTCTTTTCCTAGGTGTTCCATCGAACCTACAAAATTATTGCTCTCATATGACAACCGAAGGTATGACAATGGTGAAAAATCCATTGACAGACAGCTAACGCTATGTTCGAAATCAACCGATATAACGTAACAAAATTTTTACGACCGATCATTAACACTTGAGTTTAAAAAAAAAAGTGAAACAAAGAGAATACACCGCTATGATCGGTCATACAGGCAAGGTGGTTCGCGAGGCGTGAAATTTGTTCGAAACGCCACTCTTAGTAGCTCGTAAATAGCACCTTTTTGTTTTTTGTTCACTGCACAAGACGGCAGATGTTTGAAGCATTTATGACCATGTAATCATAAAATTCCCAAAGTGTTTCTTTTAAAGTCGCACATCGATAAAGAAAAATCCACTGAGAAGGTGTTTTAAAGCTTAATTTCAATTAAAGGGATGATGACGAACATTAAAACGAACCAACAGAGAATTATCAACGCAGTTAAAAAATCAATGAAAAACACACATTTTCCTTGCGGTAAGCCTCGCTTCAAAACACGCAGCTTAACATCACGTAGATCTTGTTAAGCGACATACAAACAGCATCTAGACATCAAAACATGATGTTACTCGGTAAGTGCTTGATGGGGGCGCTACGCCTGCTTTATTGCGCTACGCTATCGTTAGCGCGTGCCAGTGAAATAAAGCACGCTCAGAGGCATATTGAGATCCGACGATAGGCGATGATTATGCGGGATGTTGGTCTTCGTTAGAGTGATGACTGATGCGAGTTTACCCGTTAGGTGATTGACGTCGATAAACGACGTAAGTGAGTGCACATAAAGTGCTCTTTTGCACCTCTTGAATCTACCAGCTAACCGCACTAGCGTTGTATTACCCCACGTCAATAATAATAGATTATGATAAAAGAGGAACACTCAGCTACCACCCTGCTGCAAAATGAGCGTGCTGAAGTGGGACTTCCCACAAAACTACCAACGAAAGATTTCTGATACAATTCAAATAGTTTAGATATGGTTTCCGTTTCCACATTCACGATATTTATGTTTTCATACAAATTTGCATACTCAAGAAACCCCACAAGGACTTCAAGACAAGTTGGTATTGCTTTGTTTGTGACATAAAATTGTCTGCATAATTATCATCGGCATAATCGGAACTAGAGTTCGTTTGAATAAAAATATGATGTGCGTCTTGGTCGAGAAGGGAAACTTTTAAGCGGATTTGAATAATACCACGCCTTTGATGAAGCCCCACAGTTATTGAAATTATGTTATTTGTATTGATTTCGGCTTATTTTAGGCCATATTATGGCATGAATCACCATGGTCTTATGTGTAAACGTAATTATCTGCTCCGACTGTCAAACAACATGCACATACATTTGCTCTGGTATGAAAATTCGAAAATGCAAGGCACTGGTGGCATTGATAAACGAATTTGTTTGGAAGATTTTCTTTTTACAGAAGTAACAACCAAACACAAATTGAACATTAATATTCTCATTTTCTCCTTGTAAAATAATCCTCCCTTGAGAGAAAAATCTGCTTTTATCCACCAAAAACGAGGGTAATAGGGGTGAATGTGAATGTCACAGAACACTGAGGATAAGGAGCCTCAAATTACCCTCGCGGTTTTATTAGCAAGTTATATCTCCTAACAACAGAAAACACTGTAACCTGAACCTCCAATACGCTAGAAACGAAACACAAATATTGTGGTTTTCCGATATAAAAATTCCATCTCGCAACATCCCCCAAAGAAAACTTTGCTTTGAAAAAGGACGACAGACATAAGACGTGTCACAAAGAGAGACTCAATATTTTTTGGTGTAGCCTTTCAATTGAAACTAATGAGCATCATATTCGAATGACCAACATTTGAACTGAATCATCTAACAATACGACTCCGTGTCGATGGCGTATGTTTGTTTGCGCAAAGTGGCAAAGAAAAACATCGTTAAGTAAGTTACAAAAGTTTTATAATCCAACCCTCGTTTTCTGAAAGACGAAATCACACACCGGCTTGGCTTGCAGGGGTGTTGGCACGTGTTACATTTTACTTTGCACACAAAACAGTCGAATCCCCATTATACTTATACAGTTATACAGTAACAGTTTCAAATTTCGCAGTGCGAGCACGACACTCTCCAATTAAGCAAGTTTTCAAAACATTGCACTTGGAAAGTGCGCGCACGTGTGCCACCAGTACATGTGAGAAAAGAAAAAACTGGATTTAAGGATGAGTTTCAACTCTGTTTTGGTCTGATTATGACGCTCTATGACGGATGCAGGATAATCGCCTGGAAAACCGGCTAAACAATCCGGTATTTCAGCGGCGACCGGCGGCGGTGGTTATTGTTTTGTCGCGTTGTTCAATAATGTAAACAAACACAAGTACAATCCTACACAATGATTTTCATTATGTAGACTGGAGTTCGAGCCCTAAAACAATAATGATGGGGTTGCAGAGCAATAATGCGGTGGCGGATAAACCGCCGGTCGCGGCGTGGATACATAATTCAAAGGAATTGTGATTGTAATTATGTGTTTGTAAACAAACAAAAGATAAAAAGCAATTGCTCTGAAAAACCGATGCTCTTTCTCGTGGTTGGTGGTGATGGTGGGGGTTGGCTGTTCAATCAGATGAAATGAAAGATTAAACACATAATTACCTAGAATTGGTGCTCGTTCTTTTGGATGGCCTTTCAAACAAACCGTTAGCAATCTGGCTGGATGTATAAGATACTTATGAAATAATAAATAGACCTTGCAAGTGGGTGTTTTTCAAATTTTCATTTGAAGCCCGTATGTGAATAGTTTGCTGTTCTATTTTCTATGTATGAAGGGGAAAACGGAAGAAGTTGATCAACATATGTTCTTTTAAATTAATAAGAAACTTTACTACACTATGCGAACTGAAAAGCGAATCTCCTTCAAACACTTTGATGTTTTCTATTTTGCAACTGCAGTATAGTGCAAGAATGAATTGTAGATACGTAAATACTCGAAGGAAGGTAGAAGTAAGAAATTAATCCTTTTTTGTCCAATTCTCCCCTATTGATTTTATAGAATTTTCTGTCAAACAAAAATCAACTCGCGCCTTTGGCGGCGGCGCTTTTAAATCAAACTCTTTGACAGACAAGTGTTTCGTATATGTAGTACCCAGTACCATTTCAACTAGCGACTTCGTAACACATCACAGCTGGAATATAGCGAAAATATTTGGAGGAAAACAAATTTATTTTCTCATCGAATAGCTCTTCATTATCACTATCGAATTTCAAAAAGGAAAAACAAAAACTCTTCTTCAGAAGTCGCTGTGCCGCTCCGATTGAAACCAACTCCATACCATACCGTCGACAGTTTTAATTTGGTTCAAAGTCTTTAAGTGCCCGCTATAGCCAGTCTGTCTGTCTTGGCCACTTTATTGTTTTCATAAGGCTGTTTGGGTTTTGGTTCCTTTGATCATAGCGTTCATGTCAAATCAGAGGTTTTTTTCCTACTTTTGCTGTGAGATTGTTTTTCAGATTTTTTCGAATGGAGAATGTATTCACTTGTCAGAAGAATGCAGTTAGCAAGCAGCATCATGACAAAAAGTGTGCTAAAATTCGAATGAAATGTCAAAAAACGTTATCTATCGATCTTCGGATGGTGCCAACATGTGGTGACAGATGAGAGTACACCAAAGAACCTTAAAAAAGGCGGTGCTACCTAGGATGCTGTCTTAGGCTGTCGTCGTCGTCGGGCCAATTTCGAAAGTTATCTTTGTTTTGCTTTGTTTCTTTTGAATTTCTTTTGAGAATTTCAACAAGATAAAGGATGACATCTTTTCTATTTCTTTTCTACTTTTTTTTTCTTGCAACGAGACCAGAAAATGTCAGCAAATGAGCGATCATCAGGTCGTAGGGTGTTTGTGATGAACAAATTTTCGCAATAATCGGTTAACCTCAGGGGTCCCTTCTATCTCTCTCTGTTTTTCTATTTGGAAGTTGAAATTTATGTTTGAATGTCGAAGATCGTCTAACACCTGCCTTTGTTCATTATTTGAACCAACTCTTTGGAGAAATATTACAACACAGCATTTGGTCTACGTTATCCTATTAGTAGGGACAAATAGTGTTTCTAGAATGCAAAATGTCTGCGATAATTAGGAATAGGAAGCCTCCTTCATTGCACGCCCAGGTAATCGTCTTAGGTAAATATATCAAATACTTAGACATCTATATTTTTATTGTTAGGAATTTTAAAATGCTGGGGCTTATGCAACACAGAAGCGTTCACTAATCCTGTTCATGTTCTCAGTAGCAAGTCAGATTCTGTTCCCTAAATCCTTGATCAATTGACTTCTGTTTTAGAATTATTTGGGATATGTTTCTTAGCCAGAAATACAGACAATAAATTAGGTTATTTGAAGAGATTCGCCTGAATCCATATGGCGTGGGTGAAATTCAGTCTTCAACAAATATTCAGCATATCGCTCATCAATCTTTCGGGTTTATGTGTTTATTTCAACTTATTTTTTCTTCATTTTGAAGTCAGTAAATTCAGGTTTTGGTACACTAAGGTATTTTTAGTTCTTTAGTTTTTCAAATTAAAATACTCGTAAAAATGTTTATTTACACTCACAATTTTGATTTGTGAAAAGTGAAATGTGAAGGGAACATCCATGCCGGCCGGTTAAAAATAGACATCAATCGAAAACGAAGAGATTTTTTCATTGAGGAAAAAAGTAAGAAATACAAAGTGTTTGGCAAAGTAAATATTTAAATTTAGCGAAATATTTAAGTATATTTTTGTATGTTTATAAATCTTAATTTTCAATGCTTTCACAATATTCTGATTGCTTACTCACATTTTTCAAATTTATCTTCGTTAAAGAATTTGGGGCGGTAAACGTCAAAAAAGTATGTCTGACCTTAGACGTCACGTCCCGCAAATATTAAGATTTTTTCCTTCAATGTTTCAGTTAAGACTTTTCGATTTTCTGTTGGAGTAAAAATCTTAAGGTTCCGATTTTTGTTTGTTTGAAGAACATTTCTGTTTAGCAATAGACAGTTCGCAAAAGGTTTTCTGTACAAAACAAACAGACTTACAGGTTTCCCATTGTTTTATTCACAAAAGATCAGAAAACGACAACAACTGATCACACATTGCTCCCATATACTCTTCCAACTTAGAACCAATTTCGAACTACATACATCTTTTGTTTCCTTTTTTTAAACTTTCTAAATTATTTCAGTAGTAAACACGCATTATCGGTTTTTTTGCCTAGCAAATTTCAATAAGGATCCTTTGCCTCACCAACAGCTGGAATTGTATGCTTTTGGAAGAACAAAACAATTTAGAAAAGGAATTGACATCAGAAACAATCCCAAGACGAGACGAGATATCCCTTCGTTGACATCTTGTAAATTATGCCTTCAATTGTCAGCACATCACATTTTGACTCCAAGTGCTAAATGAATTTGTTCTCGTTCCTTTTTTTCCTATCTTTTTGTTTGTTTCTTATTTTTTGACACAGAGATACAGCTATCAACATTCGAGAGAGTTGTGCAGTGTTTTTGTCTATTTAGCGTGTCAAATTGAACTTGAATAGGTGATTTTCGAATTTCATCCAAATAATGCGCAACGAAGATCTTGATCTTTTCTTCAATTTATGGCTAAGCTAATCTACAGGAAGTGACATTTTTAGGTTTGTCTGTTTTTCGGCACGGGACATGTTGTCAATTGGTATTGGTCTGCTGTGGACATGTAATTGTGCAGAATTTAGATATTTTGGAATGTCCTTGATGTGTCCATAGTTTTCAAAACAATCCATTGACCTTGGAAATTGAGCTGGAGTAATGTTTTTGGGTATTGGGTGACCGCGACAAAACACCCATTACTTGGTTAACCAGAATTTTGGTTCCCAACATAACCATGAAGAATGATCTTCAGCCTTGAGACTCTTGAAATGAGCTGTAGAATTGCGATTTTCACCCGCTCCATGACAGAAATAATATTGACACTTGTGTTCTGGTTTTTGCCATCTGATTGATTTTCATCGTACCAAAAGAAGTTGATTAATTTTCACAGCCGGACAGCGGAATTGTTCGATTACGAACAATAAAAATCCATGCTTCGACACATTGCACTCGGACAATGAGCTCACTTGATTGGAACTAAAAAACCCAAGCCCGCCAATTCAAACCACACAATTATTTATTTTTATTTGACTGTATTTATTGTGTTGCTGTAAAGAAATGCTGCCATTTGTACGCTTGCATTGCGAACTGCTGGCGCAAACCTTCTGTAAACAATACGCCTATTGGGAGGAATTGGGTGGCAGTAATGTCCTTTAACGTTGTTTCTTCACAGCAATTGCTGCGGAATGCTCGTAAATTCTATGGTTCTGGTCTCATCAATTGAAAATAATATTTTCAAAATAATTCTCTGGTTTGGAAACAAAAAGATCGAAACAAACAGAAAAAAGAATTAAAAACACCAAAAAAAAAAACCTCAGAGAGTTGAAAATCAATGACAGAATTGGAAGGAATTGTAATTGAGTACCCACCCCTCTGGATAGCCTTAGTCTAAGGACAACGGGTGGAAAACATTGTGAAAAATAAACTTCAAATGAAATGAACGCCGGTACTTCTATAGTGTTGTTATTATTATTATTCTTTAGTATTCGTTTTTGTTAGTCTGCTTCATCCTGTGGGGAAATTTCCTTCCACTATTCCGCTTCAGATATGCCTTCGGGATAAAAGAATCCTTCACAAGTATACAACTTCTACTTCACGTGTATTTTTTTTTTTGTGTTTTTGCTTCAATATCGGTTGGATAATATAATGAAGGGATATCGACAGTTGCGTCGACTGCAACACTGAAGAGAGAAGTACGAGTATGCCACAAAACGTGACGTTAAACAAAAGAAGCCATTTCTATCGAACAGCATCTATCCGCCAACTGGCATGTTGACAATCTAAGGACTTACTTTTTTATGTAGATCCTTGATGTATATTTTCAGTGAAGTGTGTAGGTATTCTTCCAGTGTCTCTTGGAAAAAGGAAACAACTTTTTAACTAAAAATATTATGGGAGAAGATTTCGAAACCGGAAGGCTCCACTTTTATTGTGTTTCCTCAGTTTGACACGAACTTTTGTCTTTTTGTCATTATTTTCATCAGATTGTTTTTTTTTTTTTTTATTATTATTATTCTGAAAGGGGGTGATTGTCGCCTCCTTTTCTGTTCTTCTTCTCAATTTCTAAGAATTGAATTCTATACCGCAAACTGCAAAATTAATTAAAACCAACAACGATTCACACAAACAAATATTTACTTTACTGCTTCTTTAAATTTTGCAAAAAAAGTATTTTTTTTTATTTTTTCCAAAAACAAACATAAACAAAACTTCAAAAGAGCTCATTTCTAAAAGCAAAACGATCAAAAATTAAAGAAAAACAACAAAAAAAATGATGAATACCTCAGCGAAGCCAAAAATGCAAAACAAACAAACCCTCACTTGTGCAAATATTTGTCCAAGCAAATGCGATCGGATTTAAGATCATACACAAACCTGCAGCAAAACTTTAATGCATATATTTGCTGAAAATATTTGTATGCAGTCCTTGGGAATAACAAAAATATTCACATCCTGTTGTGAATTTCAGATTTACTCAGTCGATCCGTCTTCGCTACCTGTCAATGTCCGACGGAGGATAAACCTCTTCAAAGATAGATTAGACTTATTGAAAACTGTTGCAGATTTCGAAAAGAAAAAATATTTCTGCATTCAATTCAAATAGTTTATTTATTTTTAATTTTAACCTCTTTACAGTTTTTGATGAACGAGTTATATTCTTTTTTTTAGAAATTATTTCAATGGTTCTGTGGGGCAACGATTTTGATAGAAGCTGTCTAACCTTGGGTTTTTGAATGATCAACAAGAAACCATTCCTATTCTTTAACAAAAAACTTGGAAGACAGGGAAAAATACTTCTTATCCCTTAAAAACTTTTTACTTTAATTAATACCAGTGGACCGAGCTCTCGAAATACGAGTTGATTCTTCAACAACATGTTTATCAACTCCTACCGTGTTGGCGGATTAATAAAATGTGAACACCATTATGAACCAACTTTAAATTTTAATGACATTCCCGATATTTCTTCGCGAACACACCCTCCACACAATAGGCGTTTTTCTTTTTTACATCTGAACAGAGCCTGAACTGCCAAACTAAAAATTGTGTTTCTTTTTAAGTTCAGTGTGTTCAGAGCATCAAAGTTGTGTTACTTTTTTCGTTCAGAGCACTGATTCTGAGTGTTCAGAGTTTGACCGACGCGCTCGGAAAAAAGAGACTGAGCATTGTGAGCAAAATGTCTGAACAAACAAATGTCAAGCATATGAGATGTGGTAAAGTGAAAAGAAATGTTTAAAATAATTAAAATGGTGAAGGAAACAAGTTGATTTGGCAGAAAATATCAATTTTGTGATAAATAATAGTCTATTATATCATTTATTAATACAATTATACAAATAAAAAAATTCTGAATATTAAGTGCTCAATTGTATTTCAAAATTACATCAGAACGTTCAGAAAATGTTCAGAGCTAACTTTGTTCAGAGTCTGTTCAGCAAGCTCTGAAGACTCTGAGCTCAGAGCTCCGAACTAAAAAAGAAAAACGCCTAATAGCTGTTTGACAATACTGTGATCTGAAATTTAAGATAAACTCCTTTTTTGAAAGTCTAATTTGGTGTTTTAAACAATTTAGGAACAGAATATTTAAATAATAAACAGTCACTGCACATTTGCACAAAAAAAATGCATTCGTTTGGTATTTAGTTTAAGGCTGAATCACCAAGACGCTTCACACACACACGCTTTGAATTTGTTTTGTATGACAGTTCTCCCTCCATCACATCATCATCCCCCCAAAACAGATTTGCCACTAAACTCTTTTAAATTTTTTTTTAAAAACTGAAAATCTACTACCTGCTTCCCACCATCAAGAATTACTTTAAATCTACTTCACTACTTTTATGCCTACAGTTTACAGTGAAAAATTGCCCGCCTTCATCATATTTCTCCTATTTTCAAGTGACATCAGCAATAAGGTTTCTATCGTTATACGCGAACAATAAGCGGACACCGTTTACAAACACAAAATGTCAACCCATACAAATAAGCAAAGCATGATACGCAATACGTGCTTGTACTGAATTGTTTAATACCTTAGCTGTTGCGACTTGCGTTAAAATGTTGGTTGAATTTAACCACTAGTGTCAAATTTAAGCCTGCAAGGTAACATATTTTATCCACTATGTAGTGTTCAAAATAAAATCGAACATTTTAACACAATTCGGAAACGGCTGAAATTGTAGATCTGTTTTCAATCATCTTTATTCCCAAATCTATTTCGATTCCATTTCTTTTTCAAGTGGTAACGCTGCTTCAAAAATAAATGAATTTTGTATGTGTACTGTTTTTTTTCAAACAGCTCTTGAGCTGTCAGACAAAGCAAAAGTTCAGTATATATGAACTAGAGCTTCCGTTTGGAAGGCGAAGCTGAAGCTAAAGCGTTTTTGTGTTGTAGCCTTTACGTCATTACGCTTTCGCTTCAGCTTCGCCTAACGAAAACGAGTTCAGCCATAGGAATTCAATGCATGCCGTCACAATGAAACTTCTGCCTCAAGTTTTGTACGTTACGTAATGTTACGTAACGTGACTCCAAACGGAAGCTCTAGTCAAAATATGCTGAATACTTGCTTTGCCTGACAGCTCAACAGGAGTAAGTTAAAAAAAGTAATAAAAAAAATATGAATTTGTTTTTGGAGAGAGAACTGTCGTTCAAAGCAAACTCGAAGTGGGAGCATCGTAACGCAGATGAAGACGAAGCTGAAGCGTGTTTATGTTTCAGCCATTACCGACATGGGAACGTTGTTGAAGAATATTATATAGTTCTCATAAGTCGTAAGTAAGAAGCAGTCAGGCGTAGCAATGTGACTTATACAAATCAGAAATCACTGCTTTAAGCCAAAAAAGGGTAAATTGTGTGTTGTTGGTTCAACAGTTAAAGGAGTACATACGCAAAGGTACTAATTTGTTTTGCCTGCTAGTGACTTTTTTTTACAACCAGCAGTTTTCTTAACGATATTGCCGATTTCTTATCTTGATAAACAGATAACTTAACTACCAACACCACTCGTAACCATGCAGGTTCCAATACCCCTCAAGCAATATGTTTATATATTCAGATTAACATTCCGATAATTGAATTTTCCCAACGCCTTAAATTATACACCGACACCAAAGTCATCGAAATTATCCTCTTTCATTATTTCTAAAACAACAATAATCATTTGTTGCCGCATAACATTTTTAATACCCACTAATATTCATTTCCCCCCGCGAAAAATATAACAAGAAAAGCGAGAACATTTTATGAGCACAATAACTCTAAATGAGTTAATGGTTGCCCCTCGTTAACTTTTATATCATATCGTCGTCGCAGCGCGATGCGGCCCGAACACAATTATCACATCGCATGTCAACACCCGGCAATGTAATCCGATTGAGAGAGACCGATAAGTCCCGGTCCTAAACTCCTAAACCAGACCGAAGCACCCCATTTAGGTATAGTGGCAAGAAAAAACCATCCAACAATTAGTACACCAACATGTTATATGGTGGCGGTAAAATAGTTAGGCACGATGAGAGGTCGATCGGGATATAAGTGATTCTGTTTCACATACGTTTGAAATGAAACTCTGAGTGGATCCGAAATTTCTCTATAATTCCCGGACACTGATATTATAAATGTTTGAAGTGCCATTGTGTGTGAATGTCTTGTAAGACGTTTTGTACGTTTGTGTGTCATTCGTGTCATAAGCTCCTTCTAATCATAAAATAGTTTATTGAGGCATAAAATGTGAAGAGCTGCGTCTGGATTCTGGTAGAGTAAGGCCTGGAGCTATTGAAAGTAAATTGGCTCTTTCTGCACCGTATTTATGACGTATGTTCATCTGGAGAGGTCTAAAGTGTGTGATATGCTCGTATGTTGCCTTTCTCAAGGAACTGTAACATTATTTTAGATGATGAGATTATGATTTCTTAATCGGTAAGATAAATATGTCATTGTGGGATGGATCTACGATTGTCATATTAAGATACTTGAGGTGTTTTCAGAGATTATATCGCTGGAGGGCATGATTCTTGTGGGGAAGTTTATTACCTTTTTAAGGTTAATTATAGTACAGAGGAGTGGGTATTTCTAGTACTTGTAGTTCTGGTTTCTTCTTCCTTGAAAAAGAAAAAAAGAAATGAATGCGAAACGTACATTTTGTAACATCTTCAATGCAACACTATCACGTTAGACGAGAACAAGTTTGAAGAAATGAAATCTTTCAAGAAGAATAGTAGCAGATGAAAAGAAGGGTTTGGCTGCCCAAATCTAACAGATCCTAATAAAATTTGTCATTTCTTGTATCAGATCAAGCGAGGAAGACTGCGTATTGCAATGAGCAAAATGCAACCAACCGGGAAAGTATCTATTGAAGTATCTATTTACTATACGATCTATGGATGAAGACAGGCAAATGTTCAGCTGGAAGCACAATGGTGTAGCCCAAAGCCTAGAGTTGCGAAATAAGTCGGAGTCAGTCGGCCAAATGCGTTACAATAGGATTCATAAAAAAAAAACTAGAAAAAACAATTTGTTTTCATATATACCTAGATTTTAAAAATTTCTAAATCATGACTTACTTACTTACTTATGGTGGCGCTACAGTCCAGGTCGGACCAGGGCCTCACCCAACAAACTTCTCCAGCCAGCTCGGTCCCTGGCTAACTGTCTCCAGTTTCGCACGCCAAGTTGGTTCAGGTCCTCTACCACCTGTGTGCTCCACCGGAGTCGCGGTCTTCCTCTTCTGCGACGTCCTTCCGGATTGGATTCGAAGACTCTACGAGCCGGAGCATTATTTTCCATTCGCTCAACATGACCCAACCATCTAAGTCGTTGGACCTTAACTTTTCTGGCTAGGTCAGTGTCGCTGTACAGCTCGTACAGTTCTTGGTTGAATCTTCTCCTCCATTCCCCATTAATGCAGACAGGACCAAAAATCACTCGAGAAATTTTTTCTCAAAGCAGCCCAAAGCGTTTTCATCAGATGTTGTCACAGTCCATGTCTCTGCACCATACATGAGGACCGGGATGATGAGGGTTTTGTAGAGTGTCACTTTAGTTGCTCGGGAGAGGACTTTACTACTCAATTGCCTTCTAAGTCCAAAGAAGCAGCGATTGGCAAGAGTGATTCTTCGTTTGATTTCAGCGCTGGTGTTGTTGTCTGAGTTGATAGCGGATCCCAGGTAGACAAAGTCCTTAACTACCTGAAGTTAAATCTGTCTATGCTGACGTTTGCTCCAAGACGTCGATGTTGGTTGTCCTTTCTTGTCGACAGCATTAACTTGGTCTTGCCCTCGTTAACCGCTAGACCCATCTTCCTGGCCTCCGTCTCAAGGCTCACAAACGCTCCACTGACATCACGCTGTGTTCTTAAAATTATGTCAATGTCGTCTGCGTATCCTAGTAGCTGGACGGACTTTTGAAAGATTGTACCTCTGGTGTTGACATTGGAGCTTTGCACAATCTTTTCAAGGATGATGTTGAAGAAATCGCATGACAGCGCATCGCCTTGTCTAAAACCTTTTTTGACATCAAAAGCGTCCGTTAGGTTTTTTCCGACCATGATGGAACAGCGTGAATTTTCCATTGTCATCTTACACAGACGGATGAGTTTTTCTGGGATGCCAAAACTAGACATTGCTCTATATAGTTGGTCTCTATAGACGCTGTCATACGCGGCCTTGAAATCGATGAAAGATGGTAGGTATCGATTTGAAGTTCCTGGGTCTTCTCCAAGATCTGCCGTAGGGTGAATATTTGATCGATGGTGGACTTTCCGGGTCTGAAGCCACACTGATAAGGACTATCAGGTTGTTGACGAAGGGCTTCAAACGTTCACACAGCACGGCAGACAAGATCTTATAGGCGATGTTAAGGAGACTTATACCTCTGTAGTTGGTGCAGTTCAGGGGATCTCCTTTTTTGAGGATCGGGCAAACGATGCTGAGGTTCCATTCATCGGGCATGCTTTCCTCCGACCAAATTTTGCAGATGAGCTGGTGCATGCTCCTAACCAAATCATCTCCGGCTGCTTTGTACAGTTCGGCGGCTAGCCCGTCTGCTCCAGCGGCTTTGTTCGACTTTAGTTTAGATATCGCTATCTTCACTTCGTCCATGTCGGGTGGGTGGAATTGTTGGCCTTCTGCACCCAAATTGAATGGTTCTGATGTATTCTAAATCATGAATCTTTGTCAATTTTCAAAAGGGAACCAAGCTTCTATTAAGCTACCTTTCTCTAGATTAGATATTGTGCGAAATCCTTTAGAGGCTCTCTCATTACAGTGTTTACAAAAACAAGTAAGCACCACGTTCAAAATTTCAATTTAACAGTTACATTGAAATTCACATTCCGTAGTAAATTTGCCCTACTTACTACAGCCTTCATTGTTTCATCATCAAACAAATATGTAACTCTTTGTTTTAGTTCAAATAAAAACCGATTTTCAAAATCAAGAAGTATTGAAATGCGCTTACCGAAATCCTCTTATAAGTATTGACCAACCCATACACACAGAACAAAATCGTGCCCTAGAAAATTAAAATCCAAAAATGGATTTGCAAATGCAAATCCTACACACACAACACTAGACACAGATCAGTCAAAAGTGTATCAATTTCAGTACCAAATTTTGTTTTCAAATCCAAAGATAAAACCATTATGCTCATTTTAAACGGATTAGGTATTTTCTTTAAAGATAAATATTGAAATACGATTATCAAAAGGCGACATGCGACATCCAGTGCATAGCAGACGATAGCAAGTATAATTAGTTTTTTTTTTTCAGTTGGCTATCGAAATTGTTTAATTGAAAAGAATTGAAATCCTTTAAAGCAAAAAGGATCAACTACTTATTTAGATTAGGCGAAGTAGACAGCAGTGTTTCTTTAAGGAAACAAGCATCGCCAGCGGAGCAAATTCAAAAGGGACACCGAACATTCAAAATATTTAACGAAAATTCCCTGTAATCCTTTGGTCTTGTCCTTCAATGTCTGAGTTTCAGTAAGAGGATCTTTCGAAACTCAATTACACGAAGAATGCGTGACAAAAATTTGTGTTCTCATAATTTTCCAGGAAGACGCATGCAAATGGGTCAACCACATTTTATTGGAACACTTGAATGTTTCAACACGCGGAAAGTGTCACAACTTTGGAACATTCAAGTGGTGAACAGGAGAAAATAAAAAAACACCAAATGTTGCAGTATACCTACGTACCGGATTCGAAATTTTGTTGGAACTGCATGCAAGCAGCCGTGAGACCGGGACCTTTGATATGGGAAATTGGAGAAGTGACGATGTTTTCCGCGTATTTTCACTGCACCATCATTAGTATTTCCATCATAACCATTCAGGAGGTGTTTATGACGATGTCAACAAGCAACACGTAGTCATATTTTAATACTAGTTTCGGTGCGCCCCAAACATAGGATTTGGAATCAAGGCAGGGCCGCATTTGTGTTATCAAAGAATTGAGAATTGAACCCGTATTTCTACGAGCCAATAAAGTTCAGTTCAAGAAAGAAAAGTCATTTATGGTTTATGACAGAAGCAAGGAAGTGTTCGATTTATCGTCTCTCTGCAACATTTTGAAACTTATTTTTCTCGAGCGATAACGGCGCCCACTTCATACAATTCAATCAAGTACGACACCGAAATTGTACGACATTCAAGACGCATGGCAAAATATGTTGTCCTTTTCAACCTCTCAAATTACACAAGCCAATAAACCATCGCCGTCAGTCGGTTTCGTCTCAAACGTGTCGGTCGGCGGCTGCGGCGGCATTGTTGATATTTTGAGTCCAGCATTTGTATGCATATGGAATTGTATCGATCCTGCAAGGTGCAACCTTACCGCCTTTGACACATTGCAATATCATGATTTATTAAAAAGTCAATGAAGTCATCATGAGAATTGCCTGACAACACAATACACCGGACTCCTTTTGATACATTGTTGTGCAAGCAGATTTACACTGCATTTTGGCCACTGCCGCAACAATGACTTCAAATCAAAGCCGATGCCGATGAAAATTCACACCGACCGACGACAACATACCAGGTTACCGAGGAAATATCAAAATATCTCGATCACTTCATAAGGAAAATACTATAGAAATGTACGATCAATTAAATCAAAGGAATATGGCCATAATGAGTATCAAAGAAAGGACACGTTTAATGTGTTCCGAACGTTTTGATGTGCAGTCATTGTTAATACCTGCTGCATTCAACCGAGAGTGCATTTCTGTAAGAAGGCGAAGAACCAGCAATGTCGTTTGTGTTTTGTATTCTCCAAGAAAGGACCCCGACTGAGCAAAGTCCTTTTTTTCTTTTTTTAACAGCAAATGCAGTGCAGTGCCGACTTCAAACGATTACCAAGACATCTCAATTTCAGATATACGAATATATCGTCTTCGTCCTGGCCGGCAGGCGGCAGCGGCGGCGACCCTTACATTTATTGTGTTGTTGACAATCCTGGCTAGAGCAATTACATGTCCAAATGGTGACAATAATTTATTTTATTCCTTTTACAACTTTCCGCCTAGTGTCGGAGAGTGTAACATGTGGAAAAGGATGTGTGTGCTCTTTTTTAAGTTGAAAGGATAAAAAAAAAACACTGAGTTTTCTTTCCTAAAATAATAGCCTGGTCAGTGATAATAGTCGAAGCGGAAAATCTTCAAAGAAGTGTAATTTTTACTGGGAGTCAATTTGGTCAGGATCTGTTGTACAATATAAAGACGCCCTCGTGTTGTGACCATGCAAAAATGTTTGATTCTCATATTTCTTATTTTTGTTTGTTGTACACCGAAGTGGAGAGATTTTCTTTTTTTCATTTTGAACAGAAATTTGACAAAGCAAATAGATGTGAAGAGAAATTTGACAACTAAATTACCGAGCGGTTTAAACGGAAGGGATTTTCGGACCGCATCTATTGTCAAACAAATTATAAGTTCCGTCGATAAGGTAGTTTAATATAAGAAATCTCCAAAATGTTGCATTTTGTTTAAAACTGATTTCATTTTTCAAGAACAGGGAAAATGAAACCGAAAATATAAGGAAATCATAAAATGTCTTATTGGAGAGCTCTCCAAAAAATTTATATGTGTTTGCTTATAATATCAAATGTTGTAAAACTATTTATAGCAACTTTCGTAATAGATTTCCAAATGAACACATTAATGTATGAATCTACGTGACAACTGCTCTATTCAGAATAGAGCTGTCAACATCAATCCGGGCGATTCGTCATAGTTTAAGCATAACAAACATAAGGCCCTGCGAAGTCCTCCCAAGGTTCTTACTGTCTACACTGTACCATATACGTATCAAAGCAGATTAAGACCAGTATCAATCAATTCGTTTCACTGATAGAAATCCATTAAAGCCAATCATTTGACATTAGGACACAAAATATGGTCACCAATACCACACTCTTTGCTACCCATTTATCCAAATACCCTGGTAGGACCTCCACTGCCATAGCCAAATGTGTGTGTTTCTTTTCATCTCTGAGTGAAAGGACGCGTATCAAATCGGTCTCAGCTTGTTATCTTCATCTGCGATCGAGCAACAACAATACCGCCGCCATCGACTGGAAGGTAGTACAAAAAAGCGACACAAAAAATAAATAAAAATTGATCCTTAATGTAATTGAACATCGAAAACAATGCCCTGTGGAAACTCTTTGTTTGGACACATTCGAATGAGAAAAACGACAAAAATAAGCAAGAATACTCTGGATTCCCATCAGAAACGTTCCGTTCGAGTGTGTGTGTATTTTCCTTATTAATTATCAATCGAATGCAGTAGCACAGTTCGGCAAGATTAAAAGAAACGGAGGTGGCAGAGCAGTAAAGGAACAATCGATCGGGACACTGGAGAGTCAAAGGTGAAAGAAGATTACTTGCCCGCCTCCTTTTTTTAGATTATTTATTTTTTCTTCACAGATTTGGAGAAGAGTAAATTTGCAAAACACCGTGACATATACGAATAGAGTAAGTTGTTCAGCAAGTGATTTAAAGGATCATTGCTTCTTAGACCAAAGAAACCGACAACGACGAAAAAAAAAACACCGACAACGACGAATGCGGTGGTCTCTGGTTTCAAAGACGAAGAAGGCGACACTATCGACAAAACTAATTGATTTCAAACACCACTGCACTGAAGAGGGTGTTTCTGGAATCTTAAAATATCTATATTGGTCCTTTGGGCCTTGCTTGCTAAAAAATAATAAAACAAAATTGAAAAATGAGCATATTGCCTTCGTTAGGAATGGTGTCCCTCTCCGATGGATATAATTTGTGTTTCTATACTTCATGCGTTTCCACAAGACTGTCAAAAGGAAGAAATAAATTCAAATTATCCTGCGTGAACAACGTAATTATCGATACTAAGCAGCTAAATGTCCATGAACAGTATTTCAATAATGTGTCCTTTTTCACAAAGTATCCCTGTTCCGAATGCAACTCAACTAGTGATGGTGGTTTGCTGGTGGTCGTGACTGCGACTGGTCTAAGCCACAAAGAAACCAAACCGTATTCGTCTCACTGCTGAGCCATGTTGAACGTAATAATTGAACATGATTTTTAACTGTCTACAAGGTTGCAGTGTCTATACTCTATACATTCACTAAACACACAGAAATCACAAACCAATTCGTTGCGGTCGCGAAGGTCCTATTTCCTTCGATCCATTTTGCATTGAATAGGTACATCGTTAAGTGAAGGCCTTGTAAATTCATCATGCCATCAAGTGAAGGTCTCGTAAATTCATTATGCTTTTGTAAATGTGAACTATGATGAAGCTAATGAAAGTCAGTTGTTTCTGAAATCACCAATAACGTCTTCTTGAAAGCAAACAAAACGGTGCGTAGCTGATTGCGTTTTTAACACTTGAGTTTTGTCAGATTTTAGAGGTTTTTTTGAAACAAAAGAGCTGGAACGACTTCCTTTAGGAGGAAATATGGTTTGTGTAAATTCGAAACCATCGAAAGGCAGTTGAGGTTTCCATGCTGTAAAGTCTGATAATTTTGAATAGAGAAACATTTTTGTGAGACCAATTTTTCAATTTTATTTCTACGTCAAGTATGGGAATTCACTGTCTTCAGATTGATTTTCAACTATGTTTTTTCTGCAAGTACACCTTCTGCAATTCGCAGTACTTTTTTAACTAATTTACAGGCGGAAAAACGATCAAAAAGGCTTGATAATTCAATTCTTAACAGACTGCATATAAGCTCATTAAAATATGTTATTGGAAAACAGAAACACTGCATGAACACTTTCAGGATGGTCATATTCCTATTCACTGATGATTTCTGATGGAAGAGGAAACGATCTCACATCTGATCCTTACTTTCTTCAGGGCAGGAGATTATCAAAAGAATTTGAGTCGTTAAAATACAAAGCTTTGTTCGAGTTCGAGTTCGAGAGAGTGTTCTAATTGAAGAGAAAATAGACCTTTATAAATGTAATGGTTACTTCTGATAAAATATGACGAAAATTTGAGTAAGGTACAGAGATATTGGCTTTGGAAGAGTTCGACTCACAAATTTAGTAGACTTTTTCCAAGTAGCAATCAAGGATTCGTTGAACTGCAAGCATTACACTTGATTAAGAAGAATTTGAATGAAGTCATCCTTTTCTGAGAACGAAGGCATATAGTTTTAAGTGCATGTTTCAATAAAAATGAAATCCTTTGTATGCGACTTCCATCCACTTCCGCACTCCAAGGTTTTGGGCGTCCTGGTCTACGCCATCTATTCAGGAGTAATAATATTAATATCGTCTCCGGAATCGCTTTTCCTCACAAAGGGGGCAAAGGGGTAAGACTTTTCCCTTTAACGCGGCTAAGAATTCAGATACGTCTCGGATCGATAAAGGAGTACTGGATGGCGTCGGAAAACAATCGGAAGACATAGAAGAACTTGCTGAATGACGTCCGGACCGGATCCCAGTTGTGCCGCAGATAAATGGAGAAACTTCATTGGCCAGGCCGAGGATTCGACTCCTCAAACACGTAAACGTTAACTTACTTTCATTTAAAATGAACTGCAATTCCGACTCCGTACAGTTTAGGTAATCAAATACAGGCAACTTAATTTATCATTTAAATTCCAAAACGCAAATTATAACTATCAAGCTTCAAAACTCTACCGACAATTCGCCTTAATTGATATACCAAATGCACGTCCCAAATCCGAAAACCAAAAGCGATAATCAATTTTCATTTGTTTAATCAAAATATCGCATCAACCCCAAATTAAGACATTATTTTGGTTACAAATCTGAACCAAAAAAAATTACATATACTTCCTCATACAGTTTCAATTTATCAATACCTGAACCTTCTATTACAAAAGAAAATATACCAACACAAAAACAGAAGCCCTAGTCAGCAGATATGAGAGATGAGACCCTCGCCCTACCTTACCCCATACCTTAACCATAATAATATCTGTGCAATGCACAAAATCTTTGTTGTCCGAACAAATACAAAACAACTCATCCCCAAACTAGAACATTTATTAAACAGAAAAAATACCCATAAAACAACAATAACAAGGAAACGAGAAAAAGTCTACAAACAATACACGCAATTCGTCACACTGTTTGTCCAACAACCCTTGTTGCGAGGGATTTCTGTTTTCCAAACAATCGGACTCTGTCTGCATACAAATGCTTTCCCAACGACTAATCGACCAATCGCATCAAGTCTCTCAATTCTCTACACTACACTAAGCTAACAAAAAAAAAAAACAATAAAGACAAGACATCGAAGAACCGGATCGACTTAACAAGCTAGGCCGCATGGCCACATCAATAGAATTCCATGAGGGAGAATAAGGCGGAGTCATCGAGCCGTTGGTATAAATAGAAGGACTTGCAGCTGACATGAATCAGTTTCAAGCAATCTCTTAGTTTGTGAGCAGCAACACTGTGCAATCCGAGTTATAGACAATTTTACAGAAATTCTAAATAGATTGTGTAGACTTTTGGTGAAAATGGTGCAAAACATGTCCGGTTTGGAGTACAAGACAAATTTTTCAATCGATGCGATACTTTCGAATAATATTAAAAAAGAATGCTATCAGGAAGTGAGTGTGAAGAAAGAAAATGTGCTTGCGGCGAGTTTTTGCGACGGCGAATTGACTTCATCGTCGGAGGATTTCGAGCATCCATCAAGAACTAGTACTCCAATGAGTAGCATGGCTGAGTCGTTATCATCCGGTGAAGACAAGATCGATGGGGAGAGTTGTGATGGAGATGGCGACGCTGACGGTGATAATGATAGTGGAGATGATAAGAAAGATGGCGATGAGAAGAAGCCTCCATACAGTTATAATGCTTTGATCATGATGGCTATCCAGGACAGTCCCGAACAGCGATTGACTTTGAACGGGATCTACCAGTATCTGATGAACCGATTCCCGTACTTTAAGATGAACAAGCGCGGCTGGCAGAACTCCATTCGTCACAATCTAAGTCTCAATAAGTGCTTTACCAAAATTCCTAGGAGTTATGATGATCCCGGCAAGGGAAACTACTGGATCCTGGACCCCAGCGCAGAAGAAGTGTTTATTGGAGAAACAACCGGCAAGTTGCGGCGCAAGAATCCCGGTGCTAACCGATCTCGATTGGCAGCATACAGACAAGCTGTATTCTCCCCGATCCTCGGTGGTTATGGTGCTGGTCCACAATTCGGAGCATCTCCCTACAGCAGTTATGTTGGAGCCGCAGCTGCAGCCGCCCTTTATCATCGCCTGGCACCACCATCCTACCATGGTGGTTTCCCCGGACAGAATCCCTACCAAGCGAATCCCTATGCCATGTCAATGCAGCAAGCAGCAATGAATCCCGCAGAAATGCTCCAGCGAATGCAGTTCTTCAACAAATATGGAACCAGTTAAAGCGGCATCGTCTTAGTTTTATTGGGAAGCCATTTTGAATGGTCTCATAGCGGGACCAGTGATCAACCTTGTTGTGACAAAGTCGTGTAACTCATCCACCAAGTGGGAAAGCAAAACAAACGGGTCCAAATTCATATGACCAGTATTATAGATGAATCTATAGGGGGCGTTCCAGTCCAAAAATTCACTCTGCCGCAGTCGAGCTAGATGGGAACTCGAAAAGCAACACACAATATTAAACAAAAATGTTACAAAACTTTCCTTTTGTTTGTAGAAAAAAAAAAATTATAATAAATTTTATTCAAATGAACATTTGTTTGAGTCTTATTCTCTTTTGAAACTCTTTTCTAGTTTTTTGGCTGGTATGGTCTTTTTGTTTCTATTATTGTAAGTGACACATCTAATGACAGATCCAGCTGCGCGCTGGTTTCCTGCTGGGCTAAATAACTCACAGGTAGAACAACTATAAGAACTTGGGGTTGATTCTTGTTTGGAGAATCGTTTCTGGTTCCAAATCGGTCTATAGGCGTCACCTTCACCGCACTTTCTGACATCTCAATTTCTCATTTAGCGGCGGTATAGTTGTTTGATCCGAGGTGCGGCGCAGCTAAAAGATGCTCGGTCAGTCAGGAGGATGAATTTCTAATTTATTTGTTTTTTTTTTTCTAGTCTGTTTTGTTTAAATCTTTCGACGGGTACGCCTTTCAATTGGAGCAAGTGCTGAGACTAGACTAATCCCAATAGTTTTTAAAGCGATTAGGGCTGGTGGTAAATATAATGTTCGAATTTAAACTTGTCGGTCGGGCTAAGTAGATCATAACATTTGAACAAATTGTAATCTTTACACATGCCCTGGGAATGATGTCCAAAAGGTTATCTTTCTATTTTCTAATCCAGATTAGGCGGAGGATTTCCTGAATTGGATTCATTTCACAAATCCACTTATAACCTGTAACCGTATTGAATACACTGGTTTGTGGTTCAATTTTGAGTCTTGTATGGCGGGAAGTAAATCCACTTCCAGCTTCTTTAGCAATCAGCAGTCGTGTACGGTAGGTTTGGAAACAATAGTCCCAAAAAGTGCTCGAAATGACATTAACAAGGTTATCTTGTGCTTGGCTTAAGTACTTAGGAAACTTTTGTTAGAAATTAAGGTACTCGGCTAAGCAAACAAACGATTTTATTGAATTTCGAGAGAAGTCATAAGAATAGAGAGATCATAGTAAGCGAGCAGAAAAAAGTGGATTAATTTTCTTGGAGTGCGAGGCAGATGTATTTGCTTTACATTTATCTAGCTTTGTTAAATGGTTTCGAGTTAATAAGGATGAAGTTAATTTGGATTTAAGGAATGAGGTGAGTATTTTTTGCATCATACTTAGGTATAACCTCTGAAGATATATGTAAACAGTATATTAAAACAAAGTTATTAAAATACCTAGGGTACAAATTTCATCAATAACTTTTTGTAACTAAAAAAAAAAATTGAATCTCTATATGCATTTTCAGTCAGGTGTCTTACAATGATGGACTCATTTGGAATGGATTCACTTTGAACTCTTCAATTTGAAAATTTCACTTTTTTAAAAGGACAACGTCTGTCGGGTTCGCTAGTAGGTATGTCTATCACACTTTATACATAAATATTTTTCCTGTTGTTGTGTGAGTCCTTCTTAAGTAACAACCAAAAATTCTACATTTTAAATGTTAAGCAAAATTGTTTAAACTTTTTGAAAAATTAAGGTTATTTAAAAAAAAATATTAATGTACGAATGTATTGAACACACTTTGTACCTATGTATTTCCTTTTTCTAAGTTAGTCTCGATTAAACCTGCCAACTATAGTGAAATAAAGCCATGTTTTATATATCGGTGTACAGTGAAGCCCCGATAGATTGAACCTTCATTAATAACTACCTGAAATCTTGAGTTTTCGTTCAATTGTTTGGACAAAAGTAGGGTTTTAACCATTGATTTTAATATTTGTACACATGTACCTACATGTAATGTGTAACGTATGTACTGTACACTGTAATTTATTTCAACAAATGTATATTCAAGTGTCGATGACTCTTAAGAGTAAGTGAATATGAATGATTGAAATTCAGTTCATTTATTTTTAAATTTTGGGACACAACTCCCGCTCGATTAAATTCGCCAGTGTTAGATAAATATTTATATTTACTACTTTCGCGGTTTCCAAGGGTGCAAAATCTAACACATTCACCGATATTCTAAATATTTCAATTTCGTCTCTGCATATACCATTCCACCCGCAGAAAAAAAGGAATTATAATAATTGTGTATACACACAAAGGATTTTATTTCGATACAAATTATGTTAGAATTCGATTTTCACACCACCAGAGGGTTTAACCTTTCGGCCATCACCCAGCAGGCCATTAGCACTCGAAAATACACTTCGACTCTGCTTCCATAACTATCATCCACCCCTACACACACTTTGTTCATTATTTTGCCAACGCTGGGATTAGATTTAACACCAATGTCGTGTATCTGGAGAGCATGATTTCTTTTAAATTGAACCAATTAAGTTGTGCAGAGCTTGCAGCGTGGGCAAAACTGGTTAAATAAAAAAAAAGAGGAAAGAAATCCCGAAGGCCTTTTTGATGCCCATGGGGGAACACCACGGTGTCAAGAGCTGTCACAAGGACAACAAAAATTGTTACCCCTTTGCCATTCATTAAATTTAACAATCAATGCAGTGGACCTCTGGAAATATCCTCCTACTATCTATTTTGCCTTCCGTATTCCCTATATATGGCAATTAGTGCGGAAAATAGATTTCCAAAAAACTCGGACGCTTGTAGTGGGTGTTGATGCCATTTGTGCTGCTTAAACCTCGCGCTTTGCTACCTGGTGGATGGTATTGTGTCCCTTATAACCGTCGTCGTCCTCGTCGTCGTCATCTTTGTGTTAAATGCTTTTACAAGAACTCTTTTTCTATAGATAATCCGTTTATGAGTTCGACCGTGTGTCCTTCTTCAATCTACGAGCACATATACTAGGAGGGAGAGGTCAATTTGTAAAATTTAGCTACTGTTTCAGGCGAAGGGTTGTTTGCACAAAACAATGCAAATTCAGAAGCAATGAGTTGTGTTTTTGGTGCAACATGCTAATCCTGTGGTTAAGCGACTATTGAAGCTACCCAAATAAACTGCAAATTCTCAGAAGTAACCTTTCGAACCAATGGTCAAGGTATAGTCCATGAGACACCAAATGTATAGGAAAAGAACGCGCCAAAAGGGTTAAACTATCTATCGAGAACACCTTTGTGCTTGCCTTCGAACTCTGATAAGTGGAAATTTGTTTTTAAAACAATGCTAATCCGCAAGGAAGCAACATTCAGTTGTGTATTGTTCGACTGGAATGGAATTTTATAAATGTTTGCATAGGAGTTGTCCTTTGAGAGTTATTAAATTTTATTTATTCTTTTATAGGATTTTACAAGGCGTTGTTAAAAGTTTTATGACGTTTGCACAAAGCCTATTTAAGCGTTAACCATAGTGGCAATACAAAAACAAGCAGCCTTCATTTTTCTTTGATTGAGGACACATCATATGGTTTGTTTTTGAAATTTTCATGAAAAAGAAACTAAGCCCAAATTTTCTTTCTTATTTAAGCTGCCCAGCGACGAACACTTGGCACTTTTTTTGTGATCTTAAAATGAATAAAAAAGGATCTCATGAATGCAAATGCTTCGGATTGGTTATTTGTAAACTTCCAATTTTATGTCTCAGCTTTTTTCTTAAGGAAGGTTCATACCTGAAAAAAATATTACGCAATCATCTTTTTGGTGGTATCAAGCATATCTACCTGCAGGGAAACGCAAACAAAACGAACATTTGTCTTTAGTCAACCCTGCGCCCTGCCCATTAATTTGTTTGAAATTTGAATACGTAACAAATTCATATAAATCAGGTATAAATATTCCAAAATTTTTTTTCTGTGAAATTTCAGGGGATGAGTCTCAATAAAGTAATAACCGATATTTGTTTTCTAGAATTATATTTTTATAATGTTTTATGGTTACCACTTTGTATGTCCTTTAAGAAGGAATTGTAAATTTATTTATCTGATTTTCAATAATTTGAACTTTACTCATATTCCATTATGGCGCAATACAAATTCCTATGTACGGGTCCTTTATTTGAAAGTCCACAATTTAATCTTCTCACCGAAAAAAGGTTTGAAGAGTTTCTATAAATATTTACAATTAATTTATTTGTAAATCCTTCCTCCTTGAAACCCTCATGATTAAGCAACAATTGCTTCGTCAACACCATACAAATGATGCTAGTCTAGCATTACTTTGTCCAAAACTGTTTCTATATAATGTTTGCACATCAATTAATAAAACTAAAATAGAATGTGTATCCAATATGATGGTCAGCATCACCACTATTCGAACAAAAACTGCGGGCTCATCGACGAAAATGCTTCAATAAACGCCAACGAAGTTATAGAAAAATCTGATTTATTTCACCAGGACATAAAATCAACAATAGTGGACAGCATCAAAACCATCACATCAGATCAATTGTATAAACCATTATAAATGAAACCAACCAACAAACCATAATGTGGACGACCGACACGACGACTGTCGACCACAAGTTCACTTAATTCGTCTTAATTGAAAAACGGGTCAACAAAGGCCACTGCTCAATGCATGTAACTAATTAGAGAATTTCCTCCGTCTCAACGAAATGTTTCGGACAACAATGAATATTCATTGCGGCGGGACATATAGGACCACTGTAAACAACTCATAGTCATTCACAGAATTAGACGGGTCTCTCTAATCGAATTGACTCAAAGAGCAATTATTATTATTTTTTCTTTCGTTTTACCAAGTAAAATGTCGTTACAGTCAAATAAAAGTGCAGAGTGCTTCCCGTATAATATGCTCAATGCTCTATGATGTGTGTGGATACGCCACCGCTTAGAGGTTAAATATTGTCATTCTTAACACTTGGACCGTAATTAGATTTGATTAGGTTAATTGGTGGGTCTACGATAGTTGTGTATCAACCATGCTCAGAGTCTGAGATCTTAAGACATTCTCGATATATGACATAGCTATACTCGTACAATGAGCAATATGAACTCTGTGATACGAACGTGACTTATGTTCGTTTATAATTCATAATTTAATTTTTTATCTGGGGTATATGCTATGAGCCCCTCTATTTCTTATGAGAGGTCAAAACTGCCAAATAAGCAAAATTTCTAAGAGGAACACTCATCGAAAACAATAATACACCACAACTTGAAGAAAAACCGTATCTCTCGAAAAAAAACACGAAATCATTTTTGAAGTGCAAGTGCACAATAACAAAACCACACGAGGAGGCAACAACAGCCATTTTGTAAACAAAAAACTCCACAGTCCGCAGTCCGCACACACTAAGCCATTCGGCTGTTATAGAAGTTGTTGTTGTCCAAAAAAAGGGCAGCCTATAGAAGGTAAACATAAAAAGTCTCCACATTCTATCCATTGGATGGATGCAGGTCTTTTGAACTCCCACCATAACAGCGGCGTGTACACAAGCGTCAAATGGTTGCGCGCACCACAAAACAAAACCAAACAAACATCACATCCACATCCAATTTCCACCCAAAAGAACGTCCACACACAACACTTGGCTTGCTACCTATGCTATTTGCATAGACAATTTGACGACGAACGATGCGACGCAAAGCGACGGACGGCCAGTGGGTTGCGGCGATTTCCGGTGCAGCAATGTTGTGCCCCACCATTTTAACAGAAATCGTTGCACATTGAAGTTAAATCAGGGACGTAGCGGTTGAGGGGGATTAAGAGGATTAAAGAACACACTTACATTTTGTTTAATATGTTTTCACATTTGTTTCTTGACATTTACAGAACAGATTCGCTCATTTTTCTTTTGACGAATTCATAGTAGCGACATATACATGACCACTGATCAGGTTTCTATGAATAGACATAGGTTTTTTCCAAGTGCTTAAATATGGTGGTGGAGGGGTGGAGGCGATCGAGCTTGACAAATCGAATGAAAAACACGTTTGCTGTAGGGTAAGAAGGTTTTTTTTTTTTTTATTTGTAGGTAGGTATACCGTATACTGATCCCGATTAAGTCCTAAAAAAACACGCTAATTGAAGACAAGCCTAAACACGTTTCGATCTGTGAAATTGCATCTATGTATGCTCCGGCCCAGCCCTGCACACAAAAGAACTACTTATCGTTCTCCTGTCACGTTAAAACCATCATGTTCAATCAAAATCCTAAGATCGAAATTTATAAACGAAACTACATATTTTGACAAGCTAAAATATCTAATCGCTGTTTTAGTTTATCAAACAGACGAAATACAAAATCTCCGATAAACATCGTCCCCTCCTCAAATTTGAAACTCATGCCACGTTCATGGCAAACAACCACCCACTGCCGCAGTCCAGGCATACTCGATAAGTTGGCTCAACAACAAACAACAACCACCAAAAACAACTATCCACTGTCACATACAGTAGCTGTGTTTTTCTGCTTGTATTCGATTGCTCAAGCACAACACCAAGCAGCACCCTACTCTACAAAATTGTAAACTGTTAAACTACCACCACCATCACCGCCGTCGCCATCGCTGCTACACAGCAGCGTTCAAATACTGTCGTCAGAGTAGTCAGTTTGTAAACTCTCGACAATAATTTACAGTACACACGCATCACAAAAGATCAGAACATTGGAAAACATTTGTACGCCAACGTGAGCTGACAACTTGCCGAACTGTTGTAGAACTAGAAGCAGCCCCGCAAGAACAACAAACAGAAACATTGCGGTATACCTTCCTGCTCTGCTCGCTGCTCTTATCCATTCAGTTCAGGTAGTCATATCGTGTTAATATTTAACTTAAACATCGGGTGGAAGGAGACAAGAACCAAACCGGATTTTGCGCAAAACAGTAGAAGAACGCCCATTTTCAGTATTCTCCATTATTGTTGAGACTTTCCACCAATCTTATTGGTTAGAATCCGAGGAGTGGTTTGAAAAAGTCTCCACTCCAACTGTCATAATCATACACCATAGCCGGACCGGCAGCACCTCAATCCAGTTTAGTCTACGAAATTATTCAGAACGAATTGGTCGCGAATGCTTTGCTTTGTGATTTCCTTACTCTTGATCGACCATCATCCCCTTGAACGCGAAATGTGATATCAATCCAGTATTCAACCATTCAAATTATTGTAATCTATTTAAGTTTATATTCCAAACAATTCTCCAATTGGATTACAGTGTGTTCAAAAAACAAATGGTTAGACAGTGACATTTTAAAGTGTTGCACAACAATTGTTTTCTTATTGTAACGACCCCATGACAATGGTAAAAATCGAAGGCATTCAAACGGCACCTATTCATCATCAAGCGCATTCATTTCACCATCACCTTCATCAGACAACGGAACTACCGCACACCGCAATTTTTAATATGGCCCGGACGCCACATCTCAAGTCGAGCTTTTCAATCAATTCGATCTTACCGGAAACTGTTGAAAGTAGTCGCGGCGAAATGGACCGGCACACTCCAACCTCCGAACACTGTCCGGGTTCGCCTTTGGGCTCCGAAGAACAGGATATATCGGACATTGAATCCGATCTTGATGTAACAAGTATGTCACCGCCGCCACCAATTGACGGCAGCGAGGGCAGTGTCAGCAGTCAACAGAATGATGGCGGCGATAACGAAAAGGATGGCGATGATAAGCCATCAGATTCCACGACCGACAAGAAGGGCAACGAGAAGCCCCCGTACAGCTACAATGCCTTAATCATGATGGCTATAAGGCAGAGTCAAGAAAAACGACTTACGCTCAACGGCATTTACGAGTACATTATGACAAATTTTCCTTACTATCGTGACAACAAGCAAGGCTGGCAGAACTCCATCAGGCACAACCTGAGCTTGAACAAATGTTTTGTGAAAGTTCCTCGCCACTATGACGATCCCGGAAAGGGTAATTATTGGATGCTCGATCCGTCGGCAGAAGACGTTTTTATTGGTGGATCGACTGGCAAACTGCGACGGCGCACGACTGCAGCTTCTAGATCTCGATTGGCTGCATTCAAAAGATCACTCATCGGTCCGATGTTTCCCGGTCTTGGATACCCCCAGTTCGGACAGTTTTTGTATCCTGCAGCAGCGGCGGCAGCTGCCTCTGCTCCTTCGCTTTTGGCCAGCATGTACAGCCGATACAATCCCTTTGTACCAAAGTCACCAGGGCTTTCGTTGCCAATGTCCTTCGCCGGGGCGGCTGGTGTACCTCCAGGCCTAGGCGCGAGTCCTGGATTCCCCGGGACCATGGAACGCCTTCTCTCATCTCCCTCCCACCAAAACGGCGCGCCTGCGCCTTCTCTTCCGTCCTCTGCCGAACTATACCAACGCCTGCAATATCAACAGCTCCTGCAACAGCATGCAGCCGCTGCAGCAGTGGCTGCCCACCAACGACAACAACACCAGCAACAGCAGCAGCAACAACAGCAACAACAACAGCAAAATGCTCACCTTCAGCCCCTGCAACTCTCAACACATCTCGGTCAGCAGAGTCCATCGGCGCCTGTTTCGCCGACGGTACCGCAGGGTCCAATCTATAAGCCAGTTACAGTTGTGTCCCGTAACAGTTGAGATTGCAAAACTTTGTCATTTGCTGCTGCGCACCAAACACACATTTCCCAGTGGCGCTGCTGCCAACATCATACTTGTTGTGTAAATACATAGTTTGTAATATTATAGTTAAGTTCATTATATTTAATTAATTTATTTGTTGATATTTTTAACTTAAACACTCATACAAATAGATCTAAGAAAAAAAAGAAAGCTTTCTCATTCTTTTTCTATCTCTTTGGAGACGATCGCTCTGTTGTAAATAAATCTCTTACTGTAAATGCCCGTAGTTAGAATAGGAAATTAAATCAAAGTCATTGTGAACTGATAAAATTGTTGTAAAGGAAGTCGTCTTAGCCGAAAAGCTATCTGATTTAATAAAACCATTTCAAAAGCTGATAATTTCAACGATTTTTCGTTTTCTTTTTTACTGTTATTATTGTTCTTTTATGCGGTTGTTGCGCGGATTTTTTGCAGATCAATTAAGCTTGTTAAGAATAACATTTACATTATGAACGTAACGACAATGGTGGAAGGGTGTTTTAACGACAATAAACAACATAGAACACTGCTATAATGTGATGATAACCATCAACACATTCACTAGCTATGTTGTTTTTCTGTCAATTAAGAAGCGTGTTGGTGGCGGCGCGCTCTAATTAAGTTGACACATGCGAGCAATTGAACAGGAAGTAATTGATAAAAAGAGATTTTTTCAATTCGAGAGTGTGTTGCATTGCACGACCCCCACACACATAATTTAACCATAAAACAAGAAAGTTTTGTTGCTCGATGCGATTAAGATGAAGATGATGATTGCGTGCAGCACACCAGCAGCAGCAACATATAGCAGTTGCATATTAGGAGCGGCCACAAAGTCAAGTTGGTGGTGTCTGGAAGTGCTGCGCGAATAGTGACAGCTTCAAATCGAATTGTACATCCGCACTTGGTTTGAAATCTAAGGAGGAATTAAAGAGTTGCAGAACTGCGTACGAATAGATGTCTGCTATGTACCCGCAGCTTTCTGACGATCTTTTACAAATGATGTGAAAAGTACGATGATATTGTTCGTAATGTTTTTTTTCTTTACAGTCTTGCTAAGCCTTAAGCGTGTTGTTTTGCAGGAAATTAGATTAAAACGGTAAGACCGTGTTTGTGAGATGTCAAACACAATTAAGTAGACAGTAGATAGTTCTATGAAGAAGGTTTGTTTGCAAACAGAGAGACTTTGTAGCCGAAAATGTATATTCAATAATTGTTTTATCCAACAATCACAATTGCGTTCGTTTTTGATTACACTTTTCACTCAAGAATAGCTTGACTGATTTTTTCGTTTTCTGGAAAAAAAAATATCTGACGTAATGTACAATATTTTGCGGATTCCAAAGATTTTTCACCGAGAGAGTATACCCTTGGAAGCTTGGTAAGTTCCCAACAAGTTCGCAACGTCCATATGAAAGATGCATATAAAAACAAAGATAAAGGAATTGATCCCACGCGTTCTGCACATCCGCCAACGCACCAACTGCTACGCGCCTGCTCATTTCTGTCAAAAATTTTGTTTTATAACTAGCTTCCCCGACTACCGTTACTTTGCCCAACAATATCAGGTTTTACTATCGCGGCAACCTTTTTAGAATCATGTTCTGGTTGCTTAAGTTAACGATTCGGGACAGCAAAATATTTTTTGACCGCCTTAAACAAATAACACTTTTATCATAAATTTATGGTACTATGTGCACTTCTAGCTAGTTTTGACTGTATAGAACGACATATTTTACAAAGATTAAATATTAAGAGCGTTGGGGACAAACGAATCTGCTTAAACACCACCGGATGTTATGGCATCTTTATTAATGTGAAGTTCTAAAGGTTCTCGTTTTGTAATGTTTAACCATGCGACGATCCACGAACAGAACACCATCCATAGGGACAGCTAGTTTTATGTAAGCCAATGGTCAATGATGACAATTCATTTCTATGAAAGTATATCACTTTCATTGAAGTGTTTATTACTCTCGAATATTTTTCATTTCATTTTCATTTTTCATTTTTCATTTATTTTCCTATAGTATGATGACAATTAACTTCAAGATTTTTAATCTTATAATTAAGTTTAAGATATTAAATAACAACAGATACACAAATACAAAGGTACAGTTAAAAACATTATTATTATATTTTTTTTTTTTTTAATTCTTGATGATATGTGCCTAAGCAATTCCTCTCGAAACCCACGCGACGATATTGTCCTTTGCAATTGATGTGGCAAATTATTCCACAATCTTATTGCATAAACAAAATAAGAGCGTTCCAATATACTATGGCTAAAATGCGGAATTTTCAATTTAAGACCTGTAGGCGATTGTTGAAAGCTTAAAAACTCACTTAGATACTCTGGCATGGGCAGCGATTGTAAACTATATCATAATTCATACTCGTACTCATAAAAATCATCAAGGCTCATTCCGAGCAGCGAAGTTTTAAATTGTGAGACACTAGTATGCCTTGGAAGACCATGAATGTACCTCAAACAATCATTGAACACGACGTTTAGCTTACGCTTACACTCATAATCCAAACAGGGGTATACAACACAGTTATACGAAAAAAATGGCAACAAAAGAGATTTAACTAAATGCATTTTTATATTCGGTAGCAATAAGTCAGAGGATGATCTTAAGACACGTAAACCGCCGTAAACTCTTCTAATAGTATCTGTACCACAGCAGCTCAATTTATTGTTAATTGTGAATCCCAAGTACTTTTCTTGCTCAACATAAGGCAAAATAATTCCGTTCAACACGAGCTTAGGAACATCCCGCATAAATACATCATGTCTGGACAGAACTAAACTTACACATTTTGACATAGCCCAAGAGTGAACAGCTGAAAAATCTTCATTAACTCTTGCCACACAATCCTCCAGCAGGCAAAGATTTCTGGAAAAGTGTAATGCAACATCATCCGCGTACAAATGCATGTGTCTGTTGATTGCTAAATCTGGAAGGTCATTTATGTAAGCACTGAACACAACAATGGCCCTAAGATAGATCCGTGGGGAATACCTTTGTTGACCAGAATGGGATTAGAAATACCAATTTCAGTTTCTACCAATAATTCGCGATCACATAAGTAGTTAAAAATAAGTTCGAGCCCTGAACTTGAATACTGAAATTTAGTTTTGAGCTTTCGCAATAGGATACAGTGATCAATACTATCGAAAACCTTAGAGAAGTCAAGTAACACAAATATATTGGTTTCACACGGTCCATTGCAGCTCGCAGATCAGAGGTGATTTTGATGACTGCTGATTCACAGCTGTGTTTTTTCTGAAACCTGACTGCCATTTCGAAAGTTTATTTCGCCTCTCCCATTCTTCCTGAATTTGTACAGCTAGTAACTTCTCGAAAACCTTAGAAAGAAATGGAAGCAAACTTATCAGCCTAAACTCCGAAGGGCTTTTCGGGTTCTTAATTTTTGGAATTGGGATCACCGTAGCATTTTTGCACTTGTTAGGAAACTGACGACTTAAGATTGAATAATTAAAAATATGCACCAAAAAGGGAAGTATTGCGGGAGTTATCAACTTAACAAGTTTTGATGGAATCCCATCGAGACCAATCGCGTTTGACTTCACTGATCTAACTGCGACACCCCGAATAGGTGTCGAAATACTAGCTATAAACTAAAAAAAACAGCTGCTTTACTCCAAAAATGTTTAACTAATTAATTTGACAAACTCTAGTTTTTCATTTGCTATAACTTTTTTGAAAAGTAAAAATTTCATCTTTCGTGTTTTTTATTATGACTTAACGTCTAAAATAAACATAATAATGAAATTTGAAAAATGATCAACTCTTTAGTGAAAAATTATCATCATATTTGCATTTTTAAATGATTATCTTTTGTCTTTATTTAACGACAAAACAGAAAAAGACATTAATATTCACGTGTGTAATATTTAATTATTGATGGTGATACAGTTAGAGGAGCTTATTATTATTAATCATTTTCTGCCAAAATAGGTTTATCGTTGTCGTTTTCACTTTAAAAACAAACTGAACTTTATAGATTTTGAAGAATCGGGTTATGTAAATCATAGAAACGATAGCAGCACAAGCTTAATCAAAATATTAGATACCAATAGCACTCTTAGAGCTTTTTTTCTTTGACTCTGCATACTTGATTTGTTATTAGTTTTTTAACAAACACAAAGATTCTCAATTCCTTATTAATTTTCAATAAAACAATATTACATGAATCAATTTATAATTTTGACAATATTTAAGCAGATTGAAGTTGTTAAGTTAAATTTTTGAATAAACAAACTGAATTGAATCATCACTTATTTAAACACAAATCTGGTTTCCAAAACAATGACGTATCGGAAGTAAGGGACAATTGATGCAGGGCGGCATCCTGACCGACAGTCTAAGCTTTTGATCGTTATCAGAACGACTAAGAACGACTTAGAAGCAACAAAGACTGATTAAGTACAATTCAATGTATATGTATGTACATAAATACATATAGATGTTTGACAATTAGAATGAAACTTCATTATCATCGTCGAACTGGCCTATGAAGTTTTTGCCTCCATACCAGAATCCGTTCCAGGCCTCCTTCGGTAGATTCTTCTTCTTTTCTCGAGCATTTTCTGATGCTATCTAGTTTTGCACCCCAAGGCTTCGGGTGTCTTGATCTACGCCACCCACCGAACTACAATTTGGTCTCCTACTGTGAATTAAATCGCAAAAGACATTCCGGCCCACCACCACTTCGCGGTAGATTTGATATAACTCACGATTATATCGTCCCCGGATACCGGAATCAAACTTTCTTACAAAACGGGGCCAGCTATTCTCCGTAGGACTTTTCTGTCGAAGGTGACTAAGAGATCAGAGTATATTTAGCTTAGCATCCAAGTTTTAGACCTGTAAGTGAGTGCGTAGTATAGAGATTTTGATCCTTCCTCGTAATCTACGGCACTTACGATAGGAAAATTTGTCGACTACATCAAGCAATATTAGGATGTGTGTGTTTACCAGGGAACCATCACAGGAAGACTGTCACTGCATTATCTGGCTCTCAATGATATTTTTTTAGCACCTTTCAGGTTCGTTATGACCAGGAAGATCAAATCTGCAATACAAAGACTAAGGCCTCGGCCACGCAGTAAGCGGCTGAGCGGGAAAAAAATATAAAACATATGAAATCACATAGAAGCGGCCACGCTATTCTGAGCGGCTAAGCGGCGCCGCTCAGCAACCAAACCTGTTTTAATTTTTAGTAATGTTCTGAGCGGCAAGAGCCAATCTCTGCTCTGGAGAAATAGCAATTCTTTGTTTTATTAATCTAGGACGCACTTTTTCAAGCAGCAAATCAAAAGATTCGATAGACATACGTAGATATTGCCAGAATCTATCTGGAAATTTTCGTAGATTCAAAAATAAATGATTAAATTCTCCAAACTCCGATCTTAATTGGTTAATCGGATGAACACCAAATCGTCTTCTTTTTTGTATACGTTTAAGTAATTTGTACACATACAAACGATTTTCCGACAGTAAAATACGGCGAACTGTTCTTGACAACGGCATTTTAACTACTAATCGCTCAAAAGAAGTCGCTCAGTGGCTGGACCATACGTCGCTTAGAGGTGCCACTCAGCCGCTAGCCGCTCAGCCGCTTAGCCGCTCAGCCGCTTACTGCGTGGCCTAAGCAACTGCTGATGTGAAAGGACTTGGTTTCGATGATAAGATGACAAAAACTGATGGCCGATCACGATAAAAGACTGTAGTTTGGCACTCGGTTAAGAAAGTACTCACATAGGTTATAATATCTACATAATAAATACAAAATCCGAAACTGTTATTATTTAATCCTGTTTTCCAATCGAGTTTAGATTAACTTTAAGGAAATAAATCGTCCTCAGAAACGAGTAAGCATTTGGGCTTTCTTCTTCCTGTTTATAAACGGTTAATAAAGTGCGATTACAAGCTCGATTGCAGGCAAGTACAAATCCAACGAAAAACGCAACCGAAACACCCTTAAAACGAATTAAAATATTTTCCATCGAGCACACATTTCATCGCATTGCTTTTCATCGTCATAATAATACACTCGACCGAGTAAAGTTGCAGGAAAAATACACTTCATATCATTTCCTTATATTTCTTCCTCTTCAATGTACACAAAGTAAACGAGTATTTGTGTATCAATCTTAATACGTTACGTACGACTTGCCGATAGGTACTGTACCGAGAACATATGGGAACACTGACCGTATAAATTCTCTCCACTTAAACACGAACACGTAATTCTATTGTATTCGCAGAAAGTGACATGATGCCATTAAACATTATCCATGGCGCTGCTGATTTGTACTTTATTATTATTGTTGTAAGTTAAACTTATTTGCTTTTCTTAACCAAATTTGCCCAAAGCCCGTGATGAATTCATCACTTTGCAACCCTCCTAACTGCGACCTGCGTCGTCGGCGTCGTCATCGTCGTCGTTCAACATTATTTTTCCTCCAAGTTATTTGCTAGATATTTGAGTCACTTTTGCTTGCAACACAATTCCATTCAGCTTGCCAATTACCGGGCCATTATTCAATCAAGACAAATTTATTTGTTTATCCAGGCGAGTGCATCATTTCCATCGTTTCCATATACAAGCCCTCATACATGTTGCCATCAACTAGCTTAGCCAGTCAAAGTATCTTGATCATCTTCAGGCTACTCGTAGATATCTTCTGAATAAGAGCTAAGCAATACGATACCATCATTCCAATTATTGAATATTTTGGTGGGTTATCCATTTTTTTTTGTACAAACTCTTTGTATGGAACGTTAAATAGATATCTTAAGACATAGGCTTTGTGTCTATAGAAAATGTTGCTTATAGAACAGCAATCAAAGCCACAATAGAATGACCTATTATTGCCGTGGTCATTACATTGGTACACATCTATTATTTTAGTTTTGAATGGAAATTATTATGCACGCTTGACAGAAGGAATTCTTTCGGGACGGTTTGTGGGCCGGAATAAGTCATGGTTCTGGCATGGCATGGCATGTTACTTGTGCTTGCTTAACATTACCAGGCGGTTTTCTTAATTATTCATTTACGCGGCTATAGGCGGCATCGACTTGGAGTATACGCGATTCTGGCCGGCAGTTGGTGTTTTGTTGTTCCCCGTCGATTAGACAATAATTTTCACAACTCACTTTGCATGACAGCCATTGTTGCTTTATTTGTTATCTCAATTTATCTATCGCGCATTTATTTAGGTGTATGTATGTCTGTACTTTGTCTTACAAGACTCTCTGTGGTGCTACTCTGCTCTGCGGCTGGACATGGCCACTAAATACTCATAAGACTAACCAACACCAGCACAAGTAATACCTGACTCGAACTGTCGCTGCTTGAACCTGAACGCTGCTGCCGAGCTGAGTCTGATGAGATCAGGTGTTGGTTATGGCAAGCTGCCTTATGATGATGACGAAAGCAATTATCGTTATATTAGTCGTTGTGGGGCTTTTGTGGATAATATGAGGTATGGGCTCGCATTCATGTTGTGTCCAGTGTTGTGCCTGTTGAGTGTCGAGTCTCATGTTGTTGGTCTTTGTGGTTTCTCACATGGTTTGGACATGTTTTTGAAATGAAAAGAATACACGTTATGAAAAAGAAAAGAAAGACATTGATGTGGATTGGAGAAGCCTCTATACTCTCTGAAGTAAAGGTAGATGAAATACTAGACTTATGGACGACCGGTCTATTCAGTTGAAACTTGAGTCATTGTGTGGCGCTACAAAGGCCAATAAGCATTAACAATATAATCTAATAGAACCGATACGTCTATATATACCTGGCTAATGGCGGGTTTGAAATTTAGGGCATGAAGCTTTAGATTGATGAAAATTTAATGAAATTAAAACTATGTCCTAGCCTAAGAACCCGCAGATAAGGTTTGGACTAAAGCTTTGGTAGAGCCTGAAAACATACCAGAAAGTCTGTATTATCTTGGCGCCAGAGAAGGATTAATGGCTGAAACACAAACACGGCTTCGCTTGTTGTTTACAAGTTCAGCTATAGGAGTTCAATGCATGCTATTACAATGGAGCTTCGTCTTCACGTTTGGTATACGTAATGTTACGTAACGTGATGATGGTAGACGAAGAACTATCATTCAAACCAAACTTGAAGCGTGTGCATCGTAACGCAGCCGAAGACGAAGCTGAAGCACGTTTTTGTCGACTTATACGAATAAGTATTGCCCTTTTTCTATTTTTTTTTTTTTGGTAATGCTTTTTTTGTAAACAAGGTAACGCAAACGCAAGGTAAAGTTTGTTCTATGAAAAATTGAAAAAAAAAGTAGCTGTCAGTTATTGATAATTGGAAATAAAGTCTCAAAAATACTTTTATCGTTGGAATTATTTGTTAATATTTATTTTTCCTAATTAAACGCAACTTGTTAAAGCATGATGTAACCCTTCATATGTGTTTTCTCTATCAATTTCATAGCTGATCCTTGTGAAAAATAAAATAAAAATAAAACGATTAAAACGCAGCCATTACTCTATTCACAGAAAAAAAAGCAATCTCTCCAACCCCTGGCGAACATAAAAATATGAAAATGTTCATAAATATTTTTCTCTATTGTTCAAACAACCGACAATCGTCACAGTAAGCAGAATCACCCAGATCACAGCTAGAGCAAGGATGACAAGGACACTCCCATATTTAACACACTAAATTTACTGTGTTGTGCGATAACTATTACAATTCTGGAAACAAACGTAAAAGTAAGTAATCTGCCACTGTGTCGAGGGAAACTTACACCAACGTTCGGGGTGTTTGGTCCTGCAGCAATACTGATGGCGGGTTAAATAGATGCGTCTGCCCTTGCATTACGGGCACCCAAACCAAAGAAAGAACCAAGCGTTCGACAGCACCCATTTGTATCTGCAACACTCTTCTTGCCTACCCTTGACTCGCGCATATGCTCGGCACTGCTTTATTTATTTGTGTTTATAATACAAAATCAGTTACGCTTTTATAGTTTGGCAATCTGACAGGACAACTACCAAACGCGGTACATGACGGCGACGACGGTGTTTACATTTCACTGTTATTGTTTCCTTTTGCAACGTCCTTGTTTTATAGGCTTCGTCCCCTTTCAATTACCATGGCTATGGCGCGGCGTAGCGTAGATAAATGAAATCACCCTTCTTCTCCCATTCATCCAGTGTGCAACTGCCTATAAATATACATATGTAATACTGTTTAGGTATGTGATTTGAAACCGGTCTGTTGGGCCTATCATTTGCAATTCTCAACCTTCGATGAGGTCTTAATCTAACCAAAAAATTAACGCTCCCATTCAATGCGATGCGAATGCGACATTTATAGGGTTGTTGTAGGGAAAGCAGTTAACCCAAAACCGAAGCTAGACAGGGGTGGGAAATGAGAATACAAAAAAAAAAGTTGAGCATGTTTTTCCACATTGTTTCCATATTTCATTGCTTGTATGTACATAAGTCTTGCCAAAACGCATCTGATTAAGATGTCGCAACAAACTAATCGAGAAATGAAAATAAAAGCACTCAGAAATGGGGTTGGAGTTGACGGCAATTGACTTTTCGATATCAGCATACTTACAGCTCGTATAGGTACATACATATTGTATAGTCGTAAAAAAACGCAAAAAACATTTTTGATTAAGAATTGAAATTGAACTTGAAAAATATGCAAAGCGACTTATGTTTATAAATTTAATATTGTTAAGAATGCAATGCAAAAGCATTAACTTTTTATCAAACTATCGGAAGTACTTCAGTTTTTCTGCATGGCCAATCAATTACGCTTGCCTTGAAAATTTCGCCCAATTTCGGTCAGCTTGCTCACTTTTTGGTGTACAGAGAACCGATTTTGAATTGCTTTCCAAAAGTCTCCAGGAACTCTGAAAAATGAACAGAAGTTACGGTGAATATTCTCCATTGGATCGTAATGTCGCCGCTCGGTAAGGTACCTCAAAACACAACTCGAATGAATTGGCAAAATATATTGACATACTTCTTTTCTAGAATCTGCAAATGTTTGTCTCTTATGAAATTTAGATTGTCGGGCTAGGGGGAATAAAAATTTTGTCATACTATTGAATCCAAAAAACGGTTACAATTCCCACTTAACATCCTACTTATAGCTCTTTTCGGCTTAAAATTAAATAAAACCTAGAACCCCCAGCAATTCACTGCGATCTTATCTTGATTCTTAGTCAAGCTTTGCTTGTAAAACACCTATACCTGCTGGACCTTATAACCCAAATCGTTTACAAAATATACCCATCAATATTAATAAGCGGCCCCAGTCAACAAATATATCTCTCACGCTTATTGCACCCATCTCTGGAATGAAGCAACCATAAGACCATAATTCAAACAGATCATAAAATGTAAAAATATATAAAAACACATACCCACCAATGAATAAATAAATGGCGGCAAAAAAGGAAGATCGAAAAACGCAGATACAAAACGAGCTGACAAGGTGGAAACCTAATGGCTTTTGCCAATCTCTTCGAACCTCGAGCGTCGCGACCGACCACGACAACATTCGCATTGGATATCAAATTGCAAAAGGGGAGCTCAGCATATTATGGAAGTGGATGGGGCAATTAGTATGAGATTCCTGGTAATTAACACATCCGAACCTATTTCTGCTATCTTTCGACGTGACACCCTCAGCATTTGGAAGATCTCTCTCTTTCTCTTGGAATATCTTGTCGGGCGTAAATATCTTATTCGATAAAACTGAAAGCTGACGAGCAGCAGCGGCGCGGCAGTGGTCATCTAACACATGTAGTATGTCTCAAACGCGCACAATACAACAACGCGTATGCTAATCAGAACAAACATCATCAGTGTAGGATTTTTGATCTCGATCTTTGCATCCAACGACATTAGTGGCGCGACGATAACGACGACCGATGAAAAAAAAAGAAAGAACCCTCGAACAATCTTTCCCTTCCCAAGTGTATCAGCAACGGTTTAATTAAATCAAGGGTCAAGTGGTAAATATTTTGACCCAACAATGATTAGCAATGTCTCGCACATACATATGTACGAACGAACGCTGTGCGGAGGAGTACAACAACAACAAAAAAGAAAAGAATACTCCAATAAACTTCGAATGTTCCTTAATTGAATTGAATTTACAAACGGGATGTTTCCATTTATCTCGTGCATATAGAGCTGCTGGAGTCATCATCATCAGCAACATCACGGCTGGTTTGATATTTTAACGGTGTGTGGGCTTCTTTCATTTCCTTTCAAAATCTCGACCACCGCATTCTCTGGGAAGAATTTTTTCCTGAGAAAAACTGAATTCTCATAGCTTGGCACTCGAAAACTCCGCGCTCAAGCTCGAATTCTTTTCTTCATCGGACTTAAGTGTCTGCAAACCCCGCTGATGCGATAAAGACGAAAATGAGTTTGAAGTGTCATCATCAACAACATTATCCGCTAAGGTCCAACAAAGCAAAGCCTAAAGGTTGTGGGAAACGATTGCCAATAGAAGAAATTTTGAGCAATTTGCCCAGTGTCAAATGCTCAATTGCTCAAATGCTCAAACGCCACCATTCGTTTCGACAATTTGGCAATCACTTCACTTAATTAGATGCAGTCGATTGGAATCGATGACAACGATTTCGTTTCTCATTTGATTGAGTTGTTTTCCTCACATACGTATTCTTGTCCAAATTGCTTTCACACAGTATTTTTCTTTTCACAAAGCCATGTCTAGAGCAACATCTACCAATCTACAAAAATGTTTCTACCCTTGATTCTTGTCGACAACCGACCGACGCGACGGACGGGCCTTGAGAGGGTTGGTCGGTTGGGTTTTTCATTTGACTCTCTTGTCTCGTACTCATAGAAATGCCAATTTAATTTTGCGAACGGGCGGCGTTTTTCTTTTCGCAATTAGTTTCAAGCTCTTGACTCTTTAAGTTGGTGCTACGGAAAAGCCCTTGACTTTGGCACTGTTTCCCGCTAAATGGGAACTTTTTTTTATAGCAACCTACTTCTAGATAAGTTTTTTTCTCTTTTTTCTTACAAAAAAAAAAATATGTTTGAAATTGAAAAATATGTTTGACGACGGTTTCATGGGGCGATTAGTGTTCCCATAATGCGTTAAGGCTTATTAGGACTACGAGTTTATTGCATTTTTTCATCGTTTTGTTTCCTCGAGAGAAATTCAATTTCACAAAAAGCAGATGCTCAGGAAATCACTGTTGCGGAAGCCAATCAATTGTGGTAATCTTCGTGCAAAAAGCAAAAGGATAAAATTGAATGGTTCATTATCTGCATCTGATAGCCTTTCGTATAAGCGATCTAGGATTTCAGTTTCTTAGAGGTTGGATGTCTGTCTATTGGCGATGCAATCGTAGGACTGTAAATGGATTCTTTTTTTTTGCTGCAGGTGAAGAGGCTGCAATGTTGAGTGATAGGTTGGCGCAACAATCTTGTAATATTAGCCTTTTCTTTTTGGCTCCTTTTAATCCTGGATTTGTGGATTGCTTAATGGCATTTTACTCTTGAGAATAATGCCTAAAGTTTTCGGTTCCCTTCTCATGTTGGTGAAGGTGAGCGGGTAAGGAACACGATCGAGATTTTGATCAGAACTACAAAAAATCTTCGCAGAAGATTTAATGCAGTTGTTTTTAAAAATGTTCCCTTATCAAAGTTTCCTGATATGATGCTTAGGAAAGCAAAAAGTTGACAAAATGAATCGCCCCGTCAGCTTAGTTCCCTAAACCTCGAAACAGACTTGACCGATTACACTATATTTTTGGCTCTTTATAGCTGCTGTTTTAATCAATTTTTGAGCAACTTCAGTTTTTGTGTAGCTTTCTGCCTTTTTGATATCGTTTTAATACCATTTTGTTCCTTTGGTTCAGGATTCCTCCTCCATTTTAAGTAGTAGATACAAAATTTAAAAGGGAGTGTGTTGTTAAAGAAATTGTGAAAACGTATTTTTTTGGCTCTTTATAGCTGCTGTTTTAATCAATTTTTGAGCAAGTTTTTATTTTTTGAGTCTCGATAAACCTAAAAAAAACTTCGCCTTGCAGTTAGCAACATTTGCATAGCGACATCGATTTTGGTCTATAAGCCTTACGTTGATGTCGATGTGGATTGTCAACATTCAAAGCCATTTAAAAACACTAGCCATGAGTGTATTGTGTCAAAGTTGCTGTTGAAGTGAAAATGCTGAAGAAAGTCTTCAATTTCTTAAACAAACAATCTTCTTGTAGGCCCAAAGCAATTTTGGTATTATTAATGAATATAAACACGTTATTAATGTTCTTTTCCTTGACTTGTAAATACCCTCCATCTTCTCAAAGTATATATACGACTCAAGTGGGTCCCTACGACTACTTATCTCCCCTGTTGACGTACTCACTTGAATAAAAAGCGCTTTAATAATAGCATTTGCCACGTAAGCCCTCAAATAGTCCCACACTTTATTTCCTTTTTAAATTTCACATTGCGAACAAAAAGGAAACCTAAAAAACTCCCGGAACATTCATTATCATCTAAGAACTCAATTAAATTGGGTGTCAGGTTGCAAAGTTATATACTGCCAAGATCATAATTTAATTTCTGCGCTTTTCATCCAAATATATGTGAAGGAAGTGCCTTCATTGTTCGATCGGTTGTTTATTTATGACCAAACTACGCGACGGCCTTTGCCAAGTGTTGTTTGGCATTTTCGCAATTGGCAACAGCGACACCAGGAGGTAACGCAAAGGACACCATGAATGGCTTAAGGATTCCTGGTTAACATGTTGAAAGTGTTTGCTTTTGTGGGCGCTCCATTTGTGTTGAATGGCGAACGCAAAACGTGAAGCTGACGAAGACGGCGACGCTTCTAAATTTCATCGTGGCCCAAACAAAGTGCCGAGTGTAAATTTGCGTGTAAACATTAAAATCGCCCGCTGGTATTTTCAAATTTTCTCTGCCCATGGGTGCGATCGTGAGTGTTGACTGCGACCCCGGGAGCTCACCGCAATCCGCCACTAATCCACTAATAACACCAATGCACAGGCGAGCAATATATGTAAGCGCGGTGCGGTAGTGCGATCGCTTACCGAAATATCTAAATAGCTTTTGCAATTTAAAAGTTGAATTATAACCAGCACGTCTATATTCTGCTATCACTATTGAGGTGTCTTCTTGGCAAATGCTTTTATCCACCCAGCTGGTCATATAGCTGGACGCACGATTCAATGCAAGGATGATAAAAGCTTAGCCAGCATGATGCAATTCATGTATCGTCGAACATACGTTATTGTTGGTTTGAAAAGTTAATTAACATTTTGTCCCGCGCTGCGGTACGCACCTTGTTGCTTCTTATAAGTGTGCAACGAGCCTTTTATTTATTGAAAATATATCATCACGCCTATGTAGCTTGACTCGGCTGTGACCAAAGCCAGGCTAAGGACCATTGTGACCACAAATGAAGGCTCACATAACACTGGACGAGATATAGTTGCACGATTTGGCGTTTTTAAGTTTTTGTCTTGTTTTCTTTTGCTTCAATGAGAAACAAAAAAAGATGTTCAATTCTTCACAACAAGCAATCTACAAAAAAAAAAACTCCTTTATTTTGAGATTGGACGGTCCTTATAAAACGTAACCCAATACAAATTAGACGTACGAACATAAAAGGGTAGGTAATTGTTTTGTTTTCACTTCTTTTCTGTGTTCGATCCGCGAAAATATTGTGCCGCCATCGCCACCGTTACCGCGCCGATACGAACGAATAAAAACGGCGACGTGTAACATCACAGTGAAATTCGATACACTTTGGCAAGAGCAACCCTTATCCAGTCTCGGTTGAATGGATAAAACATGATCTAGGTGTGCCTTCTTACAGCATCATCATCTTCGTGTTCTCTTCTTTTATCCAAATCCACAACCACTCCACATCGCATCCATGTCTTTTTCAAGATCCTCGATGGGCATAATAATAATATGTGACGCGGATGAGTGCCCTTCATTGGAAGCTCCCTGAACTGCTGTTTCTAAATATTTTGGCGGTTTGGTCTTTTGTAAATTTGACACTTTTTTACAAGCAATGAATTCATGGTGTAGACAGTGGATGTGTTTAGAGTGTGGTTATTTTAATAAATAAAACAAATATTGGTCCTTGTTTGTCAGGAGCCGATCGTTCGACACAGCGTTGATGCTCAATGTTATTGCAGATGTCGAATGTTGGACAAATTTGATGTGGATGTGATCTACAAAACAAATAAATATTCAGTATGTAAAAGACGTAGATGAAAGCGATGAAACCTATCTAGAAACGCCTTCGCATCCACTATCAAACTCATGCAATGGATAGGTAAGACAGGAAACGATTTTTACGCTTATGCTTTGCCCACCTCCTTACAGAACATCCACCCGTACGTCAAGCCCACGTTGAAGGAATATTGAATCTTAACTTAAGATGTACGTTAGGATTTTTCGGGTCGCCTTACTATTAAATAGATAATCAAGAATTGTAATAAAAAGAAGAGGCCTCAAGACACTTCCCTGGGGCACATTAACTGTGATTCCAGATTCTTAAGTTACACCAGCTCATGCCAGCTAGGTCCCTAGCTATTTGTCTACAGTTTCATTCTGTCTTTCAAGGACTGGTTTTGGATCTGGGCTGGAACGGTTTCGCTTTTCAGACCTTGGTTAAACTGAAACCTTCACCGAAAACAGGCAAAGTGGTTTTCAATGAACTTCAAATGGTTTTTCGAAATTAGATTGGAGATTAGGAAAGACATGATGCTAAATTCTTCCTTAAAGTTTAAGTGATAATTCTTTTACCAGGAATTTTTCTCAAAATCTCGAGACCTTGTTCGAAGAATTTGAGCATCCATTCTATCAGCATTGTTGTTAAGGACCATATTAAACAGTGTGTGTGAGTATGTTTTCGTTTTTGTTTATTTCACAGCAAATTACAAACCAAAGCCGCGCTTTGCCATACTACTTATGAATCCAATCAAAACATCAAATATTGTTCTTTGGATATTGGATGCGGATCCCAAGAGCATCGCAACCGCCTCACAATGACTCAATGAATGACTGACTGGCAAAGACTATTTATCTTTTGATAATAATCCTCGCCCCATACCTTCCCTGTAATTCCTTTAGCAGGTGTTAATTGAATGCTATGACTTGAATAGAATGTTCTTCGTTCGGCTCGTTGCATCTTGCCGCATCAGAAGCCAAAATTAATACTCTCCCAGTCAACAAGAATGTATTTTTATTTCTTTCCAATATAATATGCATGGGCATGTGGCAGTGGCAGCTAGCAGGGGACTGAGCACACAATGTCTTTCAAGAATCGAGAAACTTGTCCTCAAAGAGATTTGTTTGTATTTTTTTTTTTAGAGAAATATTCCGATATATATTAATTTTGATGAGTCGATTCTTCGTTTAAAATAGCGCAACAAATGCGCGGCAAAAACGAGACCGCAAACCTTTGAATTATAACCGCCACTATTATTATCGAATTTGCTTGTCCGGTGTTGGAATTATAGGTGACGCACAGGCCGCAAACAATTGAGCAAACAATGGGGGCGGAGAACTCATTCATGTTTTGTGTATTGTTGATGCAGAATTTTCTTGATGGCGAGGAGGAAATCATGTTTTCTTTTATAAATTTCTTAACAAAACTCCTAACTCTATTTTAATGTTCATTTCAAACATGCAATTATAGAATTCAGTTCCCACTGCTTTTGTTTGACAAGTAAAACACTCCAAGACTTTCCAAGTTCCGAGGCAATTTGACATTCTTTAAACGTCGAAATTAATTTATTTCTTCATAGAACACCGCCAATGAATGGGGCCTAGCCAAAAAAACACCTTTAAATTTTTATCATCTTCTACGCCGAGAAAACATGTTTCATCGACACCGACTCCGATCTCCGACCATTCTAGACTATCTTCCAACTAAAAGGATGACATTAATTCTCAAAATAAAGCTACCTACTCTACTTGTTTTAGGCCAAGCGTACTAATATGCTAAGCTCCTAAAGTAGCTTGTGAGTAGGTAGTTTAATTTATTTATTTGTTTTTCAATTAAGATAAAAGCACTACATAAGTTACTACTAGAAACAAAAAAATTAAGATATCAGCAAAGCAGTTAGTTATCTTCACGGAAAGAGCTTCCATTATACCGTCGTCAGCTAGCCAGAGCCACTAGCGCAAGCAACACACTTAATGTCAACGGTGTGTCTGTTTTATAGCACACATCTCATAAAATAGAAAAAAAAACAACATCAAGAACGAGAATTGAGACAACACAAAAAATATTTATATTTTCGAACTCGAATCCTCTGCTAATAGGCTGCTTGACATGTTCCAGAAAATCAATGAAATAATATTTCACGATATCTTCATAAAAGCCAACACCTCTTTAACGGCCGACCGAAAAAGAGTGCGAGGCGGGAAATCGAACTGGCCAGCTCTAATACATCGGACAACCACTGACACAATAACATTACCGCTGCCGCCACCGCGCCCGATCGATCTGAGTAAGCAATAGAAACGCATCAAGTCAGGTTCAATCGTACCGACACCGACAACCATTGAACTCGCTCTTAAGCCAGAAATGTTGACAACTTATAGAATTAAAAAGAAAAACAAAAAAGAACTCCGGTGATTACACACCTGAAGATCAACCTAAGTTATGTTGTATAATTTTGTAATATCACCGGTGATAACATAATAATGCCGAGTGAAAGAAGTCGGCTGCATTAAACGAGAATCTATGCTCCACGTGAAACCAGTAGGACAATAGAGTTCATAGAGACTTTGAGTTTAGATGATGGCGGCGCGACGCGACGTCCTTCGTTGTTGTTGTTGTTTTTGGGCACAGAGGCAACTACTAGCTTGTAGCTTTGAAAGATTGTTCAAAACAAATGAAAAACAACAAAAATATTGGATTGGTTGATCTTCTCAAAGTATCTTGTCTATACCTGCCGACAAAACAGGCGGAGAACGGCCCGACAAATGATGTCGTATATTTAAAACCCAAAACAAAAATATACTAAATGCCCCAATAAATATGCTAATGATGTAATCAAATCCGGGCCTTAATGGTGCGTTTCTTATTCGATCGATCGAATCGAGCCCCGTCCGCACAGCAATTGTAGTCACATTTCGACAGTAACGACGAGCGTCAAGCGACGCCTGTCGTCATTGTATTCGACGAGCTTCGACTGGACAAGTGTCAGTTAGTCAGTCAGTGGATTAAAATTCACTGATGTTGTCAAAGAGTTTAAACTTGAACCGGTTGTTGGTTGGATATTGGGGAACAGAACATTCTTCGGGGCCTTAGATGAAGTGATGATTAAGTTTTATGTCTTAATATCGGAATAATTTTTTGCTGCTGTTGTAAATGAATTTCGTTTGGTTATTTATGAGGATGTTAATTGGAAATCACCGTTAAATTGATGAATTTGTTTATAAACAATAAAAAATGCTCGAGCTCTTTAACAAGACGGGATGAGGTTTTCTTCTCTTAATTTAGTGGCCTTAAAGTGGGTAAGCAGGAAGGGCAGGCATGATAATTCTATTTGCATAAATTAATTAAAGAGCGTTGCTTTGTTTTCAAATGAAAAGTTGCTTAATTTGACTAAACCTTCGATTTTAAATAATGTCTACGTTTTTTATAAAAAAAAAAACTTGAACTTATAGAAAGAGTTCTTGTAAAGAATTTGACATTTGAACTTGTCTGTGGTTTAAGCTGAGTCTACAATGATTCATTAAATTATCAGAAATAAGTATTTTCATGACAATCGAAAGAGTAATCTTTGACATTTCTTCATACAGAACTTCCGTTGGAAATGAGCCATCGCCCTCCAAAAGTCATAAAGCGGATGACAAATGTCAAAGTTCCACTCAAGTCACCATATTGACCAAACAAAAAATCAAAATAAAAAAAAATTAAAGCTTCTTGAACACTTTTTTTGTGCACATCTTGAGTTTTATTCAAAAGATGTCCAGCACATCGTGATCCACACAAATACAGACAAAATGAAAAGCAGACAAAAATATTCTATGGAAAGATGAAACGTAAATTGTCTCATATTAAGTTAATTGAAACCCACGTACTCGAGCTGATTGAGTTAAGGGTCAAGTGGTAAATATTTTGACCTCAGAATGATTGCCACTGTGGCATTTCGCTGTGATGTGTCGTACCATCATCGTAGATCACACAATTGATCCGTACATCATCTTTCATCTACATTATTTGTCTCCGCATTCGAACTCAATTATACGTTCATTCTCCGCATACACAACACAACTGGTGGATGATAGAAGTATAAAATGATAAATTTAGTCTCATCGCCACCGAGCCGCCGACAACGATAAGATTTTAGCCACTAGAGTCAAGCTGGAGGCATAGAGTTGTCACTGCATTAAAAAAGTATATTAATTCGTTCATTCACGTCTCACCCAATTAACTTCACTGATTCACTAAGAAAAAAAAAACAACAGGAAGATATCGGCTTTGAGATCGTTGAATCATCTGAGAACGAGAACAAGAGTCATAGATCGAATCCAACCGGAAGCTAATTGATGGTAAGTCCAAGGGCGTCTTAATCCGGATGGTACTTTGTAAGTTTCTAGTGGCCAAGTCTTGCGGTTGCATAGGGCGTCAGATTACGACCTTTGCTTAATAGGCCACCTAATAGGCTTAAGTTGAACGGGACACCGCATCATTTTGCCGTTTTGTTGGAATGAAAAACTCGCCCCACAACTTATGCTACACCCTGAGAATGCCATTCGCCAGGTGACAGAACAGTGACACACAATATCGTCATTATGAGTTTGGTAAGTTTACATGAACAACAAGAATAACAACAAACAACCACTGCCAGTTGATACAATCCGAAATAAAAGTATCAGAAAACAACACTTTATCTACGTCGGGTAATCGGATATTACCCTGACCATTTCTGTTCGGGTTGCTCTTGCTCTTGATTTTTGTTTCAAGATTATCGCAAATCATTTGTTGCCTATACAAATATTCCAACCAATTGACATGAAAATAAAATGATTTGCAACCAACTATGTATAATACATACGCAACGAAAAAAAAAGAGGGTAAGGACTTTAACGTGAATAAAAGGATCACATTTCAATTTTGATGAATGCAATGTCTATCGTCTATGAGGCAATAGCTAGAGTAAGTTAAGCACACTAATAAGCAATGTACACAGACTTTCAGTTCCTGGATCAGGATCCTGAATGACGTTGTACACGCATAGTCAAGCATAATCTCCATTTGCAACATTAGGACATTTTTAAAGAATAACAAATGAATATAATCCGAGAGGATGTTTGTTGTCGCTGCTTACCATTGAAAAAATAAAAAAAGAATTAGGTACCAAAGGACAAGGACATTTTATTTAAAACGGAGAGAAAGAGAGGAAAAAGTTACATTATGATTTATGCCTTTTTTCATTGTCATCATCAGTCTACAGTCTGCTGTTTCCGAATTCCGACCATTATTTGTACAGCTTATCTCGATTGTAACTGGATACGTTTGTTTGTGATTGGAACACAAACGATGTGATATTCGAAAGTAGGTAGGAATCAAAGTATAACGAGCTGTTGCCCCGACAACTCCAACCTCTTCGCTCTATTCAAGGATAATAAAAAGCTAATAACATGTTTATCTTCACACACATGAGAATCATTCTCTGCTATACATGTCCTAGTCCCAGTCCCAGTCCCAGGTGCTCGTATAAGAATTCTCGGACGGGTAACATTTTCCCCATAATTAAGCAAGTCCATGACTTAAATCCTTCTCTTTTTATCGAACTCTGTTCAGCGACGATGACGACCGCGACACGAGGGCGATGTGATGGCTTAAGGCTAATAAACCAAAAAAGGGTGTCAAAGGTATTTGATTAATCTAAATAGAAACATTGAGTGAGAACAAGAATATCGGTCTTCAAAGTGTCAATCTGGGACGCGTGAGTGCGTATCAACAGCGAGATATACAGAACAAATATGGGTGTGCAAAAATTGCACGGTCCACTGACCGTACCGTCTTACGACTTTACTACCACGAACGATGGAGTTTGGTTTGCGGGATGTTTGGGAGGATTATTAAAATAGGTAAAAGAGACCCATAATACTCATGCTGATGACGCTCCTTTATCATCATCGTCATCATCAGCGGACTGAGAGGAATCTCAGCCATAAATAAGTTTATCGGATTAAGATATTATGGAATTGGAAGTGTCAGCATCTAGCATTGTCAAGCTTTAGCTGAAGTTTGGAATGTTTGCTTAAGCTCGATAGGCTATTTGAACAGTAGCGGCCATTAATTACAATACGCATAAAATGTTGTACCTTTTTTTAAAGGATTTTTTTAAAAACAGTTCGGTTTGATATAAATATGTGCAACTAAAAAACAATCGAGTACATTTTATGAGCCGTAATTTTTTACTACAAACTTGCTTAGTCGCAGACGCTAGAGGTATACTTTATTGCGTTTATTATAAAACTCTGTGTTTCCATTCAAATATTATTGAAAAAGAAAAAAATTAAATGTCACTTTATTTCAAGCCACCACTGTATATTCAGAACTTTATTTCAATAAAGGTGCCAAGGATATGTAAGCAGATTGGCCAAGAACCTCTGTGTAAGTATATGCTCTCCACAATGATAAACTCGTTTACACTTTATTAACTTCCTCCCACAGATCTTTTTTAAATAGATGTCAACAAAACAAAAACCAAAAAAAAAAACCTAAAACACGGAAACCCGATACGCAAAATCTCCGTCTGATGTGCAATACAGATTCTCCCAGAACAAGTCGTCCAAAGAATATAATTACCACCTAATATCTCAATATTCAGCCAACTGCTTATTCTTAAATCACGATTGTCTATGTATTAATTTTGCGATGCGATTTGTCTGAGTTGCTTAACATCCTGTCTTGGCGTTTTGTTCGTGGTGTGGTATTATGATTTCTTAAGCAACACTGCGCTTATTATTTCAATAAATCGCAAGCCAGGTACACATACATTTATGTTTATTTCAATAATACAAGTCCACACGTACCTTTCAAATTTAAACATGGCACTTCTTGGGCCTTTAAGATCTTTTGTTTTTTGTTTGTTTATGCTGTATCCGTGTTTGATATTCTTTTCTAATTAAAGCTGGATTCAAATTTCATCAGGAGTTCGATAAAACAAAAGGGGAGATGGACGACTGCCAGTGCCAGGGTTGCCAATGTACTTCTCATCAATTGCGTATAGTGCTAAGCTAGACAGTTATTTTCATTGAACATTTTAAATGTTCTATTAATTTTCCATATTTTAACCGGCCCAATCGAGGTAACCGTCGGAGCGTAGGAGAACTACCTCGAAGCAGAGGAAATCGGAGAAATTTCAGCTCCGACAGTTCCCTTGATTGGCCCGAATATTTAAGGACAAATTGCAATTTTTGAGAATAACAGCCAACCACGACTCCTCTGTATCAATACTGTCAAAATCGATTCAAAGTAAAATACCAAACAAAGATGCGAGCAACATTTTTTCGTGATTTTGGAAATAAATCCAGGGAAATCTTAAGCTCGTGCATTGGCAACTTCGAATATTCAGGACAAGGGCGAGTCTCGAATTTCATGATAGAAGAGCAAGGGAACTGGCGGTGGCAACTAGTGGTTAAGTAATAAGCTTATTGTATTGATTTAACACTTTCATTTGGAACATAATAAAAATCCAGAAGATGTTCGGACAGAAAACCAACTCGCACCAATTAGCTTATAGTTATTACCTTGTGCGTATAGCAAACTACTCGCAACAGGTCAATTAGTCGCCATATATCTCTCCGGAATCTATGATTTGTTAACACAGCAACAACTTCTACCAAAGCTAACGATGCGACAATCCTAGCCGCAGACAAGGACTATGAAAATGCTGCACCGACTATGTAAAGTAATTTTTCTTCAAAACATAAAAACACGCCGCCTAATGGGAAAACCTTTATGTGATCACCATCAGACAGAAGTGCAAAGCAAGTCTATGGTGCGCTTATCGTCTAATGAAGTTGACAACACACGGATTAACGCACTAAAAACAGAACGAACCAGATCACAGGACAACCAACCATACAGCAGCAGCAGCAGCCAGATACCGCGACCATCTCGAACTTACAATTCACCAGAAGGACCAAAGAGCATCATAATAATAATAATAACGCATACAAATCAGGGGACAAGCGAGAAACCGCCCGCCCGACTGACGGTTTATTTTGAGCCTGTAAAGGGGATACCACGGTAAGGTTCCGTTCCGATGCTATCAGAATTACAGAATGTTAAATGATTCAGAAATGCACCGAAGAACAAGAACAAGAAAACGAAGTTACCTTGAAAAAGACCAGAAACACACCAAGAGCGCAAACTGAATCTGCTACGGGTGGTTAAGGAATTAAGATGTAAATTTCTACACCGTGTCGACGATGTTCGTCCGCACCACCGGCTTAAAATCAAGTTTACTTTTTTTTTCGTTCGAATTATTGTATCAAGCTGAGAGTTTTATCTTTTTATGCTTGAAAGTTGTTAAGAGAGATAAAAATGTTCGTATTTGTTATTGGGCAGTAGTTGGTGGAATCGATGGACATGGTAGATGCTGGACCATGGTCGATTCTCTTGTGCTCACTTACTCACTATTAGTGGAATGGGATCAAGATGCCATGCCGCGTTGTCGTCATTTCGGTTTTGGTCATCGGATTTGATGAGATGCAAATGGGCGAATCTTAAACTAAATGTTTAGCGCGGTTTGTCTTTTAAGATTTTTGTTATTTGTTCAAGTCCGGTCGTATGCATCAAGTCAAAAGCATAGGGGTATGTGTGTGAAGGATGCGCCGTGCTGTGCCTTGTCGCGTTATGCCGCACAGTGGTTTGGATTGTATTAGAAAACTGTTTAATTCGTTTAAAAACTAGGAATACTGTTTAAGCTTGCTTAATCATAAATCATAATACAGTGGATGCAGGATTATATGATAGGTGTACATTCCAGAGCAGAGAACACACACATTTTTTCAAACAAAATTTTTATTTTTATCAGCAGCAGGGAACCTTTCAGATATTGAAACACATGTTTTCAAAATTATTTAAAAGAGAGACGAAGATTTTTGTCATACCATGGAACCACTGTACAACACAGAACTCCACTCTGCTCCACTTCGGTAGATCTCTCAAATGGTCATACAGAGGTAGCTTCTGTGGTGACATCGAAAATTATATGATGTGATGATGAGATTAAGTTTTCAAACTTTTATTTCCGATTCTGTTCTTAATCTATTCGTTATAATAATGATGATGGGATAGCGATGACAGTGGGTTTGTTGGTTGATGCGTTGGTGCACCAAACCCAGTCCGAATAGCGTCGGGCGCGATTGCTTTTGTCATTGTGTTATTAACAAGAAGAAAAAAAAGAAAGAATGACCGCGCGCTGTCTGATTTTCTTTTTTTTTCTCTTTTTGTAAATAATATTAAAAGGCAAATGCTATTAAGATTAATATTGAAAAATCGTTCGTATTGTTTGGGAAATAAAATACTAATGTGTTTTTCTTCGGTTTCTTTTTGTAGAACGGGTATACCTACTATAAAATGTTTCTTTTTTACATTAATTTTTATAGGTTTTGAATTTCGAAATTAAAATAATAAACAAAAAAGTGTGAAGTTTTATTCTTTTTTTTTGTATTAATTTTATGAGATAATGGAGAGTATTATATTAATAATAATAAAAATATTAATAAAACAGATTGGCTAAAATTTCAATATCTGCCGGAGAGAACAATTATTTGCAAGGTCTGTTGGAAATCGAATTAACTCGGTTTACAGCAAACATGTTGATTGCAAAAGTAAATTAAAGTTTGTTTGCTTGTATAAGCATTGAGTTAATCTACAACGATGTCGGCGAGCGACTAAGCCATGTTCCTACTGAAAGGATAAATATGTTGCTATAAAAATGTAACTAATAAAAAAATATTGAGTAAAGAGATCTGAAAACCAATCAAAATTGCAAGAAAGAAGTTTACTTTGTTTTGATCGTCCAGCAGACCTCTGACTTTGTGAGTTCGAAGTAATTCATATATTTTTCATCCAAAAGGCAATTTCATTCAATGTTTTTTTTTTATTAAAAAAAAAAATAAATAAATATAGTGGCGCGACAGCTCTTGAAGAGCCAAGGCTTAAGTGGCTTACTCTCATCAACAGTTCTCTAGGTGCGTGTGAAGAATTGAGGGACCTACAATTTAACGCCATTCCGAACGGCAAAGTTGAGAAGCACTTTTTCATGACAGATGATACTCTTAAAAGTTTTATCAGTTCTTCGCAAGAGGCAGTGCCCGTGAAAGATGAAATAAAAACTACGGGCACGAGTAGGACTCGAAACCACGACGTTCTGCTTAAGGGTCAGGGCATAGCTTTCATTGGTTTCAATCATTGAAACAAATCAGTGGAATTTTTTTGAATTTTTTTGGCATAGCTATCATTGAAATGTAATTTCATTGAACAAAAACGTCAGTGAAAAATGAAATGGAAAATATTGGTGCCTGTGCGCAGTGTTACCGCAGTCCACACTAAAAAATATTAAAATTCTTTCAGAAATCAATTTTGTTTTTTTAACTTTTAACATACAAGAAATTAATTGTGTGGTTTGAACGTTCGAAATACAAGCGTTTAGGACAAGGTAATTGTACCTATTTGTGTCTGCAAAAAAACGAGTCAAACGTGATAAAAATGAGTCCCGGAGTCAAGGAAGAAAAAACGAGTCCATTTTGACTCTATAGAGTCCATGTGGTAACACTGCTTGTGCGTCGATTGGACAATTGAGGTTAGACTAGATCATTGAGAGAACCACTGACAGTCTGGAACAAAAAGAAATTCGAACATTTTCATTGGTCCGCTGGTACTACGAAACGAGGAATGACAAATCAGCTGATCATTGAAAACGATTACATCATTAAAAAAATTAAAATGAATTTTAAGCAAAATATTCGAGCTAAATTAAATATTTTAATTGATAAAAAAAATTCTTGAACTCTTTACCTTCATTTTGGTACCAAACTTAACAATTATTTCTTGTTTAATTGCTTAAAAACCCGAATGAAAATTATCAATGATGAAAACCAATGAAAGCTATACCCTGACCCTAACAGCCAACGCACCTAACCTAAAAAGAGGACAATTTCATTGCATTTAAACAAATATGTAATGTTTGTTTGAGAAAATTTTAATCAGCTTAAACGCACATCCCCATCATAGATATATCATCTTGAAAACCTTTCAAAAGTGTCAATTTAAATTAAGGAATAAGGATCTATTTCCGTTTTCAATGCACTGCCAAACAAGCCCAACAATGACATTCAATTTGAAACAAACACAAACATCGACCGAGTCTCTACATCGAGACCAAACAAACAACAAACCTCTAGTGAATTGATCCATCAAACATCTGGTATTATTTGCATTTGAGCGAGCTGCAGCAGCATCAGCAGCAGAACAAGAGCCATCATTGTCAGAAGCATCCTTTTGTTGAAACAGTGTTGATTGCCGAACCCCAGAGAGAACAAGGTGTGAAAATGAACATTACTCGACTTCAATCAACTAGCTATATAACTTAAAACCAAAATGCGAATTATCACAAAGGCCCAAACATATTTTCACATTAGCTGAGGCACAAACGCAAACAATACCCAAACGAGGAAAACAAATTTACCACTGCAAGTAGGTAGGTATCTGTACTTTTTTCTTTCCAAATGTATTTGTCCCATCTGAATGTGGTTCTTCCTCCGTTTCCGAGAGCCCACGGACTTTCGAAGCCCATACGCAGCCTGAAGGAGAATGGAAGCCAATGATTTATGAGGATACACAACAAATGAGCATTTCATCCGAGCAAATCAGCTCCGCCGCGCTGCCGCTGCCGTGCCTGACAGAGAGAGAGAGGTTCAGGGAATTTGCTTGTATGTTTTTATGAGCAACAAAAAGGGAATCGTTTTTGGTGACAGGAATCCAGCGTTGTTGCGGTCTCAATCGGAGCTCGAACAAATTATTAATGATCGGTTGATCGTAATAATAATTGTCTTCTTTTTTTTCATTGGTTAGGGGACACAATGGGAGTGCTAATACTTCTGATGTAGATGTATTCGTGTTTTCTGGATCAGGATGCCGATTATTGCCGACAATCGGGCGGTTCATTCAGTTAAACGACATGACACGAAAGCCGACGGGAACGAGGACGATATCATTGCGTTTTGCTTTTGAATATTAAATGTCATCTTGTCTAAATGGGAATGTTTGTGATTAAGGATAATATTTTTGAGCAACGTTAAGGTTCTGTGTTGTCCTGATGAAGGGATTACGTTTTAAATTAATTTTTTATTAAAACCTAATTAATTTTACAAGAAAAAATCCTATTTTTAACAGAGAACGCTTTTCTTACATCGATTAAAAATATGTACATATGTGCGAACCAGTCTTTAATAGGTACCCCAAACTACCTATTCCTGGTATACCATATAGGAGGAAATAAAACGGCCAATAAGAAAGTAATGAATGCTACGAGTTCGAAACGAAGACTTGAAGACGAATAGCTGGAACACAAACACGATTTGACATCGTCTTCGTCTACGTTACGGTGAACCCGCTTCAAGTTTACTTTGAATGACATTTCTCAATCCTTCATCATCAACAAATGAATTTTGTTGGCTTTTTTCAAACATAACAAATAATCAACATAATTGAACTAGAGCTTCCGTTTGAAGTCACGCTACGTTACACTACGTGCTTTATTGTGATATTATATGCCTGAACTCGTATCTCGTAAACGTCAGGCGAAGCCAAAGCTAATGCGTTTTTGTGTTTCAGCCATAATAAACCAGGGATTCAATTTTGGAATACAAACACAAAGTAAAGGTAAACATTAATGTTTGGAAATTGAAGGCAATATTAGCTACGTTGAGGGTCAAACGCTCGGTTGTTTTTGACTAAATTCAATTTTGTTTTTCCAACAATGACTTTCACAGCAAGAGGAATTGTTAGTAAATCCTCAAATTGAACAGGTTTTGTGAGTATACAAACAATATTATTTTGTTTTTCACAAATGACACTTCTAATTCTAACATGATCGCCTTCAATTGCTAGGCTTATGATATGATTCGTTGAACCTATTCAAATGATTTCAAATTTCACTGTTGGAAAAAAAAAACAAAATAAAAACCCCTTTCGAACATTAAGACGAAATCAAACTCTCAAAATTATCCGCAAACTCATTTGACTGGAATAATATCCAAACATTCACCTCTCAACAGTCCGAAGGATTAAATTGTAAAATCCCACAACATGTTGCTTATTATCAATATCAAATGAAAGGTAAAGGTATTCAATATTTCCCTAAACACATCCCCGAGTTCATCGGAATTCCCAGGCTATATAAAATCGTTCAGTCGTATCGATTCCATGAACTCCCAACACCCGCTGATTTCAATCCATCCAAATTCAAATCCATATCTACACACATCTATCTGGATAGATATCCATAAAGGAACATGTGTATTTTCAAGAAACGTATTGTACCCCAACAAGCATTTAAAACCAAATTTGTACAAATCACTGCGGCGCAATCATTCGAATTATTCAAGCTGTGACAGTTGACCTATCAGAAAGACCCTGCTGATGATGATGTATCACTCTTGCCATTTTTGTTGTGTGTTTATGCTTAAATAAGCCCAGCATAATCAAAGATGACAGTTATTCCTTTGCCGTGTAACAGACAACGCTGACGCTGACGCTGTAGCTCTCAGGGATACGCGGGATCCAACTGGTTTGCTGCCGTAGCGCTGGTGCTGCTGACTAGCATGATCGGTATCGAAATCGGAATCTCTGGCTCCGAGCTCTGTCTCCGTTTCTGAGGGATCCTTTCTTTTTTTTTTGCTGTCGAGGAGCTCAAGCCAGAATGCATCGGACAATGGGAAGCGATGTTGTTTCCATATTATTAGGTACCTACCTTTCTTATACTAACAACAACAAGAGATAAAGATAACAAGAAACCAAGAAGATGGAGGATTTGATGAAAATCTCGTGTGTCCGTTTCGGATTCAGGTGAGCAATGATGAGCGAGCTCCTTTCGCATTGATTGTGTGTTTAAAAGAGTTGTGATCCGTGTGGAAAACACATATGAACAAGTTTATGGGAAAGGGAATAAATGAGCTGTGTTTCCTTTGTGCAGCCACATAATGCTGCTTGATGGCATTCGAATGACATCGGATGTATACGCTTGTTGACAGATAGCTGTGGACAAAGCCATCAATCATCCGCACGGGGCGGCTGAGCTGACGTGCTTCACTGGAACAGACATTATGACATTTTTTTTTTTTATTCGATTTGACTATATTCCATCAGTGCAGTGAAAGAGATTACTTGTTACTGTTACCTAAACACATCATCGATACATCTTCTTAGCATTTCTAAGACCATAAAGACACTCATCAAAAATTTGGCCCAAATTGGTTTTGGTTGTTGGTTCCATAATGTCTTCTTTTTCGTTAAGGTACTTTGATGGCGAACTGTACACCAGTAAGAGTGATGGGCTCTTTAGAAATGAGGTGTTTTCTTCGAAAACTGCTTGTTTTGTTATGTGTTTTTGACCAAGGTTCGAACTAAACAAAAGCAGCGAAATCCTCTTGATTGTTATTTAATTGAATAAGAAACCAAATCAAATGCTGCCAGGCTTTTGTTGGAATGCGCTCTTTCACAATCTCATCCCATCTCTGGTCTCAAAGAATAACCACCATTGGCCACAATGAATTCCAATGCCACAACAAAACAATTTCACTGTGAGCTTCAAACACATAATATCGTGAATAACTTGCTGTCGCTGACTCAAAATGACTGACGGACTAAACAACCGCAGCAAAAGATCGAAAGAGTCAAGACGCGCAGGCGAAGGCGAAGGCGATCGCTCAAAACGAACAGTGCACAACGTCAAGAGTCAAAATTGAAAATTTATTGAATAAAGAGTTTAAGTACAACACAGCAAAATCAACAAAGGATTTCCCCCCAAAATAGCTCGTGTCAAAAGACTTTGATCCATTAATCAATATGCTCTCAAAAAGTTTAAACAGCGCAGCGCACAGCGACAATCGGTCTGCTGACCAACTGCGGCGCGGCGGCATTGGTTTTGGTATATCGACAGCGGCAGCACGAAAGAGAACTCCTTCACAGATGTATGAAGATCACAGTTCATAGATTGTCTAATCTTCATCTGATCATCTTTGGACTGTTGTAGGAATTCCAAAATAAAAGAAACGTGCTTCATGTAAGTACGCCACAACAGTGTTTTTATTAGACACCATTTACTTGGTTAGTTTTGCGGTTGCTATTGTTTTTTGTTTTTTTTTTCTTTCTTTTTGTTGTGAGTAATGAGAATTGGGCAAGCAACCGGGTATTTAAGGTGTTTAGTGGTCAAAATTGTTTAATAGTTGTGAAAGTAATGATCAGAAAAGTGGCCCTTTTGAGTGAACTTTGACAACCATGTCGAATTGTGGTGGGGGATGAGCATTAGGCTATAGGAAGACAATTGGAAGACGGTGATTAAGGTGGTTTATGGACACTTAAAGCTTGAAATATCATTATCTACGTTGCTATTGTCCTGTTAAGCTACCTAACATTAAATGGAGACAATTTTGGTTTTTATGTTCATTTTTTGTAATATCTCTTTCAGACCACAAACTCATATTGCAAAATTTATAGGAAAATAGTTGTGATTTGTTTCTTTTTTGTTCTTAATGCCCATGCGTTTTCCTTTCTCGTAAGCTATAAGAGCTTTTCAGTACTGAGTTGAACCTGAGTTAAGGCTAGGTATGGCTTATCCTGACCCGGAGTTAACTCTTGCAGCAATTTGTCAGTGAAGTGTTAATTTTAGTATCAAAATGTGTTTCAAGCCTTCGAATTAAAATATATTTCGAGTCTCGACTATTTATGTAAGTCGTTTTTTTTCTGAGTCACAAAATCAGAAAAGAAAAATGTCTCTTCCGGTCTGAATTTTCAGGTTTCTGCAACATAACCTTTTAAAGGGGTTTTCAATAGGGACGCTACAAAAGTTTTCTTAAATAAAACAAAAACGGTTTTGGATATTAATGAAATTCTTTATTCCTGTGGAAGTACATTTGATGCCATTATGGAACTCGATTTCTTTTGCATGGCCACCACGGGCACGCTTGTAGAACTCCAGACGCTGAACCCAATTTTCGACGGTTTTCAAGCATAAATCGGCCGATACTGCTGCAATTTCACGTTCGGTATTCGTACGAAGTTCATCAATCGTCGCTGGCTTGTTGGCATAAACCATAGATTTGACGTAGCCCAACAGGAAATAGTCTAACGGCGTTAAATCGCATGAACGAGGCGGCCAACTCACAGCTTCATTTCTGGAGATAATGCGCTCATCGAAATTCGTTCTCAATAATTCGATTGTTTGGCCCGCTGGGTGACATGTGGCACCGTCCTGTTGAAACCACATATCGTCCAAGTCCATATCATCCAATTCATTCCAAAAATAATCGGTTAGCATTGAGCGGTAGCGATTCCCATTCACAGTAACGTGCCGGTCTTGATCATCACGGAAGAAGTACGGCCCAATGACATCACCAGCATGTAAACCGCACCAAACAGTGATTTTTTCGGGATGTAATGGTGCCTCGTGAAGCACATGTGGATTGCTGCCTGATAACGCATATTTTGCTTATTGACGAAGCCATCTAGCCAGAAATGAGCCTCATCGCTGAAGATGAGTAGCGCTCTTAAAGTGTTGACCACTGACTCCGAATTTCGGTAGTAAATTTTTATAATTTCGACTCGTTGTTGGATCGTATACCTTTTCATGATGAAATGGCAAACCTTACTGAAGAGAAATGTCAAGAGAGCGGGAAAAAATATGGCGTCGTTTGCTGTCCCTATCGGTCTACTTTTGTAGCGTCTTTATTGAAAAATCCTTTATAAGTTTGTCGAATTCTGTGCTAAGACACGTGAATCTATCAAGTGTGAATCAACAAACACAAAAACTGAGCATGAAACATACATAAATCACCATAGAACTGGATTTTTACTTCAAAATCGCTGAGCAGTATAAAAAATAAATGATCAACAATTTTAAGGGCTAGATATGGAACCATAAACAATTATACAGAATTTAAGGTTTTTATTCACAATGTTCCAGTGGATATTTTTTTGATATGACGACCTTAAATTCAACTTTAAAGAAACAATTGGCGGTTTTCTTTTTTAGCTCTGAGAACAGCTTTGAGTTTTATAGAACCTCTGAGCACCGAACTATCATATCTGTCAAATAACTAAAAAGTTGAATGTGAAGTTGCCTTCGATCCACAATTCGCTAGATTCACCGCTTCTTGCTCCGATCTCTGAAGTAAAAATTGTGACTCTGTTTAAGTCAAAAAGAAATAAATACAGATTTGTTTGACAGTTCCGTAATCTGCTCAGAGCCAAAACGCACATGCTTTGCACTATTCTCGCATTTTTTTAATAGAGCAAAAGGCAAATTCCTACGACATTGATATAACACCTCAAGTTTCTATCAAACTGATAGATATATATCTAATCTACTTCTGAAGAAGCACTTTTTAACTTACATAAATTTGAATACATTTTTAACCTTATTTCCAATTTGAATAGACTATCGACAAATCAACCCTTTATCGACTCATGCATACCAGCACCCACGTTTGACAAACACGAACCGATATTACATTTCACAAATTGTACCTGTACATATGCTCATTCTGTCATCTGTATATAATATACTCGTACATTATATACACACATATATAGATTTTTATTTGCCTTAAAAAGTTTCCAAACAAATCACAATTGTTAGGCCAACATCTTGGCATATAATACCTTCGCCATCAGTTACCAGAACACAGGGAAAATATAATTTCAATGATTATCCTTTAATGAAGCAATTGGATTTGTAAGGTAGCACGGAAAGGATACGCCCTGCGTTGCTTCTACCATTACGTAGAGCTAATACTGCCGTGCCGGACTATTCCACCGCCACCGCCCGCCAAGCCCAGAAGCAGTTCCTTCGTCATCGTCATGCGAATCACACATGAATAGGCGATATCGGATTTCATCATCAGATGTGTATTGCTGTTGCTGTTTGTTAATAGGTACAGATTTTGTGCGCGCCGATAACAATGTCCTCCCGTCAAAAGCAAAACGATATCATCGAGAACCTATATACTTGATCAGCCAACTAGTTTCCTCTTCTTGTCAATTTCTTACACCATATCCCATTATTATCTGAATCCTTATCATTATTCCCATTAACCCATTTCACTTTCGAAATGCCGCCTTCTTCGGTGGTGCTGCTGCTGCAACAGCCATGCTTCTTTTTTTCTTTTCATAGACAAGACACTAGGACTATACCCGAAGAAGACTAGAAGAATAATCCTTTCGCGCTGCAAATGCCGGCGCAGGCTCTTTGGTTAACTTGAGAATTCTCTTTTTTCGATCTTGTATTATGTATTAGATCTCAAAGTGCCGCATTGTATTGTTTAGGTTAATGGACCTATTATGGTGCTGCGGAGATTTGATTTCACATTTGTGATTATTTGGTTGTTGTTGTTTTAAAGGCATGGGAATTCGGCTGTTTGGAGGCTTTTTTCAAATGTTTTCGTAAATATTTTGGGAAAAATTAGGCAAATAAACATGACTGCGGCATAGCTAACGAAGGCGACGAGGCTGTGGTTCTACAAAATTTTATGCATTTCCAACCAATTAAGGGACAAATCACATGGCCATAGCACCAGCGACAAATCGCCTAAATTAATCCAGTAGATCCGAAGACAGAGCAGAGCACAAGGCTGGAATTGTTGAATTTGGATCACGGCCGCCTCTTGAGAGGCATGGCTATAAACTCATACCGTAGATAGCAGTTTTGAAATCGAACAAAGAAGTTGTAAAGGTCTCAAGAACACGGAGTCAACAAACTAGGGTCCAATCTCCCTTCAGAATCCTTTTTGGGTTAGTGCAAGGACTTTGACTTGATAATAGTACCATTTTATAGCACATAATTTAACTACCATTAAAAGACAATTGTATCGCTCTAACATAAAAGCTACCAGCTACTCCACTACCAAATGCGGGCCTGCTAATCAAACCTTTGTTCGAGCCCCAACAAATACAGCATCTCAAAGAAAACACACAAACAAACGTGCGCCGCCGACCGTGTCAGCATTCAGCAGACACTTTAAAACCTATAGGGACATTATGGACCTGGACGTGGACATAGCCACTGACCAACGCCACGGCCACCGTCTGTACCCTTCGAAATTAAGAGGGAACTTGATAATGTGTTAATTATAATCAAACCAAACAAGTTTCTTATGTCGCATACGCATTCAGACATTCTGATTTCAGAGTTTTGCGCTTTCCTCCAATAGCCCTCTCGTCCACAATTCAAATGAGTTATTATTCCTAAGCTGGAGCTGTTAATACCTCGGAATGGGGCATCCATGGCGTATTTATGGTAAAACCGTCGACCAATATTAGCAGCTACACAGAAAATAAAAATATTAATAACAATAATGTGAAATTTATGACCATCACCAACAAAAAAAAAAACAAAAAAAAAAAAGACAGCCGACCGGGCACGATTTAAAATGGTATAGAGCAAATTATACTCGAAGCTATTGCTATATAGTTGTTAGGGTATACCGATCATTTAGACAGGCTTGCGGCAGCGATCTTTGATCCGATTTGGATTCTAGAGTTGGCCAAATTTATTCAGAATTAAAACAAGCAACAAATTATATTGATTGTGACTATTTCCGTAAAATATTTTGACAGCTAGCTTATGAATCTTCTTCGCTGATATTTAAGATTCCAATTCCAATATTGTTCGGGTTGTTTGAAACTCAAACAAAGGTAAATTTGTTGTAAACTTAATACTTCGAATTTTATATTCCAGCACGAAGGAGAAGAAGAAGGGTAAGTAATTTTTAATAAGGTTCCAAATTAATTTCATTGATTGTGAGAGGTCTGAAAACTCCCAACTTGTGTATAAAACAAATTATGTAAGACCAATAATAGCATGCCACGATACAAACACTTCTGTGAAACTCAGCAGGTGTTGGTGCATTTTAAAGTTTCTATGAAATCCGTGTCATTGTTTGAAAGTTTACCAGTGGCGGCCGTCCGTCCGTGAAGATGTTCCGTGTTGGCGTTTTTCAATTCGATTAGGGAACGGGGACACGCCGAATAGACAAAGAAGGAGGTTTGAAATTATATGCCAGGACGTTGCTGAGGCTTACATGCTAACGCCTAGACTTCCATGTGAATACGAATAATTCGAGCAGCTATCGGTTATTGAATTATTAAACAAGTGGTCATCCTCGTTCACGGACTACTCTATCATTTGAATGTTTCACATGATTTGGAGGAGGAAGTACAACTATGCATATGAGCAAATGGGGACATAAGAATACCCATCGACTTTTTGTTTGCCATCTAAAGACCACGCACGCGATTGATTTTGTTTTTGTTATTGTTGGATATTTTTTCTTTTTTCAAAGAAAAAAAAAGCTCAAATGTCATCTGGGAACAGAAATTAGCAAGTTGTGGTCTTAGATCATGTGTTGTCATTTACGATGGGTTGAAATAATTATTGGTGTTGCTTGTAATTTGCAAAGGACTTTGTGGATGGGCTGTAATTTGCCTTAAATATTAATGCTGATTGTTTTTGTATCGAAGTTTTGAACTTATTGATTTTTAATTTTTTATCGAGTTGAAAAACTAACAGTAAACAGGTGCAAGGAAAAAATGTTCTTGTTTGTCTTTCTTAGTTCTTAGAATCAGGAATGAGAAGGAGCGTCTCATGAGCTACGCTTGCGATTCAAGAAGGATGAAGACATATTTGTTTTTCCTTATTTCTGTAAGGTCCTTCTTTTTGTTCAGTTTGCAATTTTGTTTGAAATTAATATATTAATGAAATATTACCCTTGCATAACAGCCTGTAGCATGTGTTTAACAACTTAAATAAAGACTTCCAAACAAATGCGAATCCTTCGTCAAAATTCGACACAGTTTCTCAAAGTCATATCAAACGCAAACAGTTCTCCGGCGGCGGTGGTGGCGGCAACGCGCCCCGCCCAACAGCAGATGCTATGATCTGATCTGATCCGATCTGCCCATTGATGTAATGAAGATGTGCCAAATAAATAGATTTATTTTTTTGATTATTGAAAAAGACCAAACAAGCAGGCAACAAAATAAATGTATTAACCTTGCCCAGAAATTGTGGTTGCACGAAGCGAAGATCGCCGGCGTATCAGGAATAGATGAAAATGTTTAAGAACAGCGCCGCCGCCGCCAAAAGCGATCGGTATTAATAAAAAGCCAAAACATTTCAGCAATCCGACACGCCTTTCGGCCGGGACGTCCAGCCGTAAAAAGACCCAACAAAGATTTATGTACACAGTTGTTGGTGTGGGATCTTTGGGATGCTTCTGGTGTGGTTTTCTTATTATCCTTTTTACGAGCAACGGGTCTATGTTTGATGTTTTCATTTATTATAGTTTTTTGACGATTTCATTAGGATAACACAGGCAGAGTTTCATGTAAGCAAAAAACATAAGAGAATCCTTCTCAGGAGACGGAAATGAACATGTTTCCTTATCTCCTACCTTGCAATGTATATAATCATTTATCAGATCCTGATGTCTGATGTCCTAGGAGGTCTTGCGAGCATTTTGAAATATTTGAGATTGAATCTTAAGAGCATAGTATACTACTGTCCCACAAGGATGTGATACTTGATGAAATTTTGAACTTCGACGCCACTCTGGAGCGTAGTCAAGTGGCACTATGGTTATCAAAGTGAGTCTGTTTTGATTGCAGGTTGTGGCATATAAGTGGTTGTTGTGGGTCCTATTAGTTGATCGCGGTGTCTGTGTGTGTGGTCGACGGGGAATTTTCGGGATAATTAATGGTTTCTAAAGGGCGGAGTAGTATTATAAAGTATGGATAATTATGTTTTGTGTTGCGATCTTTCTTTCTTTGATAGCCCGGCTAGGCATTGAAGCCCTGCTGCGACTTTGGTGGCGGCTTACTCTCAAGTGGTTCAAAATTGGACAACTTAAACGAACGAGATTTAATTATCCAATTGAACCAAGATAAGAATTTTGTGAACTTAATAGTTTTTGTAAATAAAAACAAATAAATTAATTATTTGAGATGAGAACACTTTAATCCCCACTTCCGCAGTATAAACATAAAATTTCGAGCTGTTAAAATTAAACTGAAGAGTCAGTAGGTATAATGGTTTTTTTTTCCTTTTTAACACTCTGCAGTTATACCTTTTTATATGGAATTTATAGTAGTTGCAGCCTCGTGAATCGACGACAGCGACGTCCGGAACGCGATACAGAACTAAAATCTTGTATATAGAAAAACTGACAGCGCCAAGGCGGGATGACTGCCCAACAAAAATTCTCGAGGGTGAAAATACTATAAATTCCATATACAAAGGTTATACCTTCATTTTTTTTTAACCTTAGGTGGATAAAACGCAATTTGAATGGTCAACCAAACACTCAAGAGCATAACATTGGCAATTACAAAATAACTTATGCTGGATTTACAAACGACTGCGTTGCATCACAATACAATTACGTAATGTCGTTTACCATTGGCAGTCCAGAAGCATTCGGAAGAGTCCAGAAGGCTTCTGAAACCATTCCATTGGACTGACTTTGACAGACGGAATGCTTCTGAGAAGAGCAGAACTCTTCCGTTTTTAAAACAGAAGCGTCCGAAGAATGACACTTTCATCATAACCCGTTCCATTGGAGGAAGAAAAAAGAAACGTCAAAAGAAGACCAATGGAAAACGACATAAAATTAAAGCAATTTAACACATTTCACCAAATGCGAACCCATACGGTCGTTTTAACTCAAATCTGCATTGTCGTTTCTCCTATCAATAAAAACAAAAACAAGACAGGCTGACTTGACGTAAAAAGAAAATGTCGAAGACAACAATCAAAACAGAACATTCAATAATGGCGTTTTTAATTAGCAATCGAAAAAGAAGCATTCTGTTTTTGAAATCAGAAGGGAAATTCTCTTCTTTTCAGAATCAGAACTGTCAATTTTGCCCAATTGAACGCTTTCAGAATGCTTTTTTTTACTTCCAGATTGCCAATTAAAAACGCCATAAGTTCTTTAAGTCAGCTGACAAATAGAGAGTCAACTCTAATCCACGGATTAAAGTGAGACCCAAGAATTGATCCGTGACGTTAAAGTGCAATTTTTTTTCCATCAAACACATTTCTTTTACAAAGAAATTGAATAGTTTGATTTCTCTCGAATCTATTTTTGGAGACAGGTTTACACATATTTATACACGGATTTTACACACAAACTACGAGTTTGACATTTCTGAGTTTTCTATTGGTGTGATATCACGCACAAAACAATTTTACACCTACCAGACAACACAGTCATTCAAAAAAGGGATTGATACGTTTTTGCACATTTCTTACACCCCAAAAAAAATGAATATTAAAAAAACCTGTCGAAATGTTAAAAGTGAAGAAATCTTCGCCTTTATTTTCTTTGACTTATCCTTGGTTTCATATTATCCCTTGAATGCAATGCAACATGACGAATAACATATTTAAGAAAAAAAAAAACGACTGGCAGCACTTAAACGTAATCGAAACATAATTTGACATTTAAACAGCAAATTTCTGAACATCCAGACGTTTAATAAATTATTTTTTTCTTCTCACACAATTTACAAATGGAATTCGTCTAAAATTATCTGTTTATAAATAAATTATATTTTATAAATCACCGTTTTAAAATCAACAAATTTTATAAAGGATAGTTTCTTCTTTCTTCGTCATCCTCAAGGTAAGAATTTTTTAGTAAACCATATAAAAGTGAAATAAAACAAATTGCCAATTGAGGTTAGGAACCATTCAAGTGCATTGGAAGCGGCTAATTCAGTCCTAGTTTTTAGCAAATGCAAAAAAATGTAAACAAACCCCCCACACCAAGTTAAAGAACGCAAACGAAGATTTTCTTTAGGATTGATGTAATTTTGAAAAAAAAAACTCGCCAGATTAGCTGACTGATTTCATCTTAAGAAAATAACTGAAAACCCACATTAATCACTGTAATAATAACTTGGCAGCTTGGCCCACATAAAATTGATGTCTCCTCTAATCACAGAGAGATAAATTGTTTTACCTATGTACTTGCTAAAAAACTTGCGACAATAGTCTATTTTCAGGTTTTTCATTGTCACAGCGTTCGCGATTGCACTTTCTTAGAAAAACAAGCAAAGAAATGTTTTTATTTGTCTTATCTCTTCGCATTGTTGTTGCTCATCTATTTTAATTTTACCTATTTATGGTCCAAATAATGCCAAACATGTGACCCTGACCGATGGTCACAATCCAATTTGTCACCTTCGTTTGTTCCTTAATGTGTTTAACATGACATGTCTAGCTGAAAAACAACTAAACCACCCGCCCAATATGTGCCTAATACAATCTGACGACTTACGTCTAAGAACTCTATCCGTTGTCGGTCGTCTTCCGTCCCGTCGAATGCTGCTGCTTTTAAGACAAGTCACTTCGTTTCTCTTCTCCCTTCTCAAGTAATAAATCTTTGACAAAATGCCAAATCTTGCAGCCATGTAGTAAAAAAGAGCACAGAAATATATTTAATTTGGTGGCAGTATTTTAGTCACGAATTATGCTCGCAGCAGCAGATCGCTGATTAATCGTCATATGATTTTTAACTTATCTAACCAGACCGTTTGGCAGAATTGATTTATAACTTTCGATTGATGTTCTATCGCTAGAAAATTTCGGCAGTTAAGCAACAAGTAAGTCATTGTTTGAGCAAGTTATAAAAACAGCTCAAGGATTAGTTATCACGAGAAGTACAATGGCCCCAATGCCACACGCAAAAGAAAATGCAAAGGTAAATACCACCGCTAGCAAACCTACTCTTAAGATTCAAGACTTCCACGAATCATGGCTAAAGGACATCGAGAGCTATAAGAATCAGGTGAAAATCCAACAGATGCTGACCACACACAACCACGGTCACAAGCGTGAAGGTTCTGCCACTGCCACCATTCTGCCTAATCCTGGCAAAAGACGAAGTCCCCCGCGCGATAACAATATTATTGCAGACTACGAAGAGGTAAGTACTAGAGATCATGATGTAAATAACGAGTCTTCTTATTGTTTCTTGAGTTTCGTTATAACCAAAAACTAACTTTGCATGTTATTATAATTCTGTGTGTTTTGTGTTCTGTTTCCTCCTGGTCTTCTTATTGTACTACTTGTGGGTGGCTTTTGCTTTTGAACAAAATCTTTAAAAAAAAAGTTAAATTTAAAGCGATACCGAGAAGATACGCCACCCAGCATCCCTAAGCGCAATCAACATAAAAATCACACGCACACACCTTTGACTCGGTCTCCAAGCAAAAATCAAAAATCAATAAATAAAAGTTCGAGCCGAGAATCGACTGCTAGTTCGAATGCCAAAATAATAGTTAACCCATTTCATGCCAGTAGCTTGCTTAATTCAAATACAAGTACATTCAAAAACGTTACCAACGCCATAGCAATCAGTGATCTCTCAGCGAGATTGCATAACAATAGCAATAGCATAAATAATAACTCCTCAATTTCTACTTTGGGTGGTGTTCGCCTAACGACACCAAAACCAAAACAACCTATTAAACCTATTGGTCCTCCAAAAGAAGATGTCGACTCGGTGGAAAAACTCAAATTGATATTATCCCGACCGCCGCCCAATACACGTCTGGTTGTTGAACCGCCACCAAATGATGACGATAACTACAATCATGTTGATGACGATGACAATAATTCAGCTATTGATGTTGATGATATTGGAGGTAAGTTGATTTTGTTTTGACTGTTGGACTTTATTTGACAGTTCTTTTTTTTAGATATAGATGACTTACATGTTTTTGACGAGGAATCCGATGAAGATGCTGAAGAGTATATCGGTTGCCCGTTTGTTCTTGCAAGCGATTCGGATATAAACTTTATGAGCGAAGCGGTTACTGCACCACAGCCGAATCCGACGTCGATTCTAGTGCCAAGCTTATTCCCCAAAGTAGCGCCTTACATCACGTTCTCCTCTCATTTGGAGAAAGGACCTGCTGTTCCTCCGACTTTGCACAAAATTCTCAAATGGAGATTGAGTCCTGTCATGCCGCGGCTAGTTCGTCGAGTTATTTTCAATTCAGGTTTTCGCCTTATTAAGAGTAAGTGTCAACAGCGTCGGCTACATGATTTTTAGACTTTATTTTTTATATTTTTGTCATTCCACAGAGACAACAGACTGGATGGCAGTATGGGAGAAGCACATGCGTAGTCCGGGATTCAAGACAATAAGATCGCATCAGAAATTCAATCATTTGCCGGGTTCGTTCCGAATCGGTCGAAAAGATAGTATGTGGAAGAATCTACGAAGCAACATGACGAAACACGGAAAAGCCGAATTTGGATTTATGCAAAAGTGAGCTAATGTTTGGCTTAAGATATTCGAATTAAGTCCGTCAATGAAAGTGTTTAACTTGATTTTTCTTTATTGCAGGACTTACATTCTACCAGAGGAAATAGATGCATTGAAAAAAGTCTGGCCACGAGCTGCAGCACAAGCGACCAAATGGATAGTCAAACCGCCGGCCAGTGCACGTGGATCTGGCATAACCGTGATCAATAAGTGGTCGCAGATCCCAAAGGATAAGTCGGTTATTGTTCAAAAGTAAGCGTCTCACTTTGTAATGCGAGTATCGATCATCTTAATTTCGGTAATTCCAGATACATTGAAAGACCACTGCTCATCAACGAAAACAAATTCGACCTGCGTATCTATGTGCTTGTGACGTCGATCAATCCTCTCAGAATTTACATGTACAAAAACGGTTTGGCTCGATTTGCTGCAGGTTATTGCCTCCCAATAAATTTCTATAAAATCTTATTCATGAACATTTGTAAATTTCCAGTGAAGTATAGTTCCGAAATGGATTCACTCAATGACCGTTGTATTCACCTAACGAACTACAGTATAAATAAGTTCTCTGAAAACTATGCCAAGAACGAGGATATTAACGCCTGCCAGGGGCATAAGTGGTCATTGCCCTCTCTGTGGTCGTACCTTGAGAAACGACATGTCGACACTAAGAAACTTTGGGCCACACTTCGCAATTTAGTTATTAAATCTCTGATCAGTGGCGAAGGCTGTTTAAATCGAATGTATCGACAAAACGTCAATAGTCGTTACAATTGTTTTGAGCTCTTTGGATTCGATGTTTTGCTTGATGAGAACCTTGTTCCGTGGTTGCTTGAAATTAACATATCACCATCATTGCACTCGGAATTGCCGTTGGACCTACATGTGAAGGGACCTCTAATTCGTAGTGTCCTCAATACTGCTCTCTATCAAGTAGATCGCAACTTTTTGAAGAAAAAAAAAAAAAAACAGAATTTCAAACGAATATTTTCTTTTTAGGTGCCACCAAAACTGAGTGTGAGACAGCAAGCAGAGGTATTAAATGAACTCAATATGGAAGGTCCACTCTGTTACGACAGGCATGTGTTCACGCCTGTTCTGTCCCCCGAGGAAATTAAGAAACATAATTTCTACACCAGCCGCTTGATAGAATTTCGAGAGGAGGTAGCATGATAAAAATCACGTTGTAAATGATTTTAGTACTAATTATTTTATTTCATTAGTATTTAGAAACGATTTTAGACGAACTGACGCCTGACGATGTCAGATGTCTTCTGATATCCGAAGACGAATTAGCCCGCTGTGATCCATTGGAACGAATATTCCCAACAGCCGATTCTCATAAATTTCATGCATTCATCGAAAACCCAAGATACTACAATCGCCTGCTTGATGCATGGGAAACGAAATATCTTGACGATCGAAAAACTGGAATAGAATTGTTACAAAGGCTTTGTGCTGAGGGATATCATTTGAAGGTTCCTCCAGCCGCTTTGATAGAAGTACGCAACTTGTTTGTCTTTTCGTTTTTTTCAGTCCTTTTCTTACAGGAACCAAAAATTGATTTAACTGACATTGACTTGATGTACATGAAACCCGAAGAAATTGCCGCTAGACGTCGTCAAGCGTCCATTCAGGCAATGAATGACCAATACAAATCAAGTGATACTCCGAACTCATCGCCGCCACCGCCAAGCAATAACACCACGACTTCCAATAATGGATCAAGTGTGATGGTGAATTGCTCGGCAGAAGCGGCTGACAGTGTTGATGTGCATACGAATAATGCTCGACCAATAGCTGTAGGGTCTAATGTGAGCTTTATTTTTCCTTCTTTCTGATAAAAACAAAATTATTTATGATTTTCGTCTTTGCAGTGAACTCGCACTCTTGAGACTGACTATCCTTACAACATCGCTAAACATTTTTTTGAGTATTTTGAAAGTCTAACATGGGCCCGTAAATAAATTATATTGAAGTCAAATATGTTTTGTTTTCTTTTTTTTGTCCAACAGCCGACTGAAAGTTCAATTATCAATATCAAACATTTAACACAAGGGTCATACATCTACTTTATTCTACAAATAAAAATTAAAACATGTTAAACAGCACTTTGTTTATACATCTTGGTGTCCATTAGTTTCTTGCCGCACATTGCACATATTCCCTTTTTGTACGCACACGACTGGCAGTAGTGAGATCCAGCTTGATAGACTTTTTGTCGACAAATTCTATAAAACAATTGTTTGTATATCCAACACATTTTTACTTTTTAATTAAAAAATACCTGCAGGGAGCAAGTGATTTGGCCAGTGGATTTACTTTTTCTCGAGCGCTTGTCAGTGCTTTGTTTTCATTGACTTTTCTTCCCCCGGGTTTCGTAGTATTACGAGCGCCCGCTTTCCAAGGATCAGGTGTGATGATTTTCGATAACTTTGCCTCACATTTTTCGCAAACCATTTTTATGATTGAATTTTGGAAAATTAGAAAAGGACTTAAGGCTATTAAGGAATTCTTGCAAAGCCAAACGTAAACAACACCTACAACCTCTACAAAATGTCAGTGTCAGCGACGCGTTGCGTAAGGTTATAGATTGTCAAAACTACATTACCTACAGAAGATGTAACAAGTGCTATTGTTTACATTAAATGATATTGTAGCGAATGTTGTATCAAGATATTTCAAATGAGTTAAGGCCATTGCTGTAGTAGAGAAGGTTAGTGTGTTATTACACCCAGACTTTTATCATGCTGCGTATTTCGTAGATTTTCTTTCGAACACTCATTTCGTCAATCTCGCATTATTACACTCGGTTGTTTTTCGATTGACTGTTTTTGACACTTCTCTTTCATTGTTTTGTTCTCATACACAAAGTCAAAGAGTGAAAATTATTAAATAATATAAAATAATAAGCTCTCTATTCCATTTGAAATTTTCCGGCGGCATATTCCTTGTTAAATGAAGCACACTTGAAATTGAAATAAAGCAACTCCAAGAAACAAAGAAAGACGAGAAAAACAAACGTCAAAAAACGTCCGAAAATCTTGAACCCACAATTGCGGGGGTTGAGACTTTTTAAAGTACTTCTATTTCACCTACTTTCTCTTTCTCACTTATTTGCGTCTTTCTAAAAACTTCTGAGTGTAATAACACACTTATAATTTTGAACCTAGTTTTAACTCTTGATCAAATTCATATTGGATAAACACATATGTTTCATTTATACAATTTACTCCGAACCACGGATCAACAAAACAAGAATTTCATAAAAAAAGACTGACTGAAATAACCTTGAGCCGGTGAAAGAAATCGTATGAATTTTGAAGGAACACCATGACTAATTGTCATTGAAAAAAAATCACTTAGTGTAAATGCTGATGCACAGCATCAAGTGTCTATCCGAATAAACATCGGTGATGAAAATAATAAATTGAAATGAACCTACCTTACCATATAAAAAACAAGAAACGATGACCTCATTTTTGTATCACCCTATTCACCAAGTGTATGCGCCGTACAGTTCTGTCAACAGCTTCTGCGATGTCTCACTTCGACGAAACCAAATCGAAAAAAAGAATCCTATCGCCTTGCAGTGAACTGCGTTGAAATTGTAAATTAAAAACAAATAAACCAAACATTTAAAACAGACAAAAGAAATAAACAAAAACAAAATCAAAACAGCCAAAATCAAAATACAAACAAAAAACAAATTCCAATGACATTATAATATAATTATGTCCGATCTAACCGACATTTACACAGAATTTGTTGAGATAAAAAAAGAACGAAAACCCAAACGCGAACCAAATAAGCTCGTTGTTATCAACGAGGAGGACCTTATACGTCAAGTTGAAATTCGACCGATTTTATATGACAAGTCGTTAAAAGGATATCGAAAGTCAGCTTTGCGCCATCAATACTGGAAGGAGATTGCCAATACTATTGGATCGAGTGGTGAGTGTAAGAAAAATGTCTTTTTTTTTCATTATTTTGTTTAAATAAGCGAAAATATAAATTATTACATCTGAAGCAAGTAGAAGTGTTTTGCCCTTGAATAAACCAATAAATTGAAAAAGTATACATTTCCCGTGTTCAGTATTTTCTCCTCTTATCTGATTTCCATATGTTTTGAGTGTACTTGTTTGATTCTATTGGTGCTATGATTTTTTTTTTTGTTTTATTGATGTGGCTATTGAGGAAAATTTCAATATACAGAATTTAATTGGCTTATTTATTTTGGGGACAGGCAACGCCCGACCGACGATGATATAAAATTTAGAAAGCTACCCCACGACGATATAAATGTCTACAATACAATAGATCTCACTGGTTACATATTGCAGGTGATCTACTAGATTACTCTTCAATCAGCCCCAGCTCTAGTCTTTTATCGGATGTGGGGTTACCTCATAAGCCATTTAACCAATATTAATGTTTGAATGAAATGATACGGTTCATGAATGGTCGTTGATAGTCTTCTTTGGCAATGGTTAATTCAACATTATGTGTTTGGATAGCGAGACAATTGATGTGCTATCGAAACCGTTGTGGGTGGTCCATTGTTCATATCGGCAGCCTATGACATTTGGCTGACCTTTAAATGCAGCAAACTATGCTATCCGAAATTTAAGCATTCTGAGTACTAAATATTTTATTCTAATGTAATTCAATTGATTTCGTGGGTGAGGTTAATTCTATTGTTGGTCGGTTGGGAGGAATTTAAATTCAAAAGACTAGCTGATTTCTTTTTACTCATTAATTTAAACAAGCAATTAGGTAATTAGAGGAACGTACAAGTGAACACACAACCCACTTTCTTGTCACTGTAAATTTATAGACATTAAAAAAAAAAAGTAAAATGCAGATGACAGTTTTGACGACGACGTGATCGCAAGTTCCGGCGCCAGAGAATTAAGGAAAGGAAGTGAGAAAGTATTTTATACATCATTCGTATTTACACACCACAACTTCCTTTCAATTGTAAATTTATTATTGTAAAGATAAATTTTAAGAAAACATTTCTTTGACTTCGTCAACAGTTGAAGAGTGTCGAAAACGTTGGCGTTCGCTCCGGGATGCGTTTTCAAAACACTACAAGTTGATGGGAAGAATGGAACCTGTATCTTATAAACGCAAGAAATGGATATTCTTTGACCAGATGAGTTTCATTGCCCAATATTTAGATAACTCCAAGTAAGAAATTCATTTTTTTTTTTTTTTAAATATAATTTACCATCTCTGTTCTAGCTTGGAGATTGAAGAAACTGTTTTGGAAGATTTTCATGATAACTCGCATGATGACATGCTAATACACGATTCCGATTCTGGAGCCAACATAAATGTCAACGATGTCAGCGACATCACCAGCCATGGTTCCTTTAAGACTGAAAACAATTCAATTAATACCAATCTTGTCGACGACGAACCAAGTCATCCCACCAATCATCACCACCATCATCAACCATCACAGCAACAACAGCAGCATCATCATCAACACCAAACCGATACAACCACAACAACAATCGATCTCTGCGATGGTAATCAGTTTATAACCCGCATATTTCCAAGTCCCAATACAACAACCCAATATCTAACATTGGACGACCAAGACACCGAAATTGTCCAACAACAACAACAGGCGCCGCCACCACCGCAAATCCAAGAATCAAAGAAAGATTTACAACAACAACGTCAGCAAACAACTAAAACCCACAATACACTTACAGCCGAAGAATATGCCACTCTTATGAACATCGATGGAGATGATAAGTTTTTGCTCAGTTGTTCGCCGATTTTAAAACGCTTATCCAGACACAAAAATGCCCTTGCCCGATTAAAGATTCAACAAATTCTCTACAGTATTGAATTTGGTGGAGAAGCCATACAACCCTAGTAGTACAATTATTGTATTTTGTCTATTTTATTATAAATTAGTGTAATATATATGTACATTTTTATTTAATTGCAAATGGAATTGGAGTCTTTTTTTTAACATAATTCAAAATTTCCAATCGCGTAATCTTTACCTTCTTTATTGTTATCGCTGATAGTTCTCTATCTAATTGACATTTATTGTTATCTACCTAAGATAGACATTGACCACTAACACCTTTCGAAGACTTCTAATTCAGTGCTTATAAGTCCAAACCCAGTGAAAGAATGAAAATTATGTCACGGATAGAAACCATTACCCTCATTACACATTTCTGCCTAGCAGTGGGTAAGGTCATCCCTTTTTGAACTGAGAAAAGGTTGAATTGAATTCGCTTTTTAGCTACTGCATTGGAATGCTACACATGCAACTCAACGACCAGTATTGATTGCGCTAGAAAGCCAGGAAAGCAACTGGAGGTGCAGGAATGCAAGGATAGCGATGAATGCGTCACAGCGATAGGTATGAATTCTGCACTGAATGGAAGTTGATTTTAATTGAATTTTCTTTCAAAGTTGTTAACGGCACAACTAAGCGTGGCTGCTTAAAGGATGTATTCCCAAGTAAACACTGCAATCTCTGCGAGACGTGCAACACATCACTTTGCAATGTTCGCATATTTCCAGCAAACCGCCGACGGTGCTACGAATGTCTAGGCTCAGCCTGCAACGACGTCCGGAATAGTACATTTTACAAGCCTGTAGTATGCCGGGTTTACAAGGATAACGATCGATGCTATACCAACATCATAAGCACTGAAACCATTCAACGTGGGTGTGAAGCCACAGACAGTGATAAATTAACCAAGTGTTCAAATATCTGTCTCAAATGCAATTATGACGGTTGTAACGACGAAATTGGAATAACGCATCACTACTGCCTATCATGTTCATTTATGCAATCGGTGTCACCGGATTATGATTGCCTGAGAAATCAGAGTCCTTCAGCCGACGATGAATGTTCCATTTCAGGGACAAAAACTTGTTACAATAAGGTGCTACTCGGCCATAAGGGAGAGTGCTTTACCCTTCGTAACGAACAAACGAACGTCCTCACCCGAGGTTGTTCCTCGACAATGGGATCAACAGTAAATGGGAATTTAACAGAATGTTTTGGAGACTACTGCAACAACAATTGCATCGATATCAATTGCAATGTTTGTGATACAAGAACAAATCCCGCTTGTCGCAATCAAACCGATTCATTAAAAGCTGAAAAATGTGAATCAAAATCGTGTTTTTCATGTGAAGCTGGAAGTGCATCTTTGGCGTGGGTGTGGATCGAGTCGGCCACAACCAAAATCAAATCAAATATGCTATGAATGTCGTGACGCGAATGGTTGTAATCGGCAAAGTATAAGGTCGTGTTACAAGTGTTCATCAATCAATGAACCGAATTGTGCGAATTGGACGAATATTTCGAATATTCCAATCAGTAATTGTACTTATCGAGATGAAAAGTGTGTAACTACTTTGGTCTCAAGACTGAATTTAGTGTACACTCTTCGTGGATGTGCTTCTCAGGTGAATGAGTGCACCGAGAGTGATCCGTTTTGTGATCGTTGCGAAGGCAGTTTGTGCAATGATGGACCCAAAGTGTGGAATTATTCAACGACTATTGGCAATTACCGCACTTGGTTACGTTCTTTCATCATGCAGCAGCGAAATTCAAGCGGATATTCGGAGTTCAAGTTCGTTTTTTGGATCATGTTGGTGTTACGATTTATCTCTTAATCAATAAATACGCATTTAATTTATTTTTTAAAATCGCATTTTATTTTTAAAATTAAGGAAACAACACTGGTAAAATTGTAAAGACAAACAAAAGCTATTTTAATTTAATTTGAACCATAGCACCTTTAAGGGTTTAAATAATGAATCACAACTGGAACTATTTCTTAACTGCGTCATAGTCTTCGTCTTTTTGCTGCCCATACGAAAGCAGATATTCCATAACAAAAATTCTTAAAATTCTATTTAAATTCTCGATTGTGGTGTAGTCAATAATGCTCATGTCATCTTCTTGCTTATGCCACACACTGGGGAATGGAATCGGGATCAAATGGACTATCGGAACACCTAACTTAAGAAAAGGTACATGGTCATCCTCTATGAGGGTCTTTAGAGAGTGTGATTGGAAGTATTGATTATGTAATCCTCCATGGTGTGTCATTCCTCCGCTACTCGAATATCTTTCCATCAATCCAGCTTCGGATAAACGATCCTCTATGACTGCCAACTTTGTGTACCATTCTTCTGTGTTCGAGAAACAGCTATAGAATTTCGGATCTGGTGCTCCTAACAAATCCAAGAGCATTAACATGTCAATTCGATCTAGAAACTTGTCGTTTTGCCATTTTTTCGCCAAATGTCGAGCTCCGTATATTGAGTCGTCAGGGCCCCACGTCTCAAATGCTTCTTCGCCATCGAAGAACACAAACATCAAACTGAGTTTTTGGTCTTTTAAGGCTTTAAGGTTTTCTTTCAGTACAGTGGCCAAATTCAAAAGCATAGCACAAGGTACCGCTGAATCTGTTGCTCCAAGGAATTCAAAGTCAGGCATGTACTTACTGTCATAGTGACATGCTAATAGTAGGTAACGTTCGGCGTTAGGATTGAGCGTGGCTATTATGTTGTGAAATTTGAGCTTTCCCTTTATGGGGACGACATCGTCGAAACTGTTGATTTTTACTGACCAGTCCAGATCTTCCAGGGATCGAACAATATAGTTGCGGACCCTTTTATGACCCTCGGTTCCAACAACTCGAGGGATGAGTATTTTATTGACAGCTTCTCGCAGATGATTTGTATTAGAAAGCTGGCTCAGTCTTCCAATCTCTTTGTCAGACATTTCAATTGTATCATATTTTATCTGAAATATTTAAATCAATTACCGGCTTTGATTGTTTACAAATTCAAAAGAAGATATTAAGGTGAAGATGAGAAAATGGCTAGTGATTTTCACCTGTTGTCGTCCTACATACGTGGAAAAATCGTCATCGTAAGCAGTGATAGTCACGAGTAATGTGAGAATTACGTGTAGCAATGTCAATAAAATATCCATCTTGATCGGAAATTTAAAACAAACTAAGAAATGATTAAAACACTTGTTGGATTGGTAAATAAGTATTATTTGTCCCAACTACAGCTCAGCTACTAACGTATGGTTTGTTTTTGGTTAAAAGCAGAGAGATCTATTTTGCCATTTTTTGTTTTTGTTTACTATTTTTTATTTTGACAGTTGAGGGAACATTGTTCAGATTGCTCTTAAATTGATTTTGATAATTGAGGGATCTGTTGCTGAGTTTGTGTTAAGTATTTTAAAGTATGAGAATTCTACTGGCTTTAAAAGTTTGCCAATTGTTCAATTGTGCGTTTTGGTTTTAAAAAGTCAATAAGTGTGAAGCTAAATTAGGAAAAAGTTCAGTGGAAACGCTCATCGTAATTTATAAATCATATTAGCTAAATCATGTCGGTGGTAATATACGTTAAAGTAATTTTGTTTCTCTTAATAAGATAATTCGTAAAAAAATGAATTTGAATGGAACCGAACACTCACAATGACTTGTAGTTGTTGTCCTTTTTATGCTTATTTGATTGTTTAACTGTATTGGCAATTAAAAAATTTGAGAAGATCAAATAGGGTTGAATAGACTGGAAAAAAGAAACTCACTGCGCTACTTTCTACTTATTTCTTAAAATTTATAACATTCGCAAAACCGTTGTGAAAGACACCCGCGACTTGCTGTAAAATTAAAAGTACACAACACTCATCGTGTAAATCTTAAACATCTGTCAATTGGTAATTTCGTCGCTACTTTACGAACACTCCCAAGAATGGAATGTCACGAAAAAGGGAATGTGCACAATGAGAAAAAAGCAAAAAAACATGGCGTTTTGATTGTGAAATAAACAATTTTTTTTTACAATGAGAAAATATTTGCTTTTTTAGCAGAAAAAAGTAGATTAATCAAATTTTATAAATAAGTCTGCACTCAACTATACATCACTTCATTACAAACAACACAATAACACCAATAGCAATGTCCTTTCGCAAAAAAGTGAGTTAACCAAACTACAATGAACTTAGTATCTTGCACAAAAGAAGAAAAAACTTACAGCTTGAGCCAATTTGTGGTTGCGTACTATTTCTGGATAAAATGGAAATCCCTGCTGCTGGGAACTTGTTTTAAATAATTGTAAATACTTTTTGGCTTCTTTTACTAGCGATAACCCAAATGTCGAAAACTTCAACATTTCGTAGCGCTGCGCTCGTTCCGTCCGAGTCGGACAACTAGTAGTGATTTAACTATTATAAAAAATCCACTTGAAAAAAAACTAATCTTCAATCAATTTAAGTACTTGTCCCATATAACAAATTATACGACATCTAGACAGGCGCGTTTATTCGAAATAGTAATTACGCAAGCACATATTTTCGGCAGAGTGTCACTAGCAGGTTACAGAAAACTATTTCCGTCATATAATTTATTTTTACAGAGCACAACATCTACCGAAGAGTCTAGTTCGAGTTCGTCGTCTAGCTCTTCGAGTTCGAGTGGCAGTAGCAGTGGATCGGAGAGTGGCAGTTCTTCATCTGAAACTGATTCCTCTAGTACAACAGAGAAAAAGCCAGCTACTGCATCGTCTTCGGCAAATGCCAAGGCAACTGAAACTGTTAAGGCACAGAATGTTCGTCGGAAGAGTTCCACAGAAGTGAAAAGTCATGTTAAGAATGATGAAAAACCGACCACATCATCTACTGCCGCAGGCACAAAATCTCGACTTTCATCTACCGGTGGCAGTGGGAATAATCCCAGACTTTCTCGTAGTAGTGTTTACTCTAGTGATGATGAGGTGCCTCCAAGCAAACGAGTTAATAGATCAAATTCCAGTAACCAGCCGCCGAATACACGAAAAAAGCCAGGAAGCGATGTAAAAAGACAGCGGCTGCACTCCAAATGCCTAGTCATCCACCAGCTAATGGCGGGGGTAAGGCTCCTCCAGCGGTTGTCAAACAACATCAGCAACAAAACTTCGCTTCCAAAGTAGTAAGCAGTAAAACAAAAGCATTTCAAACTGCCGCCAAATCTCAAGCGCAATCGAACAGCAGTTCGAAAAATAAAAGCATTTTCTCTCCAGATAACTCTTCCGATTCGGGACAAGAAGACACCAAGAAGCCGGAGAAAAAATCCCAAAAAGCAAATACAAATGTTCAGCAAAAGAGCAAATCTACAGCTACAGCGGCTGTAGCCAAATCAAAAGCGATTCCGAAGACAAAACCACCACAAAAGTCTCGAGTTCCCCTGCAAATAACAGTAAGGCAGCTGTAAGTCGCAAAAGTTCAGATGATCTTGATTCAGAAAGTGGCTCTTCATCGGCAGAGGGTTCTACGTCTTCGTCGGAATCAGATGCGTCTGAATCCAGCGATACCTCTTCGTCACCTCCATCTAAACGCGGCGTTCAAAAAAAAGCCCTCACCTCCAAGGCAACATCTGCAAAGGCTGACAACAAGGCTGTGGTTTTGTCCGATTCGGATACTGCAGCTGCAACAAACAAGCAAACAACGCCAAGAAAGCTCACTCGATCATTGAGCAGACGGTCAAAACATGTCCATGGAAGAGTCTCAGACACCGAATCCGAAGGTGAGCTCGACAAGCGTTCCCTTTCAAAGAGTCCGGCTAAAAAGGCATCAGTTGTTACCAAGAGTAAGGCCAAGACCAAAACAAAACGCGATTTAAGATCCGAGAAAACATGCCCTGAACGTGCGATGTCGCCTCAGCTTCTAGAACAAAAATGTCCGATCGAGGGATGCGATTCATCTGGGCATCTTAGTGGCAACTTGGAGAAACACTTTCTCCCAGAAGCATGTCCCATATTTCACAACATGTCTGCCTCCGAATGCAAAGAGCGGGCTAATGAAAGAATTCTCAAAGACGCAGAATACGACAGAGTGACAAGTCAATTTGATCCACAGAAGAAACTACCCACCCCAGAACAGAGGGAATACTTGCTTAAAATTAGAGAAGCACGCGCCAGATTCAAACCTCTTCAACCAAATCATACGTCAATGGCTGACAAAATCAAGAGCGAAAAAGATTGCACCGATCATGATAGGGAACCGAATCTAGTTGGTCTGGTTCCCGAGTATGACTTGCAACTATTTCGAGAAGCTCAGGCAATAGCAAGCGAGAAAATCGAGAATGAACTCAAGGGTCTTCCGGTGGGCAAAGGTATTAAGTAAGTATTTTTTGCAACTCGAAATTCTTGAATATTTCCAAATTAAATTCATTGTAATTTTTCGAAGGTACATCACAATGGGTAAATATCAAATGAAAGTGTGGTATCAATCGCCCTATCCCGAGGATGTGGCTCGTCTTCCCAAAATGTATATATGCGAGTTTTGTCTAAGATATCAAAAATCAGAGACTGGAATCAAGAGGCATGCACAAAAGTGTATGTGGCGTCATCCGCCTGGCGATGAAATCTATAGAAAAGGAAAACTGCAAGTGTGGCAGGTGGATGGAAAGCGACACAAACAATATTGCCAACATTTGTGTTTGTTGGCGAAATTCTTTTTGGACCACAAGACTCTCTACTGCGATGTGGAGCCTTTTCTGTTTTATGTCATGACATTGGCTGACATCGATGGCTGCCATACTGTGGGGTATTTTAGTAAGGTGAGTAAAACAAACAGCAAGATTTATTAAATTACCTATTTGGGATGCTTCTTTCTTTAATTTTTAAGTAACTTTAGTCTAGAAAAGGTATGTTTGAAGATATAATAATAAGAATAACAAGGATGGACAGTTTTGAAGGGCAGGCAGAGGCAGTACCCATTAAAGCTGGAAAACATTAAGCACGAGTCGAATTCGCACCCTACCTTCAGTGTTTCTGCGCCACAGGCACTGCAAAATATATTTTAATTTAATATTTTCATTCTTTTTTCGAACCTCGGCTTAAACTTCTAGCACACAACTATTTACCGAAAAACAATTAATTGACAATGACATTGGCTCTGTTCAAAAATTAACTGAAATAAGTCTCTTTCAGCCTCTGTACGCTCTCGAATAAGTAATTTATAAATCAAGAAGAATCGTTTTGTTTATTTTTGAAGTCACGCATGTTTTAGGGCTCCGTATGTCTTTAAGTGAAAGTTTTAAGATTAAAAATCGTGAATGGCGTCGCCATTTTCATGCAACGGAGGCATAAGCTAAAACAACGAGAATCCTTTGAATATCTTAAGCATCACCCAATGTACCTTCGAGTGCGTCTGCGAATAGAATGCAAAGAATTAAAACGTTTCAAGTGTTTATTAAGCAAACAACGCATAGGTGATCATGAAATATAAGAGTGACATTGAACGTCGACAAACCCATTCTGCTTTTAACGTTTGCCTTTGCAAAGAAATTCAATAAGCAAAACAGCTTCGCACGTAGGTAATGCATGCATATATGGAAGTCGTCTATAATCATTCGAATTCATACATTAAAGGGTAGATGATGACATGAAAAGAAAAAAAAAGCTCTCAGTCAAAGAAACAACAAATCTTGACCATACCCAAACGCCATAGTCAGCCAAAGGCAGACACTTCTCATCCCTATAGTCTTCAATGGCAGGCAATGAGAACGTTGTCGTCGTCGTCGTCGTCGTCGTGGTTCGGTCGGGTTCATTATCCCTTCGTTACACCAGCAATGAAGTGTAGTACGAGTACCTACTGCAGAGAGCTTGGTGCGACATGAAGACTGGGTTTGTGTTACAAATTGCGCATGTCGTGGGTACATTTCAAAATTAATTTTGTGAATGCTCACACAGGCAGACGCCTATTGTTTCCATCGTGTTGTCTATATATTATATAAGGCGCACAGCAAAGCACTCTTATAGAATGAGTAAAGGCTATAGATTTAGCTTTAGCTTGATCCTCAAAGTGCTTACAAGCCTAACGAACGCGACGAATTCTAGTGTCGAGGACAAGGGTACACTCTATACTCGTTGTCGTTATTCTGAAGAACACAATTGCAATTGTGTTGGTGCCAGACGTTTTTCCCCAGCTTTAATATACACAAATTTCGTGTTCAACTCAAACCTATGTACACATTCATATATGTATCTACCATGTGCTTAAAGAATGTATGTTTGTTGTCCATATGTACACGAATCTGCGAAAGCAGCAGCCACACCATGTAAGCACAATGACGTGACATCATGTCTACACTATACACAACAAGTTCAAAAAAGGATACAAAGCTTTCTGAATGCTTCTATCTCGCTCTTGACTTGCTGCCGTTCGTCCCTCAGAGCTCTCGTATGGCGGGTTCCAGCTTTAAGCGCTCCAAGTTAGTGTGTTCGCTCAGAACAGAATGAAGGGAATTGCTGCTGCTCAACGCCTTCTATCAGAAGGTATATATGCAATGGATGGTCTGTACATAAGCATATAATAAGGTCGTGGACCTCTGTCGACAACGAGGAACTACGACAACGACAACGACTACGAACGAGCATGTCGACGACAAAGGGAGAAGAAAGCAAAAGCAAGCAATCTGCCTCTTCGATTTTATTACTTCTGTAAAATGAAATAAATTCTTTGACGCCACTATGGGGAGAAGCAAAGAGAAAAAAAAATAACAAAAATAATAATAGTGAGACTAAAATTGATGAGTGGCAATGGTGCTGCTCCTCTGCGAGCTACGACAACGAGCCGTTGTTTGTGTAGCCTCTGTGATTTGGTATGTCGGTGCATCTGTGTACTTGTGTACCTACTTTATAGGTACCCGGTATGTTGAGCTTTTGCAGTCTTTCATTCATACACGATATCATCCTCGGTGTGACCATGGTTAATAAGTTTGGGATAGGTTAAGTTTGCAGAAGGATCGATAATTGTTTACTCTTCAGAAACACTATCTTGCTGGAACCTTCGTGAACCTTTTGCAATAAATCAGATAAATACAAAATTCTAGTGAAGAACATGGACAGAAAAGTGCAAGCACTTATGGACGGTGATGCCTGTGTCACGTCGAGCGAATACACAAAAATGATCCAGGTTGTAGAATGTTCGATTCCTTACGAGAGGTGGTCGTAGTAATATGACAGGAGGTATATATTTTCAAAAATTCTATGAAATGTACACATGGCGTAAAGTTGGTGTAAGTGCTTAGACTCGTTTTCCGAGGTTGGAACCTAATAGATGAGGCTGCTAGTTTTTTATTCTGTAACTCTTACTCACTCTAAAAAATAAAAGTCTTTCATTGGAACTGCTTCCGATTACACCAAATCTGGTAACACTTACGTCACGAGGTGACAGTAGAGGCGACGGCCAATGCTACTACGCCAACGAAAACGTGGAGAGCGAGAAGGAGTGATAGTATTGCCGATGGTGGTGTGGTACTTAAGATGAGAATGATGGTGATATGTACTCTCCACTGTCTAGCCTGCCTGACGAAAGCTTCTCGCGTACAGAATGGTTTTTGCGTGTGGAATAGACATTTTGAAGTCGCCGCGCCGCGCCTTTTGCATAGATATGTATTTATATGGTCGGAGCATTCTGGTTAGGGGGCAATAGGGGATGCTGCCTGTGCTTGGGTTCTGCTTCTGGTTCTGGTTGTGTTGTTTTCAGAATTCACCCCCACTTCGGCAGACAATTCTTGAGCCAGACGACAGTTAACATGTACAAAAGGTATAGCACAATGTTCGTACAAATTTAATCTATGGTCATTGAACTTCTTGTAATCCCCGAGTAGGTATATCGAATTTGATTTTTTTGTCTATAAACACCCCCGCACCTGGTCCTGAAAGACAGGTACTTACGTTTTCATAGTTTAATAACGATTAGGGTTTTTGGAGGAATATCTAAGTTTTTATTTTTTTTCGTCGGTGAATTTTTTTTAGAAAAGTTTGTGTCAAGAGGGTGTCCACATATTTTGTTGGTCTTAGGGGAGTATCCCTCTATGACAAAATAAAAAGCAAGACAAACCAGAAAACTTATACTAGTTGTCTGCCTGCATCCTTGTATTCCAACTTTTCGGAGCTTAATTTGTACACACGATGTCTGTGGTGTGGCTCCATAGTTTGGGAATTTTTATTTGTTGTTCCTTTTTGCGTGGGGGCTTTGAAGTTTGGCAAAATTTTGAGAAGAGTATACGGCAGACCCCATACAACTGGAGTAGGAGCAGTAGCCGAACCCATAACCGAGCAGAGCCGGAGCCGGAGTCTGACGATGAAATCGATGGTGGTGATGTTAGTTACCTAACAATGGCACAGTAGATATGTGTCTATGGTTTTTGTAATTTTGGTATGGGTGCACGCCGACAAAGCTATGTCGTTCTCGTATAATACAATTTGGGGAATTCTGCTTATAAATATCCAAAAAAGTAAATAGCTTCTGTCGTCTCCAGTTGTGTGTTGTGTACATATCGTGGTCGAGGAACTGTCGAGGTTGTTGAACCCGGGTGATCCCTACCTCGAAGTTAAAATATTTTATTTCATCTCCTCTCGAAGAACCATATATAACCAGCTACCATCATAAAGATAACTTACAACAAACAAAAAATAGAAAGAAGAAATGTCTTCTTCTTCTCATTCTTTAGCAATTCTATATTTTAATCTAATTGAATTTTTTGGCAAGACAAAATCTTGAAGTTATGTCTTTTTTTTTCTATCTCTTTGTTCATTGCAGGAAAAGAACTCATTTTACAACGTTTCGTGTATTTTGACACTGCCTCCTTACCAGCGGAAAGGATATGGAAGACTGTTAATTGATTTTAGTAAGTATCTCGAGTATTTTAAATATTTTCATTTGTTTAAATTAGAAAACAAACATTTTAAAACGTGAAGGACAAAGTTTCAAATAAATTTCTTTAAAAATAAAGCTTTGATAGCAATCAGCCGATTGCATACTTTCGGGAGTAGGCAGTAAAGATAGCTAGATCGATAAACACAGTAAAATTTAAGTACAAACAATTAGTGGTAATTTGTAAGCGACACCTACATTACTGTGTTCGAAGGAAGTCTAGGATAGATATATGGCTTTGCACAAACATAAAATCCATCGCCATGATTGTACTAGAAGAAGAACTACCTTTAAGGGAAGAGAGAGTTTTCATTTAGATAAAAAAAAAAAAAAAAAATTGAGTGGCGCGACAGCTCTTGAAGAGCCAAAGCCTAAGTGGCTTACTCTCATCAACAATTCTCTGAGTGCGTGTGAAGAATTGAGAGGACCTTCAATTTAACGCCGATTCCGAACGGCAAAGTTGAGAAGCACTTTTCAAGATTGATACTCTTGGAAGTTTAGTCAGTTCTTCCTAGAGGCAGTGCCCGTGAAAGATGAAATAAAAACTATAGGCACGAGTAGAACTCGAACTCACGACGTTCTGCTTAGTATCCAACGCACATATCCACTAAGCTACGGACACTACTGAATTTAGATTTAGACATTATTATGATGAGAACAACACAAACGCTAAGTTTTTGTTCGTTAAATAATTCGTAGCTACTCGAGAATTTAATAACAATCCAACAAAAAAAAAAAAAAACACTCTAGCCGTCATTAATCGCTTAACCAGCAAGTAGACTGCTTCAGTTTAGGAGCTAAGCTTTAACTATAATAGTGGGAATATGAACCCATAATGTTGGATTGTTCTGCTCAGACCTTTTCACGTTCACTTGCGGTTGCGGGTACGTATGGAAAGAGAAACTATCCCCCACTGACTGTTCAGAAGAGCCAGAGTGTAACAGAAGGAAGTAAGTTCATTTATGACATTTACTTGATAACTTGCCTTTGTCTATCATAGTTGAGGAGTCCTCTTTTTTTAAGATTACAGAAATTCACGGCCTGAGTCTTTCTTGTTTTTATTTTCGAGACGAAAAATAAAAATTCCCGTTATAATTTTGTTGACAAAGAACATATAAATTCCCTCCAAAAGGAAAAATCCGACATATTTTTATTTAAAACTAATTTTCTCAGAAACTCATAGACCGATTTAAATATTTCTGGAAAATGTCTTTGATGGAAGAAGAAAAAAATAGGTCTCGGTCTTCGAAATATATGGCCGTTTCAAGGAAATTGTTTCTTGATTCGAAAACACAATGTAGGCTTAAATCTGATTTTAAACAAATTTTGTTATTTTTATTTGTTTTCTCGAAAATGAGTATAATGATATTTGTTTACAAATTCAATAATAAGCTATAAATTCTTGCATACCAGAATTATGTGGAAAAAAACCTAGAAACCCAATCATTTGTTTGCAAGTGCTTTAATCGAGAGACAAATGAGCTTATTAAAGGCCGAGACTCTCAATATGACTACATTAAAACTGTAAAGAAAAATCTGCTACCCTACTTTCAACCTTCACGCTTCAAACCAAATGCTTGTTTGACTTGATCGCAGCTAGTGTGAGTGTCTGTCAACCTCGTGGAAAAACTTCTCAACTTAAGCAAAACAAAATGTTAAGGCTGATATATTATTCAAGTAAAATAAATGAGAGAACTCTTCCCAATACCTAATCTGGACATATATGAAAACTGATATTCCATTTTCTGCCGCCTCTCTGCTGTCATACATATCCGATCGGTTGATGAAATGTGCGTAAAGAATAAAGATTAGGTAAAAAGCGAAATATTTCTCACATGCGATGATGTGAAATGGCTTGAGCCGTACTTAAGTTAAGTGTAAAATGCTTTGTTGCGTAGAAAATTGAATATCATAACAACTGCCGTTGTAGTTGAAATTCTTTGCAATGCAAATTCAACCTCAGTGCCTGGCTACAAAAAAGCCAGCATATCTCAGAAGAAAAATCACTTCAATGTTGCTCCCTCGTGTTGCATAAAGGAAGAGATTTAAATTTTATGAATGAAAACTTATCGGGTAGGTAATTAAAAAGTCACTAAGTTAAACAGCTGAGCGGCAATATACCCAAATAGGCAAACAGACGTCTCTCATTCTACCTCACGCTTAATCCTATACAGAGAAAATGGGTTCTCCTCATCAAATCATTGCGACATTGACCTTATGCTTTGGACATGCAAACGCTTTAAATTATAACCAGACACAAAATAAATACACCGATAAGAAGTGAAAAATATACATATGCATGCAACCCTTCCCTCTTTCATCAGTCGCCGTTGGCGGCGGTAACGGATTCCCCACCCCAACATAATTCACACCATTGGGTGAAAGCTTTTCATACAAAAGAGTCGAGAGAGCTACAAATATTAGAAATATTTATTTGAAAAATTCTACGCATTGATGATTGTCATTTAATTAATAACAAATAAAAAATAGAAAACAAAACCCCTCTAAGCACCACCACCACCATACCGACAAGCCCAACGATGCGCCGTCAATGGCACATATTATTCACCGCCCTTAAAAATGTAATAAACATAAAAATAATGCTCGTTTTGTTTAATCAAAGACACAGGGCGACAACGACGACGTCGCTTCGATGCAATACGCGCAAAGTCGGAAAAGGTCAGGGCAGGTCAAACGCCGCACAGGGCGTCGTCCCCAGGACCATGAACAGAACAAGGTAGCAGCTATAACAGACTATAGTAGATGGATCGATAAAATCGTCTCGACGTTTCTCAAAACGCAAAAAAGGATACACACAAAAGATATACCCGAGCCCGTAGCCGTAGCCGTATAGCGCCCGAAACCGGGGAGAGGAAGTGATTATACATACATACCTACTATATTTAATATGGGAGAAAGAGAGTGATAGGAAAATGCAAAACCCGGAGACGGAGAGTTGTGGAACAAAACTCCAAACCTGCCACAGCTTTTTTCACATTATGTAGGGGTTTTTAAACTGCAGACGCCAACGAACAAAATATTTACGTATGAGTCCCGATACACATATAGCTTTGCATGTTCCTACTTACGTAAACTTAAGGTAGATAGGCATCTTCACACCACGAAACTGTATCAGCCGAATTTGTAATTTATGTTTTATTTTTAGTGTCCTTTTCTTCTGAACTGAAATTAACTAATTTCGAGGGCTCAAAAGAACAGTTTCTGGTTTTATTACGCCAAAAAAAGCCATTATAAATGTTTTTCTATTTTTGAGCATTCTCAAACCCTTTCTCTACTTTGAATGCTGATGAAATGTCCTTGTGATTCCCTTCTTTATACTCATTGTATTGGCTGGATGGCTGGCTAGCTGGTTGACTGGATAGATGGATAGATCGAAAAAAAAAACAATCGATAACGAGTCTGGCTGCCGTCTGAATTTTATCCTCTATCATGTAAAAATCATTGGGTTGGGAAACCCCCGAAAAATTAATGTTTGCCGGAGTGCAACACCCTAACCTATGCCAATAATGCGCAACTTCAGTTTAACGATATTATGCGCAGCACAGATACATGCACATACACACACACAAACACAAATACACCAAGTCCACTCTCACCCTCCCTTGTAGATACAAAACAATACAAGAAGCTTGTTCAAAAAAAGTTGTCTGGAAAGTTCAATTGCGAGTTTTGTCCTTTGGTAATGTTTTCGGTGATTTTTTTGATTGTTTTTTTTTTTGTAATTAAATTAGCCAATGATAAGATGTTTTGAAATAATTTGTTAGCAACAATAATGAATGATTTCTATTCAATTAACACCCAGGTTACCTCTTGACGCGGGTGGAAGGAAAAATCGGATCCCCCGAGAAGCCGCTTTCCGACTTGGGCCTAATATCCTACAGATCGTATTGGAAGGATGTCCTTTTGGATTATCTCTGCAATCGAACAGGAACCACATTGAGTATTAAGGAAGTTTCACAGGTAATTCCAGCTTAAATACGCAGGGGAACAAAATACCTTTGATATGGACAATAATGCTTGTCAATCAGTCAGAAGTGGTTTTGATTGCTATAACTGATTATTGACTGGCAAAAAAGAAAGCCCTTAAAGGCAGAATATTTGACTATTACTTTTAACAATCCGACTAGCCTGATACATAACAAAACACCACTTTTTTTCTAATTTTTGTTCGCTTTTAAGGAAATGGCAATTTATTCTTATGATATCGTAAGTACATTGCAAGCTCTCGGTATGATGAAATATTGGAAGGGAAAACATATAGTATTGAAAAAACAGGTACGTCTAATTTTTTTTTACTTTTTGGAGTGTTATGAAGAATGTTTGAATTTTTATTTCAGGATGTTTTGGATGAATTCGAAGAGCGATTAAGACGTAGAGGGAATTTCCCGAAAATCGACGATAACTGTTTGAGATGGAGTCCGTTTGTCCCGCCGCAGTCGAATAGTTCTCCGTAATTAAATTTATTGCTTGTATGTTAATTTATTTATTTTTGAAATCAATGTTTGAGTGTGTAAATGTATTTGTAATTGGTTTTTAAAATAAAACAAAAAGAAATCGTACCGTACAAAGAATGCCGTCTGAAAAATAAAAGAACCAAAATTACAAAGATTCTGTTTCATATTAATCAGACTCTGAATACAAAAATTCCAAGATACAAAGAGAAATAACGTCGAATGACTGGCACTTCAACTTTCCGTCATAATCGATCAGCAAAGGAAGCAGATAATAGTAGATAGCTCTTAGCAACTTTTTGACGGTAGGCTAGTGAGTGACACAGAAGAACAGTACAAGTTTTGTACTATATCCATTTAACTTGGAGTGCGTTGGTCTTATTTACTATACAGTCAGCTGGTCGACATATATCGAGATGTTAAGCACGTACTTACTCTAACCAAACCACTTTTTAAAAATAATTATTTCTTAAAGTAGACTGGGCAGCAAAGATTTTTTGGTCGCAAATGCAGACCAAGAGGAGATAACAAGCTTTTTCTTATCAGAAGTTTACATTTTGGGGGCTTACGCTCTAGAAAGTTCAATAATTATGAACGAAGGTGAGAGTACTGCCCTTTCGAAGAAAATTTTTATAGCTCTAGGTGACGCAGACATTTTTTTGGAATTTATATTCTCATTGCATTTCAGAAGAAATAGCTACGAAAGTTCTTGAGGAAAATTGAATGACTTCATTTCTTTGCTTTTATTATATTTTATACCTGCAACAAAAAATTGATGACTAATAGGAAAATAACATTTAAAGTTTTGTGAAAGAAGGAAAAGAGGGTAGTCTACCTTCTTCAGAATAAATGTTGAGAATTTGAAAGCAATTTGTTTTGATAACATTTAAAAATCCCCCTTGGACCATATTATTTGTTAGTTGGTGCTTACAATCGAAAACAACAATTATCGGTTAAGGACAAAATAGACAATTGACATGACGTACATATCATATAAAACAGTCGGAGAACAGCACTGAAGCCGTGGTCTAAAAAAAAACACAAGACAATGATAGATGATAGAAAGTTGCCTCAGAATTTCTCACAATAAAAGTGCTCCTGAGGCTAGGACCTGGACCACCCACATTGCATTTTGTCTTGGTCCATTTCGTGTCTAGAGTCTAGACCAAACATACAAATTTGGAAATGCACTTACTACCAACGAAGCCAAACAAGCTCGCAAGTAAGAATTCGAATGCACTATTAAGAAATCAAACGATATCCATCAAAAACCATAACGGTCATTAAATTTAATGTTTAATGTATCTATTTATTTATCTTAGAAACACTCGATAATGAACTTTACACAAATACATGTGTGTTTACCAACCAACCTACCTACGAGCGACTGAACAAAAAATAGATTAAAAAATGTGTGGTAAGACTTCCAATTAGGACTGCATCCCATCAACCATCTAGCTGCCTCTAAACATTCTACATCCGATCCGAATTGCTGTAAAGAAATGTTCTTGTTGCTACACTCTTCACTGTCTGAAATCACTTTGCCGCATCAGACTGTGAAAAATCGCGTGATAAATGAAAATGCACCACAAATTGTTTCGGACAACAGCGACGTGACGACCGACGCGATGGTGTGGTGCAATCAAAAACAAAAACAAAAAAATATGCTACCTAGGTGCAAGACAAAAAGCTAAAAAAAGATCAGCAGCCTTAAAAGCAGCATTAATCATTTACAATTAAGGCAATACAAAAATATGTACATTTTTTGTCTTTATCGTTTTCAAGAGAATCAGGGCAGGTTACCACTGCCAAATGAACAATCGTTGATATTTCAGGATTGTTAAATAGAACAAGATAGAAATTTCAGTTTTCGCAATTAAGCCCTCCGTAAATACACAATAAATGAGTTAATCTGCTGCTTGGGTGTCTTATAAGTCCGATTTGATTGAATATTATTCATGATTAATGCTTACGTAAGCGCATAGAAGGTAGGTGCCTGTCTATAAACCAAACGACAGACGAGGCTTGAACTACAGATACATATGTATCTACCAAAAATTTACTTGCGTATACATTCTGTGGATAAAAAAAAATAAACAAAATAAATCTGTGAGTGAATCATTTTGTGGTTTGCAGAAAACACGTCCTTCTCAAAAACTAATGAACCCGAATAACAAAGGAAGTCGGTATGATTCATATGTACATTTATATACAACTGGTGTGATGTCTTACTTCTTTGTTACTTGAAGAAACATGCAAGAAGAATTTGTGTGGTATTGACCCGAGCCGCCGCCACAGCACCATTGCGTTTTTCAATAAACAATCAAATTTTACGACCTCTAATACATAACCAAACCAAGAAGACTCCCGCTTAGTAGGCCCTTCATATGTCTATCTTTGGCTAATTTTAGGATTGAAGCGATTCGGTTCCTAATCCGTTTGATTTGCCAGACATCTATAATTATTATTTGATCTTTTGCAAGGTGAATGCCACTGCCCCACCTATAACCAGCAGTTTCACTCCAATAATGCAGCACTTGGCAGAGGTCCATCTCTTCCACGACGATAGTTTATCGGATCTAGGTAGGTGAATACCACAAGCAAAGAGGGTGTGGGAACTGGGAAGGAAGTTCTTTGCAATGGTAGTGGTTTTCGTTTAGGTTACCATCGTCATCATCACCATAACCAGACGTCTCTGTCAAGTGAAATCGTCTGCCTAAAAAAGCTTAATCCTCAAACTTCTTTTAAGATAAAAAAAATCTCTCGCTCTCTTTCTCTCATTCTTGGAGTCTCACTATCATCATCCATCAGTTCCATTCAAATATATAGCGGCGGCTTCAGCACACATCTAGCCAGATCCACATCCATCCGTCTATCTATGCAGCTTACAGCCATCCGTCTATCCCTTGACTTGGAAACGTAAACGGACAGGGGCTGGGTACGGCAATGGCATGAGCAAAATTAGACGACAACGACGAAGACAACCATGGAATCGCGGTCGCCGCCTTTACCGTGCCGCTGTCAAACAACAATCGTACAACACACGTGTTTCTGGCCTGTACACCGATACAAACGCACATAAATGCAACTCCTATTTATATCAATTCTGTCCAGAATCACAAGTCTGCATGAGCGAGGACGACGACAATACAATGGAAATGGATGATGATGGAAGATGGAGCACAAGCAGGCAGGCATCATTGCGGAAAGTGGGAATGTTGTAAAGAAGAATCCCTGACTAGAAAAAAAAGCTCAGTCCTCCTGGTTTGAGTTGTATGCAATTTGCGTCTCTCTGGTGAAGGTTGTCTGGCTGCCTCAAAACGAAACGACAAAAAAAAAAAAAACAACGTCGGAACAATAAAAACAAAACAGCCATGTAAAAGATACATAAAGCCCACAACCAAATACCACCAGATCAGCAGCAGCAGTACTCGCGTGAAATTCGGCAGGAGAATGAACACATAAACCATCTCTCTAGACTGAGACTGATGATGTTTACCATCATGATGAAAATCGATGGGTGTGATGTGATGTGGTTGATGGTGTTTTGTTCATATACAAAAAACACAAAAAATAATAATAATATAACCAACACAATCTTCTGTTCTCCCTTCCAATTGTGTAAAAAGTGTGTGCTTTTTTTGTTTTTGTTGGTTATTAGGGGGGAATCAGAAACAGACAAACAGACACATATCCCCATCATCGCTATCAAACACACAGAAGCACTGAAGAACAAAAATTGAAATGACTAAGAGGTTTTTTATTCGAATTCGGATATATCGTCGTTAGCGAGTCGGCGAGGTCTTCAAGAAGCGCTCTGTCGATTCTTAACTCCATTCGCAATCGGATTTTGAAGAAGCGTGTGTTCGTCCTCTGGTACCGTGCCTGGTACCGGTACTTAAATTGAGTCTTAGAAAAAAAAAGAACTACAAAGATAATTCTTACGATTTTTTTTTGTTTGCTTTCATTGATTTTGGTGGAAGAAAAAGTTTGTTAAAAATGTGATCGGTATCGAGATCGGGAACCAAGTTTTCAACATATGCGATTTTTGACTATTTCAAAAATAACGGTATGGCAGTACTAACGTACTAGCTGAGAAATGGTTAAAAGCTTTCGACATGGGTCAAACCCTGTCGCAACTGATTGCCGGCTCATTATTATTTTGTTTGTATCATCCACACAAACACAGGCACACACACTCAAAAAAAAAAAATAACTTATGTACTGATTCTTACTGACAAAAAATGCGGGGAAGAAACGCAATTTTTCTCGAATGTGTTTTCCTGCCAAAGTTTGGCTGCGCATACCACCCAATGCCATTTACCCGAAACTAAAGTCAAGTCACTGCCAAATACAGAGACACAGACAAAGGCAAACACGTTGCCGTCGTTTTTGTGGTAGTCATCGTGTTCGTCCTTATCGTTGTCGACATTTGTCTTCCGTCCGTCTGTCCGTTTACATCGAGGATTACACAGCTCTCCGCTGAATGATTTAAACCTGTCTTGGTCAAAGTCAACTGTGAGAGGATCAGTTTTTTCGTTTTGATAAAATTATATTTTTCGCGAGTTATTTTTGTGATTTGTCATATATGTACTGTGCTATGTGTCATATCGCTACGAAAACGTCCAAAAATGAAAAAAATGTAGTTGATCACGTCGTCGTCGGTTTCGGTCGCCACCGGTCGTCGCGTTTAATTCTCACTGTCGTCATCTTAGTAGACGTGTACGTTTCAACGTTGCTGCTTCCCAAGTTCCAACTCTCACCCATTCCCAAATCCTCCTCTAACCAACAGCGCCGCGCCGGCCGCCACAGCTACCACCATCGCCTCTGTTCATGTATGTATAGAGGCGACAGAGTACATATATCATATTGCTAATGTCGAAGCCGCCGCCGCCGTCGCCGACAGACGAACTGAGGAAAGCTTTTATATTTTGTATGCACAGGCACACACAAAAGAAAGACACTCGAAGTGAACTCCTTGACGGTGTGCATACTCATTTGAACGGCGACAGCCGGTCGAATTGGTTTGGAATAGAAGTTCTGTGCTGTTGTCTTGTACATTTTTTTTTTTTTTGTGAAAAACTCCCTAAAGTGAATTTTATTTTTTTTCAACGTACTTTTTTTCCAAATGTGTGTGATAAATAATTAATTTTAAACAATTAAACAAAATAAAATTGAAATATTTTGACAGTTAATCTCAATTGAGAAAGAAAAAAAATACTTTAAAATAAATGTGATGAAAGAGACACTCGTGCGTATGTGTAACATGTGAAAACTAATTTTTTGTGAAACTTGCAAAAAAAAAAAACTTAATTCAAAGAACTCGTTAAAATTTTTGGTATTTATTTTTAGCAATTCATTCGCCTTTTCATACATCCTACTTTTTATATATAAATAATTTTTATTTTTTACTTTTTTTTTTTTTTTTTATTCTTCGTGGTATATATGACGTAAATGTTGAGGTATGTGAAAGTTATTTCCGGTACACAGAGATTATATTATAGCTTCTTCGTAGCACAATAATTATTATTGTTGGGATATAATTTTTGTTCACATTCCGAATAAAATATTGGAACATTCGAGATAAGCAGCTGGTCGCCGCCTGGTGGTGTCGGTGTGTGCTATCTTGGACGATTATGTTATTTTCCAGATGATATTATTTAAGGTCATTAGAAATACAAATTGAATAACGTGCGTATACGAATTCTTTGTCAACTTAAAACAAAAATTGAGCTTTTCATAGTTTTGTCATTATGTTGGATGAAAGTAGACGTCGTCGTCGGTGTCGGCGAAACGTATAATACAGCTGTTTTGTAAATGAACTCTTGTCTATGGAAGGGAGGAAGTAGACGACCCCGGTCACATGGAATAAGCTACAAAAATTCGCACTGCACACAAGTGCTGGTCTGGTGTTGGTTTGTGTTTGTGTCTGTGCTCTGTTCATGTGCCCGTCTTCTTCTTGTTCAGCTGGCCATAAGGTGATTCAAAGCTTTGAGAGCTTTCAGAGTTCATAGAGATTTATAGTCAAAAGTTACAAATTTGTTTCGTGGCCGCAAATTCGGCTCTCTTTTGTAACTGTCTGGTGCTGGCACCTTCGTCGTCGTCCTCGGCTCTTAAAAATTGAACACAAGAAAGCCGGTAAGCTATCTTTGTTGTTGTCGCTGTTCAATCCTTTGGTCAGTGGCTTTTGTTAATGTATATTATCAAATCACCAGACCAGACCAGAATAAGCATTTTTCGTTCAGAAAAGAGATTATTCTTTCTCGCCTTAAAGATTCACCATCGAAAGTTTAAAGTGCTTATTCTGTAATATATGTGCGAATGTGTGCGATGTAGCGTATATATGGTGTGGATCTGCCCCACCCAAAGGTATTTTCGCGAAAATTATATTCATCTGTCATTGTTCATTTGCTGCTGCTTCTCAAGTGCTGAACACAAATACCATTTTAAAGATCTGGAGACAGCGATCCGCGCCCCACTGCCACCGGCAAATTGTAGTGGCTGTCAGTGTCGGTTCAGTCGGTATCACTATCGATATTTTTCGGAACGAACGGAATGGCTTGCAAAAAGCTTATCAGTGAAGCTTTTTTGCATGAGTAATTAGCAAATTCTGTGCTCTGTCTTTGGTATGAATGTAGTTGGGCACGTGTTATATGAATGTGTTTTAAAGCGATCGCTGAACTTTCATGTGTGCGTGTTGTGTCGGCTCGGCACAGGCACAGCTCGATCATCGTTATATCTTTTTTTTTTTATTATTTTTCATTTTACTGCTGCCAGCAGAGCCCCACTTGGCAACAACGTGGATTTATTCTGTGCTGTGTTTTGTGCACAAACCGACACAAACGATGGTTTTGGAATTCTCTTTTCCATCCTCTACGTGATATAGTCTTTGTATAGGTTCTCTTTTATTTTGTATTCTTTTCTTATAAAAAAAAAAAAAAAAAATTAAGAACTAGAAACGAACGAAAAAAAATCTCAATGTTTGTTCATCTAATTTCTGAAGACGAACGAAAAAATGAATAAAAAAAATACATATTTTAAGCAGGGTAGCAAATTTAGACATGTGTGGACCTGAAAAGTTCTACTTATGATTTTTGGGCGATGGTTTTCGTTTGAAATAAAATTTGTCTTTTTTTTGTATTTGTCATCGTCATCATCAGCTGACAATTATAGTCGTGCTGCTAGGCTAGGAGTACAAATACTCGTTTAATATGAAAAGTAAACAGTGCGGTTTTTCCTGCTAGATCAAGAAGATCTATTTTTAAAGAAGTTCTCTTTATCTACTACTACCCTCCCGTTTTATCGGCCTACGTGATGTGTGCGAATATACTAGTTCCCTCCCAGATCTTTTTCATGTCGAATCCTGTACATTTTTGTCTTCTTGTTTTAAATTTGCAACAGGTTTTTTTTTGCATTCTTTTCTTATTCTTGTTTTCTCTTTTGATAATATAAAGACATTGGTGGACAATTGGCATTGAATGGATGATTCGGGAGAGAGAAGAAATTTGATGGAAAAATTCTTCGCTTTCTGAAATGACATCATCCTGCTTTGAATTCGATAAATAAATTTATGACAAATCCACTGATTCTGTAGCAAAATGTCTTCTTCTCTGATGAACGGACGGATGGATAAATGGAGTCAGAGAGTGGAGAGTTTGTGTTATCTTGATTTTGGTTGTGTTGCCAATGACTGAATGTTACGCATTATTAAAGCACTTGGTTGTCTCATAGCAATGCCATTTAAAACAAACGCCTGTTCCCCCGACCTCGGCTTGTTTTTTTTTTTTTTTTTTGCAAAACCAAACGCACTCCAAAGAATGGCACGATATATGCACAAATACGGTCATACGACGACGTCAAGTATTGCTTCAAAATCGGCATACGTGTGGGTACAAAGTCAATATAACGAACGAACGACGTCGAGTTTTTTTTCTGCTTTTTTGATCTTTTTTGCATTTTATCAAAAAAAGTTTTTATTTATGTGCGAGTAGGTATTTCAAGTCCTCACACAGAGACACTAGCTTCGCCACTCGCTACAAACATGATTTGATTTAACTTATTATTTTTCGTTTATATCTATATTTCTGGCGCATGTAATAATCATTCGTGTTTGAGTTTTTGGTTTGTTCCTATGGCAAAAAAAAAAAAAAAAAACAACATTAAACGAAACAGAAGAAAAAGCTCATCTTATATGGAAGTTGCCATGACATGAGAGTTGTATGGTTGTGTAAAGTTGTGGAGATCATTCACCTTAAGCATATTCATGTAGATTGTAGAGCTACCACAAGGTCGTTTCCTTTTTCATGAACAAGAAGACAACAAGCGATTACAAATGCTAAATATAAAAAAAGAGCAATAACCAGTCCTTTCTCCTTTGGAATTGTAATTCTTTAACGATTTTTTTCTTCATAAAATTCAATGCATGTTTATTTAAATATGTGTCCTTAATTTTTGTGAATATATTTTCAGGATGCGGCAAGATATTTGTAAGATCCTAATACTTTGCGCGCTAATCAGAGACCGGGGCTGAGATACCATTTAATATTTTAAAGCAGTCAGGTACCTGAAGTAGCGCGCGGAGTGCTAGATTAAAATCAACATTAAAGTGAAATCAACAAGTGAATACAAAAAACTGTTCCTCATATTCCTAATATATTTCCTACAAGGTTTGATCGTAAATTAAAAAACAAAACAAAAAAATACTATCCCATGTCTATTGTACTTCATCAGGTGCTCTGGTGTATATGAAACCCGGCACATGTTGAAGTACATTCAATATGCGGATTATTTTCTACGAATTTTAATTTTTATATCTTTTGTTTGTCCAATTGCTTATCTATTTTCAAACAAAAGTTAATAAGTAATTATACTTTTTTTTCATCTGATACAGAAGCATCTTCACAGTTATAGAAGCGGAATTTCAAAGAAGAAATAAACATCAATCCAAGACGTTCAACGTTAAAACTAATGTTACTATAAAAAAAAAATATAATAAATGTAAAGTAAAAAGACATGTATACTTTCTTAATTTTATTAAATTTCAAAACTAAGACAAGTTTTCATTATTAATTATATTCTATATGAAGTTTTTAAATAAAAATAAATAAAAAAAAAAAAAAATACAAAACAAAAACATTTCCAGTCAAAGTTTCAGTTTCAGCAAAAGTATCATTATCGAAACAGATTTTCTTCGATATAAGCGGAAATGCTTTCGATTCAATCTAAGCTAAGGTTCATTATCGAACAATAGCTTCTACAAGGAGCATTAAAGAAAAAGTTATAGGTATTTTGATAAACTACTTGCCCAAAGTTGTTTTACGTGGCTACAAGCAAATAAAAACAACCACGTCAAAACGAAAAAGCAGTCAGCCAGTGTATTAAAGGTTTTTGGAGATTTTGTGTCTAAGCGGACAAAAGAGTAGTTTGGGAAGTAGTTACGATGCCACAGAGAAACTGGTTTATAAATATGAAAATTAAACAGAACTGATGTTTGCAAATTTCGGTCAAGGTCACGTTCACAAGATTTTAGACAATACCTACTTTGGAAATTAAGTTTTCATTTAAACCTTAAAGCAGAAAAAAAAAATATTTAAATCATTTCCAGTCAAAGATTCAGTTTCGGCAAAGGAAAAAGTAATATCGAAACTGATTTTCTTCGACAAAAGCGGAAACGCTAACTAACTTACTAATTAGACATTACCAAATTTTCTTTTTAGCTTTGTTGTAGTAAATAATTGCAATTTGAAATGTATGCTCTTGCTGATTTAGCAGAGATGCCGAGTTACGTTTCAATTGGCTAAGATAATTCCAAATCAATTGAGTATTAAATATCCTAGTCTTCCTTTGATCATTTGAAAAGAGGTCTGTAGAAAGTAGAAGCAAAAGCCTCTGAAAATTACACAAACTACCAATAATAATGGCTAAGAAGTTCCTAGACTTGACAGAAGAATAAATGCTCATGAGATACGAATTTCTGGCTTTTTTGATACATATTTGCAATTCCTAGTGCAATCTTTGTGCATATGAGTACAAATGTCGCATGATCTCAAAAAGATACTAATAGGTGAGGTCAATGTCATGTAAACAACCAAGGGAAATGTTTGGAACAATGTTACGTACGATATCTTAACTTATGTTACCGACTACATGGAATGAAAATGCGATCAACCAAAATATGCCAATTTAAGTTCATAACGTAATTACTGTATAGAACTTACCAAGTGTTTTGAATTAATCAGGTACATATAGAGTTAGCTTACGAAATATTATCTGAAGTTTAGTCCACTGCGCCATGACTACCAATCAATAACATATTAATAATATTTGGAGTGGACACAATCTAGTCCAGTATTTACTGAAATTTAAGATCATATAAATATTTCCATTCCGTTACTGAATATTGATACAACTTCAAATTGAATTTTTAAACTTACCTGCGCCAGCGGCTTAGTATAGAGTTCATGGAGTTCTTACCAACATAATGAATTCACGCACAACACTTAAACACACATTACATTTTTACTAGAAATAATTTAAAACTCACACTTATGTTTTGTTTTCACTTTATAAATACTAATTTTTCCAACAATTGTTGCACAAAAACATTTAAAAGAATTATTAACAAATTTGGCGACAAAACCGCTCTCAAACATGAACATGAACCAAAGACAAAAGCGAGACTCGATTTAAATTTCCGTTAGATAAATTTAACATTCGACTGTCAAAGTTCTGTTTGTGTTCCGTATTTCTTGCACCACGTTTTCACTTGTTTGCGCCAACAATAATTGCAATTTTCGAAATTGTTTTAATTTTAATATTTTGTATATTAACGGTTGTTGATGATAATATTCAGCAGAAAAAAACTTGCTTGTTTTATCTTTTCAATCGCCATAAAATACTTTCGTTTACAAGAAATAGTTAATAATCAAATTTTCGTATGTGAATAATAACAACTTTTTCTAGAAGTGCTTCCACCAATGCCTTTTTCCGTGAATTTCGTTTTTTGGCTGGAGTTATAGCTATTTCAAGGTTGCCAAGCCGATCTTCAGACTCCTTTCATTAGTGGTGCTGCTAATTTTTCATTGTTAATTGAAACAATTTTTGAGTTCTCATCTTTGGATTTTAAACCTTAGACCAGCCAGTTGAGAAGCCAATGCACGAAGCATTGCGCAAATAACTCCACTGATTTTTTAGTACCAAATGCACCGGAAAAGGTGTTGGTAAAGCACGAAAAATAAAATGAGAATAATAATCAAATGATTGAAGAAATCCTTAAATGTTAAAAAGTTGTGATTTTCTTTGAGCAATAAGCGATTAATCTATCCATAAGGAGCAAAAATTTAAAACAAAAATTAATTTTCATTCAATTCATTGCAATAATCGTCAAGTGTACACAAAGACTCAGAAAAAATGTGTAAATTTCTATTGAAACTCAAACAATGTAATCAAACAGCACCGATTTCCAATATTCCACAGTTTGACGTTTTAGAAAGCTTAATTTCCATTCAAAGCTCTCCACTCAGCCCCACACTATTTTCAAGCAAACAAGAAAAAAACAAAAAATTAAAAGCTTTTATCTGAACTGTCATCAGTCCGTATGACCTATCAAAAATTTCTAAGGTCGGTTGCGAAAATTTTAATCGCGGGTTTCCTCTAAATATTAATCCAAAATCGTTATCGGTTTGGTTATTTTTCTAAAAAAAAAAGGAACCCTTGTAATTATATAGTTTCGTCTGTCCAGACAGCGTTTTCACGAATTTCTTAATCGACAAAAATGCTACGAACCATTGCCATTCGCAACGAATCGATTCTGAGAGGATCTCTGTCCAATGCTGTCCGATGCAGATCTAAGTTGGCCCTTCGTCTCCTAAGCACCCAGGCTACAAGAAAGCAACAGATTTTCAGGTAAGTTACAAATCTGAAGCAAGTTCCAAATTGTTTGGAGAAAAAAAAATCAAAGTACTTCGTTTTGCTCTTGCTATTGATGGAAGGTAAGGTTAGAAATACTGTTGTGTAATCTTTTGCTGAATGCTGCTGTGGGGGAGAAATAGAAAAACATTTTTCGCCAAAGCTGTTCTGCTTCTGTTTTACTCCGGCTCGTGGTCGACAAACGTCAAATGCACAAAATAACCTAATGCTACATATATTTGCCATTTCGACTTCCATGCGTTGGCTGCGAGTTCGTTTTTGCCGATCGAATCGTTTCATGCGCTTTTTGAATGGTCTGATTTATTCTAATCAATTTATCAACAAAAATACTACAGCTGACCTTCTCCTATCTACGTTTTTGGTAGGTAAATTTTGTTTACAACGAATTTCGCGAGGAGTATTGTGAAGTTTGATTGAAACTTACGCTAGGAAGTAGAAGTGACACGTTTGAAGTGAACAAATCAATGCTTTTGTCAATAGTCTTGTTACTTCCGACCAAGATTGTGACGTAAGAGTAAAAGATGAAAGTCAATACATACCTAAACATTATTTGAGCATTAATAGAAAGCTTATAGGCCGGCTAGAAGTTGTTGAAGGAATGACAAAGCAGTTATGAAGCTCTGATTTGAAAGATTTAAATTTTAATCTTAACAAAAATATCTCTAATTCAGCGGAGTTAATGGAAAACAGATAACAAAATTATCTTCCAAATTAATTTTTGAAAAATTGAGACAAAGTAAAGATCCTGTATGGTCTTAGAAACCGGCTTCAAGCAGCCAATTTTAGATATGAATAGTCAATAAAGGAAAATGGACTTAGTCAGTTTTCATATAATTTCAGAATATCTGATTATCAACTGCAAAAGCCAAAACAAACTTCAGCATGGAGTACGAATTTCGTTCGCGCCTATGCTAGCTATCCAGATCACATCAAAGTTACCTTGCCTGCACTTTCGCCAACAATGGACCAAGGTACCATCGTAAGTTGGGAGAAGAAAGAAGGTGACAAGCTGAACGAAGGTAAGATTTCTTTTCGAAATAAAATAAAATAAAGAAAATTTAAGCAAATCATCTTGTGGACAGGTGACTTGCTGGCCGAAATCGAAACCGATAAGGCAACAATGGGATTTGAAACCCCCGAGGAGGGTTACCTGGCGAAAATCCTTGTTCCAGCCGGCCAAAAAGATGTCAAAATTGGCAAACTGGTTTGCATCATTGTCTCAAATGCAGCAGACGTAGCTGCATTCAAAGACTTTAAAGACGAAGGAGGTGCAGCACCTCCTCCCAAACCTCCAGCACCAGCTCCAGCTGCCGCTGCTCCAGCAGCAGCAGCACCAGCTCCAGCACCAGCACCAGTGGCACCAGCAGCCGCACCAGCAACAGCAGATCACAGTGGTAAGCGAGTTTATGCTAGTCCGATGGCCAAGAACTTGGCTCAGAAACAGCAGCTTAGATTGGAAGGTATGCAGTGATTAATATTGAGTTTGAGTTTGAATTTCTAACAAAGTGGATTATCCCATGTTTGGTTTTGTCTTTTTGCTTAAATGATTGAGTGTAGGCAAGGGAAGTGGCATATATGGTTCAATAACATCCGCCGATCTTGCAGGCATGAGCGCTGCAGGTGCTCCTAAAGCTGCAGGCGCTGCTAAAGCTGGCGGCCCAGGGCCATACATCGATATCCCAGTATCGAACATTCGGGGAGTTATTGCCAAGCGGCTATTGGAGTCCAAACAACAGATTCCACATTATTATCTCACTATCGAGTGCAATGTTGACAATGTAAGACATTTTCTCTTCAGTAAAAAAAAAAAAAACTACTTTTTTTTATTTGCATCAACAGCTGCTGAAACTCCGTGAGAAAATCAACAAAATGATGGAGAAAGAAAAAGTGAAGGTTTCTGTCAACGATTTCATCATTAAGGCTACTGCCATAGCCTGTCGTAAGGTTCCAGAAGCTAACTCATACTGGATGGGCACCGTTATTAGACAGTAAATTTGAATACTTCTTTTATTTTCATAAAATTAAACTGATGGGAAACTTTGTTTTAAGGTTCGAGAATGTTGATGTTTCTGTAGCCGTTTCTACAGACGGCGGCCTCATCACACCAATTGTCTACAGTGCGGACAGGAAGGGTGTTGTTGATATTTCCAAAGAGATCAAGGCTCTCGCCGCCAAAGCTCGCGCTAACAAATTGCAACCCATGAATTCCAAGGAGGCACTGTCTGCGTTTCAAACTTGGGAATGTTTGGTTTGTTTATTTTTTTTTTCAATTGTTCAAGAAAGGTTAATTATTTTCCTATTTTAATCGCAGGTATAGACAATTTCTGTGCCGTTATCAATCCACCACAATCCTGCATCCTTGCAGCGGGAACTACAAGAAAGGAGCTTAAGTTAGACCCAAATAACCCCAAAGGGTAAATAGAAAACAAAAACGCCCTGCACAAACTTCAACTTTAAACACAACTTTACTTTCAGATTCAAAGAAGTTAATGTTCTCACCGTAACACTCAGCGCAGACCACAGAACCGTTGACGGTGCTGTTGGTGCCAAATGGCTGCAATACTTCCGTCAATTCATGGAAGATCCAGCAACGATGATATTGTAAATTAAAGCCTAAATAAACAGCATGCTTAATTTCCCCTAAGGATAATATAAACATAGAAAAACAAATGTTAAGCTATTATGTTGAATTGTTATTCTATTAATCCCTTGTTATTACTAGGCGAACACACTGGCGAATTTAATTGGATTATTACATAATATTTCTTCTGTTTTATTGTAATTATATTTTGTTTCATTTAAAATTGTCAAATAATAGTTTAATTACATAAGTTGCATTTTTAAATGAATCGCTAGAGCGGGATTTATTCAATCAAAACAAACATGAAAATTAAGAGAAAATAATAGAAAATTGAAATATTCTTTCCTTAGAGTAATTTACACAAACGTCCCACAGAGAACATACAAAAGAAAACAACATCCATAAGTGAAGTAAATAAATTGATATTTATTACAACAAAAACAAAAATATTGTTTAATACATTTTTCTTAATGTTTGAAGCTGATTCGATTGTTAAAGGGTTCAACGACACTTGATAGACATTGCCAAATACTGTTGACACTGTTTGACAGATCATCTTAGTTTATTTTTAATTTCTAAATACATGACGTTTGGTAAGCTTTCTACGGAAAATGCAGTCAATACAAATACGTCTTATTTTAGTCAATTGTGCAACGGATCGAGTCCTTAACTGGTGAAATTAAACGAAAGCAAAATAGATGAATTCAAAACAATTTTAAGATTCTTCACAGGTGAATTAGTATAGAATAAAGACTATAATCAAGCCCAATTATTTTCAATGTAATCTTTATTTAATTGTAACAATGAAGGAAAATCAAATCAGAGTTAATTATGGACGCACGCAACATTGCTAAGTTGAAAACTAGACAACAAACGTTTTTCTTAATTATATGCATTATTTGACACTTAATTTATTTTTCCTATCAAGTGCTGACTAAATGCAAAGTTGCATTTCAAACGAATCGGATAGCTAAGCATTCTACACGGGGAGTTGTTTGTATTGGCAAAAATGTATTCCAATTGCAATTCTTAAAAAAATGCAAAACATCACTGGTTGAATAAATGTGCAAAATTACACAAATTCGTTAAGAAGATGTTCTTCCTTTAGTATTCCTTCGTTTAAGTTTTTGTTATCGCCAAAAATGCTGAATTAGCACAGTAGCCAACACGTTGATTAATCCTTTGTACAAACTGCCAATATGGTACCACCAGCTCTTGGCGATGATAATTAAGCTTACGTTGAGGTATTCGATCTCTCAAATATCGCATTTAATATAAAACCTTGAAGGTTGTAGCTAAACAAGCAACAACCCTGGCGAATGAACTGAATAAATTTTAACTTATGTCATGTTCCACTGAACCAATCAGCTGAATTTTCACAAGTACAAAATTGGGTGAAGGACAAAGAGTTCGAGTTGAATTTCTAATATTTAATAACATTTGCTTTTAATTTGAATATTTCTCTAAGCTCAATTAAGTAAAATTTAATCAATTTATTTGAAAAATAACTGCGGCGTATACTTAACATTTAATTCGATGTAAGTTTTGTGAAGACGTTTAATATAAGACCCACAATTCTTACAGCGTTTAATAAGTTCACATGTATGTAAATAAGTAAATATGTCGTCTAATCGTGCGGTGTGCGACTCAGAATTTTAGCAGATGGATACACAACATAATTTGTTGGAATTTGCAAAACAGCTGCCCAAGTTTTATTTTCGTGATTTTTATGAGTCGAATTTGTTGTATTACTGCTTTGGCCAAAACGCTATAGTTGTTATGAAAGTAATTTTTAGAAAACTCTGACATTCCATCTGCAGTTCCTGACTCGTCAAATAGTTTTTGTTCATCCTCTCAAGAGGAAGTATAAGCACATTTGAGAAAAAGGAAAAAACTGTATGCCAACTCTAACAAATAACTGCATCAAGTTACCCAACCCGATATCTTTTATTTATTCTAAGGCGCAGCATATATTTTATTACCTTTTCTTACTTGTTTATTTATACACATTTGTTGTTTTTTTAGTAACAGTTTTTTTGTCTAATCTCGTTTCATATTGGATCATTCCACATCGAATTACAAATTTGTAACACATATAATTATTGTTATTTAAGTTCGAGAGCATTTTCCATAGATTTCGCAGCTCTGTGCATTTTCGCAGTTGGCGTTAGATTTCCGTTCTGGAAAGTCGCACTTAACGATAATTTGATTTTCTTTTATTTTTTCGCTAACGATAAGAAATACATTTACCAAACGCTTAAAGGGTCTATAACACAAACACATTGCATGTAGGTATCTTAATCGAATCGAGATTGTTATTTTTTGACTATTATGGATTTCGTGATAAGATAAATGACAAAAATTACTCAAGAAAATAATCGAAATTAACTTAAAAGTGAGTTACTGATTGCTCGATTAAGGTCGCGCGGGAGTCGTTTTGCATAGAATAATTTTAAAAGTTTTGAAATGGGAAGCAACACGGAATTCAATATCCGGGCGGGGTACATAAGTGAAGAGGCTGTGAAATTAGCCGAGGCAGAGTTGCGTGAGACACCCGAGATTAGAGAAGCAGCTATTAAGAAACTTCGAGAACTACTGCACGCAAGTTCGGATCTCAATTTCAAGGATGACGATGAGTTCCTGTTGGTCTTTCTGAGAGCATGTCACTTTTATCCAGAGAGTGCTCTGAAAAAGGTAATCCTTATAAAAAAAAAGACTTTATCATCATTTTGTTAATTCTAAAGTTTTCTAAAATTAAACATCACACAGATGAGATCAGTTGCTGCTTTTCGAAAGGATTACGCCAATGTGTTACACGGACTTCTACTCGAACCACTTAAAGACAAGCTTATCCATGGCAAAGTTATAAACGTACTTAAGAACTGCGATCATTTAGGACGACGTGTTTTAATTTTGAGTACTGGCGGTGTTTGGGATCCGTCATTCGTAACGTCTGATGAAAGTTTCCAGTTACTCTATGGAGCACATCTTGTTGCTCTTCTTGAACCAGAAACTCAAATCAGAGGTGTTGTATGCATTTTGGATTTCGAAGGACTCTCATTTAAACAAATCAAAACATTAACGCCCAATTATTTGGTGCGTTTGCTCGCCTTCATACAGGACGCATTTCCGTTGCGTCTGAAGGAAGTTCATGTTGTTAAGCAGCCTTACATTTTCAAAGCTGTATGGTCGTTGGCGAAACCTTTGATTAATGAGAAACTTCGCAATAGGGTTTGTATTCTTGTTTTGTTTGTTCTTAACCCTTTTGACTCTAAATATATGTTTTGTAGATCAACTTTCATGGGGACGATATGAAATCATTACACAAGTTCCTTGAACCCGATTACCTGCCTCGAAACTACGGTGGCTACTTACCGACAATCGACTATGGCGGTCCCGAATGGTATCCAGCTGTGAAAGTTCATGAAGACTATATTCGCGAATGGTCAGAGTTGGGTCCCTCCAAGTGGTGATGATTTCTGGAAATTAAGTCTAAAGTTAAGTTTAAATAAAATTATAGAAATTTGTCATTTTTTTTACTGGAACGTGCTTTGTTTTTATTTGACACAACAAAAAACCTTATCATCCTATGCATTGAAATACAAAGATGAACAATAACTTTCTTATCTCAATAAAACTATCGACAAAGGCTGTTTGGAAAAATTGAGTTCGGGCGATTAGAGATTGGTCATAGGTCGGTTTAGTAAAACAAAAATGGTAGCAGAGAAAATACTTGCAAAAATCTAAATCACATGTCCACCTATTTAATTAGAAGCTCTAACGAGGTTTTTTCAACTAGTGATATCAGAATGAACCAAATTTCTTACATTTGTTAGCAAGGGTCGTTGAACTGGGCCTTGAGTTTGTAAGAATAATCCTGACAGCCACTCAAAACATAAATAGATACGCTTTCTTATCTCAAAAGTTGTTTGTCGTTCAATTCTATTTTTGTTTGGTTACTTACGCTGGGTTCGGGTCTTTGCGTATATTTTTAATTTATTGTAACTCCATAATTTTCTTATCAGCTGTAAGTTTTCTGTGATGCACTTGTCGTAGTCCTGAACGGAGCTGTCAAAAAACTGAAACATTTCTCTGGGTTTGATTTCCCATTTAACGCATTTAGTGCTCTTTTTTTCCTCTTCGCAGTATAGAAACGAAATTGAATCGGAACTGAAGAAACTTAAGAGTTAAGAGGTCTAACACATAACTCATTTGTTTTTGTTTTTGTTAATGCATCGATCATTGGTTCTGATGAGAGTTAACAAATTTTCGACACACATTTTTTTAACAAAAATTGATTTTATTCTAGAGTCTTATATAAAAACAAAAACAATGTAGTTAGAATTAAAAAAGATAACATTTTATATCAAATCTTAAATTTTAAAAGATGCACATTACATATAAATTGATCTTTTTAGGCAGTCATGAATTTTAAATCAGAAACAAAAAAGAACATCTTATTAATTTGTATAGTTATCGCATAAACTTAAATTAAATACATTTAAAATTAAATTTATAGAAAAAAGTGGACTTTTTCGAGAGAAAGATCAAAGTGAGGAAGACAGAATTTGACTATATTAACCGATAACCAAACAAACTTAAATCACCACTTTGCCGGTCCCATTTCCGCCCATTCACCAATAAAATCTTGATGCTTCTCAACAGCTGGATACCATTCCTCACCACCATAATCTATCTTTGGCAGTTTTCCACCATAGTTCTCCGGTAGGCATTCAGGAGCAAGGAATTTGTGCAGGGACTTCATATCACTGCCATGGAAGTGCATCTGCAAAAGAAAATCATTGTCAAATCTTCATTTTTTCAAACTAGAGATCCCGCTTACCCTCTTGTTGAGCTTCTCACGAACAAAAGGCTTGAATAGCGACCAAACCATCTTGAAGATAAATGGCTGTTTGACCATATGCACCTCCCTCATACGAAGTGGCATGGCATCCTGAATGAAGGTCAGCAAGCGTTTTGAGAAGCTTGGAGTCAGCGACTTAATCTGCTTCATTGACAAGCCATCAAAGTCCATCATACAAACAACACCACGAATTTGTGATTCTTCTTCCAGCTGAGCTGCCAAATGGACAAAGTACAACATTTGGAACATCTCATCGGATGAAATGTAACTAGGATCCCAGCTGCCACCACAGTTGACGATCATAACACGACGTCCCAGCTGGTCACAGTTCTTCAGGACATTCACAACTTTGCCCTTGATGAATTTGTCTTTCAAGATTTCAATCTGTAGGCCATGGACGAGATTTTCGTGTTCCTTACGGAAAATGGCAACTGTTTTCATCTACAAACAAAACGAGATAAAAAAAACTGATAAAACAAGAAAAATAAAGTGTAAACTTGAGAACTTTCAACATGGCCATAAACTTATTTATCTTCAATCGTTGCACACTTTTCATGTTTGAAGTATGATGTATGACCAATCGAGCAACAACCACTTGAGGCTTATCAAAACATTCCACTATGGATTAAGAGAAACACCAGCGGCCAAAGATCAAATCGCTCAACTGATACGCAATCTTGGTAGTCAAACATTTTTGAACTTGTTGACCATTTATATCAGAGTAAAAATAAAATTATTGCCAATAATGTTCAGAGGTGGGTATTTGACTTGGCCCACTTATAGATGATTTGATAATCTCCCTTGACAACCATACCAATTTAAAAATTTGTTTTTTCTCACCTTTTCCAATGCACTTTTGGGGTAGAAGTGACAAGCTCTCAAGAAGATCAGCAGAAATGCATCGTCATCCTTGAAATTGAGGTCCTCGCAGGCATGCAATAGCTCTCTGAGTTCTTTAATGGCTTCCTCTCTGAGTTCGGGGGTTTCACGGAGTTCATTCTTTGCAATTTCCCAAGATTCAGGAGCTGTGTACCCTTTACGGATGTTAAATGCTGGATCACTGTTTTCCATTCTGAAAGATAATCATCAACAGAGACATCAATAGATGATCGCTTAAATCGTTTAAAGGGTTGCGTGCTGAAATTTTTGTGTCTCTAGATTGAACTTACGTTTTTTTTTTTTCTTAAGAATTTCCTTAAATAACAATTTTAAAATTTAAATTTAAATACTTCCACGTCTGAACGTTACAACACAACTTTTCACAGAGGAGTTCACTAAATGACTGCGGAATCGACGCGGCTTTAAATTGGAGTGATTTTGTTTAAGCTTCAAGTGACGGCCGATGACGGAGAATACGACTACTTTGGGGAATTATAGCTATCTGTTTTTTTTTTGTTCAGTTATCGCAATAAAAATATTATTTTATATGTGTACAACCTAAGATTGAGATATTACAAAAGAAAGACTCTCTAAGTGTTTAACAGAAAGGAAAAACAATAACAAAACGAAAGTTATATTTTTCGGTTTTGAACTTTGTCGAAGGAATCATGAATGTTGTAAATATTTACGATTGGAATGGAGCGTTCTCTGATATCTTTGGACATGGTACACATACATACAATCTTGTTATCTTGGAAGTGTCATGTTTATAATATGTTGACCATTGCCTTGGCAATGCATAGTGGAGCTGAACTATTTTGCCAAGATTTACAAATAAAAGAATACATTTTCAAGGTCTCTGAGTGATGGTGATCTATTACAAACGTAAGAAGCAGTGAAAAAAGGTTTCACGTTTTTTTAAAATACAGACACGAAGTCACAGTTGCTTGCATGAAAACAACTTTTTTCTAGGACGTCGTCATACTAACTCTGACAGCTTCTTTCTCTAACACCTTTATGCTCCACATCGGTAGCGAGGACTCTCCGAGCTGGAAATGTGTTTTCAATTCGCTCTACGTCATGAAGATATCTAAGTTGTTGGATCTCGACTCTTCAGGCTAAACTTAAACAACGTTAAACTTTGTCAAGTAGATCCTACGAACGAAAAGCTAGAAAATTATCAGAGAGGTTTGATTTTAATCTTAGAACTAACAAATAGATTCAAATCAACTTTTACTATTTTTTAGATCTTTTTCAAATAGGTTCAATCAAGAAGTAAAACTTTCTGATCAACAAATATTATCAAAAAAATTTGATTTAGAACACGTACTGCGATCGCCGAGAGCATTCACCACACATGAATATCCTTATCTCAAACTCATACATTTCAAATCGAACCTTGTATGCACCAAGGAAATTACAAATCCAGCGATCTCGATGAAACATCATTTCAGATTCGTCGTCTCTAAGTGCGCTCGCATTAAATTGGTCAACATGTCGAAATTGATATAAAATTCGGTGTTTTTGTTTGACAACACTGCACTTATCGATATTTGACTTGAGCGATAAATATGAGCTGCATAAACTGATCAAAGTCCATGCTTTATCTTATATTTCTGACAGGAAAAAAAGTCTGATAAGTTCGATCGCAAGTATTTTTGATTTTGGACACACAATCGATTTGCTATGAAACAATTAAATCACCAATTCAAGGTCATTGTATAGGTGGATTTTTGCTCAAGAAATTATATTACAAAATAGTGGTCTTTCTGTAAACATGATTGTAAAATTATAAGGCGAATTTATTACCTTAGCTACAAACAACAATAAAGTTTGAGTATAAAAAGTAAAAGTATTTTCAGCTAGAACACAATGTCGCTGTCAGTTGTAGAACAAAGGTCGAACAAGAAAACCCTATGCCAACGGAAATCCGACCAAAGTTCAAGACGTTATCAACACACATGTAAGTGAGTCATTTATGGTTTTGTTCATATGAGTTGGTATGTAAGCTGAATAAATTTTACGTGTCGAAAACAAAAGAAAAAAGAGTTATTGCCGATAAAACAAGTATTGTTTTGGCCTGCTATCAGCTGTTGTTTGTTTTGCTATTCAGTTTTGGATTGCTGAGAATTTTCATTGTTGATGAGTGTGTGCGTAATCTGTTTGTATATTTAAAACGGAATAAAGTGCCTAAAGGTATGCTTTAAACATTGTTTTCTTTTTTAAAGATAATAATGGCTTACTTGTAGGCGATTTTAGTTTCCTGTCACCATTTCAGCGATTCGCAAGGTCGAACTTGTCGCTTAAATAGCTGAACCGATTTTTATGAGATTATGTACATATGTCTTTGATTATTCTGAACCTCGGGAAACATGAACGCAGAGTTATTTTATTTTTTTAAATCATCCTTTATTAGATTTAAGTTCGTATTAGGAATCAATAGATGAATTAATCGAAATTTTGAAATCAAGTAGTTTTTAAAAAGGGAGCTAAGGGAGTGTAGCAATTCTAAAAACCATCAATTTCTTGAGCTTGAACATTAACGTTACTTAAAAACTCTAGTTAAGCAAGTAAAGTAAAAAATTTGTCTGAGAAAGTTTTGTGAGGCAATAGCAAGAACTAACCTAAGGTTTTTACCCTCGTTTTTGACACCTTTTCTCTTGTAATTTTATTGTGATCCGGATGCTAAATTGGTCGATTTCGATAGTAAAATATAAAAGTCAAAATATCAAGTGGCGGTACATTCCAAAACAAATGAAAAACGTTTCCTATTAAATAATTTTCAATTTCGTACTTTTGTCCGACCTGTACCCACGTAATTTAATACCTTTATGTGCAATTGAATGGTCCGCATATTATTATTTAAATGGAAGACTGCTTTGACAGCAGTTGCATTAACATTTTTTTGTAATAGAATAGCTAGCAAAAACAATGAAATGTGATACCGAGCTATTTAATTCAAGTTTTGGAACATTTTCGTTGTTCAAGTTTGGAGTGCTTCAACAAATATTTATTTAGTTTTCTTCAATTAGTTTTTAATCTACTTTTCCTGCTTAATTTTTTCCAAATAACGGTTCTGTTGAAGGTTGCCAATATTATGTATTAGAAAAATGAATAAAGTGACAAATAGAAAAATTGTTGAACGAAGGTGCGTATTGCGTATTCATCTAAAATTCGTACTATAGGTTAGAAAACTAAATCCAAAGACATTGAGTGCCACGTTTAGTCAAATGACAGTTTTATAAATACACAAGGAACTTGTTTGTTTCATACTGTTTTCGTTTAATATTTTTTTCTGTGAACATTTCTTGTGGCGTTGAATGTGTCAATGTCATAAGATATCTCCTTCTCCACCAAAAAAATACAAGACAAATAAGACTGTCAAAAGTATTAGTGAAAAAAAATATAGTATCGACTTAGGTATAGGAAAGTACATTTTTCCTTATGTAATCTCAAGAACAACAAAACCAAACCATTTGACCCTAGACATGCAGCGGGTTTGTTTTTCATTTGTAACTATAATTTGTTGATCTTAATTACCTTCCATTACTAAAATGGGGTCACAACTCACAAGTTACAAAGCTGGAACACTATCGCAACTTTGACATCAACTGTAGGTATGTTGCCAAACATTTTGTAGATCGAACATCATTACCCTTATCACAAACCCAGGTGTATTCAATTAATATAGTCAAAAAAAGAACCAAAAAAACCGCAATTAAAATGAAGAATTTTATATCAACCTTATTTTTCCAAAGAGACATACAAGTACCATATGTTCTTCAGCAATAAAAAAAAAGTTTATCCAAACCAGAACAACTGGAACCCGCATAGCCAAAAACCACCAAATATGAGCAGTTAGGTACATTGCCAACGCAACGATCATGACGACCGACGACGACGACCGACAACAACCACGATCGATCTAGCAAACTTGATTCTCAGTTAAGCTTAATTTTAACCAAATAATAAGCACATTCAGCAGTTTTTTCGCTGCCAACATCAAGTATCAAGTGAACTTGGTAATAAAATTCCATTGGTAGCTTGCCTATTGAACTTGCCTAACTAAGCCGCGTCTTAAACATCATTACGTTAAAAAAAAAGCTTCATCGCCAAAAAATTGCATTCTCGTCTCGAAAACCGAAATACAAGCTTTGTGCCATTCACATACCTCGTATCGACGACGACCGCGAGACGTTGAAGTTTGCGAATTTCCGATCCAACTTATTTCCATATATTCCAGCTGCAGAAGCAGAATATTGTTGAAATCAAGCCTCTCGCCAAAACCAAGACTCAGTATCTAGAGAGCTCTTCAAGCAAACAGTCGGTCTTGTGTACGATATTATTCTTCCGAGTGGGCTTGAAGTCGTACTTAAAGTGTGTTTGTGGATATAATTCTGGCTCTGACGTCTGACATTACAATCAGCCATTGTTTCTGTATCTTGTGCTTTTTGTTTTTTGACATTTTTACAATTTCTTTTGCAACTCCAAACAACATCAGCGGATAACGACGACGACGGCAACGACGCGACGCATAAGGAAAAGTAAGTAGTAAACAAATGTGTTGCACAATAAGTATAATTGCTGATGGAGTGTTGCAAGCGGTGCGGTCTCATCATCATCTGCAGTTAGCAGTTATTATGCGTGAGGGAATGAAGTCAATTGCATATGTAGTGATAGAGTGATTGATCCATGCTGCAATTAGCAGTTATATTTGATACAAATGGTCGCCACTTAATAAGTTGGGGTTAAATAGAATTGAAGTTCTTGTGGAAACTTTTTGCTGATCGAGTTCAAAAAAGTTGAATCGCGTGGGTTTTTTGTATCGAGCCTCGTCAACATAGTTTTTATCGATTCAAGGTTAATCGATGGTAAAGACATCGGAAGAAATCTTTAATTCGTTAAATATTCCTACCGCTTCGAGCTCTGTCGCTAACTACTTATTAATTATAAATTCTTTAAGGTAGCTCTATAGCCTTAACCATTGTGGTTGTAGCTGTGGTTTATGTTCCTTCATACTAGTACACACAAACAAAGAATTCATTGACCATTCGGAATCATTAATTGTTGTTTTTTTTTTTTTGGAAGCCGATCCGCTGGCAGCGCTAATAAACAAACGTGGCATGAATCAATATAGACTCAAAAATGTAATGCAGGTCATTGACAACAAAATTATTCCTCCAAGGTCCCCTCTCTCTCTTTGTTTCAATGAAGACGACGACGACGATGGTGACGGACGAAATGGGAAACAAAACACACACGAAAATAAAATTCTCTTTTAAAATCTGATTAGCATTAAAAATCGATCCAAAAATTTGGTCACTGTGCTGTATGTTGAGTTTGGCTTTTGGCAAGTTGTGGTTATTGTTTTTCTTCTTCTTCTTCTTTTAACTGCCATCATTTTACTGAAAAGGCCAAGGGCATCACAATTGGAAGTGATAGAAAGGTGACATATGATACAATTTATCTTTGAATAGGGTTGCAAATTGCCAAACTTTGACTTGGAGAAGATTGTGTCAATAGGGGCTCAAAGTTGGCACCGTGATAGCAAGGTTGTGGCGACTGGAAACAGTTGTTTCATCATTGATGTGTCACTTTTTTAATGAAAGTGAGAGGTAAAAGAACAACAATGGTTGACATGGTGTTGCGAAAGACAAACAAAATTGCGCCAATATCGCATGTCAATTAAAAAATCTTTAACCCTCTTAACCCTTTTGGAACGTGTCGACGGCTCTCAAAGTATCAATAGGTCACCACTGAAACTCACTAATCCATTGTGATGCTGTCATAAAGGCCCATGTGAAAATCACTCATCACTTTAAAGGTTAGAAAAATTCCTAACAAAATAATTAAGTCATAAAAACGTCAGTTAATAAACGTGTACCTACTCTGAGTGGAGCAATTATTTAACGAGATGACTCTTCTATACGAACCTACGTAACTTGTTGAGTGTTGCGCATTTTAATTGGCACATTTAATAAAACTTATTACTCTCGGTATTTCATACAATAGATATATACGCATCTAAATTTTGTTAATAAAAAAAGCACACCTTGACTTGTATTTACAGAAAAAAGATCGAAACCTATATTAAGTTTCTAAGTTTGAAAAAAATTAGACAAAAAGCAAAATAAAACTCCTGCGCTATGCATTTGCATGTCTGGCACAATGCGGCAATCATTGTGCAATAGTGTATTGAAATTTTCCTTTAGGGTTGCCGAAGGAATGATAATGTAAGTGAGAATTATAAAGTTGACAATCTTTCTATCAAGTTTAAGGTTAAACAATATAAAGAAAACACGTACATAAATGAGTAAATAATTTACTTAAATTAAGCACTACACACCCTACTAATTCAAGTGTTTATCTAAATTTGAGTTTCTTAACAGAAAAATCATGTTATGGCAACCCTTACTCTATTTAAGCTATGAATGATATGCTCAATGTTTGTCAGTTAACACCTGGTTGCGCTTGACTAGTAGCTGCAGTTGCAATATTAATTGAAACTGCATTTAAAAGAAATTGTTATTTTCATTTGTAATTAACAGTGTCACAAAAATGTTTAAAGATTTTTTCTGCAAGATCGTCACAAAGTTATTTTCCGTTATTGTTGTTGTCGAATGGGTTCGATTCGATCGGCCATGACTTTGCTCGTTTCTGTCGCTCCGCCGCCGCCACCACTCTGCCGGCTGCCTTGAAGCTTGATTTTAAGTGTGGTTTTGTTTTTTTTTTTTTTGTATTTTTGACATTTTAGGGTGCGAGACAAAAAAAATAAGATTTCGATGCTGACTCAAGGTAAACTGAATAAGTTAATAGGGAGTTTGACCTGCGAATGATAATTTAAACTCTGAATTTATTGTGTGGCTTCTAGACCGGAAACGACAATATTCGTCCATCGTCAAAGTAATCATAAAAAAATAATAGCATGCTTTCAAGATAAAAGTGCTAACAACGACGTTCTCTTTTTTTTTATCGTGAAAACTCATTCCCAGTTGACGTTGTTTGTATACGAACTTTAAATAGTGTAGATTCAGTTTGTAGAACCCTTTCCTGTGCCCTTGCGACATTGCATTGTTGTCATTTGTATCTTTAATTTTTTGTTCCTACGCAATGGCAATTTTATTTTCAAATTTAAGCATAAGAAGATACAAATGAGGTGTACCTTATGTCAATGACGAAATAATAACTACTCTGCCTTAACCTTGTATGATATCTTTTGTAATTTATTAACACTTTTGGACACACTGTATGATGTTCGTGTGTATGGTCATGTCATGAATGTTATTAAGTGAATCAGACTGATGGTGTTTAACTCATTATCGTCATGTTCAAATTTTGTCGAGTGGAACTGTTTTGTTTTGATTTTAATTACAAAGTAGATAAAGTACCTAAATTCGTTTCTATTTGGTTTGTAAAAATGTATGTTTTGTTTGATTTTATTGGAAAAAGGAAATTATGGATAGGAAGACAATAATCATAACTGATGAATTAAATGTAATTTAAATGTTTTAAACAATTAAAATCAAATAACCCAAGATTTGGATTTGTTCAATTAGATTCCGAAAACTTGTGCATTCGTTCGTAAAATACTTCAATTAGTATATGTTTAAGAAGTTTAAACGCTAGTCGTTCAGCAAACAATAGGCCAGTTCCACCTGACCAAAATCTGTCGAATATCGCGATGTCACTTTGATTGCTTGTTCAATTCCAATACTTTAATAAATTTAAGACCAATTAAGTATTGCAAAATTATGGTATGGTATGATTCTGTAGCCCAAATGTTTCTTAGTTCTTTGGAAAAAGTCGATTTAACGTCTTCTTTTGCTTTCAAAGATATATTCAAATTTTGATTCCTGACATTCAAAACTCGAATTTAATTATGTACAATTTTGTTAATTCTTCTCATGTCTTCTGATACCTTGTCAAAATGAAACAGACTAAAGTATAATCTTTCAAACTTCAATTCAAAGATCTACATAAGCTTTAGGTGGTCATAACCGTCTCTTAAATGTTTACATTTGAATAACCCGTTTGTAATAATTCGATGAAGATTCATATAGCCTTGATCTTGAAAAGGTTCAAAGTCGAACTGACGAAAACAAGGCTATAAAGAGAACTCGTTTTAAGTTATCCTTAAAATCAACTAATTCAATTGAACAAATGACTCACGTATTAGACCGTCTTTAGTTCCTACAATATTGTTCATCGATGCTTGAACAAGAAATCGACTTAGTTGCAATGCAAGCTGCCGCTTATCTGTGAATTGTTTATTTTCATACCAGCCATATAAAACAACACGATAAAATAATTTAAATCAGAAAGATATCACGCTTTGGGAATATTGATTAAGTCCTAAGCAAGATAAAGAAATTGCTCTTAAGACTCCATTGGAACCCACTTTATTTTTCAGTTTAATTTTTTCGAATGTGTTTTGCTAAACAATTTGATCTCTTGACTTGCAGGTGAATTAAAATAAGTATAAAATCTAATCATGAGCCCTCCAGAAGCAGCAAGTTTAAAGTTTGACGATAACCAATTACCCTACATCGATTTGGGAAATGCGGTTATTCGACTGGAAAAAGAAGATCCACCAGAATGGGCATTGGAAAAGGCCCGCAACGAGCTCCGTGAGACTCCAGAAGTTGTTGAAAAAGCTATTCTAGAATTACGTCAACTGATACAACGTAAGTTAATGCATATCGATAAAAATTGCCAATTTTTTAAATAATTTATTTTGAACAAGTTGCAAGTAATTCAGGTTTTATCTAATGTTCGATCAAGAATTTCCTGAGCACGTTCTGTTTACAATAATAATTATACGTACTCATCTGTATCAATTCAATATTGAACAAAACAGAGGTAGCGTCTATCCATTTTACATATGTAATGCATTGTTTATGCAAAATGCAAATCTGAAATTCTCTTTTTTATGCAACGCCTAGATGTTAGAATTTTTTCTATCAAGAGTTAAATAGAATTTCGATATCTATATGTACAGGTCGAGCATCGCAGTTGCATACATCAAAGCAATTAAAATGCATTTTCTTGTCAGCTGTCCTAACCTTAAAAAATTACTTTTTTTCTGTTACTAAATTGACAGTCTATTGACAGATAATTTTCTCATGATTTAAGTTTATCTTATTCCAAATTTTCTTAGCCTCGAACTAAACTGGTTATATGACTCAGAAAGATTTATCTCTCCTGTCATAGTTGTAATCATTATCGACTGTAGCAGGTCAATAAGAAAAATCACATCTTTAAAACATTAACGTTAAAAGTTTGCTTGCTTCTAAGAAGTATCATTTGAAATCAAAGAAAATTGCAAACTCCTTGCTAAAGCTATTAAAACAATGATTAATGAGCAACTTAAATTTTGTTTTAGATTAAAATTAATTGCGTGGAAAATTTCGATCTATTACAACTAACAAAAAATCGATCTTTCAGAAACCGAATTCTTACACTTACCCCTCGACGATGAATACATGAAAATGTTCTTGAGACCTGCACATTACTATCCAGAAGGTGCGCTCAAAAGACTTGTCAACTTCTACCACATGAAACTGAAATATGGCGAGGTCTGTGACAACATCCTTCCATCAACAATTAGAAACGTCTTCGAAGAAGGCATTCTCTCACTATTGCCAAACAGGGACCAACATGGCCGACGAATTCTCGTCATCGAAGCCGGAAGTAAGTTAATACACCGCTAACTTCTTATGATTAGCATTCTCAATTGTAAATTTCAAATTTTCAAAGAAAAATGGAAGCCATCCAAAGTGCCACTGGGTGATATGTTCAAGGGAATTCAATTAGCAGTTGTTGGTTCAATGGCAGAGCCAAAATCACAAATTTGCGGAGCCGTTGTCATCATCGATATGGAAGGTCTGCCAGTTAGTCATGTGATGCAATTTACACCATCTTTTGCTATTATGCTACTCGATTATGTTCAAGACTGCATTTGCATGAGACTTAAGGCTGTGCACATTGTTAACAATTCTTATATCTTCAATATGTTGTTTGCCATTTTTAAGCCATTCATCAGGGAGAAACTTCGAAAGAGGGTAAGTGATTTTGCTATTGTATTTATCAACCAGATAGCTCATTTCTTTTTGTCTAAATAGATCTTCTTCCACGGAAAAGATTGGAAGTCCTTGGCAGGACACATTGATAGAGAATTCCTGCCGGCGAAATACGGAGGAACTACGTCTTGGGAAATTCCCCCAGGCAATTTACTGGCAGATTTCTTTGAATGCTACAAAAAGGACTTTGAAAGTAATTTGATACTAAATCAAAAATATATTTTGCTTTTGTCAAAACACATACATTTTTTTTATTGCAGTGGCTAATGCTTATGGATTCACCGATGGATACAAGATGAAGAAATGAAAATTAAAACACAAGGAAAAGCTTTGAAAACGCGTCGGGATCTTGCCGCGAACCTCGTAATCCTAGTATTCTCTCTCTCTCTTCTTTTTTTTCTTGTGATACTATAAGACGTAGACTCTAATTACCTACATTCCCAAAAAGAATTTCAAAAAATATTATTGTACAGAATTTGAAGAAACTGCACGTTAGTAACTAAATTTACAAAATTAAGCTAAGGCTGGCTGGATACATTTAAAATTTGTCTTTTTTTAATTTTATGTTGCTTAAAATGTATCTCCGTAAAAATGTTACATTTTAATTGTTTTTAAATTCGTTTTTTTTTTGTAATAATAATTTGTTGTAGATTAAGTGAAAAACTGTTATTTATATTATAAAAAACAAAAAATAAATTTAAGATGTAAGTTTGGGATGAAAAAGACGATAGTTTTATTTTGTTTCTTTTTAATGATTTATCAAACATCGGAACGAAAACCATTATCTATTCGAAGCTTAAACGTCTTTTATATTTTTTATTAATCGAAATCGACTTAAGTCACTTTTGAATTGAAATTATTTTCACCAAACTTCTCTACATATTCCTCTTCGATCTCTTTTGAATCCTGGATCGCAATCTGGGTCTTCTCTTATCGGATTGTGTACTATTTCATATTTGAAATTCGACAAATCAGCTTCTGGAGAACCGAAACCTTTGAACTTTTCCATGATTGTTTTCAACGACACCACCTACAAAAAAGAAAATTCTCATTACGTCTCACAATAGATATAAAATATAGAAAAATCAGCTTTACCTCTAAATTCTTGTCGCGGCTCGATATAGGCTCATCATTATCCTTAAACCTTGACCACAACTGTGAAATATGAAATCCACTCGAGTCTCCAACAAAGAACTGCAAAAACACGAATACACAAAGCAATATCTTGAAAACTGTCTTCATCGCGGCTTTTTCAAACACCTTCTTTGAATAACTAATCGATATCTGTGCTATTTATATCGAAATCGATGAATTGACGCTCTAAGAGTCTTATCTTCATCAAAACAACTTTCGAAAATCAACAAGATACATTTTTCCACACTATCAAAAAGTGTGTCAGCCAAACATGGAATTTCCTCTGATAACAAAGACATCATGCCTACGTCACAGGAGAGATTGAGTCATTTAAGGTTGTGGAGGCTTTTGCTATGACTAACTCGAAGAGTAAACAAAGGGTCATTCGCACACATTAGCTTGGAATTGTCCTAGCTTTTGTGTTTTGATGATCTTAGCTGTTTGATTTCCAAGAGTCATTTTTATTTGAACTTAACAGACGACGAGGAGACAAAAACCTTTGATAGTGAAAATATTACAAAAAATGCTTGCAGGAATACTCGTGATAATAGCAGTCGAATTTCGATGAGTGGGAATTGGGAATGAACCTCCTGAATCACCAAAAAGTAAAAAAAAAAAAAAAACAAGTGTAGAAAAAACTCTATAACGGAATGTTTCAAAAATTATTCGCTTTCAATGGCTGATAGACTACTTGCTGGCCCTTATTTTGATGTAAAATTGTATAACTGTTTCCGAGAAAAATGGCGAGAAATATCAATTTGAAATTGCGGGTAAATGTTTGCAAATAATAAACATTTCTGCCAATATCTCGGCTACTAGGACTTCAAAAAACTTGAATCCCATTTTGATGAATAGATAACTTTCCTGTGATGTGTGGTTCGATGGGCTTTGGAATATTTTTTTTTCTGTTCAAAATTTTGGCCATAGAGAATATATAATACCTAGAGTCGCGACCAGTGCTGTCGTTTCAAAAATTTCATGGGGAGTATTTTTGAATCAATTTGAGGAGTATTTTCTCTATTTGAGTAGTATATTTTTTTAACTATAGGTACGTTACCCGATAAATTGCCTCCGGAAAAGAGTATCACTTATAATGGTTTTTGCAAATCGTTTTGAAGTTTCAAAAATGATATGGTTGAAGTTTATAAACAGACGATAGTTTCTTACAAATTTGTAGGTGTTCGATATTAGGAGCCTTTTATTTAATCGAAGTTGATATCAACTTGAGAATCCTATCCTTAAATTTCGATTTCATTTATTGTCTTCATTAGAGTTTTCCACAACTGCCAAAAAACTTAGTTGACAATTAAACATACAATTTTCTGTCAAATCTTGCATTTAGTAAAACACTTATTTTTTCAATTAAACAAATATTAAAGTTATCATTTAAAGTGAAGAGAAAATTATGAAGACTTTGACAGTATGGATAGGTTAAGGAAAGAAAAAGTATGAAAATCTAACGTACTATGCACTGTCTGTAGGTATGTAAACAATTATTTTTTGCGTTTATTTTTTAGGGTTTATCCTCTTTTCCAAGAGATATTGCTTTGATTGACGGGTCTTCGAACACAAAAGGAGATTCCTGTATCGTCTTTTTGGCCTGTGAACTACATTATATTATATTGGTACTTCCTAGAGAAAACTTTTCCCGAAAAGAATATATTATATCAGCAATATATGCTTTATAATGAAGAGTTACATATTTGTCTTCTTTTTTCTTGAATCAAAATTTCATCGCACAGTTGTTTTTACTGTCTCCAAAAGCAACAATAAATAATGTCCTTAACATAATCTATTTTTCCATTTCCCAGTGGATACCTACTTCTTTAAATTCAAAACTCTTATTTGAAAGTAACGTAAGTTAAAAAAAAAAAAAACAAAAAAACAATCCTCAGCTTGATTTTACAATTCAAATCTAGAATTTGTAAACTGCAAAGGTTCACAAGTTGAAAAAGTGAAAAAAACTGCTCAAAATCAATTGTTTTTGCCTATAATTCTTTTTCGCATGCTTCCAACTTTGCTGACGAATTCACATTTAAAATTTCCCCAAGTTGTTCTTTAATATAATTATAAATTTTACAAGGGAACTGCACAGAAAATATCACTTCAGTTTTGAAAAGTTGAATGCTGTCCTGCGACGAAGGGTTTTTAGATAAGAGGGCCAGGTTTTTTACAGTTCTATTTTTAATAGTGCCACCAGTTGAATTTTATTTATTTCATAACAAAATTATATCTAATTTTCAACTTTTACCTTTCTATTAATGCTTATAATTTCGTTTCTGGATCTTCAGGTTCAAGGCTGTAGTGATCCAAAATCATAAACGAAACTACAAATGCAGACTTAAGTGATCCATGAAAGCGTGTTTCGAAATATGTTGACTCATTTTTTTCACATTTTCGAGTAATTACGGTATCGAATTAGGCGTATAGTGCCTTAAAATGTTTGGCAATTTTGGTAAATTGGTTACTATGACTTAAATTTAGACCAATCTCACTCATTGAAATGAGCTAAGAGATGTGAGAATATTGATTTTCGTCTCTTGTTTTAGCTCATAATGTATGGAAGATATTTTTCTGAGTTTGGGGAGTATATTTCGTCTATGGGTAGTAGAGTAGTATTTGACTCTCGAAAGGAGTAAAATACTACTATAGTAGCAAAAACGACAGCAGTGGTCGCGACCTTTTCCTCCCTTGCCGAAAACACCCTCAAAATTTTTCTGAGGTGAACTCTCAGAATCCTCTCTTTTTTTCGTGTCCGTGAATCTGTGTTAGAGGTGAACTCTCACAATCCTCTCTTTATTTTCGTGTCCGTGAACCTGTGTAAGAGGTGACAAAAGAGTGAGCACTCAGCCGTGACAATTTTTTTTCCTGATGCACAAACCAAAAGTGACAGACTTCCACCACAGCAAATACGAGACTAAACGCACGACTTTTTTTTAAGATTTATTAAGCTTTTTGATACAAATATTGGTAAATTATAGTGCAATTATATGTTAAAAGTGCAAAGAAACAATATAACGTATTTATTTTTCATATTACATGCATTTTTTGTATGTTTAAGTTTTTTTTTGAAAATGCTGAGCTCAACGGAATCTTATTTTCGAAATCTGAGCCCATGAAACCCACCTCGACTCCAACCTGAGCATTGTATCTAACTCAGTGCGAATGTATTGGTGCAGTTTCTCATTTAAAAAGCATTGGAAAACTAACACATTCTCACTGGGTTAGTACAAAACGACCAAATTGCAGCTTGTAGGCAAAAAGAGAGCGAACACCAGAAGTCGTGACTCTAGGTAGGTATTATATATTCTCTATGATTTTGGCCCAGATTATATTTCGAAAATCATGAAGAAATCGATTTCGCTAAATTCAACATATTTCATAGTTCTCATTGTCCTGAGTGTATTCCTGGAATCCAAAATCAATTCAGAACTCTGGTTGCCGAGATATTTGCATTAGAATTAGTCTTTTCTATGGGATAACGAAAAGCTAAGGACAAAAACCAGGAAAATGGTTTTATTGCTCATTGCTTTGTTTTTCAGCGACTGATAGAATGCGAATAGACTTTTGGATTTCGTCTATCATATGATAATGGTTTCCTGGGAAAATTGAGAGATTTCAAGAAATTATATTATATGAGTCCTATAAAGAAAAACAAAGGAATACGGATTTCATACTTCCCAAATTCGAATTCGAATTTTAAATATGTACTTTAAGGTTTTAATTTCACGTTTAAGCATTTTAACCATTAACAGAAGCTGTACATTGAAATGAAAAAAAAACTCAGTGTATCTTTTTATTATTAACAATTAAATGCTATGCAGTAATTAATTAATTTTTTGTTGTATCATTTTTGCTACTGGCAGCACTGTTTCCGACAAAGACCTTTTAAAAAATGTAATAGATTTCTTTTAACAGAAGAACTGCAGAGGAATTGGGTTGGTGTATTTGCTAAATCGATTTCTCGTTATTGTAGCTATTACTCTAACCCTTATTATTTCCGTTTCCGCATGTTCTTTTGGCAGTTAAGAAATTGTTTTAATTCTGTATTTGAATTTGTTGGCAATAAATATGATTCTTGTTATAACCTATACTAAGAACGATTCAAAATTGTTTTCGTAGCTTAAAAACCTAAAAAATTGACATGCAAACGCAAGGACGTTCAGAATGCAAAATTACTAAACTCTATGTGATTCCTGGTATACTAAGGAAACAATAGAAAACCACTGGAGTTAGAATATTGTATGTTAGAATGATTAACTGAGACCACTCAATCACCACAAAGACGACACAAGCAAAACCAAATCACAAAAAACAAACAAACACTTATCACGTAATACGGAAAATATTTCTTCCTTGAAGACAAGCACGGCCTTGCATATTAAATTGACACTACTTTTCTTCTTTAACCTGTGATCATCATCACCACAGCAGGTTTCTACACGAATTTCTATGGGTTCTTAACCGATATGAGACGCCTCCGATCTTTTGCGCTGGTTAATACCAATCTAAACAACAAAGGGCCAACGAGTTTAACATATTATTCTAACGATTTGTATTATGGTTGATTCTAAGGAGTAAAGTACGTGTTTAGAGTTTCTTAAGAGGTAAGCCTAGCTTAAAATTTTGTAGCTTATATCTGGAATGCGTTGTCAGAATGAAGTCCGGTTCCAAAGTAATATGGGGAAACAAACATTCAACAAGAAATGAATGTGGCATATTAATTGACACGATTTAAATAAAATATTTTGAAGGAATAGATATGCATTCCGCGTTCAAGAAAATAGCATATAACTGTGGTTGTCTACTTCAAAACTTAAACATGTCAATGGATGTTTTTTTTTTTTCGAAAATAAGCCCAAGACTGCGTTCTCTTAATGGCAATATGCTTTGTTGCTTTGCGCAAGTTCTGTCAAAAATGTCATTGTAATTTCGGTTTAAAGATGTCAGATGATCTCAGAATTGAGAGCAAACAAACAAGGGTTCATCGTGAATCTACCTGGAAAGCAATTAAGTGGAAACAAATGAATACGAAAACCAATTTCCATTTTTGTAGATATTGTAAAGAGATTATTAAATATAATAATTACCAACAATTCCTGCATTTATGATGACAATCAAATAAATCCTTTGCTCATAAATTCTTCTTAAAAATGTCATTGATAAGGAGAGGAATATTTCATACATGCATGCTTCGTTATTATATTGAAGGTGCTAACGCATTTATGTGATGTATGTATTGGTCTATTGTTTAAATCAGAGACATCCTGGAATCCCTTTTTTGTGCTTCGATCAGTATTTCCCGCCTCTTTTCATATTTCGGAATTGTTTATGCAAGTGTTCCACTCTAAAGACGTTGTCCTTTTAACAACCAAATAAAGAGACATGAAACGGCGATCCGGTACGTTTTTCGTTTGAAAAAAAGATCCTTGTTTCATGAGGTTTTGTTCAAGTGGTCACTCTGCACTTCGAATGTGAATATCCATCTCTCTGAAAGAGTGGAAATTCCTTGGAAACCCATTCAAAGAAGGGAATACACACAATCAGGATGTAAGTGCGTATCACTCTTGTGAATCAATGGAACAACAATCTGCAGAAGTGAACAGTACCTGCCATCTAGCATCCTCTCTCTGATGGTTTTCATCTTGTTTTTTTTAGTTTATTCTTGTTGTTGGCTTGTTGTCCTGTCAATACAATATAATATTTTCTTCTACACTTCTAAGAGACAGGTATACAGGAATATTGGATAATTTCCTTAAATAAATGTATCCTTAATTTATCGATGGACATAGGGTATGGTTAAGATGCTTCTTTATTTCTCAGGAAAAATAAACAAAAGGATGCGTTTAAGGGGTCTTTGATTTCTACTGTCCATATTAGACAAAAATGAAATTGTGTTTTTGATTTCTTGAAAAATGGAAGTACACAGCGATTTTTTTCGTTTGAATTCACCCTGTACAGATTCCTGTGTATGGATTTGTCCAATAATTTACCCCAGTGTGGGATATGAACATACGCACATTTTGTTCAAATTCCAGAGGCCAGGGCCGTATGCTTTAAAAGCTACAGAGGGCCAAAGGGGTACCATGATAGTTAGAGCTGGTTGCTAGTTCCTAAATTGTGATAAAGAAAATGAAGCTTAAAGCTTAAGGATATCCTGCTGTAAGGAAAAAAAGAAACAAATGTTCTTTTAAGGACAAACAAAATATCAGTAAGAGATATACAACAAAATTTCATGACAAAGATTTTTAAAAATGTAAAATTTGTTAAAAATCCCCTTTGGCAAAAATGCTGTTTATTGGAAAAAGTCATTTGGTAAGAAATCCCATTTGGTAAAAATGCTGTTTGGTGAAAATACCCATTTGGTAAAAAGCTTTTTGATGAAAAATGATGTTTGTTGAAAATTGTCATATGGTGCAACCAAGTTGGAACTACGAATTTCAAACTTTTTTCGCGACACTAGCGCCATCTAGCGGGAAATAGATGCAACTAGTGCCACAGATCGGCTTGCCCGCTAGATGACACTAGTATCGCGAAATTTTTCGAAATGTGTAGTTCCAACTTTGACCGTCTAGGTGGCACTAGTAGCACTAAACAGTATTTTTTGACAAATGACATTTTTCGCCAAACAGCTTTTTAAATTTTAACCAATATGGGTGTTTCCACCAAACTATATTTTTATCAAAAGATCATTTCATTTTTTGCTACAAAATCTTCGTCGATTCACCAGGCGAACAGGAAAAATAGATAGCATCTCTCCCATCAGTTTATTTTTGCTTTTCTACTCGAATGTTTCACTCAAATTTATCACTCAAATAAAAGCTTTACTAACCCTATTGCATTTACGTTGGAAAGTGCCCGCAAACGCAATTGGAATTTGAACTTAAGACCATTCCAAGGCTTTTAAGATAGGCGGTAGCGTTCAGAAATTCTTTTAAAATTAATTAAAAACAAAGAAAAAAATAATATTATCAATCATATGCTTTTGATGAATTTTTATTTTCATAATACTCTTAACCATAATACAGAAAATTGCAAAATGTTATTCAATAAAAAGTCTTTAAACGATATTATTAAAAATATTATAACCGTATTTTGGAATATTTTGAACAATCTGCGTCCCAAAAATGTGTTCTTAGTCTTTATACTTTTATTCGTAATTTGAGCAGGTAACTACATGAAACAGAAACAGAAGAAGCATGAGCAATGCTTTTTTCGAGCTTACTTTTTTGCTATCTTTTCATTCTTACTTGATGAAGTTCAAGTTACTAATTTATTCCGGTTTTTCAATCCTGCAACTTATAATCAACTGTCGTCCCAGATCTGAAAAAAAAACACAAATTTAAAATAGTCATTACCATAAGCAAATTTTGGACAATTTGTTGTTTTTTTTTTCATAATGAAAAATTGTGCGTACTTGTTTACTTTTAAGTTCCACTTTGACATTTAAGTTCAACATGTATAAAAAACTAAATCCAAACAACGAACCATTTCGCTCTTTCTAAGTGAAAATCCAAGCATGGCTTTGACTCATTCACTGCTCTTTTTTACTTTTAGGTTTCATGGATATCCTTTTCTTTTGCATTCATCATAAAGACATAAGATGGAATGGAATAGAATGGAATTTAGAAACAGCGTTGTTAGACTGGTTTAGATCAACTGTAATAAATAATACAGGTGGAGAGTTTGCCTTGGTAGCACCATACAAATTTTTTGCCAAATTACATTTCTCACCAAACAGCTTTTTTACCAAAAGTGATTTTTTCCAAAGTGCATTTTTACCAAACCGTTATTTTGATAAATGGAATATTTTTGAAAATCTTATTGTTATTAAATTTTATTGTATATTTCTTCCTGATTTCTTGTTTGTCCGCAAAAGGACATTTGCTTTTTTCCTTACAGCAGGATGTACTAAAGCTTCATTCTCTTTATAACAATTTAGGAACCAGCAACCAGCTATGGTTAGAGCCCTTTGACATACTCTGTAGCTCCTAAAGCATACGGCCCTGGCGTCTGAAATTTGAACAACATATTCATGTTGAATGAATTCAAACGAAAAAATTGCTGTGTACATCAATATTTCAATAGTTGACTCAATATTATTGACTCAATTCAATACATTTTAGTCAAAAAGACTTTTAAAAAAATCAATTGACTTATTGTCAAAAGACTTATTGACTTAAACCAAACTCGCTTATGTTAAATGACTTTTTAGTAACTTAATTGACTTAAGCCAGTTAAAAAGTACTGCAGTTAATTAACTTTTAGTCAATTGACTGCAAGTTAAAAAAAAAAAAGTATTGACTGGTGACTGCTCCTTTTCAGTTAAAGTACTTTTGTAAGTTAATTAACTGCAGTCTTTTAAACCTCTGTTTCTCGGCTGAGAGTGACAAGAAAAAAGGTTTCTTCCATCATGAACTAAAAATTGAACAATTATCAATTTATATCAAAATGCTTTTGACAACAAAATTCCATTTTAATGACATCGGATGTACCCAATTAACAGAACGAAACAACAACTGTCAAATCGCATTTAACGAATCAGCATTTTTTCCGCAAAAGTCCGATATTAAAACTTATTACTTCGAAAATCGTGATCGAAATTTCGAAATTACTGACTCTTGCTGGTAACTCACCTTTTGGTCGATAAATTAATTTTTAACACACCATTTAACTGAAATGACATAAACTGATTTTCATGTTTTCAAAAAAAAAAAAATAATCAAGTCAAATGGAGAAGAACAAAAGTGCGCTCGAGCTTGTTTCGAGTAGTACACCATCGATACCGCCACACCAAAACCCCACAAAATTAACTGATGATGATCTCGATTCTCAAATAGCTTTTCATCGATCATGACCATGTTTGGTATTCAAAAGGCGTTATTTCCTGTTTAGAATTGTTATCACAAATTCATTCTACATTACGTCGTCGGTCGTCGTTGTTCGTTGGCTTTATGTGAAAATAAATTTATTATTTTGTGTCGCTGAGAAACGGACGGATACACAAAATCCAGGTTTCAAATGATGCCTTTTGGCCAATCATTATAATTTGTTGTCAACACAAACAAATTGATAATTCAATTTAGCGAACATTCCTCCCGATAAAACGATAAACTGACAGATAAACCCGCCCGAAACCCAAAAGTCCTACTGTTTCGGTTCGTGGAATTGATGGAACTTTATTTATGACCATCACACACCCACACGTTCCTCGAGCGAGAACCGTGTCGTTAGGAAGCACAAAATAAAAGTCCAACAATTGAATAACAATCAACAAAACGATCCACCGACCAAACGACCGAACGACAGGTCCCCCGGACAATATGGCGATGATGGTTTCGGGGTTTCTGTATTCTGACTAATTACCATAAATTGTTTGAGGCGCATTGGTATTCTGCTCCAAAAACTTTTTCGGATCATTGTTCGGGAACCGAATATTATGATAAACGGATATGTCATACATAAATTCACTCGAAGCCATCATAATGTCGCCCAGGAATGTCAATTCAGTACAGTTCGGATCGGTACTTAGTTCTTAGTATGAAGAAAAAACTGTCTCGCACTAGACTCTCATAGCGATCGATGCCTGAGAATTTTTTGGCGCAACCTTAATAAATCTGTGCAGGTTAAACCAGAATGCCAGCCAAAAAAAAAATACTTAACCGTACGTTGCTGGTTGCAGGGGTTAAGTTCAAAAACTTTCACATGGTTTAAGGTTATCAAATGTCAACTTACTCCTCCGTCACCGACACTGGTTAGACCGAACTGGCTTTGTTGTCGATCGAGTCAAAGACCTGTCCTGCGAAAGGGAATCAATCTCTTTCGAATTCGATCGATCCCTACCATCAAGCCCCATATTGGAGTCTTGCCAATCAACATCTAGGGGTTGTATCATTAAAATTAAACCATGGAGAAAGAAACAAGTTGGAAAAAAAACAGGGAAGCCTGTTCCAAAGTGTATAGACACCCCAAAAATGTAATTGATCCCATTTTGAATGACCATTGAAGCGTTACGACAATCGCTGCATCTTTTATGTGCCAATGCCACAGGCAGAGGCGATAGCCAGAGGGACACAGCACAAAGAGCATTATTCAGCCGTCATTGGAAAAAGCCGTTTCTCGTCTCGTGAAAAATAATCAAGTTGCAAATTTTATAACCTTCTTTCGTTTTGTTGGCGAGTGCAGGTTGATCAAACCGCAAAACCTGGCAAACAGGACTTGTCTGGACGCAATCATGTCGGTCGGTCGCAAGGAAATCCGAAAGCGAATGTGCAAAAGTATGTACATCCTAATGTGTTGTTCCCTTATACAAATTTCGCTTGATTCTTTTGATGGCCGATGAATTCTTGGCTGGCTGGTAAAGAAGATCCCGATTTGTTGTGATGTGCGTGTATCCTAACCTTAAAGGAACAAAAATATTTGGGTGGCTTCCAAGGTATCGTGGTTTCAGGTGACACATTTGATCTGCCTGATTGTGTTATGAAAGCCTTAAAAAAAAGCAACACACACAGATCGCTCCAATGCAAAATTAAGCGGCGGCGGCGGCGGAAGAATTATTGTGTTTAAACCTACGTCCTACACCACAGCATTATGACGGTTATCTTTGGTGATCGAATGTTGCATGAAAATTGGTCGATGAGTTTTCGGTTGTCAAGCTGTTGCATTAGGCATGTATTTTTGTGGTTACCATAGTTCACATAATGTTATAAGGTTTCGCACCGAAATTGGCTTGGAAATGTTCAACAAATTGATAGAGGTCTTCACGTTGGGCGCCAATTCTTATTACTGCTCAAAACAACTCATCATATGGAAGACTTTCTAAAAGAAAAATATTTTAAATGCAGAATACTTTCCCAATAAACAGAAATGATCATCCTCACATTGCAAAATTCTCTTCGTGGGAAAAGTATTTAAAATTTGATTTGTCCGTATCTTCCAAGAGTTTGTGATTACGCAAGATCAGTAAGTTCACAGAATGGAACAACACACATGCGCACTTGAACACATGACTCAGCCTAGTTACTCCTTAGTTTATGTCCCCGCGTGTGTCTCAAGGGAATTCTTCAATCGAGGTCCGCCGGAGATCCGGGATCATTACATGAACGAAGCATTTACACTATACCTTCTTGTACACACTACTCAAATACTCCACCCATAAAACAGCCCCTCAAACAGTTGCACTTGAATACAAAATGGTAATTTCGATGGACTCATCCGCATTCCGCATTGGTTGGGTCGATCGGTCGGTTCTCGGTTGGTTGGTTGGTCGAACAAACAAACATGATAAAACCGGCACCGTGCGACGACGAACGGACGATCTATTGCCATGACTTTAGCTCCTAACACGTACGACCATTAGACGAAAGGGGCATTCATCGCCAAGCAAAACATCAAATTATTTCCAGAATTGAAGACTCCGCACCACCACCGCCACTTCTTGTCTTTCTTTAACAACTTTTATTTACTACGCGATCGGACCTTCTTTACCCATCATCATCCAAGAACAAAGTTCCAATCCCAACAACAACCGAGGAGACCCACAAAGGAGTGCAATGACACTGATCACCGCAGTACCGATCATCATCATCATCATTATTGGTAACTCGAATGCGGACGACTACCAGTGTACGGGTCTCCGCGTTGTCCGTCCGTTCCCAAATACACAGTACACACGCATTACCAATGACTGAATTAACGTTCCTTCACGTGCCACAGAACTGTCTTGCACCCGTGAACTGCATACAGAGATATGACCAAGACTTAAGCTTAAGAACAAGCAACAACAACACCAGCAACACAGCTCTTACTACAACTCCAACAGGGTATCCAGAAGACAATGACCAAAAGAGAACGAGAAATGCATCCAGGATTTCACCACCAGCGGGCGCATATGTGTGACTCCGCTTTGTTGATTATATAAACGCTGGTAAGCTGGAAGACGTGACAAGATTTCGTTATCACCATCGCGTAGATATGGTACTTGTTCTGCAACAATTTTTTAAAACCAGAAAAGAACACAAAATCGACGACCACGACCGACTGACAGATCGAAGACGGGCGGACGAGGACGTTTAGGATGTAACCCATTCCTTGGGATTGCCCTGATTCTTCGGAAGTCGCACGACGACACCGATACAGTTGTCCCACCTAAATTGATCGCCCTCTCGCATATATGTATGTACTCGGAGACTTATGTCGTTCAGGTTGTTAGTTCTGGCCGTCTTCTTCAAAGAATGATTGCATGTAGAGTTCTTGTGGTGGAACAAAATTATTTATTTGCTGGCCAAAAGACCCGACCCTAAACTCTATGAGTAGCTTCATTTTCTCATCATCATCATCTTCACTTTATCGTCGTCATCGTAGTCGTCGTTGGCAGCATTTGCAGAGGAAACGCATCATGCTTCGCTTCACATACTTCCTTTTCCTGATCAGTGCTGCGTGGAGAAGATGACTATGACGATGTCTGGCAAGGAAAATTACCGCTTTTAAGTCACTCTGTCAGCTCAGGTGAAACGGCCATAAGAGTCTTTGCCGCTCCCTAACACTCGATTTGGTTTGGATTTTTAAGACTTTGGAGACAGACTCATGGAGTGACAGTCACTCCTCTAATAATGTTACGGCCACGGATATAAATGTTAAGTTACAGGTTGGGTATACCTATACGAATGCGAAGGTTTCTTCAAGCGAGGAATTGATGAGCATAGTTGTTTCATGGCTTGGCTAAAGGGTCAGTGCGCAGTGAATTATTTCCATAAATACCTGAGAATATTTTCATAAAATTAAATAGTAAATTATTCTTTTCCATAAGCCATAAAAAAGGAGCCATACATTAAAACGTAGCCATGGTAATGTACTATGTATTCTACGTGGCACGTTTTTGATAATTATTGAATTAGGAAATAAAAAAACTAAATCAGAAGTCACCCTTGCAGAGTAAGATATTTTGCCAAGCACATAAGATTTTTGGAAGCTCAGGATTTTTTGTACAGAAGTGCAATGTTTGTATATAATTTAATTAATTTAATTATATTGTAAAACATTAAATAAAAATTTAAAAAAGTGAGGTTATTTATCCAGAAAACAAAATTTCAAATGGCAGTGGTGTCAAACAGCTGCTGTGTGCAGGGTTGTGTTCGCGAAGATATGTCATTAAGAATCAACCCAACAGGTGGGTCCACAGTGATGTTCAGATTGCACAAGTCCGGCAACACGACAGAAGTTGATAAACATGTTGTTGAATGTAAGCACCATTAAATGAGACACCCACGCACAATAAATAAATTGGCACTCGAATTTCGAGAGCTGGATCGACAAATTCACAAGCAATCATTTCAGCAGGGAAATTTCATCTGCACCTGCAGAGGGAATTTACCTCATTTACTTGAGTGGAATTATTACCCAGAACAAGGACGAATGTAGGCGAACAACAGATCACATTTCATTTCGAGTTCAGTTAAATTTTGAATTTTGACGGAGTTGCCAGCATAATTGTTGCTATCAGAGGATCCCCAGATAGCGCTCTTTCATGTGAAAAAATATATTTTTAGAAATTTAAATCCTTTAAGAACTATTACAAACACTCTTGCATATTGTATGTCTACTTCCGTGAACAAGACAAAATCGAAGACAGTTTTCCCCTCAGCCATGCCATGATAGTCAATGCATCCAGGACACTTATGAAGGAAGTATCTTGCTCTTCTCTCATTTTCCCGCCCTACCCAATTCACTCTACAATATTGTGTTTTTTTTTTTGTCATCCTTCTTTTTTTGAATGTTATGTTTCTGCAAGGAAAAGGAAGCAGTGCGACCTCATAGCCTACCTACCACACTAGTTTCCGTTCATCCGCTCATACGCTTCCGCAAAGCCAGCACATATCCCGGCGCACATAAATGTATGCACTATGCACAAGGACAAACAATCCTTCGCTCCGGAAAAACCACACCATACCATCATCACCCATCTGCACCCACAACGACGCCAACCCACAGCAAAAGGTCTGATAATCAGGATTCCTCGCCTTTATCCGTTTTTGTTTGTTTTTTTTGTTCCTTAAATTTTTCTTGTTTGTAATTCACAGACTCCAGCTCAGCTCGAAATGAAGACTCAAGACGGACACGAACGGAGCAAGTTGAAAGAAAGTTGAACATTTTAAAATGTGTTGCAAGCTCGTGCTTTTTTGCAATCAAGGACCACTCAGTGAGGTTAAACTATGAAAAACTCGAGCAATGTATTTGAATAGAAAAAAAAAAAATCATCAGAGAGCGCGCCGTCCTTGGGTGAGCATCTGAGTGCGATGGCATCACTTCTTTGCGGGGGACCGACATCAGCACATTACTCTTTGGTTCTCTGCTCTGATTCAGTTTTCTGTGCACAAAATGTCCTTCCGTAATAACCTACCAGAGTACCACTTTTAACACCGACCCCTGCTTCGTCTCCGATTTAGATTCAGAAGCAGCCGAGTCGGTATAAGACACTGCTTGCTGGAGGGTTGCCATACATTTCCCTATGCAAAACCTATAACGAGATACTCGTCCTCGTCGTCGTCGTTGTTGAGTTGTCTGTGTTCCTGTACAAGGGAAACGGGAAACGGGAAACCCGGAAAAATGGGAAATGGGAGTAAGGAAGGCGTATAGAGTGAGAGAGGGTGCAGGCTTGGCAGTGATGCAAAATCCCCGGTTCGGTTGTGCGCTGTGGCTGTGGGATGTCGTTATATTGGCAGTAGGTGGGTGATAGGAACGACAACGACGACGACGACGACACGGGCGGTGATACGCCGGGATATCACATACAGGAAGTTGGGGATGGCATCGTATTTTATTTCCTGAAAATGTCCTCGAAATATGAACATTTTATCCCGGAAGCAGGAAGATGAACATTTTCAAGGAAGAGAAATTTCAAAAGCCTTCAGAAGATGATTTGTAGACATTTTCATTCTGAACTTTGTTGTTGTCTTGTTGGTCTTATACACACATAGATGTATGCTATTGTGGGACGAGAAAGAAGATCAGAACGACTGACGACGACAACGATACGACGACGACGATAGTGGATGGACCAACTGTGGAATAATGAGGAAGTCACAAGGATGATGATTCTGCATTTAGAGGATATTTTGTGTTGGTGTGTGTATATTTTGGTCTCTTGTGTTGTAACACAAAAGCTAAATGTGGGTAAAAGTTGAAGACATCAGAGTGTAGATAGAGTTTTGTATAACCACAATACAATTGGCAACCGGGGGAGATGAGTTTAATATCCTAAGCTCGAAACTACCCAACTTCCGCCCGGATGCGACTTGGTAATGAAATGTTACTTCCTTTTGTTAATAGACTCTGAGTCGAGAGAAGAGAATGTCAGCACTCGGGACTTTGATCCGAGGACGAATATATATACTATCGGACTGTAGACTGTCGCTCATCGACAAGACGTGGTTGGGTGGGCAAAGCCAACGGGAAATGAGAGAACTATGATGCAGCATTGTAAATTGTAATATGATTTTCGAGAATATGTACTCGTTAAAAGGAAAAAGAAGACTTCTCTATTTTGATGGAAGCCAGAATTATTGCTTGTGCGTATCAATCAATTTCCGGAATGGCTCCTTTTGTGCGCCTATATGATGTTCTCGTCCGGAATTAAGCTCTGTGTTGAAATGTTTTGACACATGATTGCAATTAAATGATACATACTTCTTAAGAATACATCAGTGAGATATATTTTCAAATAAATATTCTGAAATGCTGATATTCAATTCGCAGTGTAATGTCTATTAAACATCCTTTTCCAATAGTTTGACAGGAGTGTCTATAGGAATACCAGAAATTCTCAAATTCACCCTTGACTAAATTCCAAATGAAAACATTACGTCAAGACCCTTATTTAAACATATTTTCTCACCAAACTACCATTTGAATATTTGCTTCTTTCCTTTCACGTTCCTTGTCCGTTCCTGAACATTTTATTCTTCTTAGAGCGTGAACGAGCAATCAAAGATGCATATTAACTATGAATTTCAACCGGAACAATAATTGTCGGAACATAGAACAATGTCTAACTACCTACTTCAAAAGTTGGTTTCGTCTATTTCTTGACGGAAACTTGTTCGTGGGAGTAAAGCAATTTGTATGATCACCAATTTATCAGCATGTGTGTTGTTTTGTTAAAGTGAACTTGGCGCTAATTTAGTGAAAGAGTATTTCGTGAATTGACATCACCTGAAATTTGCTATTAATTTCGAGTTAATCTTTTCATTTTTATGTTTCAGACAAATAAGTTACAAAGATATTCAACAATATATTTTTTCAAAAAAGCATACTGGCCTATTTTTGTGTTTTAATGCAGAACTTTGGCCACACCCTTTTTAAGAAATCGTTGTTTTTAATATTTATATTTTTTTCTGGGTCTGGTCAAACTCTATTTGCTGAAAAAAATACGTTTCTGGTTTTCTGGTTCAATCAAATCACATAGAAAGCATATCTTCTGTTGCAAATATCTTGGCAACGAGAGCTCGGAATTGAGTTTGGCATTCAGTATCAGTAGTGGGATCATGTTGAAGTTAGCGATCGATTTCTTCATGATTTTTGAAAAATATCATAGGCTAACCCCTGCCAAAATTTTGGGCAGAGAAAAAATTCTTTCAAAACGAATCGAACGATAAATCAAAGGAAAGGTCTGCTCGAACTCTATTCATCGAAATTAGTTTTAAGTGTTTTGAATATCTGGTAGCCGAGATATTGGTACAAATGTTAAAAATTCTCCAACATTTCCCGTATTTCGTATCTATATAAAGATGGACTAAAAAGGGTATTTCTTTGTTTTTGAAATATTTCAAAATTTGTTCAGCATTATGCCGTGATATGAAAAAAATTAAATTTATTGCGTTAACAACTCGATTTGACGTCGAACCTGGAATCGAACAGGAAAACAACTGGTAACATTTTGAAAGGGGGTAGAACCTGTAAAACAAAACAAAAATTAGTATTCAAACTCGATTATGAATAAGAACATTATTCGGTAACCAGAACTAACACAAGTGTCCCAGAGGAATGCTCAAAACACCCTTCGAGAAGGAACTTTAAAATTGGATCTTTGTCCTTAATAGAATTCACCACTTCTGTACATACAACTACCTTAACTTAACGTCATCGTATTATGCACTTGCTACTTGTTCGTCGTTCCATACCATATGATGCCAATACCGCGGAAGCGGTTTAAATGTCATACAAAAGGGGACAGACCGATAGACAGACACCTAATGACGAGGACGACATGAAGCAAAATCTTCAAGGATATAGACAACCTCAAGCCGAATGCTACCGCGTGGTGTTTCTGAATATATTGGATAAAAGAAAGTGCACCCCTGTGGCCTTGAATCGTTTGTTTCATTAATGAGAGGATTCCCATGTCGTCGAACAGCAATAAACAAATAAAAAGAAGGAGGAAATAACGATTCCGCATCCGCCGACACGAGCGATACATGCGACGAGGACAACGCACGTTGGGCGGTTGCGCTCGCTGGTGGGTTGAAGAATATGTCCTGCATCCCATTTTCTGCATATGTCACCCGATTAGATTTCTGATTGTAGCATCTGTGTAAATACGGAACTCGGAAGTGAATTGGCAGGCATATTTAATAGAGAGAAGAGGTGGTTGCAAACGTGACGCTATATGCTTATCGGTTATTTCGGTTGGAAGGGTGGCTTTTGTCTTCACAAAGTGAACAAAGAAAAGTTCAACTCAAATGCCAAGGGTATTGACAACAGAGGGTTGGGATGAGATTTTCAATTTTGATGTTGTTGTTGGTTGCATCAAAAGGGGTTGTTGCCCTCGTACTGATTCAATATGACAGCAAAAAAATTGATAGATTTTTTGGTATAACGAAAGATTTATTTGCCGCTATAAAATTGTAACAACTAGAATCATGTGTTCTCATTAATTTTGAGTCATACTTATTGTGTTCATGCTCATATCCAGAAATTTATCGTTCAATTGATACCAGATCTAGGGAAATTCCGATTCATTTCAATAAACCCTAATGGCTTTCCAACAACCAATAAAACGAGAAAATAATTGTTGTGAATCACCCATCCACCAACATCTGATTTCCGAAAGAATTTATTCGCAAACGATCTTGCAACGAAAAATCGATAAGACTCAACAAAATCTCACCAACATCGATTACATGACAAAAAATCGAAACCAGTTCGATCGCCGCGCCGTTATGGTATTCCGAAGACGATAAATAAAGTATTAATTTAGAGACAAACATTTCAATTAATTACCACACACCTCCATCATGAACTGTCTTCAGTCATAAAATTTAAATTCAGTTTTACAGAAAAAAAGATAAAACGGCTTCAACAATAACAAACCTACATAATTAAAGAGGCATATTCATCGCCATCTTGTTTTAGTCGTTTCCCTCTTCCTCATTAAAAGTTAAATAAAATTATTAAAAGGAGAACAAAAAAAAAACCAAATCAGGTTGAGCGGCTCGCCAATGCATTCAACTGATTCCGATTCGGAAAGCATTTCCAATAATTGGCAGTCAAGCCGCCGAAACAGCTCCAAACAGCCAACCAGCAGCAAACACCACACTGCGATAGGTGCATCGTGATTTATTTTATTACGTCAAAAAACGACCGCATGCGAGAAACTGGAAACACCACGAACGTTATGTCATCTGCAAATAGCAAAGAAACGCAACAAATATGGAACGAAATTGGTTCAATCGCTCGCTATGTTATGGCCAACGGCAAAATCAAGACAGCACAAGACTCTGACGTGCCGGAGCTAAACATATATAGTTGAAGTCTTGGAAAGACGAGATGAAGAGGCAGCGGAAGAGTAATCAGTGTGACTCGCGCCGGTTGGTGGTGTGCAGGGCATCAGACAGATAGGTAGAGCACTAGGCTAGCATGTCAACAAAGCAACTACATACCACAAAACAGGCAGCGACAACGACGAAGACGACAACGACAACGATACGACAACTTCGGCTTAGACTTCGACTTCGTCTTCAACTTTAACTTCAACAAACAGGTCTGTGATGCAGTCTCTTATTCACAGCCAGACTTAAAATTGATAAGCAACGGTGTGATGGCAAAAGCGCTTCGTGAAGGCGGAGGGGGAGTCGGTAGGTATACTGGAGCAAAGAGACCTGGACCATATGCCCCACAAAAGCGGAGCTCCGCCGTTCGCAATAAATGTGTAATGAATGGTGGGCTTCGTCGGTATTCGGTCCTTCTACCGGTTCGATTCAAACAAAACTTTCACCTTTCACGTAATCGTTCCGTGTATTGCAGCAATCGCTTTGCTTTGCGTTGCAATTGCTTTCGGTTGGCTGATGCTGATGGCTGTTGCATTGCACCGTGTAGTCTTGTCTCTTGTGTGATGGTGCAGCCTAACTTATACGAACGTATTCGCGAGTCAGCTTCAGTTAAGCGATTACAGAGCTTACATGGGATTGAAATGAGCGACAATGAGCGGTTGCGGCGGTGGCGGTGAGCAACAGGAACGGTACGATTTAAGATTTCTGACGAAGACTTTGTTGTCTTATATCTTTTGACTGACTTACTTACTATCTAACGTTGACATCATATGCGAGCATAAAGTCTAGCGGTCTAGCGTGGAATTATGTCAAGACAAAACTAGCTTGCTCTTAGCTCGCTGCATTCAACACAATTAAGCGGTTACATGTTTTCATGGACATTTGCATTTAGAAGGCAACTTCTCGGCTATATTGACATTTTATAATCTAATCGGTTGGGTGATGTTCGATTGGAAACGCTGCGCTGCTCTGGGAATGTTTTGTTTTTATAGGCGTAGGCGTTCAGGTGCTAATAGATCTCACTCGGCGAGAGAGATATAACAACTTTTTTCACAGGAAATGGAAATGGCAATGGATAGTGTTTTTTTGTTGTTTTAAGTCAAATGCAACAGGTGATTTTTTTGTTATGAAGGGTTTTCACACATGATGAGGAAATCAGATTGTGTTCATAATCAAGTATGCAGATCGAATTTCGGTTTCTTGTGGTGGAAATGTTGGAACTAAACCTGTTTGAAGGCGTTAAATATGCAGTTAAAGAATTTTCTTTATTAACGATTCCATCAGCGTTAATAATATTCATGACATTGATTGGAGGGAAATTTTGTAAAGGTTATTTTTGCCTAAATTTGTTCACAGTTCCGAAGAACGTTGTCTTCGATTCTCTTTAAGTCAAAAATTGATCGTTTTGTTGAATAAGAACAGCGTATGCCGGGTCGGCTAGTATTTATAAATCTCACTCACGTTTAACAATAGCACCCAACTTAACTGATTTTTATGAAAAGTTGGTATACATATGTGCTTGCAATTTGATGGGATAGTGGCCTATATGTTCATACGAGCGGATCCGATTAGCTTTTTTTTATAATGAATTCTTCTTTAATTTTGTTGAAATACACAAATCAATAAATTTAAAAATAAAGAAAAATCCACTTTCGTTTTCATAAACAAAAATCAAACAATTTGCTGACCTCATTCAACAGTTCCTGGAAAGGATTTCAGATCATTATACGGATGTCTACAAATCACGTTGGTTCCTTTGAAAAAAATAGAAAAAAAAAACAATTCTCAAATTACATATCTACAAAGTACCTGCCCGCCCTTCTGCCTCCATATCAGGATAATCATCATCAAGACAGAAATCTCTGCTCTGACAATGATCATTTTTCTTTTCCGTTCCATTTGAAAACAAAAAACGAAAAGAAAGAAAAAAAAAATACATTCACCGATATGAACCCTCCTTAAGGGTCCCATTAAGGACCCTATTGGAATCTACTTATATTATCTCTTCTTAAAGCGAACTTGATGCTCGTCGTCACAGTTCCTCTAGCCTGTATACATGTAATGTGTTGCGTTTGTTTTAAAACCAGGTTTGAAAAAAAATCTTTTTTTTTATTCCTGTGGTCTTTATCCGAGCCTTTAGAAGGTTATAAAAACGCAGCAGCCAGCAATGCGGGCTCTGGAATTTGGATTATGTAGATTTTTTGAGCGTCGAATAAACGTGCTTTGCTTGTGGTTTTTTTTTTGTTCGAATTTTGAGGACAAAGTGATGATCTATACTTGCGTAATTTGTTTGATATTTAAAACCATCCATCAGGACATCGGGAACACCTGCGATTATTTGATCTCTTTTGCGGATATATTTTCTTATGTTCGCTGAATTTTGGTTTTAATTGAAAAAATGGAATGTGAGCTTGAAAAAAAAAATATTTTTTTGAAGTGCATCTGCCGTTATGAAAAAATAATCAAGGTCTTATTAGCTGAGATTTACTTTGTTGTCTGGCTTCTTTTTTACTCCCACGTTCAGGGAAATGGGAGAACTAGAACGTCATTTAAAAATTCATAAAAAGTCAATCACTCTTTAGACAACCCATAAATGTCAATTTTATCAAAATAACTTCTGTTTGTTTTGTTTAAGAGTTTCCAACAACGAAACTGAACTTTATTTTAAGGATTTCGGAAACCCCTCACCTTGAGTTATGTTTCAACTTCATAAAATACTTAGGTTTCCCAAATAGTTTTTGAAAATTTCAAAAATTCAAATTAATAATCAAATCCAGCTCATAACCTATTTCCAATGATACACGATCATCTCGAATTCCTTCTTCTTCACACTCATTTATTCACAGTGGGAAAAGCTATACACGATTTCCTCATTCGATAACTTAAAACATCGCCATCGAAGAGGAAGAAAACGGAAAATCTGTTTTCAATATTCAGAGACATAGCCCAAAACTCGAAATAACATTTTCCACATATTTTCGAATTCAAATAACATCCAACACAGATCGCAACAATACACAAACAAAAAAAAACGCTCGACATGGGAATTGGACTATAATTAAGTTCTACAGGTGCATTATGGGGGCTAAGGACAGCCTAACGAAGATCGGGCGGGGGGGAAACAAAATGAAAATAATTTATACCTACTTAGTGTTTACACGCGTTTGTTTCATTAATCGCTCACAGGTTACCGCGTCGTTGTCGTCCGCGCCACCCGTTTCAACCTATCAACGACGACGCAGAGAAACGCGGCGAGCAGTGCGATAAATATGATTGTGGATTCTAATAATAGGACAAGTATTATAGGAAACTATATCACTTCTGGTGGAAGTTGTTGGGGCCTGTCTAGCTCAGCTTTTTCTATCTGGAAAATTTATATTGCTCTGGAATGGATGCCAGCCGTTAGCTGATGCCGGGTGACGAGTCAGTCTATTTTCAGAACGACTTGCTAATAGCCAAGCAAAATGTGTTTAAACGCTTGAACTCAACCTTTTGTTCTTCTTCTTGAAATTTTGAAAATTAATTTCAATAATAATTGCCAAGCACGGTGGGGGATATTGCAGATACTTTATCTTATTGTTTTTTTGCCATTGGGATTTTAAGATGATTTGGAACAACTCGCGTAGGTAATTTTGAATATGTTTTCAAGCTCATGGTGGTAAACAGGAAACCTGACGGTGTTGAAGCTGGATATTTTCCATTTCTAATGATTTATGGTGTTTATTTTGATTTTCAAAAAGCACTCACACTTGGCGGGAGATTATTTTTATTGGAAATGCAAAAACGCAAGTGTACGATTCTGAGTTAGCAAACAGATCAATTTCGCTATTTCCAATTAAAATCTCATAAATTATCGACTGAGCGTGACGTGCCTTGGCGTCATTAAGATCTTCAAAAAACTGCACCCACCTGGTACTCGTAAAGAACTCGATCTTCTTCCGATATTTTTCTAAATTCGAACTTTTTCGGGAGAAAATTTCGGTTTGTGTGCGGGCACAGAGGTATTTTCCCGATGATCGAGTTTTCGCTGGTAATAAATTAGTTTTCAAGTTGATTTGATGCCAACGGGGCATGTGATTCGGCTACCCAATTTATATATAAATCACATTCGAGTATCATCAAAGCACCTTGCTCTATACGCACAAATGTCTCCAGGGATTATATTTTATAGCGAGAAATTATGTTGAAACTCTTGAGCTAGATTTATCAGTAGTTTCTAGATAATTAAGTGCGCGCTTCGCGGTGATAGGGAGTCGTATTCTATTTGTATATTCAAGTCGTGTGCGCAGTTCATCTAACTTATACCCATGATGGGTCTATACATATAGATATGGAGTGTGAGTTTCTGGAATATCATTCAACCTGTAATTTACTGGCAAACTGATTGATTTCCTCAACTTGACTTGGCTCTTGGTTGAGACCAGAGTCCAGAGTCTTAAATTCCTTTTGGAAAATTGACCATTGTAGTATTGTGATGGTTTATCTTTAAGATTATAGAAAGACAAAGGTGGGCGGGTAAGACATTGAGATAGATTAAGAAAAGAAGGAAAAATTAGAAAATTACATCTTTCGTGATATCTTTTCTTTTGATAGAACTTGGATTCTTGGAAGAGGGAAACGAAAAAAATTGTGATGTGATATCCTCCTTTTTTGAACCTTGGATGTTTCATGCGTGAACGTCGACTCGCCTCTGGATGCGTCAATTTCCTTGGAATTTTGATCAAATTACGATATATTTTGTGGACGGATAATTATATCGTGAAGCGCAGCAGTTTTTAGGAGGTTATAAATTAATTAAGGTCATTTGATGATGTTCAGAAAAAAATCAAAATATTCTCTTACTAGATTATTTGTTCTAAGGTCTTCCAAAGCTTGTAAGGTTTTTCAAATGCAATTAATTGTCCCATGAGTACAAAGTGTTTCTTTCTTTTACGTAATTGGCATTTCCTCTTATTCATTTTATCACAAACTCATATCTCCAAACTATTGAACTAATCAGGACGAACCCAAATTGTAACAGATGCTGCCTTCTTTTCAAGACCTGTTTCTTCCCATTTACTGCTACGAAAATTAACATCGACAAAATTAACATATCGCGCCATAAACAAGATTATGAGTTCAGGACAACAAAACCATGAAATCTGTTTTCCTTTTTCTTCTCCTACGCATCAAGAAAATCCATTAAAAGATTTATTTAGACTGCTAACGGTGCACAACCTTATATGAAATCTGAAACCTCACAAAAATCAACTCGCGATAGTACCTTCCTATCGTACTCTATAACGTTGGAGTCTACACATATAGATTAGTTTTTTCCTATTCCTATTTTTTTGTATACAAAACAAAGGGAAATGACAGTTGAAAAGGCCCCTTGGATGGTAAAAACCATTATCCCTAATCAGCACACACACACACAGGAGATGAGGAAAATCCAAATGGAAATATATAAATTCCAAAACATTGCATTCCTCGGGAATATATTTTCCCACGGTCGCGGTCGATCTGTCGTCCTGAGTCCTGACTCCTGAAAGCATCACACCAAATACATAACCTACATTCGGGGTATTTCAAGAGACTTCCACAAAGCGCATCATTGAAAAATAAGAAAAGCAAAAAGGGATCCCAATTTTTCTCAACAATACGCAGGTGACTAGGATATGAGGATCAGTTTTCGAAAAAAAGAACGTTAACATCCTCCTCCGTATGGTTTTCTATTTGTTTGTGTATCAAGAAGGGAAATGTATAGAAAAAAGAAATAGGATGACAGAGTGCGAGAGAGGTCATTATATTCAGAAAATGTAATAACTTTTGCGTCATTTTCCTGTTCTTATTGTTGCACTTGATTTTTTGTTCGTGTTTTTTTGAAAAAGATTGGATTCAGATCATTTGTTTTGTAAAGGGTGTGTGTTTACTTATTTATTGGAGTCTCACCCCTAACGAAATAATGATGTAGGATTTTGCGTTATTATGCGAACAGTCCTACGCCGCGCGCGCCGCCGCTGGCTGATGAGTGTGAGAAAACGAACAGATTTTATTTTTAACAAAACAAGAAAGGAAACAACCCTTTGCTTGTTTGTTGTTGTCTCTTTTGACATTTCAGGAGATTAATCAAGGATATTATGATTTCTGTGATGCGTATTTTTCTACCTCAACACTTGTATTCCTTAAGACAAAAGTTGACACTAAGAAGACATGACTTAATTCCCACTAAAAGCCTAACCACGGAAATGCATTATTTTCTCATTCTGTTCTCTTCTATTTTGACATTTCTGCTTTTGACACATAGGAAGGTTTTCTGAACTGAAAAGAGAAAATTTTCAAAAGATATTTTTAATTTTCCTAATGCACACACTCCATTAGGCACCATGCAAGGTGTCATGCTTTTGTCAACTTTAAAAATCGTATTCTTGAATATTAATCATTACAAAAATATTTTTTCCTTACGTTCAATTGAATGAGATGTTGGTCTTTCTCTTTGCATATCTTATGCACTTTGACCTCTTTGAAAAGCTTCCTGATGAACATGACTGAGAATGTATGGTATGGAGTTATGTGTCGAAACGTATGGGACAGCCTCAATTAAGAAGAAATGTACTTTGTTTGAATTAATTAATTGTACTGCTTCCGACGCCACCACCACCGACCAACGTTTATGCGAGTACTTTTAATATCTACTTCGAATCTTACAATATATGACAACGACCGACTGACGACGCAACGTACGAGGCAAGAACCAGCGGGTATGAGGCAGTGCTGTCGTATGGTGCAGATACAACTTCAATTTGGGTAAAAGGTATGTCTTATGATGAATCGTCCATTTTCCTACAACATCAGAATATCACCATTGTTTCTCATTCTTATCTTGTCAACGCAAACACCTCCTCTTCATATCTGTATTTAACTTTAAGGTATTGATTTCGACAGCTCTGCTTTTCAAAAAGCCGCATCATAATGTGCAGGCAGGATCACCCTTCCGATATGTGCAAACACTGTAGAATTTTTACTACACATTAAATTCTCGAAGTATCGCTCATAAAAAAGATTACTATCTTCTGAGAAAATTCCATTCCACTTCTAATAAATTTTCGAGAAGTGACATTATGACAAACAATGAGGAAATCACCCGGTTTAGGTGACCGACCAGTATAAGGTTGATCTGTCGATGGGTGGCGGTGCCAAAGCGGGTGGTGTGGATGTTCATGTTCAAAAACGAACGTCAAACGCCTTCAGCTGCGGGTTATTAGCGTTTGCCGCCGCTGCCGATGTCGTTGTCGCCAACGAAATCATCGCATATTGGTCGATGCCGGCACCCGACTGCAGTGTGTCAGCAATAATTCGGTACAATAATGTCTTCGCGCCAATCAAAGGGGTATTAAAAAAAAAAAAAAAATGAGTCTTCGGTCTTCTCCAAGCTTAAATCAATTGCCGGATCAAATGTGAAAAGTGTAGATATACCCAAGTCCGATATATGAACGTAAGAAGCTACATAGCAAGCATCATGAGCAATTAAGACAAATTTAACTTTTGATTGTTGTCAATTGATCGAAATGTTGGTCGGGCAATTGATATTCCGATTCCGATTCAAACATGGACCGACGACGACGACGACGACAAAGTCGACTACAAATCAGAGACAAGAAATCTCAACTCGATCGTAATTTGATTAGACATCGAAGAGAGACAGACCCGAGCTAAATTACAAATCAATATTACGTTTGCTTGATTATTTATTATTGGCTTTGATGAAGAACTTCCGATTTGTCAGAGGGGGAAGCCTATACCGTCATACTGATTCGTTCGTTGGTCGGCCGCCACATCGCTACAGACAGATATCATCGGCAATTATTGTTGGTAATTTAATGTCAATTTATGGGGACATGTGCACAGTCTGTCTGCGATCGGCGCGGTGGCGACAGAGAACATGATTTTAGCCATTTTCACTGCCATCGTTAGCATCATACAGGAGCTGCAGATTCGCCTTAATCGAATCGGATGCGTTACGAAATGATCTATTCTGGGAAGTATGTACATGCATGCAAAATTCCTAAACCGCATTCGCTTGATGTACTTCTAGATGGCGATTATGAAGCTAGAGTCTATATTTTCAAAAATAAATGAAAACGAAGATCGAAAACGTCGTCTGGACGCGTTAAATATAGTTTGACGGATGATGATTGCCCCAGGAAGCAGTTAGACTCGTCGAGACGCGACGCAGCCATGAGACCGATCGACGTGGAGTGCAAATTCATCTTAATAACCGCCGAATCTTTTAAGCACACTGTCCATAACTCGAGACAACAGACTAAGTGTCTGCTGGTTGAAATGCTGTCGATGCACCTAACCAGAATTAGCAATAGCTCATCATATGCCACATCGGCTATGATTTTGGCGGCTGATTGCAATTCTTGGCATAAATACAACATAAATCTACACCTTCCACCTTGCAGTACCCGACATATTTTTTTTTTAAGCATCGTCAAAACAACACAGCCAGCAGACAGCTCTCAAACGCTTGGCCCTTTCTTGTCTTAGAAACATTCCTTTGAGTATGGAAGCATCATCTAATGGACGTAAGGAATTAGATGTGGCGACAAAGACATGGCAACGTTCAGCTTCCGCCATTTGGCTACGAGGCGGCTGCTGCATGTCTGGTAATGTGCAAGTACGTACATTGTGACAAATAAAAGCTCTATGGAGTTTAAATTTGTTGTGCGTTTCTGACAGCTTCAATTAATGTTACATCAACAATATGACAAAATGCTACAAGGAAGTCGCATCTCGCACACTCGCCTCGCAAAACTCTACATTCTCATCTCGAACCTTAGGAATGTGCTGCTAATATATTTATTGTGTGCACATTCGATTGGCTACATGATATTTAATTGATCCAATATAAATCGTGACTAATTAACATCTATTGAGTTATTTTTGATGTTTGTGCTTGTTCTTTTTCGTAGATGTAGAGGCATGACTTTTGAGATCATCTTCGATGAGGAAGAAGAATACGAATTTTGAAATATTGTTTTGGGGCTTAAAATATTTTTGATTTTATTGATTGCCAACAGTTGGCGATCGATGGTGTTGTTGTTTGGGCAAAGGAAGTGATTTGTAAATGACTTTGTTTGTATATCAAAGAAATTATCACCGTCACTGTTAGTGGGAATGACAAACAGTTCATGTTTTACAGAGTTCTTTCAAAAGACCGCTTTGAGGCGCAGGGCGCCACTTTAAGTTAAATTGTTTGTTACTAAAGAAAAATTGTATCCTGGTCCTATTTTGTCTTCTCTTCCATCTTTGAAGTTGTCTAGAGAAAATCTGATAAAAATAAAGATTTTTTCTATGACCTTACGTTGGGCGCCATTCAACAAAAGTTGAATTTCCGAACGAATTGGTGGCTCTGCGTACAATTAAAATTTTGTTTTCTTTTTTTCACGATCGAGAAATATTTTCCAAAGATTCTTCAAGTGTACCGCTATGAAAAAGAAAACACAGAAAAAATTAGTGGCAATAAAAAAAGTTGTTGTTTAACGTTCGAATCGCTTATCGCGCAGCTGTCAACAATCAGCTCGTTAAATTGAAAAATAAAAAACGGCAGCACACGAACTTTGAAGAATGCCTCACACTTTTCAGCAACCTCTCAAAAGTTTTTTTTTCTAAAACAAACAAAAGCTGCAAGTATTGAAACAAATGCACACGAGTAACATATTTTTAGAAATCATTGCCGCGACGAGGAAAAATGGCAAACTACAAATTCCGTCATATTTAAAATGGTTTCCTTCTCGTAGCATCTGCTCTGCTGGCATCTCCTGTTCTCAAGACACCAGATACGTTCAAGTCTTTTTGTTCATGTTATTATTTTGGATGAGTTAAATCTGGTCTATCATGTATGCGATGTGTCTTTAGCAGGAAGGGATTTCGCCCGAAGAGAAGTCCCTTTCAAAACAAAGCTATTGGCCATGTAAATAGATTTTACAATTAATAGTGGTATAATTTTATTTGGAGGGAGGGACACGAGGAGGAGGTTGAGGAAGAAAAATGTGGTGTGCAGACCGCATGGATACGTAAATGTGTCTTTATTGGCAAACTACCAACAATTATTATTCTGGAAACTCTTCCGTATAGACAAGAGGTTGGTTTTATGTCTGCAAAACTATAGACAAATTTTACACACCAAGTTGTAACAAAAAAGATCTGCGACAGGAAGAGATTTTGGATACAATGTTCCTTTGCTTTGGCTGAATGCAATATTCTTCAGGTTTAACAGTTCAGCATTAAAATGAATTGACAGTAGGAAAATGTCTCGCCTAAAAATTAATTGATAGCAGAAGTTCAATATGGTTCAAAGTGGCGCCCAACACGGATGTGATTCATACAAATAAAACAGAAAAAAATCTTAAAAATTCTTATCTCCGTCCTATATTTTTAGATGTCGAATGGATCTTAAGCTCAGTTCAATTAGATTATTTGAGTTCAACCTGTTTTTCTCACCTGATCAGATCATAAGCCAATTCATTTTGCTCATCAGCAACAACAACAGCGCTGACGCGGCAGCTCATAACAGCAAAAAATATATCAACAAACAAAACAAAAAACTCGACAAATGTAGGTGACGCTATATTGAGGAAACAAGTTGCTTGATTTGCTCCAAAGACTACTGACCCATCGTCGTCATCTTTGTCGTTGTTCTCGATGAGAGATACATACCTACCGAGTGGTCTGGCACTAGCAGTGATAAAAATGGTATGATACCGGATCTTAAGATTCCCACAACGGCCGCTACCGTATGATGGTACATTTTCGCCAAATACGGTCAAACGAGTGCTGAATTATATCCAAGACGACGAGGCTTACTGTTTCTGTGGAAACTTCCATAAGGATATAATGTCAAAGTGACTTTGAGTAAAGATAAAGTGTTGATGGGTATCGACGAGATATAGATGCGTAAGACGAAGACCGACGCGACGACTTGTGATTGTCAAGTCCAACTCTTAATATCCGCTTCATGTGTTACACACAAACAACAGACTTGGTTTTGTTTTTCAGGCGAACAACCGTAAAACAACTTTTTTTCTGCTTCATTTTACACGCATGCCTTTGTGTGGTAACGTTAATATGGATTGAAAAGAATTGCAGTTATGAGCCTCAGTTTATGGGACAATTTTATTGGAATTGGTTACGTTTGGGCTTACACTTACAGTCAGCCTCAACATCGACATCATCGTCCGTCGTTTGGTTTTGTTTCCCGTGGAACCGAAACTAGGTGAGTGTGGTAAAGTGATTTGAAATGGTCAAATCTAATGTTGTGGTCGCGACGAAGGAAAAACAACGTTCCGGATGCGTTTGAAATGATGATTAAAATAACTTGGTTACTTTGATAATTATAACACAGAAATGGTTACAAATTTTGTATCAAAGTTGCAAACTTAAAATAAAAAAACTTACAGCTCAAAAGAACTAACTGGCAAGAAATTGAGCCACCTAATACAATTCAGCTGATTCTGCGAAAAATTATACTCCTGAAAGTTTTGTCGGATCTTTGTCAGAGGCAGGGGCAAGATGAAAATGGTAATAGCCTGTTGGACTGTTACCCTCTCCTGAATCGTAATTGATTTGATCAAAATCAAAACTACACCAACAAATTCGCAGCTTTTCGCGTTCTTATCTTTTGACCCCACATTCGACTTGTAATATTTTTCCATAGTTACCGATGACGGCCTACCGTCGTACGAGCACGTATTATAGAAAACACACGCATCATCTCCGTTACGCCAATACGTTACCATATGAGTTCTCGTGTCTTCTAAGATTACGGACAATATTATTCAAGATTGAATGAACTGAAATTATCTAACAGTACTGCCAATTGCTAAGAACAGATATTTCGATTGAAAACTGAAAAACCTACATATCGACATGACCACAAGCAAGTGATTATCCCTCGTGGACCATCATCATCACAACATCATATGAATGCGACTAGCGCCAACTCTTGGACATGGGATTTGCCTATGCTCGAACGGCAGCTGTAAAAGATGTGAATCTTATTTGCGCCAGCTACCACATAAGTCTGCGAGACCCCAGTTGCACTCCCAACTCGTGCAGTCAAAGTTTAATATGTGCCGTAAGTACAGTGACTTATGGAAAATACGGAATAAAAAAAATCTGTTCGATACCCATTTCCACAAGGCTCATATCGAGTGTGTTGCTTAACTCCCCAACACTCGCGAAAAAGGTGCACAAAGGTGCTGGTGCAGTGTACCAGATGAAGCCGTAAATCCAATGAGGAAAAGCGGCATAAAACTTCCACTTGACGGCATTACTGACCCTCATTCCAACTTCGATCGTTCGTTCGTCGTCCGTTGGGCTCGTGTGTTGGGCTATATGTGATGGGAAAATTGGTTTATGGCCAACTTAACCACTCTGGAGTGGTAGCGGAGTTGTAACAGACTTCGAAGTCGACGCGTGAAGCGAGGAAGGAAACACCTAGTTCTAGTACTTGATAATTGATTGTCCAACACACAATCTCTGTTCACATTTTGAATGTGACTTCAACAGGTTATCGTTATACGAATTGGGCCTACATTTGGGGGTGTTTTCGGGGTTTCTTTATTTATAATTTAACACGACAGCGACGATGATTGCTGTAAGTTCATTTTGAAAATCTCTTCCTTCCTCATAACAATAAGCGACTGTTCTGAATATATCAATCAAAATCACTTAAATTCATCGCACAATAGACGTAATTTTCTCCAAGACATTTTTTCATTTCTCTATTTCCGTTTTGTCAGTCAAAGTTGTTGCGGTGAGGCATGCACGGTGTCGTTCGTCGCACTTTCCTGTCATCGTCTTGGACTTCATCAGCAAGTAGTTGTCATCGTCATGTCAGCTCTAAGAAGATTCCGTATCTCAGATATGTGCGGAGCTTCTAAATAGCCCAACAGAGTCGTCTTCGGCACAACTTGACGCTCTGTATACGAATCTTTCTAAATTCTAATATGATAATTTCGAATTCAAAGCAATACGACGACGACGACGACGACAGACGGACGGCCGCGGCCGCGTTGCGTTGGCACACCACAATTGAATTCTTTGCTATCTCAGCAATTGCTTCTTGAGCCATAGCCGTCACAAACTTTTCCAAATGGTGCAGCTTGTCGCCACCCTAAAGTCCATTTTGATTGGGGTGGAGCAGCTCGCTGGGAGTACTCGCCAATTTAGACTACTTCTCCTCACACATGCTGATGATGATGTTGTTTGGTGTATCCAAGATCTTTTGATAAATAAGAAAAAAAAACTCTGTCGTGTGCGACGAGCCGAATCGACATGGATTCATGTCGCCGAGCGAGTAACGTGCATTTACGACGACGTTGTCAGTCACTCGGACAGACGAACTGAATATAGAATAAAGGGGAGCACACATCAAGAAACATTTCTGTTGATTTCATCTTGATTGGCTCAATTGACGGTATTTGAACTCTGACCACGGGTAGTTGTTTCTTTTTGCTTGCTTCTTCTGGTTTTGCTTAATCGAGAGTAATCGTCACAGTAGAGTATTCGTCGATGACATACAGAGCAACTACACTTTACTTGGTATTCCGGATAAAATGAAGAAAGGGCGTTGGGGCTGCAAACTGGAAGTAGTTGAGTTGGAATGCATGTTTGTTCTCAGTTCAATCTTGTTTATAGGGCATTGGTCATTCGTTGAATTCAATTCTAGCTCCGGAATGTGTGAATGTTTAAACAAAATTGATTTTCCAAATGATGCAAGTGCGCTTTTTGATTATTTTCGAGGTGTCAAATTGAGCACGATTAACTCTTCTCTAAACTGGGTTAATTGTTGGTGTGAAGGTGTTGCAGCAAACATTCAAAATGGGACCCGCCGTTTTCAGTCATTCACATATTTTGAGATGACACAAAAATTTGACAGCGCTCTCTACAATTACAAATTACATTGTTTTTGAAGAAAGAATCGCATAGTCTAAAATTCATGCTGTCCCATTCCCAATTATTTACTCCCATCCAACTTCACCAGCAAAAATATTGTGGCTTGGTCAAACAAAGAATAATTGCAAATTCATGCGCATCAGCTTCCATGTGCAACTGAGCACAACTCAAATCATCACATTCTATCGCACTTGATTGTTCGCTTCGCAGTTCGCATGGCATGGACTTTAAGCAAAACGAAGCTCACTCCACCACAATCGAATCCGAATGCTTCTTGTACATTTTCTAATTAATTTTTTTTTTCTCAATTCAAATCAGTTGAACCTGGACCTTTGACAGTTTTTGCATGGGGGTTCAGAAGCCCCAATCATTGTTAGATTCGGCTTCCTAGATATCATTAACTAGCTTTCCATCATAGAACAGTGATGATGTTACATTACTGCACATTTCACCCGACGACCTCAAATACATGGTATTTTCAATATTCCTAGAGTGCGTCGTATTGCGGACGGACGTGACGACGACGCACAGTGGCATCGCACAAAATCTCGTCCCTATAGCGAATTCTTAGATGATCAGCTTTTTTGATCATAAACAGAAGAATTGGATAGGCATATTTACCGAATTCTTTAATTTCGCATTTTCCATAGAAGAAGAAGACCCATAAAGAACAAATGTTTCAAATAGTCTGCCATATGCTTGGGAATACATCGACATCTCATCAACAATCCCATATGGCGGAATATCTTGGGGTAGTTGCAGCTTCTCTCAGGCTTATTTGCAGAATTAATCATGGCAAGGTTGGTTTTCTATTTTAAATGGGGTTGCATCCGGGTCGTTTCATCTTTTTTCGTAATTCAAATGTATGGAAGCTAAGCAAGGGATTTAATGTAACAGAATATTACAACACCCTCATGTCCTTCGTCGCGTTGCTGATGAATTGATAAAAGTAATTTGTCACACCATTAGCAATTGTGAATTTCAGTAATAAAAAAAAAAAAGAAAAAACCCACCAAGTAATTGTTAGCATAACAAGAGAAGTTAAGATAAATGAGTTTTTATTAACCGCAAGCCGTCAAGGCGTAATCTATCCTTCGATTCATATTTCTTGTCAGTGAAAACATCGACACTATACTAAACTCACTCTGAGCAATAGAGTCTATCAACCTTCTTACTTATTTACTTAAGGTGGCGCTACAGTCCGTTGTGGACTTGGGCCTTAATCAACAGTCTCCGCAAGCTAGCTCGGTCCTTAGATAGCTGTCTCCAGTTTTGCACTCCAAGTTGATTGAAGTCCTCTTCCATTTGAGTGCGCCACCTGAGTCTCGGTATTCCTCTTCTCCTACGTCCCTCGGGAATAGTGTCGAAGGCTTTTCGGGCCGGAGCATTGGTGTCCATCCGCTCTAAATGTCCGAGCCATCTGAGTCTCTGGACCTTGACCCTTCTGGCTAGGTCCACGTCGTTGTACAACCCGTAAAGTTCGCTGTTATATCTTCTTCGCTATTCCCCTTCAATGCACACGGGGCCAAAGATGACCCGAAGAACTTTCCTCTCGAAACAGCCTAAGGCACTTTCATCCGAGTCTATCTACCTAGAGGAATAACAAAGATTGTAGCTTGAATCAGATAATATGTTTAAAATATGCTTCTGTCAACAAAAACTCGTCAAATTGAATTAAATTCAGAAATTTTTTGCGAACCCTTGACACCAAACATATTATCAAATTTCAATTCAAACCAGTTCAAATTTGATGCAAAGTCGCCCTAAATCGTTATCCACACACCTATATAGGGTAGACATCAGTGCAGGTGAAGATCACGCAACTTGTGGTCCGCATGACCTCTCTTATACCCGAGCTTGTACCACCACAACCAACCAACGGTCATCGCCACACGAACCACCAAGAATATACAATTAGCACTTAAAGGGCTATAAGCACAAGTATTCCTTTTAAAGTCAAAACCTCACCTGAGGAGCTCTAAAATTATTATATCGTCAGCAATTAAATTCGAGTGTCCATTTGGTGGCTTGGCTTCGAGCAGAAGTCAATTGAGAACATGTAATACTCATTAGGTTTCTGCTAAAGTATTTATGCCTACCTGTGCCTGCTTTTATTAAGTTCCTCATGATGGGATCGTGGAACAGACTTGGCTTGGTCTTAAGGCCTAGAAGATGAGACGAGGAACAAAAAAACCGGTACCTATCTCTTTTGACTTGATTTATTTTCATTTACCGACTTTTTGTGTTTTTCTCTTTCGGATTTCTTTAAAAAAAAAAAAAAAAAATAAGTAAAAAAAGGGACGAACCAAAACTCAACATTTTTTGTAGAAAAAAATTCTTTGTGCCGGAATGTCTGTTCTTCTTCTTAACTTTTTGATCATTTGAAGTAGTTCCCTCTTCCTATCTACGCATTTGTGACTGCGACCATTGACGCAACTATCTTTTGTTCTGTTTGTCTATCGGTTGATTCCTAGAAATAATGTCCAACGAGGCACGAAGCGGGGATTGGTAGGTATTTATTGTTATTGTTATATTGAGTACACACATGGAGCCACCATTAAAATAACAAAATAAACTAGCACCTTCGGACTTAACAGCTAGCACCTATTGGTCCCTAACACCTCGTTCGGTACAACCTTTTTTTATGACAGACTTGTATCTGAAATAATATGAAGGATGATCGTTTGCATGTCTAGAAACTGTCAACACGCACAATCATTGTCCGATATTGGTTTAAGCATCGATTAACATAACTTTGATTTTAACAGCCCAAAAGGTTTATGGTGTTCGTCGTTCGTTGTTTCGCACCCAACTTGGACCGTTTTCTTTTTCTTTATTTTTTGACACATTCTCTGACACGTTAAATGTTTACCGATGTAGATCGCTCCCTAGCTCACTCACTGTCTCTGTCTCTTGATGGTTCTCCTAAATGTGTGTCTTTTGTTTTGTAATTATGCATCGAGCGTGTAAGTTGTTGCGGCCGAATCAACGACGAAGTCGTCGGACGATGGCGCGGCGGCATAATTCCAAGAATAGAGCCATGAATATTATGAAAATCGTTTTACACGAGAGTGCAATGGCAATTATGCCATCCGAATCCAAATAGTTACCACATGGAAAGAATCAGTCGATAGAAATAGAAAACATATCGCATATCCATGGATCGTTCGGTTTGTCGAATTGCACTTGTTGCAACGACACACAATGATGTTGCTGATGACGACGATGACGCTGCTGCTTTATTGCTTGTGTTTGCTGCCCAAAAGGCAAAGAGTTATACATCAACCAACCAAACTGTTGGTGATGGTGCTTATGAGAATTTAGAATCCTTCATGGGGCTAAATTTAGAGTTCAAGAAATTGTGTGTATACAAATACAATATTGTTTCTGAACATTTGTTTCGTCAAAGATAATTTGCCGTTTGTTTACAATTTCGAGAGTTAAAAAAATTCCTTCAAATGATGAAGAAAAGAAGACATCTCGAAAACGATTTTTGTTTACTTAACCCGACCGTGCTCTTCTTCAGAATGTGTACGCAACGATGAATATGGGAATGGGTTTTGGGTTTGCTTTTTTTCTTATGGGCGGTTGAATGTTTCCGGCCAAAGATCCGTTTGAATTTGAGTTATGGCGGGTTTCACCTTGGTGGCACGGAGAACATGTGCATCTTCTTAAGATCAAAATAAATATTTTTACTTCTGTTTATCATATTTTTGTTTGATTTCAAATAATATGCGGCCCTAATGTTTTGACGAGGTATAATGCCAACAATTCAATGAGGTTTGTTCTTCGGCTGTCGAAATCGATGCTGATTGATTGAGAGGTAATACTCCTTTCACAATGAGAACAAAATCAAAGATTGGGCTGTCTGTGTCTCCTATGGTAATTACGGAAATCCATATTCCGCGACAATATTTTGAATACGTACCTACAGTCTCCATTTTCTTTATTTTAAAAATAACCACTCTCATCGAACACTTCGATTGCATGCCAATTCCGATTGCCAAAATGTAGTCGTCCTCGCGTCATCTTATGCTTACACCGGCTAATCAAATTGTCGATTATTTTTAACAAAATCTTTCAATTCGTCGGCTATTTTTAGCTGCATCAATTGGCGATCGGTCCAATGGAAAGTCGAATGCTGCGTCTATACACCTTGATGATGATGATGACACGTTGCTTCAGCTTCTTGTACTTAAATCTTAATGTGAATTTGTGTGGGAACTAGCAACAGTGGGTTATCGTCGCTGCTGGGCAGGGAAATCGAAATATACATACAGTCCATCCGTGCAGTGTACTGGCATGTATAGGCTGGTCTCAGATTTGGCTTCCAAACATAATAAATACCTGGCCACCAATCTTTCACAGCAGCCACGGTGGTGATGGTGGCGCGGTGGCGTTGTAGGTACTTACCTCACTGAACTAAAACTCAAATGCGGAAATGCACCGTGGCCGACTGTACGCTATGTCTACGTCGTCGTCATCGTCATCGGCCGTCGCGTCGGTTGCTCCGACGATGTAGTCGCGATTTGCGCTGCTTACGTGAACTCCTGTTGCAATTCTGTTTTCTTGATTTTGTCTTAATTTTTTTTTTTAAATAAAAATTTCCAGTCGTAACAAACAAAACAGTGCTGTGCATGGCACAGAAAATGCAAAAGAAGGAAGACAGCCAAATCATCATGTCATATAAGACCTCTGCGGGTACACACTCGCAAGCTTGAAGACATAACATACATATCTATATAATTCGATGGTATTTTTTTTTTTTTTGGGGGGGGGGGGAACGGCGGTAATGTGAATTCCTTTCCTCGAGGATAATGGAAGTGATTGGGGAACGCACCCGCGAAGTATTTGAAATTTAGCTCTGTTTTTGTTATTTCTTTTTTCATTATATTTTCATTCGTCTTTCGTGCTGGCGACGAAATTGCTGGCAGGCTGGCAAGCGCACTCCAGGCGTACTTTACTCAACTCAACCATAGGTTCCGTCTTAAACTTTATTCCAATCCGATATTCTGATGTCAAATATTTGGCTCGCGGTGTGTTTACACAAATTCGAGCTGCTAGAGGAGAGGATATATCGGTTTTGGACTCACAGTCACAATGGCGCGCATCGCATATACCTTCGACCTACCTTTTGTGAATAGAGGCTGGACTTATGGACCGGCAGCTGAATGCTTTATGAGATACCTATTCCTCACTTCTTCCAAAGAATTAGGTATACCTCACTTGAAGAAGATCTTATGAAAAGAATGAAAGGAGATTTTATTTTTTACTTCGGTCCGCTATTGGAATGCAAACCCTTTAAAGTTTTTTTGTTTTACTTATTGAAAGAACCAAGAGGAAGACAGAATTAACACGTTCCGGTTGTCTTATGCGAATATCTTACGTAAGAAGAAAAAGGAAGATATCGGTTTTTAATTTAACGCTGGCCTTTACTTGTGGTTGAACTTTGTCAGACGATCACATCAGGATCTGCAACTCTTAAGCCTTAAAAATACTTTGTTCTAAAAATTTAACGCAAGTTGTAGCATGTAAACATTTGTGACACTTGCCTCAAATTTTCCACGTAAGGTGCAAAGAAAGAAGACAAGAAAGTAGTACTAAAAAATCCGGTTTTAGGCAAGGGTATTCTAACTAAAAAAATCGGTTAACCTTCTACTAGAAGGTGTTTAGGGTTTAAAAGCTAAAAGCCCTTATCTTTAACCAAAAACATTGACTAGTTGCAATGTACGAGATATTTACATATATTATATAATGTTAATATTTTACTGTAAAATTTTATATACAAGAACAAAAAATCAATTACGGCCAAGAAAAGATAATTGCAAATAATTTTATTTCAAGAAAGTGGCAACCACCATCGCAACACCACTGTAAATTTTACCTCTCTCAAATTCACAATTTCAACATGCTCTCAAATGCTTTCTCACCACGTATCACACACACAATGACACATATACCTTAATCATTTCATGCTGTCGTTTTTGCTATATAGTAGTTTTTTACTCCTTTTCGAGAGTCAAATACTACTCTACTACCCTTAGACGAAATATACTCCCAAGTCAGTGTATAAAAATATCACTTCCTATTTTATGTGGACAAAATCAAGAGGACGAAAATCAATATTTCAACATCTCTTAGCTCATTTCAATGAGTGGTATTGTTGGTCTTTTTTAAGTCAAAAAGTAACCAACTCCACCAAATGGCCATAATTTTAAAGAGTACACGCCTAATTCGATACCTTAATTACTCGAAAATGTGAAAAAAAAAGGAGCCAGCATTTTTTGAAACACGCTTTACTTGTTCACTTAAGTCTGCAATTGTAGTTTCGTTTATGATTTTGAATACAATACAGCCTTGGTCATGTAAGACTCCAGACAAGAAATTAATGATTAATAGAAAGGTAAAAGTTGAAAATTAGATATATTTTTCGCAGGACAGCATTTCAATTTTTTCCAATCTGAAATGATATTTTCTGTTGCTGTTCTTTGACAGTATTTATTATTAAGGGATCTCACTTGGGGAAATTTTAATGTGAATTTCGTCAGCAAAGATGGAGCATGCGAAAGAATTATGTATGCAAAAAGATTGATTTTGAGAGTTTTCTTCATTTTCAACACTAGTGAACCTTTGCAGTTTACAATATCTAGATTTGAATTGTAAAGTCCAAGCTGAGGATTGTTTTTTTTCAAACTTACGTAACTTCAAATCAGAGTTTGAATTTGAAAGAAGAGGTATCCACTAGGTAGTTTACAACAGTTTGAGTTGATTATGTTAACTACATGATTTATTGTTGCTTTTGGAGACGTAATTACAAACTGCGTGATGATAATTCTGATATGAAGAAGATAAAAAAAAGTAATACCTCTTCATTATATTATAAGCATATTTTGCTGAACAATTATATTCTTTTCGGGAAAGTGTTCTCTTGGAGTACCAATATAATAATATGATGTAGGCCAAAAAGGACGATACAGGATTTCCTTTTGTGTTCGAAGACGCCAATCAGATCAATATCTCTAGGAAAGAGGATAAAACCCTAAAAAAATAATCGCAAAAAATATTGTGTACATACCTACAGACAGTGCATAGTACGTTAGATTTTCAAAACTTTTCATTACTTACCCTTTCCATAATGTCAAAGCCCAAGCCTTCATAATTTTATAATACGTGTTTACTATTATTTGCATGATCTGACTGAATAAATTTTATGTTTAATGGTCTAACTAAATGTTTTTTGGCAGTTGAGAAAAACTCTAATGAAGACAATAAATGAAATCGAAATTTAAGGATAGGATCTTAAGTGATATCGACTTCGATTAACTATCGAACACTACAAATTTGTATGAACTATGTCTGATTATAAAATTTCAACCATATTATTATTTTTTTTGAAACTTCAAAACGATCTGCCAAAAACCCATTATAAAAGATACTCTTTTCGGAGGCAATTTATCGGGTTACCTACCTATAGTTAAATATTATAACTACACCAAATATGAGAAAATACTCCTCAAAATTGAGACAAAATACTCCCCATGAAATTTTTGAAACGACAGCACTGAATCATTTATCTTTCAAACAAAACAGATGGTTTTCTTCCTATGAGAGAGTATTAGTGAGACACATATTCGCTACTAGGATTTCCTTTTCTTGTCGACATTAGAAACAAATTAATAATATCGTTGTACTCTTCTTTCATCCATATAAAAAAAACTGTGATTTTTGTATTTTGTTGGCGGCTGGCTTGGTGTGGTGTTTTTTGTTGGCGGACACGAATGAAGCGGCAGGTTCCGTTTGTTGTGTTTCCAATTTTTATTACCAGTCGATGCTTCGCCGTCGATGACGTCGGTTTGTTTTCGAAAGGCTTTGTCGAGTTGTTCTTCTTCTTATTGGAATTATTAATATTTATTTATAAACCAGACAAAAAGAACAGAAATATTTTTTTCTTGTTTATTGAATGCGGATCTTGTGGACTAATTAAAAACAGAAACCAAAAGAATGCATCCGAAAGCAATCAAACAGAAACAAAACTTCAAACATAAATACAAAAATAATTAAGCATTACTGTGTTTTTCTTAAGTGATAATAAGAAAATTGAATACAAAAGTGAAGAAAAGATTAAATTTTACTTCGAATAATAAAGCAACATCTTGAGTTGATGATAGTCGCTTTAAGTGTTGGATTAAAAGTGGTGAATATTCGTAGTGATTAAAGTTTCGGCAACATTGTTTACACGCAAAGGAACAAAAGACTGTTTCTTCTTAATTTTTGAAACTAAAAGAACACAAATTTATGAAAGAAAGAGGACCGAAATTATTAGTGAAAATAAAAAGAAAAACTTGTAGGCTCCGTATTGGATTTAGTGATATAATTTACTTGGATTACCAGTTGTCGTTCTCGTTCGTTTGATGAATTTTGAATTTGAATGTTGGAGTTGAGTTATACAAGCCATGGAGTACAACCGGAAAGCGTAATAAATTGAATCACAAAACGCAGAATACCTGCTGCCTCTCAATTTCTATCTACCTGCCTACAGCATCAGAAAAACAATACAAACAAACAAAAAAATCAACAATAAATAAATAAGAAACAGGTAAGATCTAAAAATCTCATCTTGGGTGTGAATCATTTGCATGACACAATAGATGAAATATTTATAAATGTTAATAGCTCTAAGTTGATTCGGTTTGATATTTTATTCGATTGTTGACTTGCCTGGCTATGAGTTGATCTCAACAACGGTCAGTGGTCGCTGGTCGAAGCTAGCTCGGGTTGAACGGCCCTACCCGGACTTCCTTGACGTTTTGCGTCTGGCCCGCACATGTGTCCAAACTACAAAACACACACAAAAAATGTTTCTCATCATCATCATCATCATCATAATATTCATTAGAATAATCTCTGAAGAGAAGACGTCAAAATCAAATTCGGAATTTCAAACGAAGACGCGCATAATTTAGCGCCGAACCCAATCAGGCGGCAGCCATTAGGAATTGACTGACCACATAAACCTGTTCATGTAACAGCTTTTGGCGATAGCAGCGATTAGATTAGCATTTCACTAATCGTCTGAGCAAATTTTGCATATTCTTCCTTCATTCATAGCCCACGAGGCGTCAGCGGCAGGGAGTGTGTTGGCGTTGGTGGTGGTGACCGAGACAACTTTGCTGTTGTTTAGTGTGCGGAAAGTAGCTCAAGTTCCGCATACGACAAATCATTACCGTATTTTCGCATGTGGTAGCAAAAAAAAAAAGAACTGGTACTTTCACACACTAAGCACAGCTGAGTGGTTTCTTCTGGTTTTTGTTGTTTTTTTTTTTTTTTTTTCAATACAAAAACAAATTCATTCTCTAGTGCTAATGCCCAACAAGTCGAGTGTCGACGTCAGCAGTCGCCGTTGTCATCATATAGCACAAACACAAGGTCAAAATCGAAAATTTGCGGAAGGAAATCATACCCAAAACAACAACCGACGACGCATGCATTTCTATTCTTATCATTCCCTTTCGTCTCACCTAACTATGCCTTAATTGCTACTGCAACGCTAGATTCTTGGTTAATAGAATAGAATACCTTAATTCATGTTGTGCTTTCACGCAATATTCACGTTTCGCTCCCCCGCATTTCGCATTTCGAGAAGGGGCTTAACCGCGCTCGACGTTCAGCTTATTGCAGCACTGATTCGTCTTCCATTCGAACAAAAAAATCTAAAGTAACAACAAAACGAAGAAAAAAAAAACGTAAAATAAATTAAATTCACTTCCGCATTGCTCCACAAACACACAAACACATTTGCAGTTCGTCGTAGTTCGTCGAAAATAAAGCAACAACAAAATAACAAAACGGCAAGCCGAAGAAAATCAAAAGAAAAACAAGCAAAAATAAATGCTCCGCTCCACGCTTTTGCTTTTGCTTAGTTAGCTCAGCACTCGGCACTCGCATCGCACTCAGTCAGCAGAGCCCCTAGAAGAGCCACCAGAAACAAAAGTCTTCTTATGTATTTTCTTCCTCTTCGTGGAGTCTTGTGGGGGTCTAAGTTGTTTCTGTTGTCTCTCTGTGTCGTTGTCGTCGTTGGTCTGGTCGTGCTGCTCTCAGTACTCCACCAGTGCAGAAATGGTTACATTTGAGACACAATTACTCTGTCATCGCGTGGCGAAGCGAATGTCGATGGAATGGCATGGATGTTGCGGTAGCGGAGGCGGTGATGGTGGTGTGTTTATGATTCTGTAACGGCTGTGCTGCTGGATGATGAGATTCACGATTCAGTATCATCATCATCCCACAAACATTAATTTTTTGTTTTTGTGTTCTTCTCCACTCACAAATACATTCGCTGGGCTTACACCACATGTGTGATATTATGATGTTTTTGCTCAGGTTTTTTTTTACATTTTAACTACCTTCCGCTTTGCCGCTGCACATCTTCCATGTGCCATGTGTGACATAAGGATCGTTCTTTGATTTTAAGAAATACTTCCACTTCCATCTACATTCCATCCATCTTGCTTGGTAGCTCTTCCTCCAGTAAAACACAAACACTTCTTCCACCCTTCGATTTGAATTTCCAGGAAATTTTGCGAGATGGATATCCCCCAAGGAGTTTCGAGTGTGTCTATGTCGACCCTTTCAAGTGTTCATCATCAACCGAAGGAAATTGCATGAACTTAAAAAAATATGGTTGCCAAGTTTGTCATTTTAATAGAACATACATTCTTAAAAACTTAACGAAGGTGTTAAAATCTTCTATCTTTGCTTACTCGCTTTTAAAGCAAGAAAGAAAAAAGAAAACAAACCAATTCGAATTAACGAAGAAACTTTTTGGACTAAATAGAAAAAAACTTGACGAAATATACCCACATTACATACATTCATTAATAAACCAAAAACTTAACGAAACGTATACAAAATGTTGAGCCAATTAAGTGGCAATCATATTTTTTTAAATAAAATCTTTTTTTCCAACACCACCGCCACCTACCGACCCTCATTCAACACGATTATTGCACCAAATTAAGGAAGGGGAAATGTGGGTAAAAATGTTAAGCCAAAGAGGAAGAAAATTGAGACCAACCAAAAGAATGAGGCAAAATGAAACAAAAAAAAGACAAGCAAATCGCCGTCGTCGTTTCTTTTGTGGTTTACCGTGCAACTCACATAACTGGTATATGAATAACTAAACAAGAGTATGCACAAGTATGTTCACTGCAGAAGCAAGACAAGCCGACATCGAATCTCGGCTCAGGCATCAGCCCGCTCAACAACGAGCGTAAGGTAGTAAGTGGTGCTGTTGCTATAAACAAGTTACGTAGTCTCAACTTCTATAACACTACTTATTGCCTCCGTTCGTCGCTTCGTCGTCATCGTCATCGTTACTTTTCCATAAGTAGTATTTCCATCTGAAACAAAGTGGCGGCGTGGGCATCAAAAAAGTGAATTAGTGGTGCACGTCGCTGCTGCAGCATTTACCTCCTCAAACCCCACAACAATCCACAAACAGCTAAAACACAACACACACCGACACCACATCTAACCTGTTGTTGGGAGGGATTTGGTTACGTTTCGAAATAGGAAGTTGCCAGACACTGAGCTCATAAAGTCGGTTGCTAGTTTGTTACCTAACAACTGACTTGGTTGTCGTCGTAATCTTCCCTTCCCGCGTTGTTTTTTTGTTTCTGTTTTCTGACGTTTTGTGTTAAGTTTTGTTTCCTTTTATTTAGTGTAGCATATGCGCTGTTGGGTCTCTATCTCTAAGCCCATTCCCGCGCTGCGATTAAGATTTTGTTGTGTTAAAAACGAGGAAGTGGTAAAGAAATGCGATAGGGGCACGCCAGCCATTCTTTCTTCCCTAACATACCTGGAACCCAGTGATTGCTAAATGCTGATTGAATAGGAGGAAGGAAGGTGTCAAAGGTAACGATTGTCATCGAATTATATGCAGATTCTTCCCTCATTCCACAGGTGTTTTCTCGCAGTGCCTATAAACCTTAATGGTTTCTATAAATGTGTTAATTCCGCTGCAGGTGTGGTAGCTGTAAGGTTAGGCATACATTGAGAAGATACACTCCATACTCGAGTACGTACTTGAATTCTGAAGAATGTTATCCATTGAAACAATAAAATACTGTCATTGTTATTTTTGAGTGTAACCTATTGTTATCGCATTGAAATACATAAATGATTTATGACCAGGACCATCTTCGAATCGACCTACCTGTTGTTTTCTTCTTTCAAAGCCTAGACCCCTTGCAGTGGAACCAATTTCATTTCCTAGAGTATCAAATGTGATTCTGAAAGAAAAAAATAGAAAAACAATTAAATACCCTATTTCTTGTCTGCTACCTTCCGCTAAGATAAATCCTCTAAACAAGAAGAAATACTATTCGGAGATGCTTCGGAATATTTGGGACCTCCCAAGGCGTCGTCGTCGGTTATGTCGTTATCCTAACACAGCTACAATGGTTCCATTAGAAATGAATGTGTACTTTCACAAGATCCTCTTTTTTGTTTCCTTTGAGTACCTTCTTCAATTTTGTGTGCCTCTGTAGTAATTGTTAATGGATTTTTGTTTTCGTTAATGCAACAAACTTCTCCAATACTTTGTAATATGGACACTTTTTAAAGATATCTTAAGAACTCTTATTTCAGCTCAGGCTTAAGAAGGTTTTACAAATAACTATAAAACTCAAATGACCCTGACTATTGGCCACAAGATTTACAAGAAAAAAATATCCTATTTCATATCAATGAATAAAAATGTAAATACTAGAAAAATTCTAACAATTCCAAAGGTGGGTTTATCTGCAAGATGAGATTTCTAATACGTTTCTTTGAACCCATTGAGAAGAGGATAATTGGAAAATTGATCGTTGGTCTTAAAACGAAGATAGGCCCTATAACCGCCTAACACACTGACACTCTTAATTCAATAGGGTTTAGTACCCCTGTTAGGACCACCTTTATCGCAAGCGATTTGAAAAAATATAAGTTTAAATTGTTTTTCAATTCTATGTTCCTTTACACTGTAACCGACGGCGGCGGCGGCAGTGAATTGCCAACTATGCAAAAACTCCCCCAACCACGTGGAGGTTTCATGTCTGTAAATGTATTCCATTCGGAATTCTAATACTACTCGTATTCTCTTGTCCATATTCAATTCCGACATGTTTCGTTTTAAGTTACCGCTAGAAATGTCAATCACAGCACAAAAACGTCAGTACGATGACAACTAAAACTAAAACATCCATCGACGCGACTACGGGACTACAACGATGTACATTGACATTAATTACAAACCCAGCAGAAATTTACTGTTCCAACTCCCAACTCTTATTAAAAACAATCCAATAAAAAGAAACAAACATGAAGAAAACAAAAAATGACTATAAAAAATTTCGTCGTCCGAAATCAGATGGTGTAATCGACAAAATAGTGCAATCGTTTGACATTCAACCAAAGTGACGTATCCAACAAAAACACAAAAGTACACACTAGTTCAATGAACCACTTGTTGTTACCCGAATCCATATTCTCTTTAAATTTCAACTCCGATAGAAGAGAATAAAACACCTCTACAAAAACAAAACGTGCATATATGCATTACATTAAAAAAAAAAAAATGTCAATCACAATAATCGAAAAATATTCATTCGATTTTTTGTTACTTCTTTCATTATCGATAATATTAATCACTGGATAATCATCGCTTTCTCAGGAAAATTCCTTCATCGATCAGAGCGAATGTACCTACTTAAAATGAAAAGGAAAATTCAAGTCACGTAGGGGAATGCAGCTAAAAGCAAGTGTGTTTGTGCTGTGTTTTGTGCGCTCCCCCTTTCCCAATGGATTCTCTTTTTTCTTTTTTTTTTGTAAATACCTACCTAATAATATTTGGGACAGGTAAGAAGACCTTTCGGTGGGTTCGGCTTTGGTTTCAGTTTTTTTTTATCACACACGCACACTGGCTCACTTAAAAAATAAGAAGGAATGAAGAGTGTGAGACTGCATTGCCTACTTATCTGACTTAACCGGAAAAGGTGATATTACTTTTCATTGATCTCTATCGCATCTTTGTAATGCATATTGAACAGGAATTGATGATGCATCAACAGAGCAGTGAGAGAACCCCTAAATTCTATCCATTTTTTTTTTTCAATATCGATTCTTAACAGATACCTAATCTAGGTATTGGTATTTTCATAAGAATTTCAAACTGTCTTTTTCACATTAATTGAAGTTTAACGTCGAAAATATCTTAGAAAAAATGGGTTTACCCGAGTGGGGCTTGAAATACCTGTCCGCGTTGGAACAACAAAACTCTCACACACAAATACAATAGTGGATGACAACCGATACTCAAGTCGATCTCGATAGCAATAGCACAGTGCAGCACTTGACAAATACAGTAAACGCGATAGTAACAATCGATTCTGTATCGTAAATCAATTCGATCAATTTATGGTTCCATCGTAATAATTGAGTAAGGTGGTATTCTAGTACAATTGTAGATACATATTTGTACAATTCTAATTACGGAAGTGACGTGACGCGAAGGTGCTGATTATATTTTATTTGTTAATAATAAAAACTAACTCGTTCACTTCTCGTGTGTGTGCATCTATTTTTAAAATAAGTAGGTACCCAAACATAAGAAACATGTGTGTTTTTATTGGCATTTCAATTATTATTATACTGATATTTAATCAGAAATTTTTTATCAGGTTATTATCTTCATGAGCACATACCATTTTTCGATTTTAAATAAGGAAGAGTTCCGTCCGTAAATTGAAACTCGAGACGAGTGACTTTTTAAGATTTTAGTCTGGGTTTGAATTGGTATGTTTTGACAAGTTTTATCAGCAGACAGATGAAAAATTTTTATTGCACAACATAAAAATTAAACATTTGAACAAATAATACCTTTGAAAAGACGTAACGTTTTCAAGCTTCTTAATTTATTGCACTTACGGCTGGCAAATGGCTTTTTTCAGATTTTGCTTTAAAAACTAGTGAACACCACTATTCCGTTCGTAAACAATAAATCAGTATGAAATTTTTCAATTCCTAGAAAAAAAGGTAATAAAAGATAACAGAAATCATAATCAAAGTTGAATGAAAAGCTTATTCCTAGTTTAAAAAGTAACCGAATAACCGGATAAAAGAGAACTTTTGCAAGTCACTTTCTAAAACCTACATTCATTTATCAGATAATTGGATTTTACGATTTTAAAATCTGTTTTTCTTCGATTAGACCTTCAACAAAAAATATTTATTTGGAAGCAGATGTTTGACTGCGAAAAATTGTCAAAATAAAATCTTATCAAGAAAATTTTGGAATCTTAACTTATCTTAACCACAAAGTTAATTCCGTTAGAAGTGATAACATTTATGATCATGTCTTATAACATGTAGACAAATTCTCCGCATGGAAAAACAGAACGCGGTCCTACAATGGAGTCGTGTGGAATACCACAAATCACAAATCTTGATAATGCTATTTTTTGATGATTTTAAATTGCGAATGGATTACGCAGAATTTTTGTAAGCGCTTATGTCAGTTCGTGTGGTTACACTACTTCAGTGATAATTATAATGACAAACTCTAGCGAGAACACACCTCAAGATTTATAGGGCCCTCAAAAGATAAAATGCGTCTTATTATAACAATAAAACAATTTTATACATCTTCTCATGAGCATGTTGGTATTCGAAAAGATGACGATGACGATGTTAACCAGGAAAAGTTGTTAAAAATCGTATACAAAAAAAAAAAAACAACAACAAAAACTCAAACGACGTTTTGAGAGCTTCACTTGTTTGCTTGCTGCGAGTCTAGCATTTTTCAAATAACACGATCCAACCAGTACTTGAAAGTAAAGTAGGAACATTATGAGAGATCATTTTCCCACAATGATGAGTGATGACGCTTATGAAGACTGACACAAGGATGCAGACAACAATAATTGTCAACGAGTCGGAAAAAATAACACTATATTATCGGAGTTCGTGTGTTTGTGGTTTCAGGTGTTTCTCATTTTCTAGTTCAACTTCATCGTTGTTGATGTTTTGCATTGTTGCTGGTCTTAAAGAAATTATGATATTTGACGTCAATGATGCTGCATTATCACAATTATTATGAAGGATTGTTGCTACCGACGAACAAAACAACTAGAAGTGGAAGTGGCCACAGGCTAAACAACTCCTTGTGTGTGTGCGTTTTTTGTCTTCCTTCTTTTTTGTGTTTCAACTTTTGCTAATTTGTGTGTCTCTCTGCCTACTTGCTTGGTTCTTACTATTCAGCCAAAAGAAAACCGAGGAACATCCTTAGGTGTCATCTTCGTGCCAATTTTATAATTTTTCTTCATTATCTCCGGGAAACAATCCGCAAAGCAAGGATGTGTCCAATTGAAAGAAATTTCATAATTTTCTTGCAGGAAACCAGATCGACAAGCGTTGTCATTCTCGTGTCACCACATTGAAGGATTATGCAGTTATCTTTTGTTGTCGCTAATGAGATTTTTGAGAGTGCTCGCGCCCTCTAGCTAATTTGTTTATAGCTCTACATTATATTTTTTATTTGTTCTATGGCACGGTAGTATAGTTGTTATTGTCGAACGCTTGGTAGCGCACGTATTGCCACTCCTTCGGAAGGATTATTCATTTGTCGTCGGTCGCTATAATTGGCAACAATGTTTTGGTTTTGTGCATTCGTATCAAGGAAGTGCAAAACCAACTAAACAACAAAAAGAACCGACAATGACGCGTACTGCAGATAAGTCACAGATTTGCATTTCCTTGTAACAAAACAAACCCTACTTGACAATAAATGACTCATAGTTATAAAATTACATATTAAAATATTTCCAATGTATCTAGTGACAATTTGTCCCTAATACTGCTAGAAAAGGTTACCAACCCTTCTTGGGTTGAAAAATTAACTTGACAACATCACAACCAAACTCTTGAACAAATATGTAAACTTGTTTGTCGGTATGTTAATAATTTTACAAAGCCCAAGCCCCTAAAACCCGTCGCTTTTTTGTCGAGTACCTATTCAGCAATAAAACTGAAGCATTTTTGCGTCAATTTGACTTCGTGCTATTAACGCCTCTATTATCTAATCTTCGTCTCTTCAGAGAACCTCACACACTGTCTTCTTTCGTTCGTTTATCTTCTTTGTGTGTGCACTTGGCTTGAGTCTCTATTAACGCTATAAATCAGAGTGTATTTTTACTAACTACCGCGCGGAAATTAAGCGGAATCTTGTATAATTACATAACCAATGGATATTTTTATTCTAATATCATTCTTGATGCTATTGCTGGAGAGACTATGACTTGTCACTGAGTCTGAATAAAAAACACCGCCTCTCGGGATAGAAATTGGCATAACGACTACGACGAAGTGACAACTCAAATTTACGAAGCTTGATAGCAATGACTTACAAAGAAGATTCACTTCGGCATTTTCTTATCCGCTTTTCGAAGCCACTTTCGACAATGCTGTCGTTGTCGTCGCCGCCGCCGTGCGTCGGATTGTGTCGTTGGTGTGTTAATATGCGGAAAATGACTTCGCGACACTCGCTTCGCCTATGTGAGTATCAGTTTAGCAAAGCGTATAGCCTCTCTAAAAGATTCTACCTCAGCTGGTTTTATGTCGACTGTGTATGGCTTTAAGTTGTGTTCGTCGTCGTCGGTCGTACGTGTTGTTTCCAACAGTAGCTAGTTAAGTGGAACAAAATCACAGAGGCAAATGCTGCTATTACATGCAGGGTAAACATTTCCAGAACACGAACACTTCTAGTCACTCTCAAAGCTTCTGGAGTGTACGAATGTATTATTTGCTCTGCTTTATTGTCGAATGGAATTGTTTATTTCCTACTAAGATAAGAATATCGACATTATCTCCGTTCGTTCGTCGCTTTCGTTCTCTTCTCGTCGCGTTGGTCTTCGTTATTGCTTTTACTGCAGTCGCCTTCATCAAGTCACTGTTTTTCTTCAGGAAGAGAAAAACTTAGTGATATTTTCCCTTCGAGCGTCTCTTCACCAGCCTGGTATCTTAGTCTGTAAACCGCAACAAAATCACTATTAATACAATTACAACAGCAACAACTATTATGCATTTATGTGTTGCCAACGATGTTTTAATTCCAATTGATAAACAAAGTTTGGAATTAAAAAAAATCTGATACTTTTTTACTTGGGTGGGCTGTTGGTTAACACCCCAAAAAATGTTGTTCTTTTACACAAGGTTTTATTTTTTTAGTTTGTGTCAGTTGTAAAGGAGAATAATAATATAAAAATAATTCTTAGGAGAGAGTACTGTCAAAATTGAAACATGGCTGTGATTTTTTGTTGTCAAAGCGTTCTCTTACTTTTTAACTACTGCCAACAGTGTCAACTTTAAACTGTCACCGAGAATGAGTATGGAAGTACATCGAAAAATGTCAACCTATAAAAAAATGCCATCTTTAACAAATGTCAATGTGAAGATCTGTTCCATCCCAAAAGAGATCTGTCGTATTATTTTTTAGTAAGTAAATGAATATCATGCAAACATGTCCACACACAACTAATCCAATAAGTTTGACAAAAATAACTACATATTGCAATTGTTTTTAATTCATCGGAAAGATAACGACAACTTATCAAACCATCTACGATCGCTAGTGGTAATAATGTAAACAACTTTGATAGGCAAAAAATACAAAGAAAAGTCAACTCTCCAAAAGTAGAATCAGGAAGTAAACTGTCAGAACAATAACACATTTTCTTCCATTTAGTTCTGATTTAATTGAACTCTGATCAAAGTGTAAATAATTACAGCAAATAATGTGTCAACAAATATTAAACCCACTTGAAATGTAAATAAAATTCAATATTTCTATAAAGACAACAACAAAAAATATCACATTTATTGTATCAGCCTTGCAAAAATACAAGAATTTATAACCATTGTCGCCGCCACTTGCTATCGCTTCCTTAAACACTCAGTTCAAGTTATACTCGGTATACGAGAACATTTGTACACAAATCAACAACTTGGCTTCTCAGAACGAGAGATAGATAGTAGATAGCCTGTCCAGAAGTTGTCATAAGATGGCGCTTAGCCAGAGCCTCAGCCTAGTAGAGAACCAATGCAACACACAATCTCTACCGACGACGCAATGAACGTGAGGTGGATAGTGGTAGTAGACGACCTGAACTTTAGGAATAACAAAGACATAGGCGACGATCGGCAAAGGGTGAAGCTTCGATATAAAAGCATTTTATATGCCACAACAACGACGAGTAGAACTAGAAATAATAATTCGAATTAAATGCGGAAACATTGCGATTCTTTCCCGGTATATATTTGCCATATCATTTAAATGTGAAATCACGCAATCAAGTGGAAATTATTATTATAATTTTCTAGCTAAAGGTGGCGGCTGTGGGCTGGCTGAGCTCTGAGAATCTACTTTATTCTCGTATCTTATGATTGTGTGTGGGGGTGTTAAAGGGGGTTGGGGCATGTTGTTATAAGAAAAATAAATAAACGTGACTTCTACTCTCTCTCGTATACGAATTCAATTGACAGGCAGGAAATTTATTGTTCTACACACCTAAACGATTAAGACAATTCAACCGCGCGCCATGAGGAAATAGATACACCATAAGATTGTGTGTTGTGCGGTGATAAATTTTCGATTCCAAACACAAATACAAAGAAACTGGGGGGGTTGGTTATTCATTCGTTTATAAATCGTTTTCCGAAGTTAAGAACAAAATGCTTCTGCGACAAATAATAAAATAAAATAATAAACAGACAAGAACAGAAAAAGAAAACAGGAACGACACAATACAACAAGTTGATTACCTTGATTATCTGTTTACTTCCTACTCGTAAAGCTCTAAAGATTATTCGAGTAGTTTTATATGCTTAAATAGGCACACGGGTGGTGGCGTTAAGTAAAACCGGCAGCAATGGCGTTGCGGTGCGGTGGAGGTGGGGCAAGCTCGGATTTATGCACAAGCTTTTCTCAGGTTCTGCTTGTTCTGGCTTCTGCTGAGAACGTAGTTTTTGCTTCTTAAAAAAATTGATTGGAATTTATGCAAAGATTGATGTATGCTAATTATTTATACTAGAATTATTGTTCGACAACGATTGATAAATTAAATTTATTATGATTTTTTTTTCGTATAGAAAAAAAAACTAAATTGAGTCATCGTGTAAATCATACATGTGTGTTTATAGAATATACAACAAAGTGACACATTTAGCTTGTGCCAAGCGAAAACAACAAGCAGCGAATTTTGTCGGCGGCAACGACGAACAAAAAATTAACGTCTTCTTGCTTTGCCGACAACTGATTATACTCAAAAGAAAAAACAACATACATATACTTCCGTATTTAAAAAAGCGAGGAAATGGAGCAGACAGATATTTTTAAAACAATCAGAACTCTTATATTTCCTCTTGTCTTATAATTTTTATAATCTGACACATGACACATGTTATTTAAAATTTTATAATTTTAACTTTCATAAATTTATTGACTTGGCAGTGCCACCAGATCGGTTGGAGATTGAGATAGGTATTGGAATTTTCAAAGGTGTTTTGTTTTTAAGAAGAATCTGATTGATTGTTTTATGAATTACGAGAACTCGGGCTTTGCTGATTCACCCTGCACGTGTTTTGAAGTTCTTTACTTATAATGAAAAGGAAAGAAAACCTGATTCTTTCTGAAATGAATCAGGAAACTGACATTTAGAGATATTTACCTAATCGTTTGAAAAACCACTTTGCTATTTTGCGTCTAAAAATATGTGTTTGAATTGTTTATTTAAATCAGGAAAAAAAGCAAATGAACTGTAGGTTGCTTCATTCTCCTGATCCGCCTCTAAGTTTTGATGTGGATTTTGAACTTTAAACTTGAACATAGGTTTTGCCAGCCAAATCAAGGTCGATTTTAAAGGAAAAGTTATAACTGTTTTTACTTCCTAAAGTAGAATCAATATCAGATGTCGTGTGTGTAAAAATCAAGTACCTACCTAGGCTGATAAAATATTTTTTTCAAAAACACTCGAGTTTTTTCTGATAAAAGATATCTAATCTCTTGCATTATTTTGGAAATCGAAAAGGAAGAATTGTTAGGTACCTATTTCCGATAAGTTTTTTTTCTTTAATGAGAAATCATCGCGTGATTATGAAGTGATGAATAGCCTTAAAACTTCCTGATAATCTATTTGATCATGAGTCGAAGCTGACAGGTGTTATCGAAGACGGTTGTAGTTAAGAATCTTTAAATCTATGTTTTCTGGTTCTCTCTCAAGCCCCTTTATGCTTCAATCATTGGATATTTTCTAATACTTTTTTGAACTCCCTTTTTCTTGCAGCAAGAAGTCATTGTCATTTCAAATAAGCCCACATGACTGGTCTAAAGAAGCTGTTCACGTGAGGTGAGTTTCGATTTCGATCAAATTTTATTTTCAACACTTTGCCATTATCTTTTCCTTCGACTTTATCGTTTCCAGTCAAGAGCAGTTAAAACAATGCAAAGCAAATTAAACGGTTTGTGTTGTTTTTCAGGAAATAATCTACAATTTTTTATTAGTTATATCTCAGAAAGCTTGAAAAAAAAATATAAAATATGTTCAACTGAGCTCCGGTTAATATATAGGTATATTGGTGGTATAGTAACATTATCTTATCACTCGTTATGTACGTGATATCTAGAAGTTTATACTCTAAACTCGAACCAAACAATTATCGCGTGAACTTCGAGTGTACAAATTTGATAGCTTGATAGCTGCTAATAAAACATTCTTTTGCTAAGGAAATAAAATTTTGAAACAAACACACAAAGTTCCACTAAAAAGATAAACAACAATTCTTGAGGAAACGAATCGGAGAATAAGGTAGTGCTTGGTTTTTGAATAACCTCTTCCTACTATAACGAATGACGCATACAAAAAAAAAAAAACACTACTGTTATACCTGTTCAATTGGCCTATCTGTTCAAATAAATTCTGATAAATGGCTTAAGGGCAGGGCCCCAAATAGAACCACAGATTCCCTGAGGCTGTGATTTCGAGTTAAATCGTTCGGGTAATGACTTTTCCAAAAAAAAATCAACAAAAACCAAAACTAATGTCCGCCTCGCCCCACAAAAGAACATTGTCTTCTATTAGTTTAACCTTTATTTCCAAAGATCTGCTTCTTTCTTGTACCAGTGGTATGGTCTTTGATGATGATGATCGTGATCGCTGGGTAAACCAAATGAAAAGAGGAACAACAAAAGCATAAAAAAAAGACAGCAGCCGAAAAAGCATCATAGTCAAGTAGCGATCAACATAAATGCGTAAACGCAAAAGGTTATCGAACGATTAATAACACCTCTTGAGCTTACCTATTATTCCTCGTGATGTGTTCCTCTCCAAAGTTCGCTTTGGTTTCTTTTCCGAATAACACGAACGAAAGTCGGCTTCAGAATTAGGTATGTACCTACTTCCAAAAAAGAACAGGTATTCGGACACGGCACCACCTACTTCCAGCATAATTAAACCAGAAACTATAGCAACAACAATGAAATTTGAATTCTGCGACGAAGAAATGGAAAAAAATCGACTTAAAAAAACAACAACAAAATCAAAAGAGGGAAAAAACCACTCTCGACCAAAAAGTGAATAAATTATTAAATTTCTTGTTTTTTTGTGTTTATCGATTGATATGTTGTTTATTTCAAGACGATGGCATTTTTTTTTCAAAAATTTTAATGCGATTCCGCAATAGGCGTTTTTTTTTTTTTTGTTATTAGACAAACTAACGCTTGATGGGGTCATTGACTGATCTGCGAACGACCGACAATAATATTCAATCGAAGAGACATGATTGAAGGCATACCGTTAGCTGTCCTCAAAAGTTATGAATATGTCTGTGATATTTTGTAACGTCTTTTTTTTTTTTTTTTGTTAAGATAAAAAAAAACGTCCCTTATGTCCGGATTCTTTTTATTATTTTTGAAAATTCCTTTGTTCATTTTTTCGCAATTTGGCAAAAGCAAAAAATCACGTTCGGCGTCGTTCGCGAACAAATGTGTGTGATGTCATCATCAAATTTCATGATATTCACGTCATTTATGCCAAGTTTGTTGGAAATTCCAGTATCAAATATCAAAGTGTTGCTTCTGTAGGGAGGGATGATCTAAAATGCTTCTCTTACAGGGTGTTTTTTTTTTCTTCCTAAACCTAACCGATTTGGTTGAGAGCATAGTGGGGCTTTTTCATAAAAATCTCTTGGCAACGATTGCAAGTTTAATCTTAATATCTGTCAAACTGAATGTCAAAAAAACCAAGATGTCATCTTGACATTTGTCTCAAAAACAAAATTCCACAAGTGTTTGTGATTTGCCTCACCCTGTGTCATATTGGGTGATCATGACGGTTTGAAATTTCGGTCAATTTATTCATCATCATTCTTCCTATCTATTCAATAAAAAAAAAAAAAAAACAAATCCCTTCCTTCCAGCAGCCAAGTTTAAGACTCGCCCTAACTCTCCCGCTACGCACCCTCTCAGTCCCTGTTTGATTTCAACATGTGTACATTTTTTTCCTGGCTGGTATTTCGTGTTCTTTTTTTCCACTCTTAACGATCGCATCATCTTTCATATCTGTGTTGTGTACTGCTCAGATTGGAGTGTTTTTTTTTTTAACGGCAGCCACACAGTAAAAAAAAAAAAAAAAAAACAGAACAAAAAAATTACTTATAAAAGAATCGTTTTTTACACATGTTGTTCCGAAAAATACCCACTGCATGGTTTTTTTTTGTGTGTGCTTATTCGTTTTGTGTCTGCATCATAAATAGCGATACCTATTATTCACTTGGCTGCTAGGCGTATAGCAAGCGTTACCAGCAGGAGAGTGATGAAGCCGAAGAGGAGAAGGTAAACAAACAAACCAACGAAAGCAACACCAACAAAAAAAAGTCGACTTCACTATGGAATTTGGCCATCTCCATCACCGTGGATCCCGCACCGCTTTCGTCGCCAATGCGCTGTCCTTCATAGTGCTGTCTTCATTGCTATATAGGAACTGCTCCTGCTGCTGCTCCCTAATCCATGTCCACATTCGTCACCGTGCTTCTGCCACAACCGAAGTCGCAGTTAAAATGTAGTGTAGTTTCCGCTTAAACTGGTTTCTTTGCTCGCACGTTTACGTTTCGATACACAGATGCGCAGCAGGGGTGGTAAAAGTACAAAAATTTAAGTGTATTGCTTCCTCCTAGATTAGGGTTTCATTCTTTGTGTACGAAGGTTCTTCTGCCTGCTGCGCGATGTACAAAGAAGGAAGAATAAGCCTTCTTTAGGAACTTTGAGAGAACAACACAGCGACAGAGTTGGCTGGATCAGGAACAAATACGAGGTCAATGCAAGCACCAAAGGGGCAGCATCCGCAATATGATCAAAGAAGGAGGCGATCGGAATCGGCAACATCATGATTATGATGCTGACGATCGTCGGTCGTCGTTGTTGTATTCAACGTCATCCTCGTGTCGTCGTCTTTGTTGGAGTCTGGTCTTCTGAGCTGAGCTGTAATAAAAGAGCACATACTCGTAACGATTCCAGTTGCATATCCATCGATTGCTGAAGCTACTTTCCGATGAAATAAAGAGGATAGCGGAGGTTGGGAATTATTGCTGGTAGTGTTGGTGGTGGATGGAATAAAACGAGATTTTCGTCTGGGATCCAGGAAGTGAATTTCAAGTATGTATTACCATCTTAACGGGCATCGTCGCATCAAGAAACGGAACGAACGGGCCACGACCGACTACGGCCATGTCGATGAGAGTTTGTGAACTTGTATATCGGTGTTAAAGGAAGAACAAACCGAACAGCACCCAAGCAGAGTGAGGATGCATCCAGGAACTGCTTTGGCTATGTAATTATTTTCGGGGGAACTTTAAGACCGATGATGCGCACTCTCAACCTGTTGCCCGGGGAGTGACGATCACCTATAATAGTGATGCTGTTTGCTGTCTGTATAACTATATAGCTGCCAAGATCGTGAATTAGAGAAAAGTACCATTTCATTTCTCATCAAGAGAGCTGTGTGTTGCTTCATGTTATAGATAATGACACAGCTTCCAAGGAAGCCTTATACGGTATGCGGAAACGTGTTTTTACGACTTGCCAAGACGATAGACTGAAGCCTGAAGCTAAAAAGATGGATTGCAATATTGAGAACCGTTTGGTATAGCTCTAGGAGCTTCTGCATTTCACTTAAGGCATTTAAAATCGATGTTTATTTGTCTTCTCAACTAGGAACTTCTCAATAATTGTTTAATGCGAAAAGAATTAGTTGCCAGCCTTTTCCTTATGTATTTCAATGTTTGGATAATTGATTGTCTTTGACTCGACTCAGTTTTATAGTTTCTTCAAAAGTTGTGCTGTAGACTGTAGTTGTATTCTCAACATACTCCAAAGTCCAAATGTTTAAGAATGCTTATTCTTACCGCCGAAATATGTTGAACAATATTTGTTTATGAAATTCAGATACAAGATCAAATATTTCAAAAACTTTATGCCTTACATAATTTTGCAAAGAAACAAAACGAACTTCAAACCTGTAAAACAAATTTTGAAAAACAAACAAAAGGCTGAAAGAAAACATTTCAGTTGGCCCATACTGCTCCTCATTCCTGCCCGCCACAAACCAACAAAATAATATGTTTATCGATTGCGAAACACAAACTAAAATCAGCTAAAGAGCTTCTTTAGGCTGATTTGATTGTCTTGCGTGTGATGATGAACATACAGTTTCCTATAAAGGCTGTGCTAGCCAGCTGTGTGGTGAAGTATGATGCTGATTTTTGGTTTGCCTCTGCTCATCGCTTTTCTTAGAAACAAAGTTGTTACGAGTGTTTACTTTTTTTTTCGGCATGACATCGGGAAGTGGCGTACTCGCGTGAACTTGTACAGAAACTGAACTATACAAGGAGCTATACCTAGCTGTTGGTTTATTGATGGCTTTGCGGTGAACCTAAGGACTGGCTATAGGAAGCAACAACGGGGAGTACGACCAAACAATAACATTACAGTTTTAACGGGCAGTGTCAGTCGGCCGGATCAGACCAGTGCAGAGCGCAGGCAGGCTATTTTGCCGAATAAGCGGAAAACGTTTGCGCGGTAGGAGGCTATCACAGAAGCGGGAGTCGTTGGACTTCCGCATCGTCTGTTGTATATACTCAACTCGCTGTCAGGCGTTGTTTTTCTTCTCTGTTATCTAAATATAGATTTAGAATTTTTTTACGATTTCCGTATTTATCTATCTCTTGTTTTGTTTCTTTGGGTTTGTGTTCTTTTTTTTCGTTTATCGTACTTTTGTCTACGATTTCTCGAGTCATACACACACATCAGAACAATTCTGAACAAAATATAAAATTGTAGACTTACTAATTCGTCATGTTTTGCTCTTAAACTTTTTCGGTGATCGTTTTTTTTTCAAAGATTTTGAAATACATATCTACACAAGAAGGAATACACTAAAGAATCTTTCAACAAGAATACGAAAGCAAAAAAAACTCAAGAAGAAAAAAATAAACTTTATCCATAATCAAGAATAGACTGGTGAAGAGAGAAGGAGAAAACGACACGATACAAGAAAAAAAATAAAAAATACAAAACCAAAGCAAAATAAAATAAGAAAACTATACACAGACACACACACACACCATAAGATGATGATGATGATGACGGCAAAAGAATCTGAATTTCCGCTTAAACTGGATTTGCCGGATACTCTTTGCATTTAATATATTAAAGCAACAAAATGTTATTATCTCTGGTGACCGGCATTCCTAAGCTTCGTGACAAGTATGCCAGAGCGGTAGTTTGATGCAAGTTGATTTTTGTGGTGCTCTGGCTTTGCTGCTTTTATCGCATAATACGAATACCTGCAAGCCAGCTTTAAGCCGTGAATAGATGGTTAATTGATCTTGCCAATGTTGTCGCTGTTGATTTTCAAGCTTGTAACACCGTCAGGAGGTATTTAAGGCGTATAGATATCTATGTTGGTATTTTTTGTGGCTTGCAATTGTGATTAAAATTTTATAAATCACGTACTGCTTGTACAGGGTGTTTCATTCATAATAAGATATTCCAGAAGCAGAATAAAACTATCTTTTCACATTTTTCGGTAGCTCTGATCTAGCGTGATGCACTCAGTTTACATAACACCTTAATTAATTTGCAAAAATTACCTTAAAGTAGTGGTAGGTACTTAGTTCAAATAAACATTGTCGCGACGTTGCTTTCTCGAGAGAACATATTAACATTTGTTTCTTAATCTTTCGGAAGTGAAACGCCATGGCATGTGCCCATTTTAATTTTTTTATAGGAAGAAATGCGTCACGAGTCACGACTCTTTTTTTAACCCAAAAGATAAGAATAAAAAAATGATTTTTGTATTTATCTGAAGTGTTCCAGGAAATTCTTTCCACAAAAAAAATCATTTTGGGTTTTTTCTTTGGTTAGTAAGAAAGTAAGGAATAACTACTTGATTTAATTGTTAGTTTTGATTCACTGAACGGTGGCAACAGAATTTCCCATTCCCAAAAACTTTTAGTAATATTTTTCTCTTCTTCTTTTCAGATTTATTTTCTTTGGAAAAACCAAATATACATTTAAGGAAGATTAGAAAAAATTAAAAACAGGATTTCAAAGCCAAATTGAAATTTTAATCATAACACAGTCATTCAATCCAAAATGAAAATGTTACCAGTGCAACTATCATTGAATCCACCGCTAGGACTATGGAGCGATGTGCTGTGGCGGTGTCCACCAGCTCCTCCAAGTCAGTTAGCCGAATTGAAAACCCAGTTGCCGCCATCTTTGCCCTCAGATCCAAGACTTTGGGGTCGAGAAGATGTAACAGTCTTTTTGAGATTTTGCGAACGTGAATTTGATTTGCCAAAAGTTGATCACGATTTATTCCAAATGAACGGAAAAGCTCTTTGCCTGCTGACACGGGCTGATTTTGGTCATCGTTGTCCCGGAGCCGGAGATGTGTTGCATAATGTGCTGCAAATGCTGATAATCGAATCACACATGATGCACTGGCACCTGCCAAATAGTCCAGTTACGCCCACCAGTCGCTATCCATTGTCGCCGCATAGTCATCCGCCAACGCCTACCTGGCCGCCAATTGTTCCACCAGAGAGTCCCTTCCACAGCGCACATATGCATCACTTTATGCCTCCGAATTCGGTTACCCTGAGTCCACCGCCATCTGTTGACTCTCAGGCCAGCAGTCCGCCACAAGGTCAAGAACAAAATGCCAGCAGCAGCAATGGCAGCACGAGCTCAAGCAACACCAGTAGCAATATGAACAACGGAAATGTTTACATTCAAAATAATACTACAAGTTCGAGTAGCAATCAATCGGATTCGGATGAGGAGACATTTTCAGAATCGAAAGCCGCATCTCGGGCAGCGGCAGCAGCAGCAGTTGCCGCTGCAGCAGCTGTGGCGCAATACAATAATAGCAACAACAGTCCGCCACCAACGCCAGTTCTAAAGGATATGTCACCAAGTTTGACACATCAGATTACAAGTAGTTTTGTGAATTCTTGGTCGCAAAATCAAGCCAGCCAGAAAATGCACGGTGCTTCGGGCAGCACCAGCAGTGGTGGTTCGGCTTCGGCGCCAACTACTCCCAGTTATATGCCAGTAAAGAGAGAATTCTTCCCGGAGAATTCTGAGCCAAATACGAGTAAGTTTTTTTTTTTTTCTTAAAAAAGCATTTGTTTCATATCAAATGATGTTTTTTTTTTGTAGACGGTCGGCTATTGTGGGACTTCTTGCAACAGCTGTTAAACGATAGGAACCAGAAATACAGTGATTTGATCGCATGGAAATGTCGTGACACTGGAGTTTTCAAGATAGTGGATCCAGCTGGATTAGCCAAATTGTGGGGAATCCAAAAAAATCACCTGTCAATGAATTACGACAAAATGTCAAGAGCACTCCGATACTACTATCGGGTGAATATTCTTCGCAAAGTTCAAGGAGAACGTCATTGCTACCAGTAAGTGTTGCAACTCAATTAAAACCGCTTTTTTTGGATAGGAAAACTAATGCGCTCTTTTTTTGTAGATTTCTTCGAAATCCAACTGAACTTAAGAACATCAAGAACATTTCATTGCTTCGACAGTCAGTAGCGAATTCGTCAGGCACTGGCAACAGTGGTACAGCTGGCAATGTACAAACACCCGCAACCAGTGGAAACTCAAACTGGCCAATGTCTTCCCAAAATGGTCAAGGACAAATGACACAGCAGCAGCAGCATCAACAACAACAACAACAGCAACAGCAGGCAGTTTCACAGCCCTCGCAATCTCCTCAGAGGCCGTCTTCAAGGAGCAATAACAGCAGCAACAATCAACTAGGTCTACCTGGTTCTCTAACTGCAGCCTCAGCGATCTCGCCATCAGCAGCGGCTGCTGTAGCAGCTGCAGCAGCAGCTTATGGCCCACCGCCCACATCTCCATTATACATGCACGCCATCAATGGTGCCTTCCATTATCTCACATCAAATAACCAACAACAGCAAATGCAACAGCAACAGCAACAACAACAACAGCATCAGCAACAACACCAACCTCCCAATTCACCCGCACTGCCTACAACGCCCAGCGAAAAGCTTCAATTCAACGCTATTAAATTAGAGTCGAACAGCCAGGACGGCGAAGAAATGAAACCAACCGATTTAAGTGTGTCATCGGGCCATTCGTCCTCATCGTCAGAGAAGAGAAGCTATTCACAATCGGCGAGTTCTGATTGTTATCCGTAAGTGAAGTTTTATTTTATTGCACAACCACGTTTATTTAAACAAATATTTTCTGTTATAGATTAATTCGTAATGCCGATGGCTTGACCACAATCAAACTGATTCGCTACAACGAAAACAGTTCACCAGAGTCTCCCAGTCATATGCAACAGTGCAACGATTCATCCGAAGACATGCAGACATCATCAACAATGCAAACTGAAAATAGCAGTGAAACAAGCAATTACGACGGTAGTATGCCCACAGATCTGCGTAAATAAATATTTTACAATAATTGCTGGACAGTATTTCAAAATTTTAACAAACATAAATTAGACAATCACAAAATCTTGATTTGCGTGATGATAAATCAAAAAAAAAAGTGGAAAGTATATTTTTTTAATTCCAGTTTTCTGGACCAGAAAGGAGTTTGTATAAATTATTCTATATTTTATACAAAAAATATATTCTAAATAATTGAATTAAAAAAGAAAATATTGAAAGGACAAAAGAGAGATAAATACATATTTAAAGTTTATTAATTACCCAAGTAACAATTTATCTTGTATAAGGTCCGATTCCTGAACATTCAGAAGCAATAGCTTCTATAGTGTTATTTTAAGACTTATTTAAGGATGATTGTTTTTATTTTGCTTGAATAAGACCTTTTGTAATTTACTTATAACAGTCTGCAATTCGATAACACAGATAAGGCCTCCTTGTGCAAATTATAACAAACTGCTTGCGCAAGATTGATTTACCGAAATCCCATAAGGCCTTTTCGTGAAAGCGCATTTAAAATAGCTAGTATAAGACCTTATTTTTGTTAACTTACAACAGTCTGCAATTTGATAACACAGATAAGGCCTCCTTGTGCAAATTATAACAAACTGCTTGCGCAAGATTGATTTACCGAAATCCCATAAGGCCTTTTCGTGAAAGCGCATTTAAAATAGCTAGTATAAGACCTTATTTTTGTTAACTTACAACAGTCTGCAATTTGATAACACAGATAAGGCCTCCTTGTGCAAATTATAACAAACTGCTTGCGCAAGATTGATTTACCGAAATCCCATAAGGCCTTTTCGTGAAAGCGCATTTAAAATAGCTAGTATAAGACCTTATTTTTGTTAACTTACAACAGTCTGCAATTTGATAACACATATAAGGCCTCCTTGTGCAAATTATAACAAACTGCTTGCGCAAGATTGATTTACCGAAATCCCATAAGGCCTTTTCGTGAAAGCGCATTTAAAATAGCTAGTATAAGACCTTATTTTTGTTAACTTACAACAGTCTGCAATTTGATAACACATATAAGGCCTCCTTGTGCAAATTATAACAAACTGCTTGCGCAAGATTGATTTACCGAAATCCCATAAGGCCTTTTCGTGAAAGCGCATTTAAAATAGCTAGTATAAGACCTTATTTTTGTTAACTTACAACAGTCTGCAATTTGATAACACAGATAAGGCCTCCTTGTGCAAATTATAACAAACTGCTTGCGCAAGATTGATTTACCGAAATCCCATAAGGCCTTTTCGTGAAAGCGCATTTAAAATAGCTAGTATAAGACCTTATTTTTGTTAACTTACAACAGTCTGCAATTTGATAACACAGATAAGGCCTCCTTGTGCAAATTATAACAAACTGCTTGCGCAAGATTGATTTACCGAAATCCCATAAGGCCTTTTCGTGAAAGCGCATTTAAAATAGCTAGTATAAGACCTTATTTTTGTTAACTTACAACAGTCTGCAATTTGATAACACAGATAAGGCCTCCTTGTGCAAATTATAACAAACTGCTTGCGCAAGATTGATTTACCGAAATCCCATAAGGCCTTTTCGTGAAAGCGCATTTAAAATAGCTAGTATAAGACCTTATTTTTGTTAACTTACAACAGTCTGCAATTTGATAACACATATAAGGCCTCCTTGTGCAAATTATAACAAACTGCTTGCGCAAGATTGATTTACCGAAATCCCATAAGGCCTTTTCGTGAAAGCGCATTTAAAATAGCTAGTATAAGACCTTATTTTTGTTAACTTACAACAGTCTGCAATTTGATAACACATATAAGGCCTCCTTGTGCAAATTATAACAAACTGCTTGCGCAAGATTGATTTACCGAAATCCCATAAGGCCTTTTCGTGAAAGCGCATTTAAAATAGCTAGTATAAGACCTTATTTTTGTTAACTTACAACAGTCTGCAATTTGATAACACAGATAAGGCCTCCTTGTGCAAATTATAACAAACTGCTTGCGCAAGATTGATTTACCGAAATCCCATAAGGCCTTTTCGTGAAAGCGCATTTAAAATAGCTAGTATAAGACCTTATTTTTGTTAACTTACAACAGTCTGCAATTTGATAACACATATAAGGCCTCCTTGTGCAAATTATAACAAACTGCTTGCGCAAGATTGATTTACCGAAATCCCATAAGGCCTTTTCGTGAAAGCGCATTTAAAATAGCTAGTATAAGACCTTATTTTTGTTAACTTACAACAGTCTGCAATTTGATAACACAGATAAGGCCTCCTTGTGCAAATTATAACAAACTGCTTGCGCAAGATTGATTTACCGAAATCCCATAAGGCCTTTTCGTGAAAGCGCATTTAAAATAGCTAGTATAAGACCTTATTTTTGTTAACTTACAACAGTCTGCAATTTGATAACACATATAAGGCCTCCTTGTGCAAATTATAACAAACTGCTTGCGCAAGATTGATTTACCGAAATCCCATAAGGCCTTTTCGTGAAAGCGCATTTAAAATAGCTAGTATAAGACCTTATTTTTGTTAACTTACAACAGTCTGCAATTTGATAACACATATAAGGCCTCCTTGTGCAAATTATAACAAACTGCTTGCGCAAGATTGATTTACCGAAATCCCATAAGGCCTTTTCGTGAAAGCGCATTTAAAATAGCTAGTATAAGACCTTATTTTTGTTAACTTACAACAGTCTGCAATTTGATAACACAGATAAGGCCTCCTTGTGCAAATTATAACAAACTGCTTGCGCAAGATTGATTTACCGAAATCCCATAAGGCCTTTTCGTGAAAGCGCATTTAAAATAGCTAGTATAAGACCTTATTTTTGTTAACTTACAACAGTCTGCAATTTGATAACACATATAAGGCCTCCTTGTGCAAATTATAACAAACTGCTTGCGCAAGATTGATTTACCGAAATCCCATAAGGCCTTTTCGTGAAAGCGCATTTAAAATAGCTAGTATAAGACCTTATTTTTGTTAACTTACAACAGTCTGCAATTTGATAACACAGATAAGGCCTCCTTGTGCAAATTATAACAAACTGCTTGCGCAAGATTGATTTACCGAAATCCCATAAGGCCTTTTCGTGAAAGCGCATTTAAAATAGCTAGTATAAGACCTTATTTTGGTTTACTTACAACAATTTGCAATTTGATAACACAGATAAGACCTCCTTGTGCAAATTATATAGTTATAGCTCTCTTAAGAAGGTTGACACTTTAAGGAATGTAGGACTACCCCAGTTCAAAACCCATGTCTTTTGTGTCTTCTTTTTTTATTGAATGGAAAAACTATTATTCCATCGTTATTTGAATACAAATGTTGGTGTATCGTTTTTACCTGAGCTTGTACTGTAATTAATTTGTATTTTTTTTCTTGAGAATTTATTTTCTGAAGGTTTTCTTAGTAAGCTCTTACAGTAAAAAGATAGATTCCCTTAAATCCCAAACTTTTTGCGTACGTTGTTCAAAGATCTTATTCATATTACTATGAGTATACCAAACATATTTTAATTCAGTTTTAATGCTTCCAACTTAACCAACTTAACGAAAAACTTTGTTCATCATCAATCTGAACATAATTAAACAATTTTATTCATTAATAGGTGTGTTTTTGTGACTATCAAGTAAAGTAAAGTAAACAAATAGTCAAGAAAACGATCCAGATTCAAACTCGATTTTACTGTCAATATTTATTCAAATTCAATTGCTTTCAGAAAACAAAACTGACAAATTTTGACATTTTCCATACTAAATTAATTCAAAAATTGACTTCAGCTCCCTCTGAGTTTGAAAAAATTTATCAACATTTCAAGTAAGTTTTACTCTCGATGAAAAGCTAAAGTAGAAGCAAGTAAATTTTTATTGTTGTTTTCCTTGTTAAAATTTTACTTTGCTTTACTGGGTTGTCACGAAAACACGCCTAATATGTCATAATTGTTTCATAACTTTTAAATTTTGACATGAAACAACTAGTTTTAAATGTGCTATCCCTTACGTACAAGTTACTTTAGCACAATGGATGAATGGTCGACTGACACGCTGAGGGTCCCAAGTTCAAATCCGGTAGGAAGTCTGTAATGTTTCTTTCACATATTCTGTATAATCGAGATACGCTCAACATCTTACAATTTTCAGGAAGCAGAAAAACAAAATAGTCGGATACATAAAAATAGGAAAAAAAAAAATAAATTCATAAATTTAATTTTTCCTTGTTTCTTCGAATAACTTCCGTAAGACTTTACAATAACCTTTTTGAGAAAACATATGAGAAACTATTGCTTGTTTAAATAAATTGATTTAAGACCTTATTTATATACCCTTTGAGAAGCTATTGCTTCTTTAAATTAATTGTTATAAGACCTTGTAGAGATTTCATCCGAGAAGCTATTACTTCCTTAAATAAATTGATATAGGCCTTGTCATAATTGATTTAAGGAAACAATGGCTTGCATAACTTGCGCCAAACGTATTTGTGTAAGGTTTTATACAAGCCGTATACAAATCAAGAAATAGCTTCGCTTAAGCCTTATACAAGTTAAATTGTTACTTGGGTAGCGAGTAAATTATCAATAAACCGAAAATAGAAATTATTTTTAAGGTGATTCTCAAATCGAAAAAACAATGTAAAATGTGCCAATTTAAATGATAATTCGTAAATTTCTGTAAAAATATTTAATTTGTTTTTCTACTTCTTCTAAATAAGAGATATTAGTTCATAAAACATTAGGCAATACCGTTACATACACCATAAAATTATATTGTCAACAAAGACATAGTTTTGTCGCTTTTGTTTTCTTTTGAATTATTTTTTGCTTTCTTTTAATAATCATAAGAATATAAACAGAAAAATATGAATAAAACCTCTCCAAGCTTTACTCTTATTAATAATAATGATTAGGGAATGAAATGATTAAGTTTGAAGCACATGAATTGGTAAAAAAGCTTTTTTGTAAAATTTTATTTAAAAAAAAAAATGAACGCAATTTTGTCACAGATGTAAATATTCGATAAGCGTACACTCGTTCGTGGTTTATTTTCCTTTGGCTTTTGAATTCTTTACGCGCAATTGAATCTAAACGAAATGTGTGCTTCCTGTATTTTCCCCTCCTCGACAAACACAAAGTACATTATTTGGAATTTTGTGATTCGGTTGTCAGTTGTAATTTGATGTAGAAGGATTATTTTTTCGATTAGATTGTTTCATTAGTTTTGTTTATTGTTGATTTTTGTTTTACGATTTATGTGATAACAGATTTTTTTTTTTATTTTCTATTAAAAAGTATATCGAAATGTGAATTCGAACATAACTTTTCATGATAAACAAATTCAAGTATAATACATTTAACGACCTTGTGCAAAGCACCAAGTTTCAAGTTTCAGCATCAAGTTTCAGTGCAAACTAGGGTCTAAACAAACTACATATATAATTAGAGTTTTCTTTTCTTATTTTCTTCCAAAAAACAAAGTGTTTAAAATAAAATCGGCTTCCATTTTTTAAGTACTCTCTTGTGTTTATTTAGATAATAGTTTTAGCTTGTAAAATAATTTTATCGATATTTTAGAAAATAAATAAAATCATAGACTATGTTAAACTTAATAAGCAAATGGAAAATGAAATATCAATTAGTTGTAAGTGGACCAGAGCTGATTTCACAGGGAAATCTTGGATAGCTTCTTGTTTTTTTTTTTTTTTTGTTATTTCTTTTTTATTTATATTTTATAAACAAATGAAATAATAAATTTAGCAAAAACAAAAATAAAAAGAGAATGCTCTTGTTACCATTGGAATCAATGACGTTTAAGCATTAAGATTAAGCTTTTTTTTCTTTATCTGTCATTGAAGGGCTATAAAAGTGTTCAGCTGCACGCAAAAAGCAAACAATTATAAATAAAATGTAATTTCATCGTTCTTGTAAATATTAGGTAATTATTATTATATTATTATTATTATTATGGATAAAAAAACAACAAATAAATATACATGCATATTGAAATATACATAAATATATATTTACATTAAAATAATTTTTTTCTATTTTACATTCTATAAATTTTTATACAAAATAAGATTATTTTGAAGAAAAAAAAAAACATTTAAATCAATAAACATTTATTTGTTAAAGAAAAACACGATTCGTTTTGATTTTAAATTGTAAAATAAATAAAAATAAATAGAGTGGCGCGACAGCTCTTGAAGAGCCAAGACCTAAGTGGCTTACTCTCATCAACAATTCTCTGGGTGCGTGTGAAGAATTGAGGGGACCTAAAATTTAACGCCGATTCGGAACGGCAAAGTTAAGAAGCTTTGAAGTTTTGTCACTTCTTCGCAAGAGGCAGTAGAACTTGAACTCACGACGCATGTTCTACTTAGCAGCCAATGCACCTAACCACTAAGCCACGGACACTACAAAATTTAAATTGTACGCCTTTTAAAATTGCGTGGATTCGGCTGACAAAAGAAGCCTCAGTGAGCTCTTATAGCTTTGATTCCCTCAAATGGTAGCAACAAATAAAAGATACGTGTTTAGTGTATACAGTTTAATTTGAACTTTATTGCAACTTGTGAGAATAATATAAAAATTAAATTTGACAGACCTTATAAATTAAATCTAAAATCGAGAACTTAAACACACGCATGTTAAAAAAAATCTTAAAAAAAAAACAACTTAACTAAAAATTAAATATGTAACCAGTTACTTCTTTGGTCTTTGATGAAGAATCTTCATTAAAAACACTTGAACATAATGTCATAAGGTAAAATTGATACCATTCAACACAACTGCTGGAAATATGCGTAAGAAAATATGAGGTATTTCAAATATCATCTTAAACTGTCAGAAACAGTGTCGTGATGTACTTATTTGGCGAAAAGTGAAGACGTATGTTGTATGTGTTGTTGGACAATCACTAAATCAAGCTCTAAGATACAAATGATAAATCTGAATTTCCTATATCGTCATTAACAAAATCTTCTTCAGTCTTAAACAGGTTCTCAATCTTGCTCGCCATCTTATCTAGAAACAGCAAATCATCCTTAGTCTCTTTTTGGTACTCTATTTTGAGGAGTACATCGGTTTTAATATTATCCATTTTGTCAAGTTTGTTGTTAACCTGCAAAATTATTAGTACAAACGTTCAAAACCTGATAAAAATAAGTCTATCCCAACTTACAGAAGAATTCCTTGATTGTTCAGGAAGCACTTGGTCCTTAGTCACTCCTTTTCGTTCATGGATCCGGCTATGGCGCCTCAGATCACCACAAACTCGGAACTTCTTGCCACATGTTTCGCATGTGTATGGTTTTTCACCTTTCGTCAAAACAAGCATGAATAAATTTATGTTCTCTTAAGTTTCAACAACAAAATCATTTACCTGTATGAATCTTGCGATGATTTTGTAAATACGAACTCGCACGGAACGATTTCGGACAGAACTCACACTTGTAATTTCGTTCGCTTGTGTGGATTCTTCGGTGAATGACGAGCGAATACTTTCGAGAAAATGACTTGCCACAAAACTCACATGTGTAGTTCTTTTCTTCGGAGTGAATAGAAGCAATGTGATATTTGACATCGCTCCACTGACGGAATTTGCGATTGCACTGCTCGCATTCGTAGGGCTTGTCGCCGGTGTGCAATCGCAAGTGTGATTTAAGGGCACTCTGGCCGTAGAACGATTTGCCACAAACATCGCATTGGTGGGGTCGTTCGCCAGTGTGCGATAGATTGTGATATTTGAGGGCATTGCAGGAATTGAATTCTCTATTGCATTTTGTACATATGTAACGTTTTTTGATATTTTCCACAAATTCATCTGAGCCAGTGTCGTCATTGTTGTCCCTGTCGTTGGTATGTGGAGTCTTAAAAGTTTTCTTAGCAGATGAGGTGCCTTTTGGTCGACCCCTGCGCGTTATATTCGAACTGGAGTTATTTATCTCTTGAACTTCCAATTGAATAATGGTATTGTTAAGTTCCATTGAAGTATCAGCACACCCTTGTGTGACTTCATTAAAATCAATTGAATTCAATGGCGTTTTGCAATCATCATAATTAGCAGGTTTTTCAAAATTCTCACTGTTGTTTATTTCTTCTTTGAACGTGTAGGCTCCATTGTTTCCAAACCATGATTCTTTGGCAATATCCCTTGGGCGTATGTTAAGATCATTAGAGGCGTCGTCAATCGAAACCTTATCAACTACTCCACGGATGCCTTCTAACATGTCCTCGGCATCGCTAAATTCAACCTCCTCGCTTCGGACATGGTGAACCTGATGAGTGGGTTCTTGCGCTTGAGTAACATACTGTATACACTTTTCTATTGAATTTGAATCCAACATTTTCATATCAGCTGTAATGGGGGCATTTCTGTTGGTTGGCTGATGATGTTGTTTCTGTGCAGTGAGTTCCACAACTTCATTGAAATTTTCAAAGTTTAATTCAACTTCATTAAATACTTCCTGGTCTTGTTGCTCTTCAGTGTCACATCGTGACTCCTTGATGAGAATAATAAACAAAGGGTCAAAAATGTTTAAATAACTACGGTAAAAAAAAATGTTACTGATTCTTTAATAACTGGTTCCACATCGTCTACACCGACACTAATGGAGGGAGTTGAAATTCTCTCTATTGGCGGCTGAGCAGCTTCTACAATAGTGATAGGCTCGTAGTGGCCCTTAAGGTGGGAAAAGAATTGTACTTGAGATTCAGAAATCGATCCGCATAACTCGCACTCATAATGTGATCCGTTAGATGACTAAAATTAACTTGACTAGAAGAACACTATACCAAAAGAATAAAACAACTCACCACAAATCGGTTATTTGCTATCGGAGTGGTTTCTGGACTTATGATTAGGTCATAAGAATTTGAACTGTCAGGTTTATCGAGGTTTTTCAACTTTTTCGAAATTCTTTTCTTATGTGGCAGAACTTTCCTGGCAGTTGTTCCTAAATGTTCCAAAATATCACCTGGCGGCTCTTCTATTGATTCCTGATGATAGCTGTCTTTCTTATGCCAACTTGTTTGTGCTATGCGTAGAGTCGGTGCCACCGACGACAAACTATGAAGCTGTGACACATTCAAGTCTGAACTTATACTCTCTTGAGATGGTATTATTTGGGGACTGCAAAAGAGTTTTAAATTTTGGTCATTCAATAAATTACCATGCATTGCAAGAAATTCAGAATCTATAATTTCTTTGTCGCTGTTGTGAATGAGGTGATCATTTGTACTTTCCTGAATTAGAGAGATATAAAACATGATATAAAATGTTCAACAAAAAGATTTAACTTCAGACATACTGCGCCGTTGATGTGTGGATGGTTTCTGATGTGACCCTGCCTGTTGACAAATTGGAGAATCGAGTTCATTTGTGCTTCGGATGGAAACGATTCATGGGAACCCAAAGTAGCAATAGAACAGTCGGAAGTTGTTTGGCCAGACACATCGTGTTGTTCTTCGTCCATTAGATCAATCATGAAGCTATTGCCAATGTATTCAGGGCCCAAAAGTGTCTACAAATAATTTTTATAAAAATCAATGGCTGGTATACTCAACAAAACCTACATGGTCAATGAATTCCTGGTCCCTGCTATGAATGTTCATAAATTGTAGATTGGTATTTTCCACCCCACCCCTAAGAATGGCCTGAGCGTTGGTTCTTTTGATTTCCATCTAAGTTATCAAGAATATTGTACGATTTAAGAAGCTTGCTGGTTAACAAAATATTGGTCAAAGCTTACACTTTCGCAATTGTTTTCAAAATTGTCAAGTATGGTTGGAGTTAGGTGTTCTTCCATAATGAATAATTTTCTACTTGAGCGTTGATCAAGTTCTATAGGTTTTCAAAAGCATATTTTGTACTTTTTATTAAATTGAATGCATTTATTTTAGTAAACAAATTAAAATTGTTGTTTTTAACAATGCAAAGTGCGTACAAAAATTAAAAACAATCGTGAAAATTTGACAAATCAAATTGATTCTGGAGCTGATGACGATGACAGCTGTCAAATTCTTTTAAAACAAGCCCAGTTCATATTTCTGTCTTTGCATACAAAAAAGTTGGTCCGGAATCAGGAAAGAACAAACAAGTATACGGTTTTCTCAGCAGCCATAAATCCGAGATAATAGAGAAGTTATGTATTTAGAGAGTTGAGTAAAGGTAGATTCAAAATAAATTTAAATAGTTATAAATCTACTTCGTTCACTCTTTCATACATAATTATGTCGGTGGTAAGTTCATTTTTGTCCTCAATTATTGTCAATTTCATCCTAGAATTTCAACACATACCCGTACGGTTCCAACATTTGCTAAATGTTATTTTACCCAAAAATTATGCAACAAGTATTGATGGTAAAAGTTAAGATAATGATAACGAAAAATCCAATCCATTATATGCATTGAGTCTTGGGCCTTGATCCAGGAACAAATTCCTATTTATTAAAAACATTTGTGATCTTTTGTATTTAGTTTATTTTCGTGGTTTTGTTTTTCGTTTTTCTTTTTAAATAAATGCGTTAGCATTCTATTAAAAAAAAAAAAAAAAACATTTCAAACTAACACTAAATTGCTGCATTTACGGGAATTTAAATTATAAAATTAATATATATTAATAGTTTTCTGCATTATAGTATATAGCTAAGACCAAGTAACGACATTTGGGTCGTTATTTCAGTAAGAATGTTATCAATTGAACTGTTTTTGGTTTTTCTGTTTTGTTAAACCTATATAAACAAAATCAACCAAATTTCCCTTCAATTCATATTATTTAATTTGATTCTCATAAAAAAATTAAAAATTAAGTTAGCTAATCCTTGCGTGGCCTGCGTTTTCGAGTACCTTCTGTGGCTGGTGGCGTTGCTGGTTTCTAAACAAAAAACACGGTTGAATAAAATTATTTTGAAAAAAAATGTATATGTAAATTTACTTCAGTCTCTTCGGCAGCTTCGGAACTTGGCTTTCCAGCTTCCTCTTCACTCTCTCCAATCAGCTCCTCTGGTTCTTCTTCACTGCTATTCGCACTATTAGGCGGTGATGACTCTTCTGTGTTCTTAACTTCTAAATCAGCCTTCTTCGCTTTTGGACTAGATGGTTTCTCTGGTTTTTCCTCAGCATCAGTAGCAGCATCATCTGGAGTCACTTCATCAGTTTTTTTGTTTTCTCCTAATGACTCCTTCTTTATATGGGGAAATAAAATGTAACATTAAATGTTTATTATTCAAACAGAAGGCAAGCATTTATTTACCTTATTCGAGCCACTAGTAAAGCGATACAAGTAAAACACTAGCGGTGTTCCTACTAATACTATACTTAATTGCCAAACCCAAGGATTATCTGACAAATACTGAAGGATTTTGTTCAAAAATGTTTCCTAAAAAATGTGTGCAAGTTTACATAGTGAATTAGCTTTTCTACCAACAATCAAAAAAATAATGAATTAGAGAGAAAAAATAAAAAAAAAAATTTAGCACAGGGAAGAAGCAACACGGGAATATTGTTAGTTTTTGTGGTACCTCCTCTTTGATACGCCTTGAGAGGTAGTAAATATAGCAAACGAATGGTATTGCTAAATAACAGAAATACAAAGCCCACCATCCGGGTTTGTAATTTATGCGACGCAGAATTCGATGGAACAAGGTTTTCTTATTGCAAATTGCAAAATTCAAACAATTAAATTTTTCTCACACTTAATTGTGCCTCTGAGCTATAGTACTTACCGATTCTTTGTCAATGTATTTTCTTTTGATGTCAAAGGTTTTCGATGCAAACTCTTGCGCAACTTCGATGTCATCAGTTATGATCAAGTTGTCAAACAAAATATCACTTGACATTGACCAGAGTTCAATACCAACGGCTGACTGTAATGAGAGAAACTCGAATGTTAGGTGACAGTTTAAGAAGTGAATCGAAATGAATTACAATTGGTGTCATTGCGAATGGGTTGAGATCTTCAAAGAAATCAGGATTGGGAATTCGACGTGGACTCCATTTGCCTTGGTAATTTGGATTGTCAATAAAAGGTGCACGCCATTTGCCTTTGAATGCCTTGTTCTGAACAAGTGGTGCCTTCCATGGTCCACATCCGACAGCCTTTTCACACACAGGATTGTCCACAAGTGGTGCCTCCCATTCTCCATCGATTTCTGTATCCCAGTCCTCGGGTTTGACTGCATTGGCGTCAGGAATCATTTCTGGTTCATCGTCTAGCCAACCGTCGGGCTTAGCTGCCGATGGATCAGGTATTTGTGGTGGTGCTTCTTCATCCCAATCGCTTGGCTTTTCTGCAGCTGGATCAGGAATCTTTTAAAAAGGGAACACTTTGAGAAAGGCGAAAAAATAAGTTTGTTTTTCTGCAAAACCTTTTCGCGTTCGTCCCATCCTTCTGGCTTTTCATCTGTTGGGTCATCGATTTCCCTTGGTGGATTAACAGCTGGATTGAAGTCGTTCAATAGAGAACCTTCGTTAATGACTTTGTGGTCAACGCTTATCTGGAATGTATTGTCCGGCTTCACCACTAATTTATACAAATGTGGTAATTTATCTTTGAATGGCTCTTCTAAACGTTCCCTGCAAAGCAACAATAGCAGTAATTGAATAAACTTTGTCATCGATTTGAATAGCAAGCAAAATCAATATTGATTTCGTATTGTACTCTATAACCTACCTGGGCTTGCGGCAATGTTTTTCTTCGATTGAACCATTTATTGGATTAACGTGGCGGAAAATGAAGTGTAGTTTGATGTCATTTCCACACTTGTCGGGTCCGAACATGATAGTGTACGGGGTCTTGTCGTTGAACTGGTACAAAGATTAAGAACATTAAAATGGACAATACAATTTTATAATTTTCATTCTCTACTTTTTTAAGATCTTCGGTCTCCTTGCCCGCCGATAAAAGCTTTATGTATGATCCACCGCATTCTTGGCCTTCCTGTTGTGTTTTTAGGGGAAGAATGTTTTTTGTTTCTTTTTATTTTTGATTCTGCATGCGTAAATCATACCTGCATTTGGACTTCATACTGCACAACCAATGGTTTGTTTTCGAATTTGAAAGGTTTACTTAGAAGTGATGAGATTGCGGCATGCTTGGCCTTCGATTTTAGTACTAGACCAACATCGTTTTTGAGAACGATTCTTTGGGGAGATTCGAATTTCCATACACCATCGTATTTGGCTATTTCTTCGGCGATATCATCTTTCTTTGCTTCTGACCGAGTCCAGGCTTTTTCGGATTTCTCAGTGTCGTCAAAATGATCAACGAAATAAAACTTACTCGGATCATATTGAGGACTTTCATAGACTATTTCTTCATCGACAGATTCAACCGTAGCAACATCATCGTCCTGAAAGCAAAATCCAGTTGAAATAAATAGAATGATTAATTTGTACATTTTATTTTAATTAAGTTTATTAGAACAATGGCTGATTAATTTCGTTTGTATAGAATTATTCTAAACTCTGAGATAAGGCCAATTTTGTCGTATGTATAATGTATTGCAAACAGTACTCGAAAATTTCGTGTTCTATTCCCTATTTAATCTAAGTTCGAAAATTCGACTGGTTAGAGGACATTTAATTAGAAAAATGGCCCAAGGGGATTACCATAGAAAATAAAAATGATACACGTCATTCATGGCTGCTCCGCTGTTATTGCCGCTGACGACTGTTGACTCTAATCTACCCCTATTTCTCATAGTACTAATTGAAACGCGGATTCTGATGCAATATTAATGTAATTATTGAGAACGTTTTCCTCGAATTCATTATGTTTTCTGCAATGCCTTATAACTCACATCTTTAAAGATCGAAAAGTTCTTTCGGTTTTTTTTGGATTGCTTTATTGTGAGGTGGTTTTATCTCTCACTCTGTTTGCTTAGTGATAAGCCTATCTTAGAAACAGTAGCAGATCAAAGTTTTGAAAGAAATAACAATTTTAAAATGGAATTCTTCAACTAGAACTATTTGCGTAAAATAAAAAAAAAAGAAAAATTTACCGGGTTTTCTTCCGACTCAACTATGATGCCACCGTCCAACTCTGGCTCAGTGCAAATAGCAAAGTTCAACAACAACAGGAATGATATTATTCCTAAATATTTTTGTCTCATGGTCTTGCTTGCACAACCTAGAAAAAAAATATAATTTGCAATAATTTCTTTGAAAAAAACACTAGTTAAATTTGTAGGAAAAAACACGTACCCTGCCTCACAGCGTTTTCGTGATGATTGGTTGATTAATTTTTATTAGGGTCGATCACACGGTGACGGTTTTTCTTCCAATTGTGAATTGAGAAAATTTTTGCCGTCCAACTCCCTGAAAGAATTTAAATAAAGTAATGAGGACTATTTATTTGTTCTAAGTTGGATTAAAGTGCATATGTAAAATTAGATTCTTATGGGCATTCAAATAGTAATACGAAAGAAAATTACTTCAAAGAATTCTTTTAATTTAATTTGTGTAAAACACGACACGATTTAGAACACTTCAGTGTTGGAGTCAATTAACATCTTTTTTGCCGATTTTATTTCTTCAAAATGTTGCCCGGCCTGCCTTCGATACTCGAAACATGCAGGTTTGTTTGATCTGTTGGTCAATACAGGCAGAACAAAAAAGTATTGGTTTCCATTAAGCATTTAAATTTTCTATTATAGATTGGACACTACACTACGTTTTACCTCCAAATAATATGCCTAAAAGTTATTTTTTTTCATACTCACCACTCTTGCAGCAAACTTGCTTTATTATGTAGGCAATTGTATCATATTACAATAAAACGCATATCTTACAGTAACCTGTGTCTTTATGTTTGTTATTAACGCATACTCTTACAGCTAACTGATCCCTAGCTTGTTAGGGAAATGTTCATTTTGACAGCAAGGTTTCAATCTTGGTATACGTGATCATGATTTATATTTTCTATTATGAGTTGGACCCATATATGTGTCTAGTGATATTTAGTAATAAAATGGCTTTTACTGCCAAAAATAAATCATACAAATTACTGAATTTGATTGAGGTTTAATTGGAGGTTAACTACTTCTATATAATTTGTATTTCTAAAAGTTTTTCTGCAACAGTTTAAGTGATTTGGAAAGTTGTGGTGTTATATCTTTGACAGCTTTTTTTCTTTTCTTTTTTTACCGAACAAATGTTGTCGGGCATGTTTGTCCATGTGAACCCTCCTGATGAGGATGACAGTGACATCAAATGTGCAAATCCGGAGATTTTCGAAGTGGAAGTCTCACTTTGTCATTTCGCTTGTATTGGTTTTCGTTTTCGTTCGACTGTCCCTTAACTTTTGTTGTAGAGATATTTATTTTTGGCCATTTTTGTAATTAAAAATTACTAACTATAAACATTTTAATAAAACAAGTCGATCGAGCCTTGGGTTTTGCAGAATAGAAACCCAATTTTTAGGATTATGAGCACAATTGATTTTGAGATCGAAGAAATAAAAAAACTGTGCGAAAATGTCGTCGAAAACTCAAAAATAATTACATGCACGGCGGTGCTTGTTCGAGTCGATATCATTCAAACCAATAGTCGTCAATTGAGTGTGTGTTTGAGGTTTCCCGAAAAATATCCTCACTCTCCGATTCTAGTTGAAATCAAAAGCAAAACACTGTCTGGCAAGTTTCTCGATGCACTAGCTAATCTTGCTGAGAAGAAAGCTAAAGAAATTCTTGGCAAACCTCAAGCGATTCACGTTCTTAAGTTCGTTGAACAATATTTGAAAGAAAATCCACTCTGTGTGGCGTACGACGAGATTATAAATATCAAAAAATCTCTTGGAAACGGTGCCAATGAACTGTTAAAACTCAAGCAGAAGTCTTCAAGTGTAAATTTGGTTGTTAAGGGTGGCAACTATTATTACAAGGTTAAAGCAGACGTTCCAGTCGAATATCCGAAACAATGTGTTGTACTCAGAGATGCAGAAACAAATTTGCCAGCGGTTCTCCTAAGGTATCTTAATGGGCAATCCAAAGAAATTGCCCGTCAGTGTGTCGAACCTCCTCTAAGGGTTGCGAAAGACAAAAGCGCTCAGCCATTCCAGCCGGTGCCAAGCCTTTACAAATCGCTGCAATTTTGTATCGATGCCACTCTGGATTTCTACGAAGAAAAATGTCCGATATGTGACCAGAGTGTCCTTCCGAAGGATGCCAACGATTTAGTAACTGATGACACTAGCGACATGCACTGTGAACGAGTCTATTGCGGGCATTTATTTCACCAAGGGTGTCTGAAGAAGTATTTGCAAGAGCCACCATTCCCTAAGGGTGGAAAACTGTGCCCAGCAAAGAAGAGACATCCCCGTTCCGACAGCAGCTACTCAATCCATTTGAAAAATCAGGCTAACAATGCAGACATGACTTGCGGCATTCGACTGGCTCACGATCGTTGGGTGGTCAATGTTAAAGTAGCCGAAACAAGGTGGGCCCAGAAGCAGGCTAGAGTAAGAGAACTGGAAGAAGTTGCTGATTTTTTGCAGTAAATTACAACTTAACCGTATTTTCTTCTACCTTAACCCATATTTAAAAAAATAAAATGCTATTCAAAGATGGTGAGCGTTTCGAGTTTTTGTTTCATTAACATTTACAGCATGATGGCCTAAGAAATTGCCAAAACTCTCAAGAATGTTTTAGCGAGAATCAAAGTGTCAACTAAGATATACACAATTCAACTTTCAGTTTCGATGGTTTTAAGGAAAGATAGTCAAGAAGAACAGAGTGTAACGAAGAAGAACTTCTTTTTTTTTTACACTATCAGATAAAGTCGAAGACTTTAACCCAGAAAACTGTGTTAACAGACCGGCTCATCACTTAGTGCAGTGTTAGTTGTTAGTAGGCAATCTAAAACAAACGAACACTTACACAAGAAATGACAAAATTATACAAATACAAACAAATAAAATACAAAACATGAATAGACAACAATTAAGAGCGTGCTACACTGGTTTTAAGCATAGTCTTTAATTTATTCTTATTAATATGAAAGTCAATAAGATCCGTATTATAATTCAAAAACCTACTCATCCTTGTCAAGGGCTCACGCATTCCGTAATTGGTCCTATGTCTTGGGACTTTAATTAGATCGATGCTGCGAAGGTGATAACCTCCTCCCCGATAGTAAAAAAGTATAGCACTAAGAAGGTCTGGTGCATCTGTGACGCCTGTTATGAGTTGATGAAGGAAAACTAAATCATTGTTAGTCCTTCTTTTAGACAACGTTTGCATTTGAAGAAGTGATAATCGATCCTCATAAGAAGGAATATTTGGAGGATCATGCCATTGAATACCTTTTTATGCGAATCGAGTAAAATTACGTTGCACCGATTCTAACCTCTCAATATGAACGTCAAAATAAGGACTCTAATTGCGTTTTTAATTGGCAATCTGGAATCGAAAAAGAAGCATTCTGTTTTTGAAATCGGAAATTCTCTTCTTTTCAGAATCAGAACTGGCACTTTTGCCCAATTGAACGCTTTCAGAATGCTTTTTTTTACTTCCAGATTGTCAATTAAAAATGCCATAAATCTGTGAAGCATATTCCAGATGCGGACGAACAAGGCAATTATAAAGAGAAAGAGGGTGACGTTAGGATCAAGAAATTCTTTTGAACAACGCTTAACGAACCCCAACATAGAATTAGATTTGTTAACAATGTTGTCAATGTGCTCTGTAAAATCAAGATTCGGTGTATAAAGAACCCCTAGGTCCCTTACTTTAAAAACACGAGAAAGAATCTGCTGGGATATATAATACTCATAAGTCGAAGATGCTCGTTTTTTTTTTTTTAAATGTTATTGTCTGACATTTCGACGGGTTTAGATTTAGACTGTTCTTATTACACCATACAGAAAACCTATTTATATCATTTTACAGAAGAATGCGATCATCGTTAGATGTAATTTTCTTAAAAATCTTCTAGTCATCTGCAAAAATAAGAATTTCACTGTCACGAACACATAACGGTGCATCATTTATTCATAAGATAAAGAGAAGAGGTCCTAAATGACTACCCTCTGGAACACCAGATTTAGCAGTAAAAGTTTTCGAAAACATGTCTCTTAATTTAACTTGATAAGTTCTATCCTCAAGGTAAGAAGAAATCCATGAAACCAGCCCAAGGGGAAATCCTATAACTGAGTGAGACAGTTGATCAAAAGCTTTTGAAAAATCAGTGTATACACAATCAGTTCTTTCAAAGCTTTTGCGTTAAGACCCATTAAATTTATTATTCGCATAAGGACTGTATGCTTCACCTAATTCATTTAAAGCGCAAACACATAAAAATCATACTTTTAAAGATTTTCTTTAATAATAAACTAATACGTTATGTTTCGTTAAGTATAAATTAATATTTCCATAAAATATATGTTTTTTACTCTTTCGTTGATATTTTTTTATCGCTAACAGCAGAATGATTTATTCAACAACTATAATTTTGTAGTGCTTTTAAATTATAAATTTATTTGCTTACTTAAAAATGTCAATACTTTTGTTTTTATTTTTTTAATAAATTTGAATTTGAACATGCTCTTGTTTTTTCTACTTCACAACATCTGACATTTATTATTTTTTTTTTAAGCACATAATAATTTCTTAAGTGTGTTTCTTTTTTTTATAAAATATTTTATTTATTTTTTTGAGATCTTAAAAAACAAAATAAAATAAAAACCAACAACAATATCATTCCACTATAAGCGGTAAAAATATAAATAATATTTAATAAAAAGTAAATAAAATTTAATAGAATCGTGCGTCTCTTTTTTTTAATCATAAATTATGCTCTACAAGCATACACTTAACAACATGCTTACAAATTGTGTGTGTGTGTGTGTGTTTTTCTTTTTTTAATTTAACAAGACAAAATCATAATAAATATAAGGAAAAACCGATTTATCAACTGTGGTTTTGTATAATTACATACATATTTTAATTATATTAGGCTATCTAATAGAAGGAAATTTTATCTCTGAACATTATTGATACAATCTAGAGGACTTTCGTTGATGCAAACACACTTTCCTATCACTTCATAAAAATTTCTTAGTTGAAAAAAATATATATTTATAGTTATACGTATTTATATTAAATATATAATTGCGAGAATGTATCCAGTCGAACAGGGATTATTCAATGATGAATTATGTAATTGAAATGGGAGTAACTTTCTTATTTTCGAAAAAAAAGTTTGGCTGGCCACGAAAATTTCCAATACGATTACATACCTATGTACATTCGATTTAAAAATAAATATTTTATAAAGAAAATAAATGGTCGAATAATCTGAGTTCAACTGTGAACATTCGTTTTCTCTTTTTTTAAATATACCTGACGGAATTCTATCCAGCACTAGAAATTAAGTTAATTAATGGATTATTTGGTGCTTATAAGAGTAAATAAAACTATTTAAGGGATTAAGGCATTCCTGGCAGACCACTTAAGCTCTGGTGCTGGTGTATAAGATTTACGCGACACATTTGCTGCTCAAGTCGCTGAATGGTAGCTGTGAGATGAGAATTTTCAACATAAAGTTCTTTGACGAGTACATCTGCGTTTGCTAAACGTTGTGTCTGTTCAGTCATAATCATTCCTTGGGTTTCTATTCGATTTCGAAGATCTGACAATTCAGCGTGTTGCTGTTGCCATGATTCTAAAAATAAAAAAATAAGTATAAGAAGTACACCAATCCATTTGAATATGTGTGATATTACGTTGCATCAAAGATTCCGTATACTGATGTTGCTGTTTGATAACATTCTGTAAATGTCTATTCTTCAGCTCAAGATGATTAACTCTCTGGATGAGAGATGGATGTGCTGCCGCTCGCTATCAAAACAAAAATCCAAATTTCAATTATACATACATATGTCAACCTTGAGTTGGCAACGGTCAATAAACTCACAGCATAAGCTTTCTCAAGAACAGGTTTTGCTTCTTGTAGTTGTTGCAACTCCATAACTAAGCCATCGCGTTTAAGTGATAAGTCTTTTATTTGATCTTTAAGTTGAATCTCGAAGAACTTCAAACGCTTGAGTTCTTCCTTCATCATATTAGGACTCGAACAACTGCTAGACGCATTACCCGTTGATTTTTGAATACTGTGCGTTGATGCAACACTCTGAGATTCAAAACTTTTTCCTGAAGCAGTCGATGAGGAGTCTTCACAATCTTTTGAAGCATTTACATTTGCTGTAGATGCCTTTGGAGTGTTTGGTTTTTGAATGGGCGATATGTTTTTCGTTTCATCAGCACCACCTACCACAATCGAATTCGATTGTGTTGTACTGAAAACGGTTGTTTCAGAGGTTGAAAGATTATTCAATCTATAAGGAGAACAGTAAGCGAAATATTACAACAACGTATCTGACCAATATAAGTTTATTTTCACAAATACGAAACAAACAGCACACAACAATGGAACGAGCAATTAAACTTCAACTTTGCAAAATATTCAAACAGAGACCAAGCTTCATTTGAAACTGTCTTGAAATAAATCGAAACGAACTCAATAACAAATACAACTCTAAATATTTTATTGTTAATAAAATTATAAAAGATTTCTTTTTTTTTTTTTTAATAGCAAGGCACAAATGGACAAATTATAATGATAACAACCTATCGGATAAATTTAGAATAAGAAAGAATAAACAAAAACAAATAGAATTTAATTTCCTTCACAACGTAAAACATACGTTTCGCTTTTTGTTAAAAATTTGAACCTATAAAAAAACAAACAGAAATAAAAATAAAGTAACCCATTCCACACATTCAAAATTGCTTTACAAAAATAAAAACCAAAATAAGAAACACAATAAGACACAACGTAAAACTCACCTAGATCTCTGTGTTGTGGGGGCAGACTTCTGTAAATTTTTCTTTTTATATTTTGTTATCGGCGACTGAATTGTACTCTGATGCCAAAGATAGCTTATTGGTGAGCTTGCTGGACTTTCTAAATCGGACATTTCACCGCCAGATTGCATTTCAGTTGCACCAGTTAGAATTTCCACACTCTCGCCTAGCTTTTGTTTGAGGTCTTCGATTTCATGTTGTAATGCTTCGATTTCTTTGGTTTTTTCCTCGAACATTTCTCGTGTGTTTTCGCGAAGTTGTTCGGCCTCAGCTTCCAAATCTGCATACTGCTGTTCGAGTACATCTTTTTCTTCTATCGGAGACAGACGACCGTCTTTGCTGAATTGCTCTTCATATTCACGTACTTTTTCCACCAGCTCAGTGAACTTGACATCGCTTTCTTTTTGTTCGTCTTCGTAGATTTTTCGTTCTTTGTCGAAGAGTTGGCGTTCTTCGGAAAGTTTCTCCTGCCAATAGTCTTCACAATCTTCATAGGCTTTTTGCATTAGTTCAAGACTCGATTCAAGCTCTTTGCAACGCGCTTCCAATATATCTTTTTCCTTCTTTAAGGTCGTGAGCGCGTCATCGCCGCTACCTGGCTCAATCACATTTGATTTAAGCTGCATTTCAAGTTGAGAAATTTTCGATTTAAGGTTAACGATTTCCTGATCTTTTGCTTCAACGACTAAATTGAAGCTATCCTGTGAGAAACCCGAAGAAGTACTAGGAGTGGATGTCATATTCAACGGATTATTCAGTTCTGAATTCAATGCAACCCAATCGCCACTCGCATCACTTTCACTATTCGCATCGGCATTACATCTTCGGAATTTACCCAGTCGCGGGCTTTCCTCAGTTATTCTAGTTTTACTTGGGGAATCACCCCGTCTTTTTATTGCGGCCGAAGCATGCTCGGAATCGTCTTCCCCAGTTAAAGCAACAACTGTCTGTTTTTGGGACTTCTTTGCTTTAACACGTGATATCTCAAAGTTTAAGCTCTCAACCTCCGCAACTAATTCGTCATTTTTGTCCCGCAAGTTTGCATTTTCAGCTTGTAGATTTGTTATTTTTTCAATCAGTTCGAGCATCTCCTCGGTGTCTTTTTCGTTTTTCGATCCTTCGTCATTGCGGCTTCTCTCTTCGGATTCGACAATTTCATTATTCAATTTAATATTGGCCTCCAAAAGACAAGTGACTTGTTTTTGTAGACCTAATTGTTCATTCTCAAGAGCATTGTTTTCTTTTCTTAACGATTCAGCTTCTGTTTTTAGCTTGGTCTCTTCTTGTTCAAGTGATTTAATTCGGGCCTCGAAACGAGCTGTCAAATTTGACCAATTCTCTCGATCATTTGCCATTCGAGCTGTTAAATCGCGAACCACTTCGGCGTGCCGTTGTTCAAGTAATCGAATCTGGAAATCAACGAAATCAAGATAAATTAAATTTTGATTGAAAATTTTATTTTTATTTAAAGCTTACCTCCTTTTTGGTTGTGTCTTCTAAATTTGCATGTCTTTCGTCTATTTCCTGAGCCAACATGATAACTCTTCGGTTCGCATCTTTGTTGTCAGCATGCATTTTCTTGTTTTCTTCGCTCAGTTGAATGTAGGATTGCTTCAATGTGGAAAGTTCTGCGGATTGAAGAGCTAGGGATGCCTTCAAGAGCGTTGTTTGTGCTTCCCCACACAAGCCACGGAGTTCTTCTTCCAACACTTTTGTCAATTGGACAACATTAATTTCTTCCTCGTCAAAACCTAAGCTCAATAGTAGTCCTTTTGGGCTGCTTATGTTAGCTCGTTCCCACATTTCAATAATGCTATGCATTGGGACCGTGTCCAATTGTGCTGGCATATCTATAAACAAATGTGTATTCAAATTATTCGTTTTTTATTTGTAAACTTTTACTCCATACTATATAACACATGGATAAAACACAAAAAAGAAGACTATTTGTTTACAGTATGAAGGGAGACTTAACAACAGATTGTTCTGAATAAGACTATCAGTGGTGGTAACATCTTTCAGTTTAGAAGAGTTACTTGTTAAAATCTAATAGCGCTGCCTTTTTTAGTCTGTTGAAATGACCACCACTGGCAAATTCATAAACGGAACAAGTACGGTCTACAAGACAACATTGATTTCTCAGAGTGTGTGCGTGTTAAAGAAACAAAAGATTCTATGCCAAAAGCCATCACCATTGGGTGCCTCCTCTGAGCGTCACCTACGTTTACAAAGTGCATTTGCGAGCTCAAATCAAATTTTCCAACAAAAAATGCTTAATGGTGCGATAGATGAAAATCAAAAATACGAACAAAAAATACTGAACTTAAAACGCAGATAAATCTGGAAAAAGGAAACAAAACAAACCTTTCATATTGCAAAATTGCTTATCATCGTTTACGGCTCGAGAAAATCTAAGGGAATTACTATCCACCGAAGGCGCCGCTGAATAGAAGGGTGGCTTAGGCACACCAAATTCAAAAAAGTTAGTCAACGGCCATGTTGTTGGTGGTGGTAGAAGACTTGCTGGATCAAATGCGTCATCCCCACAACATGTAATAACACTTAAAAATTGACTAAAAGTAATTTTTTGTTCGGTTTTGAGTTTGTTCAGTTTTTCGAATACTTCTTCGGCGACTTTTTCGGCAACCGTGCTCACAAGTCCGACACGTTCGCATACAGTTTGTAGTTGATGAAAAGTAAAGTAATATGTACCGACTTCGCTGCCGTACTCTTTCCAAATGTCAAGGATTTTGTTTGTAAGATTTTCAAAATCTAAATTTCCTATTTGTATATAGTAGTAAATGGTAACATGATGATGGGTTTTTATTTTACAATTGGTTTTGATTGAAAAAATAAAGAAAACAAAAACATATCCGAGACAAAATAGTGCGTTTAAAAAGATAATCGTTTCCCTGTCTTCAAACAAGTGCATTGGCGAACTCTTGTTTGATATTAGATACAAGCTCTTGTGTGTCAATGAATATTCAATTAAAAAGTGGAAGCATAATAATACTCACCTAATGATTCAACGCTGCTTGTGTTTATTTTGTTGGCTGCCTTGAATGCTCTGTCGGCTTTTGTTTTCTCCAAAATGGCATCCCTGACGCGTTGATTTTTTTGTGCTGGAAGTGAGGCACATCGCTTAAGCTTAGCTCCTCCACTAAGTGGCCTCCTTCTATGAGATGACAGAATATCACTTTGCGATGATGATCTCTGAACCTGTAAAAACAAAACGAAAATTCAAATGAGTTTAGTTTAAATCTCTGTTCCACTTGAAACTTACTATACTATTGTTAGAATTTGCTGTTTCTCTGTCCGGTTCATCGGATTCTGATGGCGATGAATCGGATCCAATTAATTGTGGCCTGGAACGACGGCCATACTTTTTCGCTCCAACAATAAATTTTGGTGAGACCTCGCGGTCCGAGGTTTCGTTCGGACTAACAGGGAGTTTATCTTCAGGTTCATTACTAAAAACAAGTGTGCGATCTGAAAAAAGCACACATTTGTATTAAAAATATTTATCCATAGAAAATTGTTTAAATTTTACTCGGAAACAACTGAATTTAACCTTACCAAATAAACTTATTAATTCATCAACAGATGATTGATGGAAGAAGAGACTTGTGCCCATTTCAAATATTATGTAGGTAGGTGTTTTTATTCTTGATCTTTACTCGATCGAAATTTTCTTAAAAATGACTTAATAATGCAAAACAGTTATCTCTTAAATAGGAATTTGAGGTTGAGGATAATAAATATTGAGGACCAATACGATCATTTCTTGGAATTCAAACATATGAACGTTTTACCTGAATGATGAGGGAGGATATAAGATACATCTTAATTAATGAGGAATATCCTGCCAAGAAACGAATTCTGTACCTGTAGAATTTAGAGACAAACATGTTAGTGCGTTATCCTGGATGATTTAGTTATGACTCAGACTTTTATGATTTGTAATTATTATTTTTGACATAACGAGGTCGAGATAAAATGTTGAAGAGAATCAGTAGAGTATTGAAATAATATTAATATCACAACAAAGAGGTTACTGAAGGAAACAGGGTTCGTATGTCGTGATAAATTCAGTCCAGACTTAAAGGTTCTCCTATTGATTTAAGGCCTCATAGTTTTTACTCGACATTACAAGACGTGCGATATAATTTGGAGATGAGTTTCTGTTATAAAGCATAAAGCATATTTGTGTTAGTTGTGTTTCAATTCTGTGGTGCTGATAAAAAAAAATTGTCAGTGGAAAGCATTCATTTAAACCCCCTTTTAATGAGTGTTTTTTTTTTCTCGGAACAGCTTTTTAAAAAGGTATTACTGTAAGTAAATACTTTGACTTCTTGTAATTACTTTTTTACCATGTTTGTACATCGAGTATCAGTTCTTAGGAGCTCTGTTATATATGAAAGCATAGAAGTTGACCTTGAGTCGCTTCAGTGCTCAATGAATTATTTATTATTCGAGTGCTCCATCGAGCACTCGACCCCCAGCAGTTTCCTTGTCTTTAAGGAAGTCCGTCCATCTATTTCTTATCTAAATTCCCTTTTTTGCGTTTGAACTGAGAAGGAAGATATCCTTGTGCTGATCGGGACAGGGTTGCATAATGCAGGAAGAATATAAACATTGCACTTGAGGCATCTTTTTCGCAATGGCACATCAAACAATCATGCTTGTACGCCCAACCTCTGAGACCACAAAGATTTTCTTCATACCTGACAAATGGGTGTCTTTATAAGGTAAAGTTAGAAACAACATTTAAGAAATGACGCAGTTTCGTGTTAAGTTCATCAAAATTTGCTGAAAACGAATGAATTCGGGTAAAAGAAAAAATAATAAACTCACGACTGCATTCTGTGTTAAAAGCAATGTTATGCAAGCAAACAAGAGTACATATCACTTATTTATCAACATCGCAATCGCAAGTCCAAATTATACCTACCTGTCTAATTACTCAAAGAAAAAAAAAAAAGAGCCAAATACACTTACCCCCCGGTGGCGGCGAAGAAAATGATCCATCGGTTTCTGTGCCAAGAAAGTTTAACAGAGCTTCTTTAAAGTCGCCAAAAGAAATCCGTGACCTTGGGCTTTTGATGAGGTTCTTAATAATAACGGATCCATGATCCTGTAACTCTAGCATTTCACATAACTTACTCAAGGCACTCTCGTCCAATGTGCCACTGTGATTTGTGTCGCAGCTGGTGAACATTTGGAATAACTTTTGCTCATACGGGTCAGATGATACTTCCATTTTATTCATTCTATTGGGTCACTAGACGAAGTATTTAATTGATTAGCTTTAGAGCTAGCGCACCCAATATGCAGTGTTTTTCTTTTTTTTCGATTCAATCACTTAAAATATTTTATATGTATTGAATTTATTGAGTTTAAAGAAAGGGAGTTTCATGTGTGTAAGCAAAAAGCAATAAAGAAAGAGCAATATGTGTAGATGAAAATAATCCGACGACCAACGCAAATTGAGCTCACAAATCAATCGACTTTTAACTATGATTCGGAATTAAAATGGAATTACGGTCCTTTTACAAATACTGAACGTTTACACAAAACAATAATATATTAAAAATGATACTAATTGTGGTTGAAGTAGGTAGATTTCTTTTCTTGTATTAATTTTATATACACATTTCAAGTTCCACGGAATTCCCTATTAGTGTAGTATGTAGTTAAATTTTCATTTTTTGTACGTGTGTTGCCATTGACAGTTCGTTTTCGTAGAAAGGAAAACAGAAGAAAATCATATTGAAGAATATAGCTTAACCGTTCACTCTCCATGTAAGGAAGCAAACAAAAAATTTAACCATCTCTTTTGTAAGAGATGTCAAAACTCAAATCTATCGATACAATAAAATGGAGACAGCTATCGATGGACTAGAATAACTGGGTGACACTGAAACTGAATATTTCGGGATGCATGAATTGCTAATAAAATAAGTAATAGGCGATAAATTATTTCTTCCCGCACGAATATATATATCAAATCAAATTCAAATCTTCAACAATATTAAACATAGCACGACACCAAAAGGCACGAATTGGACTACGTTACGTGTACTATATGCTCTTAAGGAACGAACATGGCTTGCATTTTCAGGTCAGTTTGACATGTTCGAACGTCACCAAAATCACAGTAACCTATGCTCACCTTTCGAAGAAAATTAATAAAATAAAAGGGGTTTCCCTTCCCTTTGGACCAAAGACGAATTTCTTCACTTCTAAAAAATTATTATCTTTTTCACTTTTCACAAAGTTAACAAATGCTCGGCCAACAATCATGTTTCTATAGGACTGAGAAATATATTTTCGTTGACCCGCGGTTCAGAATTAACTGTCGAATATGACAGTTTGCTCGGCTGAGTTTCAAAGTAGTAGAATAAATCTTACATATAACTTGAAATTATATGTAAATTATATAATACCTATAGAAGTATACTGAAGAGGCATGTGAAAAGTTAGTTAAAGGTAGTATTAAAAGAATAATTTTTTGATATTTCGTTGGCAAATTTTAATATAATAAGACATAAGAGTTATAAAAAAAACTAATTATTTTTGCCTAAGCTCTAGTACAATTCTGTATGCAAACAAATAACATCCCTGTTCGGTTATAATCACCCTCCATTTTCATTTTCACACACGTCAAGTCAGTTAAAAAGTGAGGACAAATTTTCCAAGAGTTAAAACTTGAGCTTGCGGTTGTTTGTATATTTTTATTTTTGTTCACAACATACAATCTTGTCCAAATTTATTTCAAATTTAATTTAAATTCAAACATTTCAAAGGTAAGTGAGACTCCTTAACCAAGTTACAAAACCACTGTTGCTGGGTAAAACAAAATTCCAATTCCCAATCGTGAAACACTCATGGCCAGCAGACCTGGGAATCCTCCTAGACACAATTTTTTTTTTGTTTCTGTCATTTTTTTGGCTTGGTGCATTCTTACTGCGAACTATTCTGCAATATAAATACACAAATCTCTTAACTTATCTAAAATTCGATGAAGGAATAGCTTTATATTTGATGCTTTTGATTTTCAGTTCTTGGTGAAGATGAACTCATTCATGCGGCGTAACATTACTGCCGAACAAATGCACAGCTTCCTCAAAGACAAACAAGCATGGGAAAATGCCATTGCAATGTACAATGGACCTGATCCTCTGGAACATTGGTACAATTATATTTGTTGGTATTATACCAATATACATGGTGATCCGGAAAATAAGTTCCGAGAAACACTTGAACGATGTCTAACTCAGTACGAGCACAACGACTACTACAAACAAGATCCGCGAATGGTCAAATTGTGGATAAGATACATAGCAATGCAACAGAATCCATTACATTTTTATCAAATCTTGTACCAACGAGGTATTGGTAGACAATGTGCCTGTTTCTACACCAATTGGGCTCATCTATACGATTCGGCGAATGCTTTCAAGGAAGCCGAATCTATTTACAAACTTGGATTCCAAGCCAAAGCTGAACCGTATACGGAATTGGAAGGTGCTCATACAAAGTTCCTCTATTCTCTCTCGCAGCGAATGGTTTATGAGGATAAAAAACAGCATAATACAAATTCCCAACAAAACCAGGTTCAGCAGCAGCAGCAGCAGCAACAGCACCATCACCAACAAACAACAACATCAAATTCCTATAAGCCAGCCACTAGAAAAACGCTCCATGGATGTCAGCCATCTTCAACAAACAACACCGCAACATCAGCACCATCATCAGCAACAGCAACAAATGCCAGAGCTGCACGTACAACATTGCAACCAACAAAATCAGAGTATCCCCCCAGAGGTACAGGCTCAACCTCAAGTGCAAACACATACGCCGGCTGCTGCGAACACCAATTGCCAATACACTGAATTACAAAATTCAACAGCAACTGCTATATCTTCTTCATTGAACTACATTTACAATGAACCGCAAGCTCAGCAAGCTGCGACCGTCTATCCACAGGAGCCTTCAAGCTTTGGCTCACAACCGCTTGGAGTTCCACTTGGAAATGTTAAACTACCTGCACAATTCGCTACCTATTGCCGTAACAACTACGAAGTCTGGAAACCAGCCCTATTTCTCGAAGAACCTGAAGATCCAGGCAAGCGCTGTATGTACCAAAAAGCTTTGGTTTATCCAGGCGGCGACGTGGAATATAGTCCCGAAGAACTCCGAGCGAAAAAATGGAAAAATAACCAACAAAAATTTGAATCTTCGGAGCAACCACAGCCAGTTGTAAATCCCAAGCCTCCGGTTGAGATTTCAGAAAGCCATGATCCAGATTTTGAAGATCAAATAGAAGCCTCGACTATCCGCTTCAGTACGCTTGATGAAGAACACGGAGTCACTAAAAGTAAAACAATAAAAATCAAATTCAAAAAAGATAAGGACTCATCTTGTAGTTCCACCAATGGCCAGAACAATTACAACTACACAATCGAGAACAACTATGCATCGGATATAGCAGCCTCGCAGGACGATGGCGGCCTACATCGAGGAAATGGATTTCATCCTTATCAAATGCACACATCCACTCCCAAAGTAAAGAAGCCCAAAAAGCTGAAGAGTGTCAACAAGCATCATCACCATCATCATCAACAAGTTGGTAAACACTTGACCACTGCTCCTCACTCTCATGGAGATAGCAATTCGTCAGACTACCATCCACAACATCAGCAGTCGCAGTATCAGTATGAAGATGCGAATCTTTTGCTGACTTTTGCCAAAGAAAACACTTCTTCCTCGACAACTCTGCAGCATCAGAATCAACAGCAGCAGCCACAACTGCAACACCGAACCCCGATAAAAATTCGACAAAAGAACGGTGACTCCGTAAACTACACGGCGGCCAATGACAATGCCAGTTTTTCGTTCAACGAAAGTGCATATTTGGACAATTCGAATTGCTCGGTTAGTTCGGCAGTGGGTCGCTTAAATTTTCGCGATTCACAGCGCGACGATTTTTCCACATATGCCGAAAACAGTTTCTTCGCATCCGAAAACGACAAGGAACTGCAGGAGCAGCGACTCGAGAAAGCCCTCGCTATCATTGAGACTCATATGGCCAAGCCAGTTATTGACCCGTTCAATAATGAACTATGCAAGGCGTTCCTTACAAAACTTAATTTTCCATCGTACGAAACTGCTGACAACGTATACAAAGTGGTTAGTACACCTCTGCCAAAATTCGCCAACACCAAGATGATAACGCTGGCCGATACTCGTTTTAGCATCGAAAAAGAAGTAGGACGTGGTTCGTACGGGTCGGTGTACAAAGCAAATGACCTCAATACGGGAACTGTTGTAGCCCTTAAATACCAAAAGCCTCCAAATATCTGGGAAATCTATATCTGTCATCAAGTTCGGCAGAGAATTAGAACGGAAACGGTCTTGCCTGGCGTTATGAACATTTCATCAGCTGTAATTGCACCGAACGCTAGTATAATTGCCACCGAGTTCTCGCCGTATGGTTCATTATTAGACATAAATAACAAAATACGGCAGGCCACTAAGAAAGTCATGCACGAGAGTCTGGTTATGCACTTTAGTAGCCAAATTCTGAACATTATTCATTGCTTACACAAGAGCAAAATAATCCATGCTGACATCAAGCCCGATAACTTCCTGCTGATGCGCGTACCGAATACAGATCTCCATTATCCATCGTTGCGTCTGATTGATTTTGGTTGTGCCCTCGATATGACATTGTTTCCGGAAGGAACACAATTCCGTAAAATCATTCAAACGGACGGGTTTACTTGCATCGAGATGCAAGAAGGCCGACCCTGGTCTTATGAAACTGATCTCTTCTGTGTGGCTGGTACCGTTCATGTGATGCTCTTCGGAGAGTACATGCAAATTTCAAAAAAATTCGAGACCTGGGATATCAAGCAAAAATTGCCGCGTTATCTTAAGAAACATGTCTGGACAGACTTCTTTGGCAGTATGCTCAATATAAAAAGTCAAAATATCTTACCTAATTTATTGGACATTAAAATGCGATTCGACGAAGAAGCTATGAAAATGGACTCGGAACTGCAATCACAAATCAGGACCCTTTCCAATTTACTCCATCGTCGATAGTTGTGCATTATTTGTATCATAAGCACTCATCTCAAAAGGAAGAGAAGCGAAACTAACACCACAACAAGTTTAAAATTTAAATGTATTCCTTATTGTAATTCAATTTTTGTTTAAATTTATGCAATTTATCTTATTATTTTTGTTTATGTTCAATCGACCGAGGTATAGTAATTTTTTTCTGGACCTTTTTTTTTATTATATTGAAGAAAACATAATCCAAATGTACGATATCCATTAAGAACTGATGACCACTCCGCGGGAGGAGTAGTAGTAGTTTTTTTTTTCTTTTCGGTACACCTTTTAAGCGGTGTATTTTATGTTGTAAGAAAGACTAAAAATTTGAATATATATTCATTAAAAAATGTGCACACAAACTTCTAAAGTAAAACAAATAAAAATTAACAACAAAATTTAAAAAAAAAACTATTAAAATATTAAAGTGTAAAGTGAGATGATTCTATATAATAAACATTAAAAAGCCAACCAGAATTTGATTGAAAAATGGAAAAAACCGGTTCCGATTTTCGATGATTGCTATCGCACTTCAGACTTTCACTTCATGTAGTGAATTGATTGCGATTTCGTGTTGATTCATAGCCGTGATTTTTAAAGTAAGTTGAAGTACCAGTTTCTAGTTCTAAAAAATTATATAAGGCCGTGTGCGAATTGGGTTAAAAAGTGGTTAAAACTTGACGTTTGGTTAAATTTTGACACTTCGCATTAAATAAAATGTGTTAAAAATTAGACTAGCTGTGGAGCCGGTTAAAATATGACAGGGGTGGTTAAAAATTCAACCATTTTTAACCACAGTTCATCCAATTCGCACACGGCCTATTGTTTTTATTTACCAATGTGCCTATTTCAACGAAGCTGACTGTTTTCTTCAAATAATTGTCGGTAATGCAGGTTCATGTCATCTAACAGCTGGTGTTGATGAAATAGCTGTGTTTTGGTTAGAAGATTTGTATTTTTATCAATTTCGTATTTAATTTTAAAAATAATGACTGACGAGGAACCCCACAAGGTATAATAATCATTTAATGTTTTTTTTTTTCTAAATCTAAATTGCCTAAAGAGAAGTGTAGTAGACATTTTGAGTCAAATCAACATTGAACGAGTTCCAGCAACCGGTCAATTATAACATAAAAAAACATTGAACTCGTGAAAAAAATACTACCCTTATTAATATTTGTCCTTTTCTTATATAATATCATCTAAGAAATGATTTAATTTATACAATCCTAGAGTCTCATGATATTTGGTCGAGATGTCGGTCAAATACCTTGTTTCCGAAGTTCTTTTTTGTACGGCATTTGCGGTGGAATGACAGTGGGAGCTTTAACATTTTTAAAAACGTCCAGGCCACAGTTTTCAACACATGTAGGTTTTAGTTCGTTTGTGTTAGGAACGTTTGGCTATTGGTTCGTTTGCAGGTACGAAATTGTTCGAGCCATTCAAGAATGCAGATTCAATCAAGAAATTTAAAATTTCAGATACCAATGGTCCAAGACAAGGTTCGAGTACCAGCAACTGAAAGCGGCAATGAAACAACAAGCACGCTACGAAGGAACTGACTTGGAAAAAAAGTTACAAGATGCGTAGTCTAGTCAAAAATATTTGATGTTGGTGAATCGTTAGATCTTTTAGTTTTAAAGAGTGCACACATGGGCACACTTTTTTTTTACTGTAATGTTTTGAAATAGCAAGAAAGTGGTCATGTTAAAGGTAAAAAATACACAAAAAAGTATTTAATTGGAATCAAATTTTTATTTTTTCACATTCAATTCAACAAATTCTTTTTGAACTTCGCCCCGATAGGCGTTGTTCGCTTTGGAGGCATCCAACGTAAGTAAGCCGAGTCAATAGTTAGTTTCGGCTTCTTGAACTGAGGCAGTTGAAGATGTTCAATAATTGTCCTTGGAGTGACACAAATAACATGCTGCCCTTTCCAATACTTGACCATTTTCATTGACTGTAGAGTATAGATGATGTCGTCTTGTGTGATTCCACTTAGTTCGCTCAGTTCTTTGATGCTCTGCGTTGTTGTGCGGTTGTCTTTCATAAGCTCTAGTAAAGTGTATGCCCAGAAACTTCGATAGCTCAGCCGACCCAAATCACTAAGGGGTTTTTCTGGACTGCCGACAACTCCTTCGCGTCGGGAAAGCTCATAGCTAAAAGCGATCAACAGCTTACCATAACCTTTCCTCTGGTATGGAGGTAGAATCAAAATACAGGCAACGTTATTGCTTTCTGGGGATTCCTTCTCTTTCGAAAAGTAACCAACAATATGGGCGCCTTTCTTGTCGATCTCACAAAGCACATAAAAGTAAAATGGTTCTACATCATAGTACAAAGTTTTATGATCAAGAAACAGTTTTGCCATCAGACACAATGTCTGGCAGTAAAGTTTGTGATCTTTGCCATCAATTTCAAAAATCGCTACTGTTCCCTTGCGATAGATTTCATTACCAGGTGGTTGGCGTTGGCTGCAATCTGTAGTATGATAGCGGTAGGTCCTCTCAAGCTTCATATACTTGAGGCAGTACTCGCAAACGTATAAAGTGCCTACTTTGCCATACTCATCGGGATAAGGACTAAAGTACCAAGAATCGATTTCAAACTTTCCAATTCGCAGTTTGTCAATGTATTTCACTTTGGTTATGGCTTCATGTTCTTTTTCGAGGGCAGCGGTTGTTGGATCCATTTCGGCATAGGTCTTCTGGACATGATTAATTTCGTCATGTCGCCGTTTTTGATTCCGTGTTACTTTTCTATCACTGTTTTCAACCGGCGAAGGATTTTCCAGTGACGCTATTTGTTCTTTGCTTAGCTGTTGCAAGGTTTTGGCGCTATTGTTTGTGTCCGAAGGTGTGGAAGTGTCCCTCTTATCGGCTTCAGTGGCGTCTGTTATGCGATCGCGACGAACCCATTCGTCCAGTCGTCTATTTAATCCAACATAGTGCACATAGAATTCACTATTTGCAAAATCGTTTTCATTACACCTCGATTGGATGATTTGAGCTGGATAAACATCGCCGTCCGAACGACGTATTAAATAGACGTCGCCTGTACTGATTTCCTTGCTCGTTGAACTTCTTGTAACTCTTTCAGTTGGTTTTTCCTGGCTTTTATTTTCTTCATTTGACGTCATATTTATAACAAGTAACTTTTTTATTTCCCGAAATCAATTGAAGGATTGTAATTTCGCAACAAACATTCAATTAAGACATGCAAAGTTTTTCTTGGATTTTCTAGATTGTAATTTTTGTCTTTTATGTTTTGTATTTTCAACGTGAAGGTAGAAGCGATTTCTATAAAACTGAACGAATGTGTTGAGTCGAACCTCGAGACTCGAATTATTGTTTAATTTTGTCATGGTTTGGCTCAGATTACACTTTATTAGACACATTAAAGAACGGTGAAAATATTGAAAATAGATAAAATCAGAAATTTAAGGTGTAGGAAGGATTTTGCGGTCTTAGCAGCCTATAGTTTTAGGGGACAATAATTAACGTATTTACTCTGTTAGCATTAGGTTTGTTTCATGTGCGCTCTGGGTCGTTCTGTGCCGCTCTGATTTCGCACTGAACTGTTCGATGTCGCTCTTTTTTCGCCCCGGTGCATTTCCACCGTGTTCGATGTGCATTTAGTGCTCCGGGAACGCACTGAACCCGCCCCAAATTTTTTACGGATGAGAATTTCGGAGCTGTTCGAATCAGCTGTTGCTATATAACAAAGAGAAGAAAAAACAGAGCACTACAAAAGCGTTCGATGTGAAACCAAATTCAGAGAAATTTTTCAGTTTTTTGACAGCTCCGTTCAGGGTAATGACAAGCACCGGAGGGCCCCGGGCTGGTTACATCGAACGAACTTATTATTTCAACCAAACATACCTTTAAATAAACCCACCCTAAGCGCGTTCGCGTGCTGTCAAAATCGAAATGTCAGCGATTTTACTTTGCACCTGCTTTCGTTATTTCACCCTTTTTCTGTTTTCAAACACGATCTGCTTGAATTGTTATTAAAAGTTGATATCTAAAATATTGCCACTATTAGTACTTATCATATTAATTCAAATAAAAAAGTCAACAAATGGACAATACCGAAGAGATTACCCAACACATCGAGTACACTCGAACAGTGGTTCCCTCAACAATGCGGAGTCCTTATTGGAAGTTTTTTGGCTTTCCATCTGATAACTTGAATAATGTGTTAACTAAACAAAAAATAATATGCACCCTCTGCAATGCAGTTATTGCATATAATAAAAACACATCAAACCTTCGGACGCACATAGTAGCGCGCCATCCGGAACTCCTCATTGAATTGTACAATGAAAAGAAGAAGAATAACGAAATAGCCGCACAGAGTCTGCTTCAAGAGAAGACATCTTCAAGCTCCGGTGAGCCAGTACCTAAACGTCCTAAAATTCAATATGTAATTAATTGTCTTGACAACGAATCCAATGATAACGAACCAAGTACAAGCGATCAGAAAGCCTACAATGTCTCTATTATTGAAGACACAATAATTGAGCATGATGATAAGGCTATCGACAATCAAAGTGACTTTGATGATTTTTCTGGTCCGGGCTTCGAAGAAATCGAACTGAATCATGCTAAGGGAAGTTTGTCTGTTTTGGAGTTGAGTGTGCAAGAAAAGTGCATAGAGATGGTTATTACAGACCTTCATTCACCATCCATTGTCCATGAAGCTGGCTTTGAAAAGTTACTAATGGGCATCGATAGCAGCATCACTTTGCCCCGCAGACACCAAGTAAAGTTTCTTTTTTGTACCTCTATGAACATAATATTCAATTTTTTTTTCTTAGATTGAACAAAATATAAACAAATTGTACAAGAAGTGTTTCAAAAACATCCACCATCAACTGAAGACGATGACAAACACACAACCATACACGCTTAACTTTGAATTCTTTTCCAATTTGGAAGGCAAACATTTAGTCTGCATTTATTTTAATTATTTGATCAAAAGCGAAGCTCGCCTACAATTGACTGCTTATATCACAATTGAAGTAACGACAAGCACGGACCTCTCAACAATTTTTGATGATTTCAACTTAAGTAACTGTTCTGCAGCAATATTCAGTGAAGAAAATCAACTGATTGAAAACTTTTTCTTGACACTTGGTAAGTCATGTTGTGTATTTAAATAGGAAAGAGTAATAATTGATTGTCTTTAATAGGAATTCCCGTCATACCTTGTTTTGAGTCCGTGGTCAACAATTGTATGATATCAATATTCGCTCACAGTGCAGTCAATAGTGCATACAAAAAAACAATGGAATTGTTTGAAAAACACTATTGTTCTGAAATGGTAAGATTTATTGGTACATAATGTTTTTATTGATAAACTAGCATTTGAATCATCTTCCATGACATACTCCGTGTTGGAGTACATCTATAAGCTTAGACACAACGTCCTGCTCACAAAAGTCACCCCCCCAATCTTTAATCTTTATATTGTCAACAATCATTATTTTATGAAGACCTTTTGCAAGCACATTTGCACACTCGGTGTACTTTAAATGTTGCAACAAAGCAATCGTTGTTAAAATAGTTCCATATGGGCAAAGCGTCTCGGAGTCAGTAATCGATAATTTTGTTTGCAGAGGCTTAAATATTGCATATCGTTCACCAATTTCTGTGGACGAAAACAGGCCTACTCCACCGCAGACAGCACTCACGATAGAAGTTACAAAAGTTCCATATTTATCATTCAAGCAAAGAACATCGAAACGATGAGGTTTGGTCATAAGATCCCTTGTTAATCGATTGATAGGTATATACTCAACCTCAATGTTTGGATATTTTTCTTTGTGCAATCGCTTTGCTACTTGTATATGCAAACCATCCGAAAGCGGGACTTCATTAAGCTTGTGGGCAAAAGTTATCTTCTTTCGTGAGTGTGTTGTTGCATACTTGAAAGCAAATTCAATGTACTTTCTTAAGGATCTCCGATTGCATACGCGTATTGTCTCCACTACTCCTTGACAGGTTCATATTCCAGCTTGGAAAAGTCTCCTCTGTTGTTTTGCATAATTATGGTTATATCGAGGGGTTTAAACTTTTCCGAAAGCGTATATCCTTGAATTGAAAAGCAATTAACAACGCATGCATACAAATCCAAACTGTTGTTCATCATTAAACTCATTTGCTTGTTTCTGGTCTCGTGAATCGTATCTATGTGAATGGCGGTGCCGTTTCGTATGAGTGATAAAAATTGTTCGTTGGATGTTTCCTTATCATTCCCAACATTGGGTAAGTATTCTAATATAATAGGTGCATCGAGGTGATTAAAGATTGTACTTATATATTTTGAGCCTTCGTCGCCAACTTTAGAGCCACTCAGCAAGGTAACGGTGGTTTTTCCGGCATACTTTGAAATTGGTACATCGGCAACTTTTGAGGGTGGATCATCCTCTTGAAGAAGACGTTTGTCTATTCCTGGACTCTTCCATAGCTTGTACGATGCAAATGTTCTTATGCAAGAAAATCGATAAGGAAATCTCATGGCGATCATTTTATTTTATCTTCAAAATTAATTTTTCTAATTACGTACATATATAATTTGTCGGAAAATACTGAGGCAAATTTAAATATTGATTACTTACAGTTGGATAATATTCCGGAAGTTTTTGAAATGAATCCTTGGTCAAAGTTCAATTTCCTACAATTTGTCCAAGATAACTTGACAGTGGTTGATGAAGAAAACAGCGAAGCAATCGAAACAACCAAACAGCTGGTCACACTTCTTAGTCCTCTCAAGGTGAGTTATTGATTGTTTTTAATCTTTGGTTTATATCACACCTCTTATTTTTTAGACAACACTGGAAACAATAGCCGAAGAATCATTACCTTTATGTTCCCTCATGAAACCTTTGAGTAGAAAATTGATAGACGAATATTTGGCAACGTTTTTCTGCGAAACAGAAGCACTGACTGATGTGAAGAATATAGTTATAGATGAATTAACACAAAGGTTTTTATTAGACTCGCTTATCTTAGAACCTCTACTTATATTCCATTTTATAGAATTTTAAGCAACATGTTTTTATCAGAGTCGTCACTTTTTGACCCTCGGTTTCAAAGTGTCACAGTCGAAACAGAAAGCCTTCAAGATATCAAAGACTCCGTAGCTCAGCGTTTCGAACATCTGATAGCCAATACCGTTGTTGAGGCGAAACCAATCAAACAAGAGCTTAATGTTCCGCAAAAAAAGTCATGTAAGTTAACATTTTGCATATGCGTAGTTTTACAAATTTATGTAATTTTGTTTCAGCTCTGAAACTTTTTTTTAATCGCGGTGTTAAGACCGAAACAAAACCTCCCCAAAGTGGCATGAAACGTTCCCTGGAATATGAAATAATAAAGTACACGGACGAGAGTGCAGCTGACTTGGAGCAATGTCCAATGAAGTGGTGGGAAGAGAACGAATACCTTTTTCCAAAACTTCGAAAAATATCCGATTACTATATTTGTGTGCCGTGTTGTTCGCATAATTTGTATAAGTTATCTCTCGTCGACAGGGTGACATTTGTTAACCGTCGGTTTTTGTTGAGAAAAAATATAATCAATCAAATGTTGTTTCTGCACATGAACAAGGAGATTGTGGGAAGATTCAGGATCGACGGAGAAACAAGTAATAAATAAAATTTTAATGGAGTAGTACAAATGTTTCAAGTGCAATTACTGTGAAATAAAAACAGATATCATGATTTTATTTAATATTGCTACTTCTTACATTCTCCCAATGATCGTTAAAGGAGAATTTTCAATGAAACCACAAGCTAGCAGAATTAATAGTGTCATACTCATGGATTTTTATTCAAAAACAAAATTTGATTTATCAGTTTGCCAGTTAACGTAAATCTTCTTCTATTGAAATTTATCTGATCTTTGAGAGGTTCTCTTATGGTTAAATTAACAAATCCCAAAATGCAGTTGTAAGCTTCAGACAAATAACGCAAGCTTCCGAATGAGTTGCCCCATTTGTTCCACCATTTGATAGGCGATTCGTCTAAGCTAGCGAATGCTTCTTCGCGATACCTTCGCAAATCGGATTCGATAAAATTTTCATGTTTAATATTTTCCGCCGAAACATCCCGACAGTCATCGAAAAGCATTTTTAAATCTAAAGATAAAAACGTTTCGTGAGTGTTGTTTTGAGGCCAATAATCCAAATAAATACGCACTTGATTTTCTGGAAGTCTTTTGTGTCTCATCTTTTGCAGGTTCATTTTTCTGTAAACTCGTCCGTTGCTTACCCAATTGCTTGTATTTTTTCTCTAAAATGTTTAGGCAAGTGTTTGTGCTTTGCAACGAGATAAATTTGTGAAATCTTGGATCTAGAATTGCCGTTACTGCCAGAAGACTGTTTAAACACACACTAGATTTGGGATGATTTAGTATTTTGTTTTCAAATGAATGTAGCAGCGATGTTACCTTCTTTTGAATTGATTGACAACAATGCTTCTCATTTCATGCGCCAAGGAATCTGAAAACTCGGTGTACGCATAATGCTTTTCAATAATTTTTTCTGCAAATGGCAAGAACAGGCTACTCAAAGGTATATCCTCTTCTTTCAACGTATCAAGAGTTATCTGGAAGCAAAGTTATGATAAGAAAAATTTATTTGTTAAAACTTTCAACATTACCTCAAGAGGTGATAATATCTCCACAATTTGCTTCGCTTTATTTGAAATCATTTGCGTGTCCTCGGGCCAGGAAACACTTTCACAAAAGAATCTTAACAGATGTAATTTTGTAATTGGAAATTCTTCGCATATTACTGGGACTTCCAAATTCTAAATTTGACAAATATTAGATCTTTGCCAACAAAACAAATGCAACAACTCTCACCTCCAACGATATTTCAAGAGAAAAACGATTCATAACATTTTTCACGGAATTCAAAGTCGAGTTTACTGCTTCAATTTCGAAAATACTCGATAGACAAAGGTTAATGATGTATGCAAAACAATGCACAATTGGAATATCTAGAATTAGAAAATTAGTAAAGTTTAGATTAGGTATGCAAAAAGCAAAAAGTTTTTACCGCTACTCGAAAGAAATGTGTTGATTGTTTCATTATTGCTGTTTATTATTGCCGCTGAACAGTTATGTAAATTAAATCCTTTGAAAATCGACTCGAACGGTGTATAACTATTTAGCTCAACAGTCATGTATAAGTTGTCACAGAATCGATCTTCGAATTCCTCGGATATGTGATTGTAGTGAATAGAAACAAATTGTTTGTTTTCAATATTAGTCCAAACATCAAAACTTAAGGAGAAGGACTTGACATGGGAGTGGACTTTGATGCGTTCCCTAAATTCTTCGAATTTCTTTTTGTATAGATTTTCAATTCCTTCCTCCATCTATTAGTAAAAATGCATCTTAACTATGAATACTTAACGGGTTCATAAAAGAGGCGAGTGTTTACAAACTTACCTTACACAAAGTTGGTAGGATTTGATTGCTTAAAAAACTCGTTACAAACTCTTTCATCCCTGGGTTGTAAATCGAAGAAACATTTAAAAGATCTGAAACAATCATTTTTGTTAGAGCTTCTTCAATGTTATAGTTAACTTGAATCGGATTAATGTCGAGTGTTATGTTAAGAGGAAGAACTTTTTTCTTGTTTGCAGCTTTTGCATTCACAACTGGCAAAGCAGTGGCCTCACTATCAATTATCATAGCTTCATCGAACATTGGAATACTCGATACTTGTGTTGTTGTTATCGATGGTTCATCTTCTGTGTCTTCGTATGTTAACGGTACATTGAAAGAATCCTCTTCGTGGAAAACTGATGCATCGCTGAATTCAATTTTGTTTTCTTTTTTTGACAATCGTTGCTTTGGTGAATAATTGCTTTCATCGTCCGTACTAATGTTTCTTTTTCTTTTTTGGTTAGGATTTGTTCTTCTAGGTGGTATGGTTAGGCCATGCTTGGCAATGAGCTGGGCAAATAAGGATTTATGATTTGACTGTACGTGTGATCGAATATTGGTAGTATTATAGTGATTTTTGAGAATGGCTTTGCAGAGAGTGCATATAACTTTTGTTTTTGTTATAATTTCACCGTTTTCGTCGGCGGGAAAGCCAAAATACTTCCAAAAGATACTTTTCATTTTAGGTAAATGAATTTGAGAATAGTTAAGTGTCTCGTGGGATTTTCTTTTGCGCGGAGGCATTTTCACTTGTTGTTATTTTTATGATTTGTTTGTTTGAAATTATAATGTTTAAACGGTCTTCTAATTTATGTATAACTTATGTATCGATTATTAGTTATCAATCACAAAACTATCGTTCCATCGAACAATATCTAATTTTTTTACTTTTGACCAAGCGACATCACAATCGAAAAACGATTGATTCGGTGAGTATCGAATAATTAAATGCTGCCAATCTTCACTTTCAAATTGAAGTGCAATCATCTACTGTACTTGTTCTTATGCTCACGTTAGACTTAATAAAAATGAGAATCTACTTTAGATAGGGCTCGCAATAAGTAATGTTCTTTTAACCACACGAATTAAAACTTGTTACCTCGAAGTTAGTATGCGAAAACGAAGCATAAAACCACAATCGATTAAGTGCCAATAGTATAGCACGATTATTTTACCAAAGAAACAATTTGAAATTTGTTTTGCATTTTGGCAGCACCGTAGATGAATTTACATACGATACTCGAGCAGCTGCTGCAATCGAAACTAGACCAATAAAATTTTGACATTACGTAGTAAACAGAGAAAAAGAAAGCAGTTTCATCAAATCGAAAAATCCACTGTTATTTCCAATTAAATAGATTTTTGACAAACCTATGTAGATAATTTTTAAATAATAAAATAAGCAAAATACCCACATCACATTGTGATATCTCGAAAAAGCATGAAAATTCCCAGAGAAACACTATTTAAACAGCGAGAATGTGTAAACTAAATGTTCGTCATTTTTGCGAAGAATGGCGAATCTGGATTCGTCCTCTGCTCATTATAACATATGTGATATTTGCCATAATAGTTGTACCATTACTTATTGTTAATTCAGTTAAGGATGGTTTCACTCGCAAGGATCAGTTGATACTAATTGGAGGATTGTTTGTATTATCCGCAGTGCCTATTTCAATTTGGCACATCATTCAACATGTCATTCATTTTACAAAGCCTGTTTTACAAAAACACATAATTCGTATATTGTGGATGGTGCCTATATATGCATTAAATGCTGTAAGGTTTTTTAATAATCTTAAATATATTTATAAATCTAATTTTCTTTGGTTTTGTTAAGTGGCTGGGTTTGCTATTTCCCGAACACTCAATCTATGTTGACTCATTGCGAGAGTGTTACGAAGCCTATGTTATATACAATTTCATGGTTTACCTGCTGAACTACCTAAATTTGGGAATGGACCTAGAAGCAACAATGGAACATAAGCCTCAAGTGAGACATTTCTTTCCCTTATGCTGCATGCGGCCGTGGGAAATGGGCAGAGAATTCATTCATAACTGCAAGCACGGAATTTTGCAATATACTGTTGTTAGGCCTATAACAACGTTTATATCGGTGTAAGTTAATATTTGTCTGATTCTTATGAAGGCTAAGTTAAAGTTATTTAATCACCTTCGATATTTTTGTAGTTAACATGGGATTCGATGTAGATCGAATTTCACTGCCGCCGCAATTCAGTTGAAGTATGTAGGTCTTTCATGCGATAAGACTTCTTTTTTTTTTTTTTGTCGAGATGATGTGTTATCTCTTAAAAAAAAAAAAATGTCAATGCCTTTTAGACAAACGCTTCGATAGAATTGAATAGCTCTAATTAGAAGTCAAAAGAAATAATTGTTACCCTAACAAGAAACATCTAAATATGAGATTATTTTAATTTAAAAACATACATACTTCAGTCTTATGATAATTTTGATTTTTTCAGCATATGTGAATTATGTGGTGTTTATGGCGAGGGAATATTTGCTGGTGACGTTGCGTTCCCTTACATTGTCCTCATAAACAACATTTCTCAATTTGTTGCTATGTACTGCCTTGTTCTTTTTTACAGAGCCAATAAGGTTTGCTTCTGATCGATTTTGAGGTTCTATTGCTCGCTTATTCCCTTTTTTTTTCTCGAAATAGGAGGACCTTAAACCAATGAAACCGATCCCGAAATTTTTGTGTATAAAAGCGGTTGTATTCTTTTCGTTCTTGTAAGTTTACTTCAATAATAACTGATTGTCCTTTTGAATAATAAGATTGTTTAATATGAAATTAGTCAAGGGGTCTTACTTAACATAATGGTCTACTATGGAATTTTTCAAAGATTTATCGCGAACGCATCCGATTTCGGAGATACCACTAATTTGGCCCTCATGCTGCAGGTTTATATTTTCAATTTGCCAATGGTCAATTATTTTCTACCGTTAACCATATTTTTCTTTCAGAACTTTCTCATTTGTATAGAAATGTTCATTGCAGCTTGTGCACACATTTATAGTTTCCCTCATTATCCGTTCCATATTAATTTGCCACAGTATTGGAACAATCCAAGTACTAATTGGTTTAGTGCGTGCTTGTCCATGATCGACATATCGGACATGCAGGAAGATGTGAGTGAGCATTTCGGAGTGGTGAGTAGCTCGCTGAGTCGGCGTTTTCAAGGACGAACTGCATACCAACCGCTATCTCGGGGACGGCGTTCTAGCAGCGAATCAGACTACTTAATGGCAGTTGGAATATCAAAGACAGACAGCGATACAGGTAATAGAAAGTCATTTAGTAATCCGATGGTAACCAAAAATCGCTATGGAGCTACAGATAATCTTCTTCAAGCGCCTTCGACGTCAACATTAGCCGCGGCTGCTGAGGCCTCCTCGTCAAAGCATTCATCGAATTTTGCCATTAATATAAATAAACGTGACGAAATTAAAGAATACTCACCACATTATGGGGCGCCTACATCGGTGAATTTCCTTCAAGCGCGTAAGAATGTGGGTGGAGGTGCAGGTGCCCTTGGTGGTGGTGGTGGTTCAAACACTGACTCGAATAACACCACTCGCAATGACAGCTCCTCGAAAAGTGACTCCATTTCAATGGTAAATAGTGGCGGTGGTACTATTAAAAAATCGGATAGCAATAACTCTGACTGGCTGAGCACCCCCACCGATGAGATGCTCGGCATCGATGTGCGAGGCGTCGAAAAAGATCGCATTATGTATAATATGGGTAATCCGAAAATATAAGATACATCTACGCTGCTTCGAGGGTACGTGTCGCTATCTTGATCGTGATCGTCATTGTCATCGTCGTCAATAGCCTTAGTCGTAGTTATCGTATCGTAACGTAATGCTCAGTATATCTGCTCTTTTGTTTAGACTTTTATTTTGTACATTAACTCTGTGTGGGCTTTATATTCTGTTTAACACAAATCTACTCGTATTTCTCGTTATCATCTATCTACTCGAAGTTTTAGAAAATTGCCAAAGACTAACTGAAATGTTTGCATTGTGGTTGTTGTTTTTATCATTCCCCGATTTGATCGAAGTCATCAGGTTGTAGAGTATTTGCATTCCTTTCATCATTTCTCATGGGCACTGTCCACACGATGCCCAAACGTACTGATGTTATTTTCCTTCACTTCATCACGCGCTACTAACATTCTCTAGTTCATTTTACGTGTCGCACTAATCAATTCTTCAATATTGACATTTGAAATTGAAATTCTGTTATATAGTTTCTCTAGGTTTGGAATACGAGTAAAGACTATAGAATTATACATAAATTATTCCCTCTCATGGTGGCTGTAACATTATTGGTGTCTGGCAAAAAACCGTACCCTCTTCTCTTCTCTTCTCTTCTCCAGACACACATTTAAACAACAATAAATTACTTTTTTCTTTCAGGACATATATAAAACGAATTATACTATTAAGTTAAAATATAAAAAAAATATTTAAGACTCACGAGAATTTACTTTGAATCTAAGCTGATTTTTTTTATATGTACTTAGCTGAAGAAATTATATGAATGTGTATTTTATGTGTATCAAATTTATAAGCATTATTTAATGATCTGAATCTTTTTAGGAAAAATAAAATGCTATTGTATATACAAGTTTTAAAATAACGTTTGTTTGTTCAAAAACTGGCGACCCACTAAGGGTGACAGGCTTATCCTTCCGTTAAAGTTTCATTATCAAGAATTTATAGATTTGAGCACACAAAAAAGAATATTTTATTGTTTGCTACTTATCATATTGGAATATTTTAAAAGAATAATAATAATTAGTATCAATTAAGTGCCATTTCTAACGTCTCCAGCCTTCTTAGCTTGATCTCCATTGAGGTTTTTCCTGAGAGAATACCATTGCGTTCCATATAATTCCACAGCGAACCCATAAATAAAGCAAACAAGACAATTCCAAAGAGGATAAACTTAAGCAATAAATACAATGTTTTAAATCCCACTGGAACCGAATAATCAACTAGCGCAAAGAGTAGGAATGTTACAAATATCGCTATGCTAAAGTAGAGAATACGATCGGTTTTGAGCTTGCGCAGACTCGTCTCACATAAGTGCACAGACTCTTGAAGCACCGCGATTGTTTGCATCTCAGACTTCAGTTTTAAGGGGCTCCGTTGGTTGCAAAAGCCATTGTTGTCTTCCAACTTGTCGCCTGAGCAATGTTTGGAAGTAAGTTTAATTTTAGTCATCACAGCCTCGTGGTCAGAATAACTTATTTTCATGCCCGGTATTCGTTGGGGCAGCGGGAGGGAATACTCGACGATATGGGCATCATATTGCTCAGAGCTTCGAATGAAAATGTGATCAATTCGAATTCCTATTGGGTTCTTCTCGCCCAAGGTCTTTGGTGTGTATGAATTGTGTTTGCACTCGTTTGTGCCGATTTTCTCTTCTCGGCATGCGTCTATCATTTTTGAATTGAATAATAAAACGCTGTAAAGGTAAAGATATGTATAAATAATATACTATCCAAAACAGTGATTAAATTTCAACATACTTGTAAGAAATGTCTTGAGGTTGTGTATTCAAGTCCCCGGCTAGTATTTGTAAATCAGAATTGCCGCGAGTTTCTTCAATAAATTGAGCTGTATCGAAAGCCTGAATTACGCGATGCGTTTTGTACTCGTCATTTTCGATATCATATTCGGCATGCAACTAATAGATACGGTTTACACAAACAAAATATTTGGTTTTCTTGTTATGAAGGGTATGAATCTTACATGAGCGTTGTAGAGATGTACGAGGTATCCGTTTACTAGTATCTTACAAAGGCCAACTCCCTTTCCCCCAAACCAATCAGCGTGTTGTATGCGGTGAAAGTATCCGTTGACTGACCAAGCATGGAATAGTGCTCCGATTATAGGATATTTGGAAAGCACACACAATCCAGCGCCCATGACACCACTTTAAGGTAAGTTCATGTTATTATATTGAGTTATATTATATTGAATAGGAAAATAGAAACCTATAAAAATAATGAGAAAATGGAAGAACAGTCTCGAGATTCAGTTTGATGGTGTTGAAGTCACTTTGTGACCAAACTTCTTGGAGGCTGACGATGTCATATTTGCCACTTCCCAACTCAGCGCTGATAGAATTGATTCGGGTCTCCTTATCATCTGATATGTAAGGTATTCCCCTGGAATTGTTTTCAACTTTCACGTATTTGTTTTTAATAGTAATGTTTGAGTTCTTACCATACGTTAAGTGTTAAAACATTTAATTCTAAGGCCATAGTGTTTTTGTTTGGCCATAAAAGTGAAAATTGAGAAACACAATGGTCAGCTGGATACTGGCTGGTGAGAATTGCCTGAACTGTCATTGTTCTAACCTTCGGGCCGTAGTTATGTCGTTGCATTAAGAGGTTCGAAGCACCCAAAAATAACAATTTTTTTCAAAATCTATACAACTTCTTTCGCTTTTTCCAAATTTAGAAATGAAAAAAAATCTCTTTTTCCGATGATTCTTATAAAATTACTTTTCAAATCAAGTATGTCTATGTATGAATCACTTGGCGATTTCGTTGTTAAAAAAAAGAAAACCGAAACTTTTTTAGCATAATCAAGAACTTGAACACCTCTAAAAAGCAAAATGACATCTGAGACTCGAACTCGAACCAAATGTTTAGCTTTTTTTTTGTTGGTTTCTTGTCATCGTCGCTCACCGTCATCGTTTTACTCATCACTTCATCAGCAAAGAGAATTGAAAGTTGCGGTACAGCCACGTTGTTGGGCTCCCAATTGTAAAAAATAACTATCAAACTTTCACTGATATATAAACATGGTTTTGGATTTGGATCTGTTCCGCAGCGACAAGGGTGGAAATCCCGACAAAATTCGCCAGAACCAAACAAAGAGATTCAAGGATGTAACCCTAGTAGAAACCGTAATCGCCCAGGACACCGAATGGAGACAGCGGAGGCACCGTGCAGACAACCTCAACAAAGTTAAGAACGTTTGCAGCAAAGAAATTGGTGAAAAAATGAAGAAAAAAGAACCAGTTGGAGACGATAAGGAACCAGTTCCTGAAAATATTAAGACGGATCTGACCCTACTCACTGGCGAAATTCTCAAGAGTCTGACTGTGAATCAGATCAAGGTAAGTATTTGTGTGAGATTAACAAACAAAAAAATGACCACCAACATTTTTCTCTTGTTTGGCGAATCAGAAAGTTCGAGGACTCATTGACGAGGATATGGCTGAAAATGAGAAGCTTCTGCAACAAGCTGAAGCAGCTCGGAATTCAGCACTGCGTGAGGTAGGCAATCACTTACACGAAAGTGTTCCGGTAAGCAATGACGAAGAAGAGAACAAGGTTGAGCGAACTTTTGGTGACTGCACTGCCCGTGGAAAATACTCTCACGTTGATTTAATTGTCATGATTGATGGCATGAACGCAGAAAAAGGAGCCGTAGTCTCAGGTGGACGTGGATATTTCCTTACCGGAGCTGCGGTATTTCTCGAACAAGCACTCATTCAACATGCACTACATAGTCTGTACAAAAAAGACTACACCCCCCTCTACACTCCATTCTTTATGCGCAAAGAGGTGATGCAAGAAGTTGCACAACTTTCGCAATTCGATGAAGAATTATACAAAGTTGTAGGAAAGGGCAGCGAAAAGGCCGAAGAGACAATTGTCGATGAGAAATATTTGATCGCCACTTCCGAACAACCCATCGCCGCATATCACCGTGACGAATGGCTGCCAGAAGCTTCATTACCTATCAAATATGCCGGACTATCGACCTGTTTCCGACAGGAGGTGGGTTCTCATGGCCGTGATACTCGTGGAATTTTCCGAGTGCATCAATTCGAGAAAGTCGAACAGTTTGTACTGACCTCCCCACACGACAACAAGTCCTGGGAAATGATGGATGAAATGATCGGCAATGCTGAACAATTCTGCCAATCCTTAGGCATTCCATACCGGATTGTTAATATCGTTTCCGGAGCTCTCAACCATGCCGCCTCAAAGAAACTAGACTTGGAAGCTTGGTTTGGAGGCAGTGGTGCATTCCGTGAACTCGTATCATGCTCAAACTGCTTGGACTATCAAGCAAGACGGCTGCTTGTGCGCTATGGCCAGACGAAGAAAATGAACGCGGCTGTGGATTATGTGCACATGTTAAACGCAACAATGTGTGCTGCAACCCGTGTGATCTGCGCAATTCTGGAAACTCATCAGACAGAAACCGGCATAAAAGTACCAGAGGTTTTGAAAAAGTACATGCCCGAAAAGTATCAAGATGAAATTCCGTTTGTGAAGCCGGCTCCGATTGACGTTGAGGCAGCGACTGCCGCTGCTAAGAAAGGAAAGAAAGGAGCAAAGGAAGCAGCTGCTTAGAGTCGAACTTTAATAACGCTTTATAACTTCCACTCAACTGAATCTGTAAGGTACAGTAAAATGTTCCGTTTTTGGCTTTTTAACAATTTTGCTTGGATACACAACTAACTGCATTTATATGCATTACAGTGAAATAAATAAATTACAAAGAAGACCCAAACAAGTGTATTTTTAGTTAAACCTGGAGCAATTGGAATAGCATTTTGAAGGTAAATTAAATAAAAAAAAAATATTTTCATTTGTATGTCGAGTATGAAATTTATTAAATTTGCAATAAAATAGTTTTTCGAATTAGCAATGAAATAAAACAATAAACAAAAACAGCACTAAGAATCCAAAAGAACAAATGAGGAAAAAATCAAATAAAATCCTGATTAGGTGTATAATCAGGCAATAATTCCCAGATTTTCATTCTCCACCTCTGTCTACGTTCGTTGGTTTCCTTTTCAAGTTTAAGAATCTGCGGAAGTTGCTGCCATCGGTCAACAACCTTCCATTTGAGGTGCCTTCAAAAACATAAAATAAAAGCTAGTCCGTTTTTCAACCCAAATCAAAATGTCATACCATTGATGATGCAATTCTGCCTGCTTCATTTTCACATCTTCGGCCATTTTTTGCAACTTCGTAAAGCCCAACCATTGAGTAAATATAACCTGACTCAGTTTCAATTCATACCAATCGACAGCCACTAAGAATTTACTCCGTTCTCCTTGTAAATAAGTCTTCCACGCTTGGAATGCCATTCGAATGACAATTTTCTCATGCAATTCATTAGCCAAATAATTTTTTCGATCAGCAACAACTAAATAGCGATTCTTCCAAGCAATGAATATATTCCGTTTGATTAATTGTCTTCGAAAAGCCTCTGACTTCTTTTGGTTCAGTAATTTTAGTTGAATCAGTCTTTTAAAAGCCTCCATCCCAATACGTCGAAGGAGATAATACCGGCAGAACTGTTGTGCCTTTTTATTGTTTTCAATAGCTCGTTGGCGCTCACGTTCTTTTAAAACCTTCTCCATTTTCTCTCTGCGTCGCTTTTCCTTCAAAAGCTCCATTCGCATCCGTTTTGCTTGCTCATCTTCTTGTCTCTATTCAATGTAGATACAAATTAATTATATTTTGTTAGTTTAAAGTGAAATAAAATAATAACCTTTGCTTCTTCAGCAGCTATTTTAGCAGCTTCTCTCTCAGCTTCTTGATGAAGCCGGCGTTGTTTTGCTTGTTCGTGCTTAACACTTCTGACCAGTGCGCGCTCTTGCATGTTTGTCAGGAATTTCGGTTGCAACAATGCCTTTCCCCGTAGTCGTGCAAATTCGTCGTCCTCATCATCACGCAAATCTCCCATAATTTGTAAACACTTTACTTTTGCACGCGCCTTAGAATCACCCTTGCGCAGAGCATTTTTCAGTTCAGTTTTGATCTCTGCACGAGCTTCTTTAGCCTCATCGGAGAGTTTATTTAGTTTAAGCTCTGTTATAAGTCGCTCTTGTCGTTCGAGTTTCAGTCTTTGGAGGTCGATTATGTCCTGCTGTATTTTTATCCTTAAAACAAATTATTATTTCTGTTTCAAATATAATTCAATGGGAACTTACTTTGACTGGTACTTTTTCGAAATATTTATTGCTTGAATTTTCGTCTCGTTATTTGTTTGCTTTGGCATGTCGGTCGAAGGAGATGCCTTTTGATGCTTCTTCTCACGTCGTATGTGATCGAGAAAGGCATTAATCTTGTGAATTCGATCATTCCGACTGGGGAAATTCTGTCGTTCACACTTTTGAATTGTTGTATAGTGAATCCATTTGTGGAAGGAATTTCTTAGGAGTTCAACATTAGATTTGACTCGCGTCTGGAACAACTGTTGGATGATGGCGTCTTGTTCATTTGAAGAGTCATTATTCGGCTCGTCTTCGGTTGAAGTGTCGTCGTCATTTACAACGGTTTGATCAATTTCTTGTTCGGGAAGCAATTGTTTTACAATCAGAGGATCATCAAGGTCATTTTGCAGTCGTAATCCTCTTATTTCAATTCCAGCCTCATCCGATTCTAGGGCATTTTCCATCTCGATTTCATTTAGAGCCTCTTCGGCGATATCGGAAATAACAGAGTCAATGCCATTGCTAGTATTCGAGCAATCTGAATTTTCCCTGCTGTACTTAAGCACATGAACTTCATCTTCGAACCGTACGCATTGCGCCTTTTCGACATTTCCTTCAGTTAAAAAATTTGTGAGGCTATCACTCTCATGGACTTCATCTTGCACGTCTGCCTTTTCGACATTTTCTTCAGTTAAAGAATTAGTGATATCACTCTCATGGACTTCATCTTGCACCTCTGCCTTTTCGACAATTTCTTCAGCTAAGAAATTTGTGATACAATCACTCTCCGTTGGCGGCACATCTCCTGTGTCATTTTCTTTTGGAAAAGTTACAAAATTATCAAATTGTTCCTTAGCTTCCTGCGGAGCTTGGTAGAAGTCGTGAATGTGTCTTGTTGTATTCTCGAGACTTCTGAGGATTTTCACATTATTCAATCTAAAGAGATCTGGATCACTGTTCAAGCGACTGGGCTTGATTTTGCATTGTTTGCGGTTCTTTTCCAACTGAGCCTTGAATTTGGAAAGTTCATTTAAAATATAACGCTCCTCAATTTCCATATTATGCACAATGCACTTATCTGTGTTGGCTTTGTACTTGGCTACTTTTCTGGGGGATCGTATTCTTTTTTTCTGAAACTGTTTTATGCTTTTCTTAGACAACCAGATAACCCAGCAAAAAATAACAACTTACCATTTCATGCCTTAAATCCATTACCAAAAGTGGATTCAAATTGTTTTTGACATCATTTTCTCCATTGAGAATTTTTATGTTATTTCGTCCAATGAAATCCATTTCGACGAATTTTCTTACCATTGAGGTTTTCACACCTGAATTGTTGGCGTGCCTCTTGCGGATCCTGTCCCATCTAGTATCTTTATTCAAGGACTTACTTTCAGGTTTGATAATTGTCCAAACCATTTTGGATATTTTTTTTTCTTCTTATTACATTTATCTCCTGGAAAAGTAAACTAAATAGAAAGAAAGTGAAAAAATAAATCCATGACGCTGTTCCTATAGCAACCACTTAAACCGCTCATAAACACTTGTTTCATTGACAACGGCTGAGGCATGAGAGTGGGCATATCTTAAGAAGTTTCAAACCTAAACAATTGTATGACTTGCATTTTATTTTGAATCCCAAAGTGAAATATTACAAAGCGGTTAGGCATTTGCATTTTTACAATCATACAATTTCTGAACAAATGCAATATGAAAAATTGTTGGCCTACTGTCTGCTTAAAACTTAAATTCTTTATACTTCTTCGTGGTCTTTGTAGTGTCAGCTTGTTGGCGTTTACGTTTTGATTTTTGTCTAGCAACATGTTCGGCCAACATATCGGACAAGTCTTCCTTCTGTAAGTGACTTTGTTGTTCGCGCATTTGTTGTTCGTATCTTTGGGCCATTGCCTCGTTGTCCAAATCTAATTCCGAGGGATCTAATGCCAGTTCTACAGTACCCTCACGTTCAGGTGCCGTTCTAGTTGCGGTCGTTGTTTTGTTTACGCCACTTATATCGTAAACATGGGTCGATGCCATCATCGACTGACCAAGACGATCATTGCGTTTTTCCGGCAATACTTGATAAAGAACTGGTGTTTCATTGCTAAAAAGATAAAAAAATGCATTATTCATTGAGTTTCTTTCTTTTAGACTTTAGAAAAGCATACTCTTCCATTTCCTGTTCGATTTTCTTTTTACGAAGTTCAATGTTCTCTGGAGTTTCCATTCCGGCGGGTACACTTGTCAGACCTGATGGAGTTACAAGTCCTTCTGCGGGTGTAACCAGTCCACTTTCATCTTGTTGGTTAGCCATGTCCTCGCCTTCCTCTTCTTCTTCTTCTGAAGACTCCTCTGACTCTGATTCCAATTCACCCCACTGATTGCGTTCAATGTCTCCCTCATCAATTCCGCTCTGGTATCAGAAAGAAATATATATTTTGGTTCAAAGTAGCAAACAAAACAGACAAACTTACGTCTATATCCATCATGTTTGTTCCGAACACATCACCATACAAAGGTTTACCGTTCTCGTCGACAGGCGGCTTGCCCCATCCACCGGCATGATAGCCAAACGATGTGCCCTCTGGAATGGGAGCGTTCAGTCCTGGAATCTTTAGATTTGGGTAGCTTGGAGGCGGTCCGTAACGCTGCTGGGCAATCAGCCATGGTGGTGGAATTTTGTGTGAATTCGGACCAACGGGCATGCCCAAAGCTATGCGGAGTTCCTCAGACAAATCACCGGGTTTCTTTTCTTTCAATCGAGTCTCAAATTCTTTTCCCTCGTAGTAGAGATCACCATGAATTGTCATGCGTGGCTTTGTTTGCCACTTGAAGAATGCATCGTGCAGTTTTTGGTAATCGATATCGATCTTGCCCATTTTGGGACGGACTCTTTCGCGCATCTTCGACTTCAACGACTTGGCATCGTCTTTTTCTTGCAGAGATTCTCTCATTTCCATGATACCGGTTTTCTTTATAAATGCTGGCAAGTCGAACGCTGGTTTTTCGATACCACGTTTTCCTTGCAAATACTTTCGTTTGAAGCACCAATGACGGGGAACCTGCACTGTGTTTCTGTGTGCTTTTAGTTGAACCAAGAGTTTTGGATCTCGAGCAGTTACGTCATGCATCTCGACCACATCGGGGCGATGGACCAATTGTTTGAGTTCGGCAACACTAAGGCGAGTCAGTTTTTTAAGCTTTCGCTTTGACAGTCTCTCTTTATCGTCTTTTTGATCCTGCAAAATTTATTACAAATTCAAATGTAAGGAGAGATGTTTTAAGCAGAATTTCCAACCTCATCGAGATCATCCTCATCGTCATCAGCTTCCATTTTGTCGGCTTTCTTTTTAGCGTCAGCAGTTTCACCCTCTGCGGCCTTATCTTTGTCTGATATCTTGGGTTTGTTTTCCAACTTGAAAATCTCAAAGACTCTATAGAATTGACGGTACATTGGCGCTAGATCAGCAACCGTTATTTTTTCTGGAACGTATCTGAAAAAATCGAGGTAGATTTGAAAAGTGAATTTTGGATAGCTGCGTTAGGTAACTTACTCTATTGTCACGTCTTCGTCGTTGACTTTATCCTTCTTGCCGCTTTTGCTATCTTCGACAGAGTCTTCAACTTTCTCGGATTGCTTTTCCTCTGTGTCTTTATCTTCGGGAGCATCTTTGGATTGCTGTTGTTGGCTTTGCTGTCGCATTTTACGATTCTGCTTCTTTCTGCGTTTCTTCTTTTTGTTCTTTTCGGCTTTACTTTGTTTTCCTGCTTTCTCGCCAACTCCATTGAGCTGAGTGTCAGCTTCGTCATCAGAATCACCATCGGCGTCGGCATAATCTGTGCTAATAACACCGCTGGGGATTGTTGGTCTGTCATCGTCAGCAGTAGCCCTCGAGGTGAGATCATCGACATTCACATCGAACTGAGCTGCGCGCTGATCTTTCAAAGCGAGTACATCTTCCAGAACCTTGGGCAAGACGACTTCTGTTATTTTTTTGTCATCTTCGTCGTCTTCAGGCTTCTCAACTGGATTAGACATCAGTTCAGGTGGTGAATCATTGTCTCGATTTCCTTCAGCATGGGAAGATGGAATTTGTTGTTGTTTCTGTTGTCCTTGTTGCATTTGTTGTGAAGGATTAGGCTGCTGTTGCTGCTGCATTGGAGGAGCCCAACCTTTTGGTGGAGGTTGAAAATTCGGAGGTGGTTGCACCATCGCTTGAGTTTGAGGCAGTGTTTGTGGTGGACCCATTCCAGGTGGCGGAACCATTCCTGTTGGGGGGCCTGGCGGTGGTGGAACCATTCCGGCTGGGGGACCTGGAGGTGGGGGCACCATCCCTGCTGGTGGACCTGGTGGCGGCGGCACCATCCCAGCTGGAGGACCAGGTGGTGGTGGCACCATCCCTGCTGGAGCATTTGGTGGTGGCGGAACCATCCCGGTTGGAGGACCCGGGGGTGGTGGGGCCATTCCTGAGGGAGGACCTGGCGGTGGCGGAACCATTCCAGATGGGGGACCCATTCCAGGCGGAACCATACCAGGTGGCGGAACCAATCCCGGTGGCGGTCCCATGCCAGGAGGAGCACCCATTCCAGGTGGACCCATAACTGGAGGCCTTAAATTAGGTGGAGGGCCCATACCAGGCGGCATTACTGGTGGGCCCATACCCGGAGGATGCATCAATAACCCTGGTGGAGGAGGTCCACCCATCAACGGAGGCCTTGGTGGCTATGAATGGAAATTTAAGCAATACTTTCAGAATATAAATTAATATATGTACCTCTGGATACTGGTCACTCATATTTACTTGTACTTTTTGAAAAGATACACAATTTCTTTTTTCGATTTTAACTAGAAAATATGAGCAGCAATCGCAACAAAAATGAAGCCAAAACGTTTAAAGATGTCAAAATTGGCAGCTGTCACTTTGCCGATATTTAATTTCTTGTATGGCAATGCCTGTCAATGGAAAAATTTCAATAGAACAAATTGGAAATGAAACAATGTTGTTTTGCTTTGCGACCGCCACATGAGAGATAAGTGGGAGTTGTGATTTTAAATATTTCGAGTGGAAAGTAAAACATTTTTTAATAAAATTAAATAACAAGGACAAGCCTTATTTCAACTAAATAAATGAATAATAATAGTTGTTGCAAGTGTTACGAACAGGGAAAAGTTTAGTGAAATAAAAGTGCAGGCGCTCAGTTGAATTCGAATACAGGGTGACACAGATTAAAATGTTTAAATTCGATTTTAAAGTTGATGAGTCCGAGGAGGAAAATATTTTTAAAGACGAAACCGGAGAAATTGAAAAACCGTAAGTTAAATAAAATTTGTGTTAAATATATACATATTAATAGTGTTCAAATAGAAAAGACGAAGTCTCGATAAAATGCTATGAATCTAAAGAAATTAAACCACTAGAGAATCTATTCGATAATCTTGATATATATAAAGCAAATTCGATGGATGTTAATGCCGGTGATGTTACACTAACGTACATTAAGTCTGGTGGGATATTGCAGTTTTTCGATAATGATTCAACTAAGGATATAACAAAGGCTGAAGAAAGTCATTCTGATTTGATTCCTGGAGTTTATGAAGGTGAAAATAATTTGAAAAACCTAATTAAAATTCACTAAGTTTTTTTATCCATACAAGGAGGAGCTAAAATCTGGGAATGTACTGAAGACCTTATTGCTTATCTTTCTACCAATTATCCACCAGACAAATTGAAAGGCAAGAGAGTCCTCGATTTAGGCTGCGGATCCGGAATCTTGGGAATATATGCTCATAATGCAGGCTGCTTTGTTCATTTTCAAGATTATGTAAGATTATACAATTGATTTGCTATTAGATAACTTAATTTTATAATTTAGAACGAAGATGTTTTGGAGACAATCACCATCCCCAATTTCTTTTTGAATGTTTCTGAAGAAGAACGACAGAAAGCGGATATTGTGAAATTTTATTCCGGAGATTGGTCCTGTTACACCGACAAGACAAAGGACGATGACAAATTTGATGTTATATTAACGTCTGAAACAATTTACAATCCAACAAACCATAAGAAATTGCTTGACACCTTTGATGTGAAATTGCGTAAAGAAGGCGTTGTTTTACTAGCTGCGAAAACTTATTACTTTGGTGTAGGAGGGGGTATTAGGCAATTCGAGGAGCTATTAAAACAAGATAAAAGGTTTAAATCTAAAATCGTATGGAGTTCTACTGAAGGGCTGTCGAGAGAAATTCTAGAAATAAAAAGATTGAGTGAATAAAACTGCTTTGTCTTACATGTATAAATATTCAAATTTACTAAGTTGAAACCAATTCTTAAGGATCACCCTGTGACCGCGTTTCATTTCTATGATGGAACTTGTAATGAATTGAAATAGAACCTTGAAGGTGCCACTAGACTATTAACCAAAAATGTCCAAACCAAATGTCCTTCTAGGACAAACAAAAAATCAGGAAGAGATAATCAACAAAATTTCATAACAATAAGATTTTTAAAAACATTCTAATTGTTAAAAAAAAAAACGTTTTGGTAAAAATTCAATTTAATTAAAAATCTCCTTTGGTTAGAATGCTGTTTTGTATTGAAAAAAGTCATTATTTGGTAAAAAAAAAGTCATTTGGTAAGAAATCCCCTTTGGTAAAAATGCTGTTTGGTGAAAATTCCCATTTGGTAAAAAAGCTGTTTGGTGAAAAATGTCTAGCGCCACCTATGCGGAAAAAAGTTGGAACTAAAGATTACGAAAAATTTCGCTATACTAGCGCCACCTAGCGGGAAGTAGCAGAACTGGATGGTGCTAGTGTTTTTTCTTTCAAGGATATCCTTGAGCTTCATCCTCTTAATCACAATTAAGGTACTAGCAACAAGATTACTACTTTTGACTTTACAAATTGCATTCATCCCAAAAAAACATTGAATTTTGGTAGCGATTCGTGGTGGTTAAATGTAAAATCCCATAAACAAAATCGTCGGTTTTATTGGGCAATGAAAGCACTCCCTTAAATTGAATTTTGAGAAGAAAAAACCGAAACGTCAAAACTCAAAAAGTCACCATCTGTCTGCAGTAAATATTTTTTTTCATGTTTTTGTACTTTGCTGCAGTGGTAATCGAAGAATTGCAATTTGTTTCCTTAATTTATTTTTCTTTAACCTCTTAAATAATGCATGAATAACATTTTCGTTCGTTTTCGGCTTCGCTTGTTAATGTGCGTAAAGTAATTTTCCTATTCTGTATATTCCATGCAACACCAAAATGGATAATCAGCAAGTGAAAATCAACAACAGCAAAGCATCTCAAAGTGATTTCTTTGTCGACTGTGAGATCGACACTGATCCTGATCCTCTCTGCTGCTGCGAATACTTCAATAGAAACCAAGAGCGATATCACATCCTAGAATGCTGCTGCAATTGTACTGATTTTGATCAAGTATTCGATAGGTCAGTAAAAGAATCACATAACCCGCATACCGTTTCCAATATCTTGTTTTCTATCATTTCAAAGATTAATTTGTTGCCAGAAAGTCGATCCTAAACACCGCGTCGGAATGTTGCTTACTTTTCAAGATCGTCTGCGTGTTCCCTGGCAAGGAGGAGCAAAGCAAATATCTCTGGATGCAATTATACCTATGCTGGTAATACCTTTGGTCATCGGAATTGCTGCAATCAACTCAGAAACAGCCCTCATAATGTGTATCGCAACTACGTTACTACTTGGCTATTGCTACTACTATTTGCGCCGGGCTGTGCCAAGGAGCAGGTTTTTTGTTATGTGGACATTTTGGTCGGTTTTCTATCTGATCATTCTGTTCGAGTTCACTGTGCCAATGATGGAATTACTGCCAGAAGAGAACTTTTTCCTCGTATTGTTGGCCTCAATCACTATGTTCTCATTCTACAGGGTAAAGACCCGGGCAAATCTGAATCACGTCCCAATGAGCGTTGTATCTGAAGATGAATTACCAGACATAACAGAAGAGCAAACTGCTCTGCTCGTTGATAATAGCGAATCGGATGAGGGCGACCATCGCCATCCGAATGTTTGCCAAGTCTGTCATAAGTATGTGCAGCCGAGGACGTTCCATTGCACTATTTGTCAGGCATGCGTTGAACGTCATGACCATCATAGTTATTGGTTGGATTGTTGCATTGGCGACAAAAATCATCTGTATTACTTTGTTGGCCTATTCACAGCCAATTGTGCTTTTCTTTTCGGCGCAAATCTAGCCCTCACTGCTGTCTGTCATCCTGTGCTGGTATTTAAAATTATAGGTGTTCCAGTACTTGTGCCTGATGACTGTAGTGATGTTTTTGACGATTATGAGTATGTTTTTTGTCTAACTTTACACCACTTGACAATTTTTTCCTAATTTCATTGGCTTACTTTTCCTTACAGAACCAGTTTGGCATTCATAATGGCCATTTATGCGCTCATCATGAATTTCTTTGTTTTGATTGCACTTTTGATGCAAACTTATTTGATCTCAAAGGGATTGACGTTATCCGAATGGAGACGTGGACAAACTGGCAACAGAAGAAGTATTTTCAACAACATAAAGTGTTTTTTCATTGGTGGGACATACTAGAGCATCGTATTACTTCTCCTCTCAATTCTTACTTCCAATTCAAATTTACCTAAGAAAATGCAATTCGTAAATTTATTTGTTTTTAGAAAGCTAAGCACTTGAAAGATTGTAGTAGTAACTTAAGAGAAATCAAGACGCTCTTGTGATTTGAACGCAGTTGTGTGTTTGTTGATTTTAAGTATTCATTTTAATATTCAACTATTAAATTTGCAAAAATAATTTAAACCAAACCCAAATTTATATTATAGTTGCTGTTACAGCACAAACAAAAAAACAAAGTATATACTAGGTGCTTATGTTTATGTATTCTGTAGGAAAATATTACTTATCGTATTTAGTAGCTATAAGAACAAACATTTAAATAATGAATAAAGAGTAATTTATTAATCACGCCATCAAAACGTTCTTTTTATGAATTCCTTGTAACATTTTCCAGCCAAAGGTTTTTCTTCAAAATCTACAAAATTAACATAAGTTCCAGCCTTGATCATTATTGCCTTTTTAGGGATTTTCATTAGCTTTCATATAAAGCCTCGATTTTCTTCGTAGGTATTCACGTTGGCTGTAAAAATGAATTTTTGTGAAAAACTCAACATTTCGATTTTTCGCCACCGATCGCAGCGCCATCTGTTGGGAAATAGTGCAAATAAGTCAGACACATTCTGGTCATTAGTTCCGTATCGCCATGAAAAAATTCAAAACGTTTAAATATTCACAAAAACGTGCAATTGCAGTGCCACCTGGAGAGCGATAGAAAAACTAATGTTGAATATTTTAAATGCAATCCAATGAACCATGGCCACCTGCAAGTAATAATTATTAAATTACATATGCATCTAATCAACTAACACTTCTAAATTTTTGATTAGAAGGGATACGCAACTGGAACTGGAAGTAGGAGAAATTGAGATTGGTGAATGAGCGCATTCCGAAACCTAGTGACTACGTAGTCAACTCATTGTGATTGGTTGTTAGTTATTTTCAATCAATCAGAACTACGTAGTCATCACTAGGTTTCGGAATGCTCTCAATGTGAGTCGAAGGGAATTTAGTGATACCGAAAACGCCTAAAATACCTTTTAAATTTATGCTTGAGCCAGGCAAAGTAAAATTCATATAATTTCAAAATTCATATAATAGCCATAGTAAAGTTTACAGTGAGCAATGAGCTATTTTACAGTTATAATATTGAATGCCAATATAAATTAATACTTGTTTATTCAAAGGAAAAAGACTAAAACTATATCCAAATTCTAATCCTTTTTGTAATTTTTCTAGGAACCCATTAAGATGCTTTTATATATCCTTTTGCTTGTATATCTGGTTTCATTGTAGAGGGTTAAATTAAGGTTCAATTTCATTTTAGAAACATTTTTAAAAATAGCCTGTTATTCTTCTTAGCTATTAACAACGTTCCATATTCCAACACTAATTCGCAAAAATTTCTATCAAACATGTATATTGAAAGAACAAAGCTATGATTAAAAAAAAAGAATAACTCCAAATACAATTTTTGTTCGCCTTTAATAAATGCAATTAAAAATCATAAACAAAATTCCATTCCAAAGATTAGCAAATTCAAAAAGAAATACAATCGTCATTCGAATTAAAATTTAAAATAATCACCATTCGATTTATTTGCATTCGAATACTAAAAATCGAATCTTTTCATTCGAGTACTATTTTTATTCGATTATTCATTCGAATTATTTTTCATTCGATTATTCATTCGAATACTAATAATCGCCATTCGATTTTTTTTTCATTTGAGATTTAAATTTTGAAGAGTAGTAGTTGTAGTTGTAGTATTTGTGTGAAAAATTCAACTTTTCGATTTTAAGTATTCAACCGCAGCGCCATCTGTTATGAAATAGCGAACAATTTTGCAACAGACACAATAAATGCAATAAATGGCGCTGCGCTCAGTGGCGAAAAATCGAATTGTTGATTTTTTTTTTTACAAAAATGCATTTTCATAGAGAATGGAGTGACATACGAAGGTTATCGAGGTGTCATGTGAAAACTTCTAAAATTCCCTTCATATATGCGCCTGCTTCTCACCAAACACAAAAACAAACAACCTAGTTTTGATCAACAAATTTTTAATTTATTCATTTTCATATAATATAGAACTATTTCATATATTTCATATATTCATGTATGCTCTTATTTATAATATATATCTCCATATCATTGAATTCTTACATAGCTTCAATAATAATAATAATGATTTTATAATAGTTATCTTTATTTATGTTGTTTATATTAATTTACACTTTTTTCTTTTGTTTTTATTTGTTGAAGCTACTGACGAAAAACTTAAAAATCAAAATGCATATAACAGACTTTTTGTGTGTCCGTACATATTACATACTGTTTGTATTTAACTGCATTTTAAAAACAGAAGTACGAGTATAAATTCATACAAAAATTAAAGAAATAAAAACTTATAAGTTCATCTTGTTTTTGATAAATGTTTTATTCTGTAAGGTTTTTTGTTTTTTGTTAAATAAATTTATACTCTTGAAAGGAATGTTAACTTTGGTATCATTTTTATTTTTATTTTCTTCCATTTAAATAAATTCATTTTAAATAATTTTTTGAGTTCATACATGCTGCAGTTCTGTTATCCTTTTTGTTTGTTTAACAATTTTTATTACATAGAAAAAAAGCTTACAAACAAATGTATATTTAGAGAACGACACCAAAAATGTCGGTGTCCAGATGTGATGTGGATTCGCACTTTCTTAGTACTAACTATGATGTAAGTATAATTGTTTAAATATTACTTTGAATTCTATTTTAATGTGTATGGGCCCGTTTGCACTTTTTAATTAACTTTTGTTTAAACAATAGAAAAATAAAAAAAGAAAATTATTGGGCGTATTGCACAAAAATGATGTGTGATTTTTATGATTACACTAAAAATATAAATTCAATATTTACAATTTACAAACTAAAAATAATGATAATAAAGTAAAAATATTTCTTCACAAAATAAATATATTTAGTTTTTTTTTTTAATAATAACTTAAAGAAAAATTGTTTTTTTTTTCTAAGTTTTCATTATTTATTCTACCAACGATTTATTTTTTTGTTTAAAATATTTTTGATTGTTTTAGAAAACATGCTTACTAATAAAATATCTATGCAAAATCAAAATATAAATATTTATTTACAGGATTAACATTGAATTTCGAAAATAAATCTCAGCGTAGAAAATTGTACACTTTTAATTTTTTAACGACCGAAAAGCGAAGGAAAAAAAAATAACATTTAAAGCACTTTCTTCATGTAATTGACGGCTTTGAACTTAAATACAAATTTCAATCAACTTCAAGATTGAAGCTCAACTTGCAATTAAATTAGTGAGAAAAGAATACAAGTTTTTCTTGTGTTTAATTTGAAATTTGATGATGTTTGCTCTTATAAAATATATTTGGTGTATTTCTTTTGCAAAAAGGTAATGAACTTTAAATTTGTCTCTAATATTCGTGCAAGTTACACTATTTGCATAGTAAACGTCTATTTACAACGCTAACATCTAGACTTTGGACTTCGATATCTTTTTTTTTTCTGATTTTCAATGAACAAGCGAAAAGTTTACATTGGTGAGATCGATAGCGGTGCTGTGGCAGCGTCTGGCATGTATTCCTTGAGAAGATCTCGTAGCCGCAGAATTTCCTTACCAGCTGCGGCAAGATCACCTTGCAGAGAGAGTTCTCGTTCTCGCAATCGTTTGATATCTCGCTGACATGTCTGTTGAGGTAACATTTCATTTAATAAACCGATCATCACACAAATGCTGTCAAAAACTTACCACATTCTGTCGAAGCAAGTCAAGCTTATCACACTTCAATCGAGTTACTTCCTGCCTTAGATTATCAATAACAACCACAGATTCGTTGCTCGGTGAACTTCCCATAACACCTTGTGTGCCATCCAAGCAAATCGAGCATGCCTTTGTTGTTGCATCAGCCGATGACATCGATTCGAGTCCGGTATCACTGTCAATGTAAGCAGCCCCACCATCCAAATGGCCCATTATCGGATCAAGATCGACGCTGTTCAAACTGGAATCATCACTAGTTTCGGACATAGTGGCCAGGCCGTTAGCGTTGCCGTTTTGTAGATCTTTCGAGGCATTCCCCGCGTTGTTGTTGTTATTGTTATTAGCTGTTGTAACGCCAGTACTGCTCAACGGACCACGAGATGTTATGTCAGGCGATGATGAAGTCGAGTCATTCGATGATTTTGACTTTGACGAGGATTTAGAGCCTGTTCGACTGCATGTCTAAAATTGTTCAAGAAAAAAGATTGTTTAAACTATTTTTTAGGATTTGTTTCGTTAACTTACATTGAGATTAGGAGTCTCCGTCAGAGTCGTGTCCTTCTTGTTAGTCTTGGTGTTTACACAGAACTTCTCGCTTGAGTTCGTCGAGTTTGGGTTGGTGCTGGCGTCTATGCTCGGTGAGCGTACCTTCATTATCAGAGCCTTCTTGACTGTATCTATGAATCTAGTGCCAGCACTCACTGTCTCTGGTTTAGGCGTTGTCTCTGGCGTAGGACTGGCAGCACTTCCAGCTGACATATCGGTTCCCAGAAACTCCCTGGTTTTATCCTTCAGTTCATCGACTAAATTCTTTAGCAACGAGGCTCTTGTTCGAAGTTCCAATTGGGCAAACTTTTCAGCCTTGTAACAGGCATTTTCAGCATTGACCAATTTAGTGAGTATGAATTCCTTGAATTCCTGTCCTTTACGGAAAACTGCTGGACTTGGCAATGTCGGTCCGAAGAACGGAACATCATCGCGGGCAGTCACACTGACCTTGTATCGAGTGTTGGGAGTATTTGGTTCGAGCGGTTGTACAACTATGAACGCGTGCAGGAAGTGACTTGCAATCATGTCCGGTGAGAAAGGTGTGTTCGATTCTTGGAACACTATAGCCACGATATCATTTCCGATGTGTCGTTTTCTCTGCAACTGCTGTGGATCACCCTCAGTAAATGGTAGTAGCGTTGAAACATGGAACATAATTTCTCGTTCCTTGAATACTTCGTAAATAGCTATTTCTCCGGTGTGGCCGTTTTGAATGTCCAGTCCACCACGATAGCCTTTGTGGTCCTTCAATTTGATTCGCTGACCCAGAATGTCAAGGAATTCCTCAAAGGCTGGTGAAGAATTGGTATTGCAGAAGAGTTCCTCCTCCGTGGTTTGTCCATACCGTTGATAGAGAACACCGAACTTAAAACTCGATACCAAAACATGTTCGTCGTAGTTTGAGATCAGTTGCGAGGCTTTCGAGCACAAGACTGGCATAAAATTATCAACATTTATCTGTCCATTAAGTAAACGTGCCATTTTGAATGGACTTGGATTCGGACTTAAGCATGAGAGTGGAATTAGTTCATGCATTGTTCCGGTTTGAAGTCGCAGCAGAATACGAACGTGCTCCTGATTGGCAACATTCTCATTCTTGATCGATAGTAGAATTGGGCCCATTTGTTCGTCGTGAGCCACCAGGTTTGAGTGATCGCGAGACACATAGAAACGCCGGTAACACTTGGCCGTATCATCGGTCTCGAATTTTGCCATCCAAGTGGCTTGTGGCAGGACTGCATTGCCGCGAGAATCGAATGCACATTCGTGATCGGTTCCGTCCATCCAATAGCCACCATTGGCAGGCAATATTATCATCGGGTATGGACTGGATTTGCTGAGAGCTTCTTCCAGGAGCCTCTGTGAAGCTGGTATCGTTGATACAATTGACGACTGTGATGATACCGATGAACGTGATTGACAGAATTGGTTATTAGCAAGATTAGGTTGGATGCCACTCAGTTGAGGCGATGCTGGCGTGGATGTCGATTGAGTGCTAATCGAGTGGCGGAGTGTTGTTCGTGAACCAGAATGCTGCAATCCGTTCATGTGGTTTTCATGGGGCGAGTGTGGATTGGGAACACGTTCATCGTTGCGATTCTGAAAAGATTTTAAATACAAAATTAAAAGTGAAATAAAACACAAACTAATATTAAGGCAAATGAGTGAATGTAAATGGTGACGATCACAATAATTTCAAACACCTACTACCATGACAAGATGACACAAGCAAGAGTTAAAAGCAAGTAGGTGCATATGAATTGTTTTGATTCCAATTGCAATGCTACCCTCAAATGGCGGCAGCATCACACACTGTTCTAGTTCTTCTGAATCTCTGTCACATACTTATTTGAAAAGTTCTTATCAGTTCAAAGGGTTAGGTCAAGAGTGTAAGGTTTTTCAAACACACTTGGCTAGGACATCTTTCTTCGTCATATCAAGTACCAATTGACATCCAATCTCTAAAGCTTGAGGTACCAGCATAAGTAGCTCAAGAAAAAAATATGTGTCACAATTTTTTATGGTGAGTTGGTCAATAGCCTTTGATACTGCTTGCAAAAGACAATCTACTTAACTCAAAAAACCGTTTAAACTATGCAAATTGGTCTCTCGTCGAGTGGCAATCTGGAGATTTATAATTTATTAATTCAAAGCATGAGAATTGCAGCATAAAGTTTAATCGACCTTTAAAATGTAGACTAATTATGTCTGTACATAAATCTGGCTATAAATGCTCATTTAAATTATATGAAGGCCAAAACGAATGGAATCGGTAATTATATGTTAAAATAGATGAACCGAATTGTACACACCGTATGAAATTAATGAAAACATTATCTGTAGTTCTGAGTGGGTATGTGTTCGTGTTCAAGTGCTTAGAAGATGCCGATTAATACACTGTTTAAGACAGTTCCGTTTGATTGATTGGGATTTTATGTGGGAATCAAATTTCTTAGGAAATTCTATTGATAATAATAATTCATGTACCCTGAGCATTTGTCTTGGATGTGAGAACATAAACTTAAAAAAACTTGTTTGCAAAGTTCTGATAGCTTTATGATAATTCTGCATAAGACAATCGAATTTCTAGATGAATTTTAATGAACTCAACCAGTTTCTAACTCGATTACGAATAGCTTATCCTTTCTCTAAATAATACAGACAACTTTAAGTGCATACAAAGTGCTCAATAAAAGGGTGGTTCAACTTGGAGAAGAATGACAAGTAAGTGGCTTAAAATGTTGGCATTTATCTTGCTCAAATCTCCCACCGTTCGGTGACGGTTTAATCAATGGCAACCTTATAATGGCACCATGCGGCAATTCCATTAGAGATCGAAATCACCAATTTAACCGAGGACTCCATAGTCGTGGTGCTATGCTAGTGCGGTTTGAGAGTTTCAATTTCTCTTCGGTACCGGTATCAACAAATCAGAGATGAAGGTGAAAGGATGACGAGAATGTGAGTCAGTTCAAGTGAAAACAAGGATGACTCATCGAATACGAAAACCCCGACGACGCACGATAGTAGACGGTAGACATCATGATGTACTTTGAACATGTTCCAGCTATCCATCGGTACGCAATTGTTTGGTTTCAACCCTTAGATTTTTAATGGGGAGGTTTGTTCATGGAACATTGCCATACATAAATAAATAAAATGCTACATCATGGTAGGGCTGGTGTATAGCAATGAGGGTGGCAATTGTGGCAACAAAACCATTCCATCAAACTAGGTTTGATGAAAGCCCCAAATACGAGGGAAAAAAGGGCTCTTCTTTCGTGATTGTTCTCCTGGACGACAACGAAGTTGAAATATATGCAAAGCAATCTAAATTTTAAAACTATACCGAACCCAGCTGTTGGAGAATGTTTTCCACTTGTCAATCCCGTATGTTTTTGCGCACACTGTGATTGCGATAGAAAACGAAGAAATAAATATGGGGAATCCTTTACCAAAAAACAAACTGCTGTCACTCACCCCAAACCCTAACGATCTTTAAGGAAAAAAGCTTCGTTTATTGTTTGGAGAAAGCATTCAACTTCCTTTTCTTCCTTTTCATTCGATTGTTCATTAAAAAGTTGAAAAACTATTTGGCATTGTTCTATTCTGTCGGGGTATTTTATTTTCTTTTGCTTTATAAAGTGTTTACTCGTTCATTACGTTCAGCACTGTCTCAATTAAGATTCAAAAGATTTGTGGTGATAATGACGATGATGATACGCTGCATCACGGTATCACAAATGTTTGTATGGATTTTTCGTATGGAATGAAATTCATGGAGTACAACAACAACTGTGGAAAAGTTGAATTATCATCACAAATATCTTTTCATTTTCTGTCTTCAAAAACTTATTAGGCTTCTAAAAACTACATGCATATACACAGACACAGTATCATTTTTCTTGAAGTTTTTTTCGTTCACTTGTTTCCAAAATAAAATTCATAGAAAGCCAGAAGCATTCTTTACAATCCGAAATCAGAAAAAAAATGTATTGGACTTTTGCCAAAAGTCTGAAAATCTAAATTTAACAACTTCAGAAGAGGAGAAAGACAGGCCATCTAGTTTGATTGCATCTTTCTTGTCTGTTTAAATGTGTACTTATTCAACCGTTATAGGAATATGTACGAGAATTCGAAAGAGGATACTTTCTGCTTGATTCCATACAAAATTGCTGTTGCATTTCTGTTTGATCAGTCTAAAGGATGACAATCCTACGAACGTAAATTGTTAATGGTCTCAAATACGACGAAATAAATACATTCAAGACACGCACGCATCTCTTTTGGAAAATATTCAATAACTAATAAAAAGCAAATTTACACTCCAATGTCAAAAATTGGTGTAATTTTCCATTGAGTTTGCAGGGGCGACCGAGGTGTGTTAGCACGCAACTTTTACTGGCATTATCAACGCAATTAATTTGAAAGATATATCAGAACTGACCATAGTTTTCAGTTTTGGATTAGGGATCTTCAAAAATGATGACCCGGGAGTGTTTTATTACTCTGGTAACACCTTAAAAAATTAATATACGTTTTGATGGCACAGTTTTTCAAGGACAAACAGTTTTGATGTCAATACAAACCGACGAGCGACCACTCCTCTTTTTATATACTGTTAATTAGCATAATTGTCAGTGGGTAAGGTAAAACGCCCCTATTCAAAAATCAATTAAAATTGTGTTTACAGACCTACGTCATTGCTTTTATCAAACACTGAAACTGCTATGCCATGAAATTGGAATATATTAGCCTCCTTATTGTCGAGTGTTTCTACATATATTGTCGAAGGGAATTCACGTAGATTGGATTGATATATAGCTCAATTGCTGTCCAACCACTTGGACTTTCTTCTTTTTCTGTATTTCATGTGGTCCCAGAGCGTGAGTCCTTGAGGCTTTTGGGGGTATAATTAGCAGGAATATTGTTAATGGTCTTTCAATCACCAAGTGCATGGGGTAAACCTTGGGCTGATAAGCGATATAATATTCAAAATGGCTTTTCGGTGTCGTGTTGAAACAAATGATAGGAAAATAATGTCATAAATTGCCTTAAATTTGTTAGTAGGGACTGTTGGACAAAGAATTTATTACTCAAATGTTCTGTATGTAGATTAAGTGCCTGCTTGAAATGTGAAATGTCATGAATTTAAATTGGGTAGTGTTCCTCATCTCTAGCACAATTTAAGTACCATTTTGATTTTTATTAAGGACTCAAGAGCTAATTTGGCAATTAACACGAAATCAGAAATTAATTTATTTTGTTATTTCTGTCTCATTTTATTACCTTAACCATTTAAAAGGTGTCTAATCCAATTAAAGAATTTAGTTCCTATATATTATTTATCTTAAAACCTGGCGCCATTAGTGTCTTAAATTGTCTTAATAAAGTTCTTTTGTCCAAAAACATATTTAAACACACTCAATTTTCCACCTGCACACACAATTGTATTCCAAAAACATCAATATTTAATGAGGAGACGGTGTAATTTATACAAAACGAAAACGGTTAACACCACAATACAAAAAAAAGGTAAACTGTCTGTCAAAAACATTTAAGCATGACTTCACCTTGGCAATATGCATAGGCACCGGCATAGTCAAGGTTATTATTTTACTCAATTAAAGAAAAAAAGAAGTGTATCAGCTCACATCTGTCTGTCATGTGTCATCTACGTATTGCTCTCCGCGTTTCAACTTTAAAAGCCAATAACAGCTGACATTTTGAGATATTTTCTTTTCCGTTTGGTTAGTCATATCCTCATATTATTTATTGGTTGGATATCTTACACAATATTGTGTGTATCGATTCCAACTGAAGATATCGCTCGAAAGGAAGCCAACAAAAAAAAAAACATCAACTCGTAATTACTACCCTCGTGTCGATCGCTTTACATTCATTCACCTGGGGTCTGAGTCGATTTCTGTGGGTTTCGTTATGCGAATCATGGCACATGATTTGGGATCACACCTGTTTTTGTTTCTGTTTATTTTGCTTGACCATCAGCTATACAATGGAAACACACATGTCCCCGATCAATCGAAATTAAAAAACAACAAACACAACTTAAATCGAAATACATCCGTTGCTTGTCTTACCATCAGTCATGACCATATTGATTGTATGAAAAGTGTTTCATTTCCAATTCTGACTTCCTTCCGAATCCATAATAGAAATGTCACACCTGTCAACAGTTGTGTTTAAAAAAGTTGAAAATCAAACGCAACTGACAGATGCTTTTGGTTGGAAAAGCTTTCCTACATTTCTTTCAACAATGTGCCTGATTAATACAGTCGATTTAGTAATAATTGCCACATAAACATAAATCATAATCATTTGGCTAGTATCATTTCATCACAAACATAACAACCTTGTAGGCCAATGAGTTCTTTTTTTTTTAAATAAATACCCAACAAGATTGAAATATGTTTTTAATAGAAAATTTAAATTACAGAAACAAACACAAGACACATTCTCTGTTGGGGGAGGGATCACACTATACGAATCGACCTTCTTTCGCTTTTTCATTCGAAATGATTAATGAACATTTTCAGTTATAAATGTTAAGCTCAGCTAAGCTGTCCCCTACCATCAGTGCTTATTTGAAATAAATAAAATACCAAAAGACAACATTAAGGATGATATTACACTCGGCCAGTGGAGCCAGTGTATTTCCATTTGGGTAATAACTTCTTGTTGTTCATGTGTGCATTTTGAAATCACAGGCTAGTACACAAGTCACGACTTCTTATGGTGCAATCACTTCTCTGGGCAAAAAGAAAGCATGCAGTGCTAAAATTAGCCCAAATGCCATCTTCCTCTCAGCTAGTAGTGCAGTGTGATTTTCCAAAGAATCTTCTTCGTTATTTTTAGAAGGAAAAAAACTGTACACCAGCAAACGAAAAAAAAGCCACAAAACCTAACGGCGACAATTTAAAAATATGTGCAAGTTCAGTTTACACATCGCGAGACTATACGCACGATGGCGACAATCATTTGACAGTGTAAACTACAGAACACACAATCTGAATCTGGTATTTTGAGTTTTTTTTTTTTTATATCGATGCCCGGCGAGATGTGAAATGTTGATGACGATAATGATTCTTTTCAATTAAATTCAAGGAAGGCAATCGGGTCGTTGCAGTTAACTCTTTAAACTATTTTAATTGCTTTAGAAGCGTGCTGCACTATTATGACATTTTATGTGCATTGCTCGGCAACTCTCGGGTTTGAGCGGAGCAAACGTTGGAATTGGATTAATTTGAATGTTTATAGCCCATCGTTGATTGCTTTTTCTAAAATCTAAAATAAGAAAAAGAAAACTAAAATTTATAACAACAAAGTGTCAGCATCTTGTTAAGCTACTTAATGACCACTTAGATTGAGACCATGATTCAATGTAATGGATCATCCAAAAAGACTGGTGTTCTTTTGTCATTTTTTGAGTGGGAATGTGTTTCTCTTTCTGTTTATAGAAGGTGGACACCTTTTATGATAGATTAATTGAACTGCTTGCTACCATTCACTTTGTGGTATCTCTATGAATCACAAAATCTTTTATGCATGCAATGTCTCTGTTTATGGAAACTGGTTGAGTCTAAAACTGTGTGTGGATTCGGTCGAGTTTCTATAAATGGATTCCTTTTTTTTGCTTGTCGAGGAATGTGTTAAAATATGTGTTTGAGCTTTAGAATTTATTAGCGAAGTATTTGACTTTGATCAATTAAAAATATGCAAATTTTCGAGCAGAAGGCTTGGCTTTATTTTTCCTAGAAAATAAGGGGCGGGTTGGGTTTGAAGGTTTTTGTTTGTAAACATTAAGTAATGAGCTGTTTTGATTGAGTACTGTGAGTATGAACGATGGTTATTCAACACAAATGCTTCCCAATTCGCTGCCAAAGTCCATTTTCTTCTTCCAAAGCAACCAAATCAATTTATGTACATATATACAATACGAAATTTATGTCTTCATGAAAATCGAGTGGAAAAACACCCCTCCAAATTACCATTACTCTTCGACTAAGCCTAAAATATTGCAAAACTTAGAAAGAGGATTTCCTATTTCCTTGCCATTCCCATTGGACTGAGTTGCCTATTTAAGGTGAATGATTAATGGACCCTCTAGAAAGTTTTTTTACTTCTTCAAGACCGGAAGGTTAGTGTACTATGTTTTCTGTATATGTTCGTAAGTCCCTTAAGTTTCATCAGGCAAGAAGAGTGTAGTGTGCCTGTGCAGTAGTCCGCAAAATAAGACGCTCGTAATGTATGTTCTCACATGTTTAAAAGAATTTACATTTTTTTCCCACACTTGGCGCGAATTTTAAAGAAGCCACTTTGATAAGACCTCAAGTTCTTATTTGTTGTGTGTTGTAAAATCCTTATTTACTATCTTTATTGCATTTTCCGTTTCAGAGAACAAAGAACATTCTACGTAGTTTGTTTATATCATTCAAAGTTATGGTCTGTTGCCCAATTCTCACCGAATATTCTTTTCTTTTCTCAAAAGACTGCTGATGCCTGATAATATTATAATCGGCATTTGCCCTTAGTAACTTCGTTCTTAACTTTTTTTTCTTCTTCATTATCCTCATATTTTCCACCATCATTAAACTCAGAGCCGTATCGTGCATTATATGAGGGAACGTTATACTCTGTCATGAACACTGTCAAGAATAATTTTTTCTGCATGAACTCACTTCTTCCTCCCACAACTTAAAATACTTATCTTTCTATATCTTCTACCTATTCGTCTTGAACACAGCCCATCATTCTTAATGTTATAAATATGTCTGGTCGGGAATAGCACCTTGGATAAACATTAAGTCGAGCATAAACATACACGTAACACTCAAGACTTCAAGGCAACAAGAAATAAACCCCTTTTCTTTATGATCCATTGTGTGTTTGTGTTGCAATTTGAGAAGAAACTATAGTTCATATTACAACTACTTGTTCAGAACTGTCACATGGCGCTGCTCTCGGTCTTATCAAGAAACGACAATCAACTGACATGTCAGTTAATTAGAATGTTTGTCTTCTTCATGTGCGTCTTTGTCGTCGTCGTCATCGGTTTTACCTTCTAATAATGATGATGAAGATGATGGTTGGTTGGTACCTTCACAAGCTTCCTGTAGAAGTTTTTCAAACTCACTCAGATGTGACTCCCTCCTAGAATAAGTGGCCGACAAACTATTTGCCCATGCTGGAAGTATACGAAACTCGAGAAGACGTTCATTTATTTTCTTTGAACAATTTTTTTCACTTCATTTTTCTCTTTTTTTGGGGAGGTTTTGAGTTTCATAACACTGCGCTGGGACGCGAACAATTTGTATTGTCTTGTCTTCGTTGTTGTTGTTGTTGTTTTGAATGCAAATAAGAAAATTGCCTAAAAGCAAGACACAAAAGGTTTCATGCTATCAACTTTGATTAATTGCTTATCGATAAATATTTAATATGACATGCCGCATTGTGGGCGAGATAACAGTAGGGAAAACTTTGTGATATTAGCCTTAGGAGAACAGTCCCCTGCACAAATTTGAGAGTTTATTTATCGATCGGTTTGAGTTTGAGCTCTGATAAAAATGAATCTAGGATATTTTTAATGTTATCGATAACAAGGATTTTTCGAAGAGAAGAAATCTTGATTTTGAATTCTGTTGAATACTTGACAACTTGTCAAAATGTTAGACAATCTCATTAGTTCGCCCCAAAACATGCATTTTATCTTCATTCTCAAGGAAAGAACACCAATTACAAACCTTCCCCTAATAAATTTCGACAAAGCACTTAATATGCAAATTACTCCTCTCAACTTTGTTCGGAACAACAGAACTTAATTAGGTATAATGAGGTTAAAAGAAGCTATCTAATAAAAGGTACCTTCATATTTATTGAATAGAGAAGACCTTACAAATTTGAATGGCTTTGCTTATCCCATCTTGTTAGCTTACTCAAATTCCTTCTTTTGTCAATGCATTTGCAAATCTTTAAACAAAAAGAAAAACGAAAGTTCACAGAAAGAGATGTAGGAACCACTCTCTGGACCGGAATTTATTACAAGCTGATTTAGATTCAGACCAAGAATTTGAATTTGAGTTCACTGAACGAAAGAATGTCAGGAAATCTATGAAAGGTATCATTTGTCTGTCAAAAAACCTTAAATGGATAAAACGAGAGTAGAAACTTTGTTTTTTTTTTGATGCGAGATGCGAAGAACAACTTTTACTTTATTCAAAAATACAAACGAAAAAATCTGGTGGAGTGGTTAAAGTGGAACAAAATTAGCATACGAATCAAATTTTAAAATTTCTTTCTTGTCAAAGAACATACTGCATTTTAGAAAGTGAAATTTTAATTCTCAATAAAATTTAAGTTCAATTTAATTCTTTTTTAAAATATTTTTGGATCATAATTGAAATTAAAGTAGCAAACCATTTTGACTTCTGCTAATGTGTCATTTTCAAGGTTTTGCTAAATGTGTCATTTTCAAGATTCCTAATTCGTCAACGACATAAGATTAAGAAATTTGTTTAATGGTTATATTCACCTTTGAAAAAAATATAAACAAAATAAAAACATGCGTTCGTCATTCCAAACAACCAAAACACCAACACCAAACGTTAACACAACATAAACCTCACCATTTACAATTCCACAGAAATTAAAATGACATCATTTTCACCCACCCGGGGGGAAGCAGCAAATGAAGAATGAAAAAAACTGTACTCCATCATCATCACACAGCTTTAAGGGCCATTAAAATGATTGTTACCAGAAGTTGTGGGTATAATTAACGCTTTACTTTACACTACATCAGCAAGCAAAGAAACAAGAGTTGCAAGTAACACGATAGCAATTCATCAAGCCCTCAAATCAAGATCAACTGGTTTATGATAAAAACCAACGCATTAATAACGTTTACATACGTAAACAAATGTAACGTGAAATTGTATATATTCAACATTGGCCCATATTTATGGAAATGGAATGATGGCATAAAAAGACAAAACCTCATTGGACGTTATTTAGACCGTAAACGATCTAGAACGATGTCTTGAAACCTTGTAACGAGATCGCATTCTAAATAAGAATTGTTTTGAAATACAATAGCTACGTTAAGTGCTGGAAATCGATTTAGTCGTTACATTTTGCTAGATTTAAGCCATTTCGTGACCAACTACATGGAGAAGTCGTGCAAAACTTTAACGATCGTCAAAAATGCTGTACGATTTTTTGTTCATTTATAAACTTTATCTCATTACTAAATATTTGTGCTTAAATGTCTCTAGCGTGAGATTATTTTTCTTGAAGCCATCAAACTCTGTCACAAAGTCAAAACTATAACCCACCACATAGTCAACCAAAAACTAGTTATTTGTTGTTTGCTTTAAATGTAACCTTTTCGGAACCTGGCAAACCATGGGAAGTGAATATACCGCTTGAGGCTCTCGAAAAACAACGAATGTAGCAATTTTGGACTTGGAGCCACCATCTTGTGAGAGGAAGCCTAAACAATAGTAATTTCATAGTCTGAGAAGTATTGTTCATTTTAATAGTTGGCAATTTTCAAAGTTCAAATAAAAACAACGCGTGAAGTTAATTAAATCACAAGAAATGTTCAGTTAAGACCGCCATAATCAGTTACAAAAAAAAAAAAATCGAAGTCAATCATTTTGAAAAAAGTACACATACGCCACAGTGTATAGTATTGGATCGCAAAGAAGCCGTTTTATGATAGTAACAGATCTATATCAATTTTTTTTTGGTGTTGTGTTGTTGTTGTATTGGGTTTGTCTTTACACTTGATACATGTAAATCAGTCTATCTGTCTTCAACATAAAACACAAACATACAAAATCGCTTTAATTTAAATTGTGATTTAATAGTTCAATTCGTGAATGACAACGCGTATTTTTCTCTATTGACCTTCCTCTCCGGCATACGAAATGCTCTCTCATGGGAATAAAGAAACCTTGAACTTTGACTTTATTTAATGGCTGCAGAGTGACACAATGACAAGGTTTGTTTAAAGTAATCAGTTTTATTGTCACAGAATGATGGAATTAATGATCGTTCCGGAAAATACGGAACAAAAAGGAGTTCTGGAAAAACTAGTAAAACTTTTTTTTATCGACTTTGATTAATCATTAGGTTTATGTGTTCATCACACAGTGGTTGTAAAAGCTTGTCTTAAAACGATAATGAGATGCCGTACAGTTATTTTGACACATTGTCAACTTTATTAACTTCTTTTTATGACGAATTCTTGTGAGAATTTTATTTCCCATAGTAGAGAAAAAAATAGACATAGTTTTAAGTACCTAGCTAGTACCATACCAAGTTATTTGATAATGAAGAAATAATTGACTACACCAATAATTGCTGAGAATTTGTTGGGCTTACTAGAAAAGGAACAAGAGGACTCACAAATTTGTGAAAGAGTTTCCCATGCTTTTGGATTTTTTTTAAACAATGTTAATTAAAAACTGTAGAAGAATCTCAGCTAACGAGTGTTGCCATACGCTCTGGTAAATTGTTTGACTGTCTACTGTTTGCAATTCGAGAAACTTTTTTTTTTATCTGAAGCAAAAATATTCCAGTATACAATATTGATATTCGACACCATTAATATTTACATAGAAGCAACTAATGAGTTCCTATCTCAAAACAGTTTATACTAAAATGTGTTGAATAAATAAGTGTCAACGATAAATTTTGTGTATGTATATTTTTGTTGAGACTCAGCTGAAATGCCTGCCGGGCTTATGTCAACAAACTTTTCATTTATACTGTGGCTTCATATTATAGGTATTGGCGACTTTGCAGCCACTGCCAGACGCCAAGTTAATAAATATTTTTTTTTCGATTGTTTAGGTGCTAATCGAATGCAATGTCAATTTCAATATTGCGGTTCGTATGGATTGGTGACAATCTCTCAACAATGGCGACGTTGATTGCAGAGAATTAATCTATTTTTTGCGACACACCAATCTAAACAAAAGATAAACTTTACACAACGGTAACGAAACAAAAAAAAAGGTTCTTTCATAAAACTTAATGAAGGTTGACACACATTGTCATCGAGGGACCATATAACAACAAAAAAAATGTAAATTATTGGCTTCTCCATTGGGTATAGTGGTTCATTTTTGAGATTACGGTTTCATAGCAAAAAAAGGAAAATAAAGAAATGAAATCCGTGCTCCAGGCTTTTCTCTTTTAACTTGGTTCTTGTAAGTTGAAATCCGTACACAATCGGAATTACGGTATTGTCGTTAGCTAGTATAGAGTCGTACCCGCATATTCCTCTGGCTCAGTTTGTTAGCCTTCAAACAAAATGTCAACACAATATGGAACCATGCCATTTTGACAAGAACCTCGAAAAATTCACTGTCAAAATGTTTTAATTTCTCCCACAGATTTTTTTTTTTCTTCTGAAATAAAACACTCAACGGTTCACCCAGATTAAACATTAACCTCAACAAAATCAGAGAAACAAAAAAAGTGAATGGGATGGAAAACGTTTCTGCCAAGGTCTAGCCTTTTTGAATACGCTATTGTTATAGTAACACACCCATCCGTTGTTGGTAGTGGTTGTTTACATTCAGACCTATCATTATTTTCTTGCCATAGTTTTCGATTTTTTCCTTGTTTCCATTTCCATATTATTTTCGAGGCGCGAGGTATTGATTACTTAGTGGATTGCGTCATTGCATCGATGACGGCAGATTAAGGCATGGATAGCCAATAATTCTGACAACACGTTTCAATGGTGATTTAATTCGCTTTTATACCATTCAAACTCCGACAGGCAATTATAAACAGTCACACTTGGTGAGGTATTACAAGTTTATTATTGTTTGTTTCTTTTTTGGCACGATTGAATTCACTGAATGCTGTCATTATTAGGTATTCAATGATCGTTTCTTCTTTTGCTTTGATTTTTCTTTGATATTTAAATGAGTGGCACCAGGATGTGTCCAAGAAAAATGTAATGCGTCCATATTTCACTATCCTAGACAAACAAAATTCTTCTTTCCAATTAAAAATCTTAAGCTTTTTACAACTGCTCCATAAATGTTTTTCTGATTACTTTTTCGAAGTGCGTATACCTCCAAGGCACAATTTTGTTGAATAGTTTACTGGATTTAGAGCTCCCATGGTGAGTCGGTCCCATGAGTGAGCCAATCCGATTGGTTTTGTACAAAACCATTAATCTTGATTTCGATGTTTCAAAGCCCACTTATGATTCATTTTAACTCTATATGAAGGAACACAAAAAACAGCGTTCACTTTTAAATTAAAATCAAAATGTTACGCCATAGTGCTCTCGTATATATAGGTATATATGTATTCCCACGCATTGGTGTGTACACATTACATTTAATAATCCTGTTTAATTTTTTTCCAACAAAAAAAAAGCAAGTAGATTTTTTAATTAAATTCATATCTCAGAACTCAAACAGTATACACCAATGTACAAATATTAACCCTTAAGGCCTACAGACACAAAACAACAATTATGACAGAAGCGCGGCAAGAAAATTCAAATTGTTCAAATATTTGTTGTTTTGTCATACATAACAACTGTTTCTATAACTTTGTTTATATGAGTATGCGGGCTATTAGCAAATAAGTGTTGATAGTACAAATAGATAAATTAGTTGTCGTCTTTAAACACAGCCATAAGTCTTGAGGATAAAAAGTGTGAACTCGTTTTCTTAAGTCGCGTATATACTATGCATAGGCAGCAACCGTTTCGTTTATTTTTTCGATAAGCTGTTCTCTTTTTTTAATTAAAAATGTAACCATGTCACGATTAATAAAGCCCATAACGAAATGTTTGAACTCAGTCCAGTGATAATGATAAAAATAATAATTACTTTTTAAGGCAATACACGGTATTTCGACAGTTTGTCTTTCAATTCATTTCAGGTAGGATAGACTTCATTACAATATTGTGCTTGCAATCACTATAGATGTGTCCCAAGAGAATCGATTGTTTTGTGAGAAATAACACAAATGCAATCGACGTCTGTGTTGGGTGTTGCATAGTCTGACAGCAAAATTGCAGTCACATCTTCTTAGCATTTGACAGATGTCGGTATACAGCAATGTTTTGGCATGCAGCTGCAAGTGACATTTTAAAACCGAAGACATTTTATCTTGATGACAACAAAAAGGGAAATATAAAGCTTCGAGTTTTAAAGTTATTAAAAATGTTCGAAACTAGTTTCTAACAATACTTCAATTGGAAAGTGGAAAAAATAACAGTCAAAATAATATGGCCATGGAACTTCTTCAACAACAGTCATAAACTAGGTTTAGTACGGTTGTTCAAGCTTAACTTTCTTTTTCGAGCTCATTCAATTTTAAAGAAGAAAAAGAAAATAAAAAATCTGGACGTTTGCATGTTGGTATCCGTTGCCACAAATTTAATTGCAAACAACACAAATACTTGTTTATTTATGTCCGTAAAAGGAAAGTGTACAACATCAAGGCTCGAGTGCAACACGGGAATTTCTATGTACCTTACCCAGTTCTTGTTTTGCTTTTATTTTTTCTCTGTGTTATATTCCCCCGACAACACATCTAATCGATGAGTAATTATTGGCATTTTTACATACGGCATTTGCTGGTTTCCTCAAGCCATAGGTATGTTGAAACCTTCGTTATTTGTGAGTAAGCCAAGGCAAGTATAAATCATCGCCACAACCATAGCAGCGTTATAATGTCTGTCAGTGGGTCAGACACAGAAATTACCTTTTGTTTCTACCAACATTGTTTATATACACCATGCGCATTGATTTCAATGTGATTAGGTAGTTGTTTTTATTTTCAAACCAAAGTATGGTTGATGGTGTTCATTTTTTGTTTGTCTGATCGTTGAGTGTAACGGTTATGACCAAGGTGCGTTCTTTGGCTAGATATACAATACCCGAAGTGGGTAATAATGAGAAGGCAATAATAATGGAGTACATTTACCAAAAAAGCTTGAACCACAAGACAAATTGCTATTTCTCAAAGTCGAAAAATCAAATTCAACTTTGAAATGCAAGAAGTGATAAAGAAACACAGCAACAACCCACGTTTAATTTTCTAACGATTTTTTGTGTTCTTCTGATTGTTACGTGAAGATAAATTTAATTTGAAGTGTGCAGCAGAGTGTTACAATGGTGGCAGCACCTCAAGCTCCACTACCGCTGCGCGCTGGGTGATTGTTTTTCTATAATGATGGGAACTCCTCCTTGTTTTTCAAATTAATTTTAAACAATTATTGAAACAAACGCAAGGCGAGAAGCTTTTCGAATTTTCATAAATGAATTTATGGGGTGTCTAGAGTTGAATTTTAATTCGTTACAATAACTTTTCTACCTACTTAAAGGTATGATAGTTTTTTGTTTGTTATAATAGTGCGTGATCGCATCGCGTGTAGTTTTTTACTGAAAGGGTCTTGTCTTTGAACATTAACAAACAAAAAATCAAAAACATTACGTGATTTTTGAAGAATTCTTATTGTAACCATCAGAATGAGGAAAAATAAAACAACAATGATTGTTGGAAATAAATTAACATTACAGTTTGAAAGGGCCTGTTCTCATGGAGAGTTTAAAATATGACAACTGACATTTCCAGCGTAATTCTATCATGAAACACAACAGTTTTGGATTATTACTGTAACTTCTCTGAATATAACCATCACGATTTTGACAACCGATAGGCGTTGCAGTTGGTTTTGGATTTTGTTTTTCAATTTAATTCGTAAAAATTAATATTGCATGTTGCACCTTAACTTCTTGCTTAGACTACAAAATAATAAACAATCGAATTTGCATGCAACATTGTGAGGAATTTTTTAAGTGATGAAACGGATACGACCAGAATGGCAATTTGTTTGGAAAATCTGCACTCATTAAATTCATAATTTGCACCTTTTTTGTTGTTTTTGAAACATCTAATTCGCAAAAGAAAATTTATTATGGTTATAATTAAAGAAAATTGCAAACAAACTAGAATTAGACACCGTACAATCTATACAATTAACAACAAATTTTTCCCCTTATTTCCTTGTGACCTAATGTGGAACATATAACGTGATGAATTTATGTTCATTGTGATGTGAACATAATTCTTTGGAGACTTTTCTCTAACATTTAATAACCTGAGAACTAGAAGTTCATTTAGGTGCACACACGATGTTTCCACATAAGCCCCTTTGACCTAACGAGATATACAGTGTTGTTTGGCTTGATGCTGTTGCAGTTCACAAATTGGCGAGAATGTTGCAAGAAGAGAAAATGAAAATAGACTAAGACTTTTTGTACGGTTAATGACATGGGAGAGTTCATGTGGCTGTAACTATACCGTAGACTTGCTGCGCCTAGCTGTCATCATCACCGCTGATCCTTTTTTAACTCATTTAATATATTTTTAGAACAGAAGCAGACGCTTTGTCTCCATCTTCATGTGCGTTCATACATTTGTGTCTATGAGTTTTTGTAAGGATTATAATAATTACCCGGCGGAAATCTTGATTCTTGCCACACCAGCTCATCTCACATTTGATTGTGCCATGTTTGAAATAAGGGAAGAAATCCCTCTGACGTATAACTGTGAATGCAGTCTTTCATTAGTATATTTCTTCAAGTTGTTGGCTAGCCAGTTGCAGTCTACAACACATGGTGTACTCAATAACACTTCTGTTGTCAGACACAATGACAGTTCTGAATGCAATGTTTTTGGCGAATTAATGTGTTTCGTATAAAATGGATGTTGAAACGCTTTCATAACGTAAGTGGTCTTCCCAGTAAACTTCAACAATCATACTTTTTTGATTGATTTTGCATTAAAAAAATATACATCTGCTCTCGATTTGCATAAATTGCATGCAATAACAGTGCAAATTGATTCGTTTTCTTTGTTAGTGTATATTCGCATTTGCGGCGTGTCGCGTCGAATAGACGTTAAAATTAAATTTCTTACTGTTCCATTTTTCATGTACGTGATTATCGATCCCTAGAATAAATAAATGAACTGTTACCAACAACTGTGCAAGGAGACGGCTGCCGATAGCGGTTAATTTTTCATTTAAATCGAATGGCTGCGTTCATTTATGCACACGTTCGTATACTCGATATAGTGAAATTTGTAAAGAATTGTTTAAATTTATCAAATAAAATGGTAAATCAATCGAATCGGATTCAAGTTGATGTAAGCATGCTTTAATCAGGAACCTACGATGATATGATATCGACACAACATTCATAGGAGAAATGTTTCCCGGCCATTAAATATTCAGCTTAAGCCATCGACAAGCCCTATATTGTTCCAATCGCCTTAACTAAATCGCTATCATTCTATTTAATCGGATTATGAAAAGACTAAGTCGCCATGTGCCCCTGTGTGTACTGCACCAAAATCATTACTTTCACTTTAATCCACTTTAAAGCTATTACACAAAGTCACACTACATAGCCATCGGAGAAACAACGTAATCCAATCAAAGTCTCAATCAATTTGCGCCTAATTGACCAGCCGTCCTGACGATTTGAATGTCTTTTGGGTTCGACTTCGAGTAGCACTTGAATGATCGTTTGTGATGCTTGAAACCGAAGAGAATGACATTGCCAAACAACAAATCGACTACTGAGATTCAAGATACAAACAAACTCAATCATCCAAAATAATTACACCCCATGGACCGATTGGCGTATGGCCACAAGGAAATGATGGATTTGGATTGAGACTTTTGCCAATTGACATCAAATATTCAATTATTGCACAACGCCATAAGAAAAATTACAAAACAATTGCAAAATAAATTACACAATAGCTGCCTCAAATGTAATTTCTAAATGTATAGCTCCAGAGGTACTTACTATACCTTTGGGTGATTCGAACGCTCGAAGCAGCATTGTGTGGGAAGGCACTGCTGCTGAATGGCTGAATACAAATCTGTTTCGAGTGTGATTGTGGTTTTAACGACAATGACAGGAAGCATTATTTGTAAAGAAACAGTTATTTGTTTGCCCTTTTTTACAACTAAGTAGCAAAGTAATCCATTGAAAATGTTTTGAAAAACATCGACGATGAATTGAATTTGTAAAAAGCTCACATGCTCTCGCTGGCAAAAGTAACACGGCCGACATTCACATCTATATGAGGGGGACATTTCATATCCCATATGCCATGTCCCATGTATACCTCCATTATCCTCATCATCTCTTCCTTGACTTGGTGTATCTGGAGGGCACACAGTGAGGCTAATGTCTCCATCCGGTAGTAAGTGCTACTATACTTGTGCTGATATCTTCAAGAATAAGAAAAAAATGTAATATCAATTCCGGAACTTGCCTTTGAGGCAGAACATTTGAAGGGAGCGGAGGGAGAAGCAAATGATGATGGTGGTGGTACATAAGGAATCAATTCCGCAAGAAAAATTGAAGGAGGACTGTGGGTACAGCAATGGTGTATTTTGTATAAAAAATAATTTCCCATGTGCATTCAGCAAAAAGAAATTCGATATCCATTTTTATGAAGGGTATAGAATGGGAAGTGAAACAAAAACACTAAACAAATCGAAATCATTGGAATGGCAAGGCAAAGGATATATTTTTGTTGAGGCAAGAAATTTCCACGGGAAATGTCTCTTTTTAAATAGGAAGCTCCAATAACAAGACAAAAGGAATTGACTTTTTTGTTTTGCAAAAAAGAAACCAGAGTTGTAAATGTTGTGTAATTAGAGCTGTCCCAAGTGGAATTTGAAGTAAACAAAATGTGGGAAAGCCGGTGGTTTCGATGTTTTTTATTCAGTAGAACATGAAACTTTGATAGGGCTTGATTTTTAAAAGACACAAAACCGGAAACGTTAACGAAATCGATATTTAGAATCACTATCGCGAAAATGGGTGTCCCAGAAACACAGCTGTAAAAATCAATTCTTCGAAATATTTTTTAAACTCTTTTCTAGGTGACGTTTGAAGAATAACTTTTTTTTCAAAATTGACATTTAGCCACAAGCAATAGAATAAAATTTCCCTCGAACCTAACCTCACAATTTGTATGTTTACGTCCATACAGGTCGCCATGCAAACGGCAAAAATTCACAAAAACACGAGTATAAATTGAAAATGTTCAACCAGGTTGCACAACAACTGTCGTTTGCTTGCTGTTTGCATTTCCGTTTTCATATTTTAATGTTCTTGTTTTTGTGAAACAACATCTCTCTTCAATTCATGTGAAAACAAAAAATGCAAAACTCTCACATGCGACAACATCACTACCGGATGTCATATGTCATTCGCCTTTAGATAATCCTAAGGACTTTGCTCTCCTTAGGATTATTATTGTAACTAGAACTAATACTTGTATTCGTATATTTGTCGAGGCTCATCTCTTTCCTAGTCAAATAAAACATGTTACCTTTTCTCAAGTAGTATTTGTGTTTCTACATTGAACGAGTAAAGTTTTAGTACATACCTGCAATGAGAAAGAAAGAAAATAGGTTACTATCATGTAAACAGTAAGTAAATGTCATGTTTGACATAATCTATAAATCAAAAGCTGGAAAACAGAGGAAAAGAGTTCAACAAATTTTATGACCGCCAGGGTTCCGCGAAGGGGTTTATTATTATTTCATGGATAAATTGTTGGATGGATGAGTGCAGAAAAAAGAGTTTATAATGTTTTCTGTTTAGTCAGTCAGCCAAACCAAACCACTAACCGATGTAGCTACAAAGGACATGAAGCAATAAATCTCGCCTCTTCATGTTACAATACAAGTACCTATACTGATGGTAGAGCTAGAGAGATACCTTCATGTTGTTACTATTCACTCGTTTGCCCAATAAAAGAAGGATGAGCACTTATACATGAAGAGTCGAGCCGATTGAAGGGTAAGACGCGAGAAGCACCATAAAAGGTACCACTGCCAGCCATGCCAGGATGAAATTGATTTTTCGTAAAAACAAATTTCTCATAATACAGGTGATGTATAAATACTACACGTCACACACAAATACACACCCAAATAGACTCAGGGACTTCTATCTATATACAGCAAGGTAGATAGCTAGGTAGGTTAGGAAGGTATCCTGCACCAGCAGCGATGAATCATGTGCATTGGATTTATGAATGCTATTTCTGCAGGCGGATTACTGATGTCTGTGAGGAAATATGTGTATGTGTGCTGTGCATGGGCTCTTATTTTATTCATCCCTTCAAGGAGCCACTCCTGAGCACTCTTCAACGCCGCGCGGAATGAGAAAAAAGGAGCACATTGAATACAAAGGACTCTTTGCAAACAGTTGGCTTACAAATGGAAGAACGAAAAAAAATGGGAATGAGAATGCTTCAAGTAGGTAGGCAGGTGGTATCAGTATCATACCTTCCCTTCTCACAACCTGCACTGTACTGGATTTTCTCCTTGGATTAGCATCAAAACATAGGTATAAAATGCGAAGGAATAGGATATGTGCTTGAGACACTCTAATTGTAGCAATCATTTTCTTGAGATATCCTTTCATTCTGTTCGTCCTTTTTGCCTTTTATGTGCACATTTCTGCTCAAATACTGCGTGATGTGTCAAATAGTTACACAAAGCTTCTTCGTGCTGAGATGCAGGCAGACCATATTGTGTTGGTACAGCTCTAGATCTTTGTTTAATTCAAAGTTATTTACTGGGTTGGTTCGAAATGTTTCCAACAACCGGAAGTTTACGACTCAAACACTGCGTAATGAGAGCAACAGTGTTACACTCCCACTTTTCCTGCTAAGTAGAATGGAAAACTATTTGAGAAAAATATAACAAGCGAAAAAGACGAAATCAGGAGCAAGGAAATCAGGATAACCTCGTGCTTGTTGGGAACAAAATTCTCAAGTGTCATTCCCCAACTCCTCCCAACCAACTGCATTTTCATCCTCAATTAAGCTCAAGTTAGAGAAAAAGAAATGTATTTATTTTTGCTGGGTTTACACGTTCGCTTAAGGAGGACAATGAATCACTCGTTTCTTTAATTATTTTCCTCAGTTCCTCTCGCTCTTCTCTAATCAGGAAATAAAAACGAAATGAAAAGGTGGGAAATGATGTCCAATTAGAGAGATGACCAGTGTGTAGGACTCCCAATCCCAATTCCAATCCTACTCATTTAGTTTTGAGGTAAAGACTATGTGGATGGGAATGGGAAATGGGATGTGGAAGTGAATTGATATCTTTCTGAGTCGTGTGACACAGGAAACTCAATTATGCTCTGTTGGGTTGATGTCCGTTTGGGTTTAGTGATGTTGGTCGCGTCGTCGTCGGTTGGTCGGTCGTCTGTCGCCAAATCAGCCGGAGGCAAGTTATCAGTCTGTTGTCTCCCTGTTGGTTCTTTTCGTGAGGAATATTTTTATTTTGTATTTTCCTGGCCATTTTTTTCTGGATTGATGATTCATCGTCGTTTGGTGCATCTGTTCTTGTGCGAACAAAGATATCCACCACCGATTGAACCAAATTAAAATGAAAAATATATTTCATGCCCTTAAGACACGACTCAATGCACGCATGATGGAACATGACAGTCATTTTTAACATTAAATTCAGGACATATTTTTTTATGAAATTTAATTGAATTCCTCGTCATTTTAATTTTGCATTGTTGTCTGCTTTTTGTTTATAGCTTCTGGCAAGCCATGACGTAGTGGAAGATTTTCGGGGTTTTGGACTATTATTTAAAACTTTACCGCACTGTCTAAACACCATTAATATATTTTTTTTTTAATGCAAATTTCAAAGATTTGAATGAAGCTGTTTGTCTGCACGATGCGATATCATATTATAATCTCTTAGGCTTGAGATTTTGAAAGTCATAAGCAGACAATTTATGGGTTTAATATTGTCAGATTATGCTAATGACAGCTGACCAAAGATTATAAGATTTCTGACATTTATGCAGAGGTCATAGAGCTAGAGTGTATTCAATGACAACAATTGATATTTCAATACAATCGCACGATGGGATTTCCGAAATCCGAACACTCAGAGTGTGAGGTTAAGTTTTGACGTTTTGTAGTTTAGTTTCGGGTGTTTGGAGAAGCATACATTTTCAAGTTATTTCATTCACAATAATGCACATTTAAAGCGATTGACAACCCTGAAAAAATGAAATAACTCTCAAATTTAAAGCAACGACAACGCTTCCAAATAAAATCTGTTTGAGTTTGACGTTAGTCCTCTCAATAAAATAAAGCCACACTCTTATTGTCATTCCACAAAATGTTTATTTACCTACTAGTATGTACCGGTTTTGTTAAACAAAAGAAGGAAAAAACAAAACACAAATTAATGAAGCCTGTATGATGGCAACTTCCCGTTTGACAACTCCATAGTGTCAATTTCTTTTGAACCATAATATGAACAAAATCTACAATTTTTAACAGCAAAAGTTGCACAGTTTGTCAACAATATGCCATTTGCGAGACTAATTAATAAATCAATGCCAAACAATACCCCGTCATCGGTGTATAAATTTAGTATTTTTTAAAAATATTATTGTCCTTCATGCATGTAAATGCGTTTTTATTAATTTATTCAGAAGGCAATTTGTTGTGTAAACAAACTTATTTTTCATTTTAATTTTATTTTGAACACGTTGTGAATCAGTTGCATTCTGTTGGATTTGGTATATTTTGAATAAATGGGCTTTTGTTGGTGTGTTTGTTTGATAGCATAATCAAAACCCAGCAGACACTTTAATAAATCGCCAGAAAGGCGCCACTAAGCTAATGGCGATGGCGGTTCCCTTAAGAGTATTTATCCTCGAATAACGTAGGAGTCCGACAAATAAGGACGACGACAATTGAGTTATGTCCTCTTGGGCTACTTGAATTTGCTTCTTAATTAAGTGTCTTAGGACATGCGACAAATTTCTTGGGATTTCCTTTTTTTTTGTTGTTCTTAGGATGAAAGTCCAGTAAAAGGAAAAACACCAAAGACTTAGTCCTTCTTGGAATCGATTTTACGGTGGGATAAGATACAAGGATTTAAACCCCAGAAACAACAAACATACAGATGGTTGGGTTTGGTTTTTGCTGTGCAGCAAATATGAGAAAATTAATTTAACTTCCATTTTCCCATTTCGTAAAAAAAAAAAAAAAAATGCTGAAAGTGTATATCCCGTTTACTCGAGAACAGTCCGGTTGTGTTTTTTTTTTTCTTCCGCATTGCTGTGTGACTAGGAAATTTAATGAAGAAAATTAAGTTTTAAGCTCGTTTTTCTGTGTGCAAAGGTAAAACTGACAGTTTTTCGAAGGAAGATGTTCACAAGAACGAAAGAAATTGCAAATAAAATATAAAGAAACGTGCACATAATCAGATTAAGAAGAAGAAACTCTCAGGATAGGGAAACAGACACAATTTTTTTGTGTGCTCAGACAAAAAGTTACCGAAGTACCTACCCCATAAGTGTTCCAGAAGAAGGAGCACATAGATCTCAAATTTCACAACTTTTTACATTTTGTGTAGAGAGAATTTGTCCGTTGAAAAATGTACTTAGTTTTTAAGATTCTTTTTTCCTTCTATAAATTAGATACACTTAACATGATGTATTTTCTGCACTATTGTGAGTGAAGATAGCGTTCAAAGACCCATTTTTTAAAGAGGAAATCGAACAAAATAGAAATTTTTAGATCGCATCAAATTTGCAGTTTATTTTTAGACAAGACAACTCTTTTTATGTCTGCCACTTTCAATAAAACTAACCATCTCAATCAGTGGACATTTAATTGAAATAAATTGAAGACGACTCGAGAGTGTCACTTTAAGATGACCTTAACTCTGAGCACCTGCAAACTTGCAATTGAGTTGTTTTTCTGCTGTCATTTCTTTAAATTGAAAAAAAATTCAAAGATGACATTACAGAGATGACATCATAAGAAATAAACTGTAAAATTAACAAGCTCTCTCTCTCTATTCAATCTACGAGACGAGGTTACGGACGAGAATCAAATATGATATCAAATCAATTGAAGAGCAAATAAAGAACCAAATTTATGCAATTCATTCGAATGATATTTGAAAAATAAAACGAAAAAAGAAACTTTTAATAAAACAAAGTTTTCTAACCCCCAGAATGGGGTGCAAATGAAATAAATTATTGAGCACGAGACGAGGAATAAAAAAAATTGCCAACGCCAATGATAAATTTGTTTTTCACTGAATTTTGTCGGATGGTGTTGAAGTCAAGAGGGTGCGGCGAAGGTGTCATTACGCCCGGTATGGTCGTGTGCGCTTTAAATGTGAGGGCAAATTTGTCTAACTTAATAAAAGTGTTTTTCGTTTATGATTTATGTCTTTGGACTCCTTCGTTTCATGAAATTGGATTTCAATTGCTCACTTATAATATGTTCTGAATTCTCTCAATTTTTTTTCACACACTCCAATTAAGTTTTTGTACAATGAGTAAGCTCGTTAAATTGCTATAAATTCTGGACAAAAATATCAAATTGATTTATTCATCCCCCTCAAGACAATAGTAAACTAGAGACATTGACCTCAAGAGCCATCAATCAAACCTAAAATTGTTAAATATCGAAAAATAGAGCAATTAGTTTATTCTTGTGTGAGGTTCAGATTGTGAACTCACTGTCCAAAGCACAAGAGAAAAAAACGTGATCACTAAGTGATTCATTCCGAAGCAAGTTTACTTCACGATCAGCAAAAAAGAGAAAAGATCAACAATGACATCACCTTTATGGATTAAACTTGAGCTGAGATATACCTACTTAAAGAAAACAAAAATCTCAAAAAATAATAACAAAACTGGCTGTACCGCTGCCAGACCATTATATCCATAGCTTGGCCTCGACCAGTCAAACGGCTTTCACTTGCGCTTGTGCCCACTTAGCGAACACACTATCATCACCTGGAACCATTTTGTTTATTATTTTTTTTATCTTTTCTGCTGAATGATTGCAATTTTAATTTTTTTATGCTGAACTCCTTTAAAATGTACAAATTGTCATTTGAAACAAAGAGAGATCAAGAATATAATCAATGTCATTGTGAAATGATCATTTCAATTTTCAACTTATGTTTCTGGGTCACAATTAATTCAAAACAGATGCTGAGCCAAAGATAATAATTTATGGTGTGCGAGTCTGTTCAAGAACATCTTGATGTTTGAGGGGGAGGTTTTGTAATATAAACATTTGTAGTTTTTAGTAAACACAGAATTCTTAACTAGAGCATCATGATTCTCACATTATCTCCTCGCCGTCCGTCGGTCGCCCATGTTGTCAAAGTTTCCCAATAATATTTGTCTTGGACACACACAAAATAGTGACAAAAAATTGATAGTACAAAATTGTGATATGAACAGGCGAAAAACAACGTCAGGAAAGATTAGAAAAGAAGCATTAAAACTTTATGTTCCATTTTTAAGGTAGCAGCTCAAGTATCGAACAATAAATGACAACAGCGACGCGACTCTTTGAGTCTGACACAACAATGGCCCGACCAGAGTCATTCGATTGTCAGTCGAGTGAGAAGGAATATTTTGTTTGTGCGTGACTAGCATACGCATTTTCGTATCAAATAATAAATTTTAAAGCAACTCGATGGGGGACAAACAATATTCATCGACTCTGCGAACATACTCGTTACCTGATGGTCGCGTTCAAAGTGCATGCAGAGGGCGCTTACACTATCAGTATTTTAATATCTTTGGCATTATTTCGTATTGACTGCCATTTTTACAGGACAGTGTATAAAAAGAAGGCAAAACAATTGCGCCGCATATGACGTTGACGGCGACAGTACTGTAGACACGTACAAACTGCACACAAAAACAAAAAGAACAGAGATAACTTATAGAGAGACAAAAGAAAAAGGGATATCCATCGAAAAGAATTAACCAAAGGAAATTTATGTTCAAGGAAAAAACAAAAACGGAAACGGAGGACACATTCTATTATACACCATGAGCGCTTGAGACAATGCCTTTTGTAAGAAAAGACATTATAGCGTGACAGACGGACGTATTCCTTTCGAAAATCTAAACCTCACTTAATAAATTTTTCAAAGTTTGACTTAATGAAGTAATGATTGGCTGGTACCGACTTATACGTAGTCATGTGGCGACTATTTTCCATTAGATTTTTATCAAAAAGGTGTGCTGTGAGTCACATGAGTCCTTAGTTTTAAGAGTTCAAAGCGGAAGGAACATGAATCACGTTACAAATAATGTGAATGTATTGAAGGTATCAGAAATTCTTACAGTAATAATTGTCATATGTATTTGTTAAATGAAATTGTTCAACGAATTAAAATGCTTTGCTTAAATTGCATTAAAAAAGCTCAACATAACCTAAATTCTTAATCCAATTCAATTAGCTTTGGAAAATCTTTGGAACTGTTTTTTTTTTTTTTTTAATAGAGAAACTTGATTCTTTTGACTCTTCTAGAGAAATTTTATTCCTTACAAAAAAAAAAAAAACAACAAGGATACCGCACCCTATTCACGAAAATCATTTCATCTATATTAAAACAAGTTCTTATGTGCGCTTTGAACTTTATACAAAAAAAATACTCAACCTCCCGGGAGCAGGCAGCAAGTAACATTCACCAGAGTGAAGGCAATCCTCATACAAAACAGAAAAAATTAATATTGCATAACTCCTCCATGACTCCATGATGGAGTATAATGTAAGTTGAGACGGAAGAAGCCTGGTGGATAGCTGTAGCAGCAGCTGGGCCATCCATGAGCAATAGTTGTAGAGTAAAAACAAAATTACAGACATTCTCATACATTTTCATATGACTCGACGAGAAGAGAAACGAACTGCTTATGGTGCTTGTTCCACCAGCAATGCAAATATCAGTGCAATTTTACCAAAAGGCGATGGGAAACTAGCAAAACTTTGAATCGCTGCCAGTGACTGACTGTGACTACATGCAATTTGTGCCGTTGCTTGACGTGATGCTTTGCGGAAGGGGAGTTGATCATTTTGTCATATTTTTTCATTAATGTCATGCAGAAATGTGAGTGGCAGCCGACGAAAAAGCGTTCCAAAAGAAACGAAGGATAGGAGCGCAAAAAAAAAGGTTTAGGATTGATTACATAAGTGGTGAAAAAAGAAAATGTATTACTTCTTTTGCCAATACCGTCCGAACAGTGATGTCAAATTTCTAACCTTGAAAACCTCAAAACTTCAAATTCAAACAATCCTTTTTTAGAAAGTTGACACTAAAGACAGGCTCTTACGAAACAGAGACAACTTTTTCCCACACACAAATGTACTATGTATAACAACCCTGTTTTGTTAACCAGAGCTTAATGGCCACCGTTTTGCGGAATCATCCAATGACAAAGATAAAATTACCCATTCCGAGTCCCAGATTATATTTATAGTATTTCTTCGACATGTATCTCCATATACATCTTTTCTTTATAGAAACACAAAACAACTAGCAGGTTGATGCAATTGGAAAAGCTCCAGAGCCCCAAGTGAAAAAAATACACAATCGTATATACCACAAACTACAAGGCTACATGTGATGCTGGAAACTAAAACTCAAACCCTACCTTAATGTTGTCGAAGTCATTGGTTTGGCTGATGCTGTCGTCGTCGTCATCGTCGTCGTTGGTTAAAGTTGTAGTCAATGTTGTCGTTGTCATTGTCTATGGTAGACGGAATGGACGGATGAATCAATGTTTCGTTTCGTTTGATGTACCGATTGAGTGCGGTATTTCGACCTAATCTTGCACACATCACGCTCCATTTTTTCTCTTGATTTTGCTAGAGGTATAATACATACATACGTTTTTGTTCAGTTTGTTTTATCGTTTATTTTAGAAAGACGAGTAGATAAATCGAATCATGACGAAGCTGCCTATGGCTTACAATAAAAGAGCTTATTGCATTCGCAGAACACCATCCTCACAGCACAACAACTTAACTACTGTTGGCTGTGAGTTATAAAGTTTTTTTTCTTCACAGCAAACAATTGAAATTTATGCTGATGACTGTGGAGCCTCAATTCTTTATTGCTATTCTGCCAGATACATTAATTGCATCTTGAAATTATTTTCTTTCGAGCGACGACGCAAGCAGAATTAAAAAAAAGAAAGATGGGTTATATCAATTTGTATGACACCCTTTGAGGCGGATGAGTTCAGTTGTCCACGCGCCGCAGTCAATTTCCCTTCCTTTCAATCTTTCAATCGACCAGCAGAAGACAAACCAACGAGTTGGTACATGTTTGCAGATAAAAAGATACAAAACTGCAAGAAAATTGCTTTCCCCGATACGGGACACGAAGTCAATGAGGAAAGAAAAACAAAACCATCTGTAAATACGATTTCGACGATGAGATACGGCAACGCGAATAAGAAATGCAAGAAAGCTGCAGAGAAAGATCTCCAGCAGTCGATGTAGCAGCAACAGCAGTTGAAGAAACCTCTTTTTGGGTCATCACACAATGCATAGCAGTCCGTATATGTATAAAACCTAACCTAGCTTTATGTTGTTTTGGAGTTTTGTCATAGATTGTGAATATTGCTAGCTGCAGAGATTAACATCGCGATGCGGTCGGCGGTGTACGGTGGTACGGTGGTACAATGACGTGTTGATGATCATAATGATGATGATTATATCAGTAAAAGCGCCTCCACTCTCGAAAGAGGAAATGCCTTTTTTTTTCTTATGCTGATTCAGGAAGAGATTTATTCGGTTGGATAGACTCTATGTTTTCTTATTGTAATAGTTTTATAATAATGTGTGTGATAAATTCAAAGAGTAACCTATTTTTCAGTCTCTCGATGTTATTCAGAGGGAATATACATATTGCTACAGCATGTTCAAAGCGGGTCTGTGTCATCTTGCAACAAATTAACTAATTGACTATCAAAAACGTAGCGGAATTTGAATTTAAATTGGTCTACCAGTTGGCAGCTGAGATAATCTAATATTTTGCATTAAACTCAATTGAAATGTCGCTTTAAAAATGTAATTAATTCAATTCAGTTTAAGGCAGAACTAGTAAAGCCTAATGTGAAAAAGAGAAGTATGACTTTTTTTTATAGGTTTTGACTCTGAAACAGCCAAGAAATTGAACATAAATATTCTCTCTCACGAATCTGACCTCTTTAGCCGAACGTCATTGCATGTTTTTATTGTACCTCAACAGTTTTCCGTAATGTTGCTTTCAAATCACATCAAACACCATGTGCTCGTTATTCTTTTAAGTACCTTTTATATTACCTGGGGCCCTTACATTGCTTTCTATACTTGTTAGTGAGCATGTTCTGGGTAGGTGCGAGGTAGCTACTCAATTCACGAAAGTTGCTTGAACTCATGTTTCGGTCAGCGTTGCTCACGGTAGCGGCGGCGGCGAGTTGTGCAGCCGTAAGCTTTTCCATTCGATAACACTTCTAGAACACTGCTCACACATTAAAATATTATGACTTAAGGCAATAAACAAACCATCACAACATGCAACTATATACATGCCAACCTACCTACCTCATACTTCTTGAATAATAAACAATAATTTATGCAGTGGACATCACCACACACACCGCCACTGATAAATTATTTCCTTATTAATAAAAAAGACATAGACATAGACACCGAGGCACCAACATGAATCTTCCAACATAAAAGTGTCACCAGACTGCCATTGCTGTTGTTATAGTCTGACGTTTTGTGCTACACATATAAAACAAGAATGGAATAAAAATTTAATTTGTCTGAAAGCACTCCGGTTATAATAAAAACTCAAAGGTACCTGCATAAAGTCGAGAAATATACCTTTTAGTTTAGTCTAACGATACGTTACGTTACAGTTAGAGCTATGTATACAAAAGAGAACAACATGAAAATAATATTGTAATGAAAATGTTGGAATATAATATGAATTTGGATTCACTTACTTTACCTGGCAGCTCAGATACAAGTCCAAAGAATTTACGACCGATATTATAACGTGTAATAAAGTCGCATAGCCTTTATAGACCAATCATTGTCACAGGGTTGGCAAAGCCAAAACAAAAAAAACGTCGTCTTTCTCTTTATGGCTCTTTGGGGAATTTGTTAGAACACATGTGTTTAAATCACTGCGAATTTTTGTTCACTCTTTTATTCAATGCGACCTTGTGCGAAATTGGGAAAAAATTAAAAATCCCTACCAGATAAAATGTGAATAAAAATCACTGGACACACCTCTTTCTTTTATTTACTATACATTAATATGAGGTGATGACATTTCTGAAATTTTACATTTTTATGTTTTCATCTTTTTAAAACAATATTGCCGTTATTTTTACTTTATGAGTATTGAGATTCTTAAACAAAAAATTACACACAAGATGCTAACTCAAGTACGTTTGACAACCTTGTAACAAATTTTTGACAACGAATTCTAATCAAACTGTAAAAAGACATGTTAACTGTCATCTAAGTTCAAGATTGAATTAGCCACACATGTGAATGATTTTTTTTATTTTAAATAAAATTTTTTACGAAGGTTAAGTCAATCTCTTTCCATCAATAGACCCTATTTTTTGACACTCAATAATTTTTAATAATAATTTACTGATGGCCATTTGGGAAAATACTAAGGAACTTTGACATATGCTGTCAAGATGTTGTTCAACGTTTTTGCGCGAGTGTGAAGTCTAAGGTGTGAAATTATGTTAAATGCAAGTTCATTATGCATTTTTATGACACATAAGATGTTTCAATAAATTCTTTGGATAGATTCCTAGTAAACAAACTAACCTAAATGCTTTATATGGTACACATTTAAAGCCATACATCAGCAGTAATTATTATAACTGTCAGATAACGTCTCTAAAAAATTGAAAAGTGTTTAAAGGGTTCACTGACATTTTAAACGTCAAATAATTACCTATTGCGTGTTCGTTGGACAAGGAACATAAATACCTATGAACAAATATTTTAAATGTGATGGTGTGAAAATAGCACTTTGCTCATGTGAAATGAGTTTGAAGATTTTGCGTGAGAGATTTTTTAGCAAGAAATTATTTCTCGTTCTCTTTGTCAATTTTTTTTTCACACTTTTAAGATCTGAGATAGCCCCCAGTAAAAAAAAAAAAAAACGACTATTTTGTTCGAATTAAATTCAACATAAATGCATAAATTAAAAAACACTCAATCAAGTTTTAAATGGTTATTGTTATTATAGTTTCAATTTGACAGTTGGAAGGAGAGAGAAATTGTTTATTGAAAATCTACAAAAAATGTGCTTTGTTAGTTTTTCGTTGTGCAGCGAAGGGGCAAACATCTCGCCGCGAAAACTGTATCTAAACATGCGATTCAAGCACGCGTATAATATCTGTTACTGCTTCGTTAATTAGCAAAACGAGGGAAATCTCTCCAAAAAGTAGGTTTTATCCGTTGAGCACATTCCTATCATCAACCTAACATACCTATAGCTAACAACGCGAAAAAGAAAAACTCTCTCACCGCCGCAGTCGGTAAAAAATGTATGTATGTATTCTGTAGGTGTGATGACAACCGCGATGATGATAATCATACGCGATCCACGATGTTGAAGATGATTATGACGTTTGAAAACAACATTTTCTCCCTAAAAATTTGTCTGCCAGATTTTTTTTTCCTTTAAACTGGGTCAATGGCGTAAGACAATTTGCTTTCTGACGTTTGTATAATTAAAATTTCGGGAAAAGTATAAATCTTGACATCACTTCTGTCATTTTTCATTATCTTAAGTTTCGAGAAAATCTTTAACCAATTGGTGAACTTTTTCTTTCTTTAATTTTTTGTTTCCCAAAGTTCATTGGCCTGAAATACAAAATGAGTTGCCTCTGTTAGTCTTTAAAATAAAATCTGATAGTTTAGTGTTGAGCGAACAAAAGAAACTTTTACTTTTTCTGTCAATCATCGTTAATTATTGTTAATTTTTTTTTTTTCTTTTTTAGAATGTGGTTGGTGCTGTTCGAATCGAGAGTGTTCAGTGATGAACATTTCTTTAAACTCATTATAAACTAATTGCACAGAGAAATTCTTTCTTCTGATCTGAGCTGTTTCATGAGTTTTCACTTTCGTTTTTTTTTTTTTTTTTGATAAATTTCTTTTGCCGTATTAATTGTGTACCATTGAACACACTTATCAGTATCATTGGACATGATTTCATTGGTTTTATTGGTCACTTTCGATTTGAGCTTTTGATGAATTGCCTTTCATGAGCGATGAGGTGTTAATGAACCACATCACAAATTAAATCTAATAGAAGAAAGTTTTTTGTTTACATTGAAAAATAAACAACAGACATTCTTATTTTAGAGACCAACAGGTTAGTTCGTTTGCTGGAATCACTAACAGCTTCAAGGAATGTTAAAAGTGACTTGTATCTTCATTCGCTTATAAATTCAAAAAGTACGCTATTGATGAAGGTATGTGTATTCGTTCGTTTGATTTAAAGGAAGAGCAGAAATTCGTCTCAATTAATTATTCACTATCTACAGTTTGCACATGTCTCATAAGTTAATAGTTGCCACAAATCAACAACGCATCATATGGCGACGATTTCCTTCTTGTTTTTTGTGTGTGTGTTGATGTAATGGTTGCTTCATCTTTTGTTTAACTCTTCATGCGTCATCCCTGGGCCTGGCAAGGCAATTTTGCGCAGGCATAAGCTCCCCGCAAATCGATGGTGTGAACGACGAATGCCGTGAAATGGGGATGGATCATAATATTTCTCTTCTTCTTTTTTTCAACTATAAATCCCAGTTCCCAGCTACTGAAACGCTATTTTTTTTGTTTTATGTAATGCGCTTTTTATTTGTCTTGTAGGTATTTTTATGTTTCATTCAGCTATTTACTTAAGGCCAAGCCAAAGGTATGACGACGACGACGACTACGACGACAGCGACTTCAACGACCATGGAACAATACAACAATTATTCAGTGCTACATGATGGAGTATATGTTTCTTTTAATTGGGGTTTTTTTTTTGTTCTCTCCATTCTTCTGATGAATAATTCATTATACGCCTCTTTGGCCTGGTAAAAATGACAGGGACAGTCGAGGCATCGGATATGCTTTTGTATGTGAACAAAACGCTGCTGCTGAAGAGGAACCTCGCGAATAGGGAACCTTGATGGCTGCGATATGATGTCGCCGGCGCATGATGTAAATCCTTTTTTTTGTTCATATTTTTTTTTATTGCAATATTTTATTAATTTTAAAAGGAAACTGACATCCGTTTTGTTTTTTCTTATGAGTTTGTTTTTAGTTTTCGTATTTTTCTGCTGCTTTCTTGAAGGCGGATTTGAATTAGAAAGCGAACCGAAAAAAAGAAAACTAAAAGTGATTTGTCAGTTCAAGATCTCTCTAGAGTCTAGTGGGACATGTGTTTCATTTAGTCGATCAATTGCGAAATCTTGAAAAAATGTCTTAATAGACCGTCAACAAGATATTTATTTGTTTTGAATTCTTTCCGAAAAAAAAATCTGTCTAATAATTTACACCCTCCTCAAGGTTCTATAAAGAAAAAGAAACATAGGGCCATTATACCTATTGGGCAACATGGACACCAATACAAACCTCCTGTAAAGTCATCCCACGAAATTGTCGAGATCGTGAGGCAGCATTTTTCGTTTGAAAAGTCGAGTGCTGGAAGGTAATTTGAGTGTGACGAAGAAAAAATACAAATTTTAAAATTCAAAAGATAAAAAAAAACTTTATTTCCGTGAGGCAGTGGGTGTAGGTGGATTGCTGGGCTTTGGGTCATTAAAGAAACTGCACGATCTAATTTTAATTTTTTACACTTAAGTAGTTCGTGAGGTTGTAAATGGATGGAGAAAATTAAGAAGACGAAGAGAAATATGCTGAACAATGGTAAAGATGAATTCAATTGGACATAAGTAACAGATGCAAGAGTTCACACATCTGGAGGTGTTATTCGCGGAATCTGGAGTTAAATTAGAGGAAAGCTTCAGTGTCGTAATTTGAGAGAAATTTAAGTGTGTCAACAAAAAATATTTACCGTGCTGTTACGAAGACAACTGACATTTGCTTGAATGCAAGCAAACAGTAGATAATGACAAGAAATTTGCTTGAATGCAGGCAAAAGCAAACAGTACTAATGTCAAAACGGTTTTTCGTTAAAATGTCAAATTTGTGTGCATGAAGATTGTGAAACTAAATGTCAATTGCATTCGATAACATTCGATAACTGTTTATGATTTTGCAACTTTAAACAGCCAAAAAGAAAATGGACGGTAATTATCCTCCTCTACCTTTCAAATAAATCAGCACTAACGAAATGTTTTAAAAATTAAATGACATCAAAGAATATTGACACTTTTGCAATATTAAATTAATGATTAAAACAAATTATGTAATTGCATTCATTTGATGGGAAAATTATTGCACATATGGAGAAAAACATGCAATTAAACTTATTGCAAAAATAAATTTGCTGATTTATGTTGCGCGAAGCATGCAAATTGATGTACACAGCTAATAAGGGTAATTAAAAACTCAAATTACAACAACTTCTGTACAGTGTGCTCAAAATGTTTTGTCAGTACACAAATAAAGTGTCAAACTGAAAAATAATAATAACTGAATGATGAGAAATTGCTGCAAAAAAGAACAAACAGAAAACATTCACTCATTGAATTCTAAAATTGCACAATTAGCGCAATGACCGCGCCAATTGTGCTGGCTTCTGCTGCAGCAACAAAATGCCACACCATCGCCGGCCGGTCGGTTCGTAGTTGGGACGATGCCGATGGTTGGTTGGGAAAGACTTTAATAGGTACATATTTATAAACAAACTGCACCGCCGCGCCTGGGAAAATTTCTGATGGAAAACTTATTGGAAACTAGGTGCTGCAACATGGCCTATAGAAATGCATGGATACATTGTAAATAAAATTTAAAAAATAAACTTAAAATAAAATAAGAACAACCAACCCTACGGGCGGAGCGCGGCGGTGTGGCGGGCGGTATGGTCGTGCTGTGTACATATATAGCGGGCTATTTGTGTTACAGATACAAAACTGATTTATGCAATTAAATTCAACATCTAACCAACGTGAAACATGTTTCTGAGTTCTCTCTCTCTGCTGAGTAAAAAGTTGTTCGCCACTGTGGTGTATTTACAGTCATGTAGTTATCAAAGAAAAACCGAAATTATAAAGTCCAAAATTAGTTGCTGGTTTTTTTTTTTTTTTTAATAATTCCACAAAAATACCATGGGCGTAGAGGTTTTTTTATTCGAGTTGAATAGGTTTGGATCACTTAAAAAGGCTGTCACCACTGGGGATAGTATTGGGATATCGGTGAACATTGCTTTCGAAGTAACACTAACAGTAGGACTGATGTTGGTCCGATAAAATGCTTTTCTTCTACGCGCATATCAAAAGGAATTCTTATAAAATGCATTATTAATGGTTGTATAACTTGCCGTTTAGAGTGCGTTTAAAGTAAAAGAAGAAAAAATAATCAACAAAAACATGTCCTCAGCCACACCTGCTTCAAGTTTATGCTTTTTCATCTCTTTTTGACACTGACAGCTCTTTCGAGAGATCTCTTTTCCTCGATCCTAATGGTCGAGTCTCGATTGAGTTATAAGACTATTTTTTCTTAGATTCCTACCAAGATGCAGCCGCATGCATCGTGGGCACCTGACAGAAACGAAATTTCAAAATCACTTATTTATAGCCTGTTAATGATAGTTTCTAGTAGCTTTTTGAGCGAACAATTTCTTATTCTAAACTGATTATACCCACTGCATGAAAAGAACGGAGAAAAATGAATCTTAATGCCATTATACAGAGGTGGATACAGAATGATCGTTTATTCAACGCCTTCATGTCTCTTAAAAATTGTGCGTGCGTGGGGTTGATATGGAAATAGCCTCGATTGTATTTCAATTTGGAACGCATAAACAATTCATCTAGATCGTTGGCTGAACTCGATTGCGATGCACAAAATTCTCTCCGCCGAGCTGAGGCGGATGATGCTGTTGTGCGGCTACAAGCACTCATTTTCATCGATGACGGCCCATAAAAATGTTCTTATTTTTCCATAAATGGAATTTGAATCGAGTTTTAATACATACGCACACCAACGCATGTGTGCACGCATCTTTTGGTGACCCATATGGTATCGATTCTGGAAAGATCTTATCGGTTCTTTTGCCATTGATCTTTCTTTTTACAATCTTGTACCTTTCGGAATTATTAAAAAAAAATAAACATGAAAACAGTTTCAAGACATAAAATGGAGCGATTCAAAGGATCACCGACAAGGGTCGAGATCAATCATCACTTCGAGAGGAATCGAGATTTTCGTATGTTTTTGTTGATGTCGTCGTTGAAGAATGTGTTATATTTTTTTATGACACTTTAATGAAGTTCTTAATCGTTTAAGGTATTTAAAAGTTCAAGAGTATCAAGTCGTAAAATTATTTTTACGATCCTTTAAGTTCGTTTACCCGAAATTTTCTCTCATTTTGGGCATTTCCCTAAATGTCTTAATTCTTTTTTTTAAGACTTTCAAAAGGTAACAGTTGTTTGCTTTACTAAATCTTATTTCATGTCAATTTTTTTAAGAGATCTGTCTGTTATCTGTGAGAGAAAAAAGTTGTTGTAATATCCCAGGTTCAGTTTGAATTAAAAGTCATTTTGATTCTCTTTTTTAAGTTTGTACCATACTCGAATTTCTTGACATAGTGATCTATGTGTCACCGATTTTGACAATCTTGTCACTCTTTCTCTTTTTAGGACAAGTCTAAACAATGCGGTAGTGTTGTTATTATTGATTCAAGTTTTTCCTACTAGAGCAATAAATAATCCACAACCACCCTCACAATATAACCTGTTTTCATAGCATATTTTTATCCAAGTCATTATCGTTACCATTTGTACAAATTCAAACAGTCTTTTTGTCTGTTTGTTTTTGAACAAACCAAGACAACACAAAAGTAGGTAGAGCTACCACAATTCGATGTATTCATTTATTCAAATAAATTGAACCACATTAATTAAAAACAGCTCAGCTGGTTGGACTGAAGAGAAAAAAAAATGTTTAAATAGTGATTGCAGTTTTATTTTATGGTATGTGACTAAATGTCTATCAATTCTATTTGAATGTAAAACGTGACTAGGGGAAGAGGGAATGAGACGACCGACCGACCGACGTCTATTTTGAAATTAGTAATTTATTTTGAGATAAGAAGCCTTGAGCTTCGGCGATTTTTAGTGTGGAGTTTAATGATTTCAATTTATCCTAAGGCCCGTTTATGGTTCGTAGAGCTTACAATGTAACAAAGTTAAGATTTGTTTTGGTCAATGAAGTTTAAGTCTTGCTTCTACGATGGCAGTGCAAAATAAGGGGTCTATTCGTTATTTTAAGTGGATTAGAGAGAATGTTTGGAATTGGTAATTACTACTTGCACAGGAAAACGCCTTTTAAGGACAATGTTGACTTTGCAAAATCAAGGACAACATCAGGTCGAGCAACTGAGAAATAGCTGCTCTGACTGTGATTTGATGTCGATTTGAAACTTTCAAACTCGCTTTCAAGATCTGTTGGCTTAAACCACTTGTTGAAACGAAGGTTCAAAAGCGAACTTTACGAGCGGTGCAAGGACGCACACCCATCCGGCAGTTAAAAAGGAAGCTCCGTCCATCGAATGGACAGCTTAAACTCGCAAGAGTTATGAGTTAAATCTGGAACGAAATTTGACAGCAGAGAAGAGGATTGAGAGCCCTTTTTCAAATGCACAATGGTTCGAATGTCCCACTTAAGTAGATATGTAAATAGGTTACTTTCAACACAAAAACAATAAAAAAAAGACAAACTTTGGCTGCTTCGTCTACAAGTTATGATCTTCTTTAACTCCCATATCTACCTTCTTCAAATACAATTCATGGCCACTATATTCTTATCTCAGTTTGACATCCCATCACTTTTGAGTACCTACCTACCTAAATTTGTCAACTTATACGCCATTTGATAGAAGACTGGGGAAGCCTTGAATTGTGTTAATTAATCAAAACCATTATACTGCTGCAATAAAGTATAATAACTTTTTCCCCTTCCCAAAAAAAAGACAACTAAATAAATAAACCAAATAAACAAAAGTGTGATCGTACCTGACTGATAAGTAGACTTAAACCACAGGGAGAATATCGACAATCGCCACCGCGCGTCGAGTCCCCAGAACGACCAGAAAACGTGAGACATCTCTGTTGGATGGATATCTTATCTATGTCATAGCACACCCTTTGTTTGTTCCCTTTCCTAGATACTACTTCGCCGGTTAGGTTATGTTATGTTGAGCTACAAATTCTTTTCCCCCTTTTTGCAGCATTCAAAACAGAAAAAAGCAAGGAGAAACAGAAAAATTTGTAACAAAGGCACGTCATTCGGTCTATCCTCCGCTTTGAGGCAACAAAACAAAACATTTTTATAATCTCTTATCTTTAGACCAAGAGAGTAAATTGTTGTAATGTATGGGCAAACAGCAAACGAAAGAAAAAGAAGTTTAGTACCTAACCTATAAGAATTACAAAAACATGACGTCATAGAAAAACTTTTCTTACTGATAAGACGTAGTAATAGAATAGACGGTAAGGTACCCCTGTAGGAAATGATGCAGAAGGAAAACACAATTCAATTAAATAGACAAGAATAGGAAAAAGACCAAAACAGTAAAACGTACAATTTATGCGAGGAGGATATTATTGTCTATTTTTGTGAATTGAGGAATTTGAGTAAATGTATACAAAGGTCCATGTTGTTGTTCGTGCTGTCGATTTTCTGAACGCTGACGCTGATAAGAGAGAAAATATTTTTGGAATGTTTTTTTTTTTTTTTTTTTGTTTGGGTGACAAATTACATTAACGATAAATAACGCAAAACGAAATAAAAGTAAAATGTTTGCAACGTGACTTCAACGACGCACAACAAAGCCGGATTCGCCAGGAAATGTCAACTCTTTTTTTTTTTATTTTTGGAAAGCAAAACTACGTACCAAAATAATTTTGAGCAGGATCGCAAGGGTAAGTTTTTGTTGTTGACAGTGTAAGGCGTAAATTATGGGAGAATAACCGAATTGCGACTTCTTGTGTTTTTAATTTCTTATCTTCAAACCTTAAAAGTTAAAACATAATGCGAAAGAAAACGTTGATATTAAATGGGGGTATTTTTTTTTTCTGAAATTTATTTTGAGACACTCTGGAACCGATAAAAAATTTGGTGCTCACGAAGGAAAAAACACCATTTAGCAAATTTATCGTGGAACCGGATGGGACAAGTGTTTTATTTTTTCGCAAATTATTATTTTTCACCATTTTTTTGTTCAAGCTAAAATGTTGATAAGGGAACCACAAACAGGAGTTTTTTTTTTTGCTTGAGTTCACATGGTCTATGGTCAATCTGAACTGCAGTTTTGCAGGTACAGGCAACATTCTTGATGTGCAGTTAGAGAAAACTCCACAATATAAGAACAGACAAGAAATATACCCTGTTATCGGGTTTTATAAAGACAAAAATATACCTGTGTTGACTGAAATTTTGTGCCATAACTTACCTCATTTCTGTTATTGTTATTGTTGTTATTGTTATTCCCAATTGAAGATCGCGATCCGGGTAGATCGCGCCACCTTAGTACCCCCATTACGGCCTGACGAACCCACCGCCTTTCAGCGCCTTCACTAATAAATGCCACCGTTGGCTGATTTGCGTCTTTTCAAGACTTCAACAACTGTCTATCAAGTTGTTGAATCCAGAATGATCAATTTTTTCGCTAAGACTAGAGTTTCCAAACGGGCAAGAGTTTAATTAAACTATTTTTTTGCACACACAAAAACAATAAAACACATTCGAGGAGTATGTGTGTCAGTGTGGGCGGTTAAATCACGATTCACGAACGACACAAGTCATACAAAAAAAAAAAAAATAAAAGTCCTCAAGCTGAAACCGCACTGCAACTTGCTGGCATACACTCGAGCTTAGTTGGCACAGTCACAGGTAGAGATAGAGTTTAGTTTATGCTTCGTATTTAGAGCCATAAGGCAGCACACGTAGGTACAATTTTTCTCTGAATCGAAATCCTTCTCATTGATTTCGAAGTGAGTGAGCGATCCACCAAATGCTTCGTGCTTCGTGGATGTCGATGTGGGCCTGCTGCTGGCACTGGATCGACGACGAGCCGTTTTGTCCGTCGACAAAATAAAAACAAAAAATATAAAACTTAAATTCGACGTTTAGTCGTCGTCGTTTTCGTTGTTATTGGGTTGTCGATGTCGATGTCGAGTCGACTCTCGTATTCGTTTTCGTATCCACGAAAATATAAGAAAACTTGCAACAAAAAATCCATTCAAACCTTAAATAACGAGTTTTGCCAGTTCTGCCTGCTGCAGAGCTGATGCCAATTCGTTTTTATTGCAAGACTGTCAAAGCAGGGCAAGTGCTTCGTGGGTCGTTTTTTTTTTTTAGTTTAGAAGTTTTTTTTAGGGTATAATTTGCACTTTCTGATTTTTTTCACTGCACTTTTGTTCTTTTTTCATTTGGTTGGTTTCCAGTTGAAGAGTTTGTTCAAATTCACTTCAAACTAAATTCAACTTCAATCCGCGAACCGGTGGTTAAACGAGAAGAAAAAAAGACACAATTGGTAGAAAAAATCCATAAATTTAAAGAGAAGACTCCAAAGCTGGAGGCAGTTTTTTTGTTTGTTTTTTATTGGGAATTGGGGCCGAATGTATGATGCGAAAATAAGCTACACTGTGCTTACGAGACAACTTCTTTCTAGCGAATGCGAAACGCTGTCAAGAAAACAGAAACAAAAACCCACGATTCCGCATCCGCACGAACACAAGAACACACACACACACACAACAAATGTAAACCTATTCAATTTCTGCTTCTGCCATGGAGAGGAGTTCTGCAAGCAACACAAATACACTCATGGAAACCAACAAGAAAAATGCACCGACTTGGTTGTGTTTGTGAGTGTGTGTACGAAAATTGAGAGAAATCAACAAAAACAAACCATTTTGAGAGAGAATATATTCTTGACTGTCAGAAACGTCTGCAAAAAGTAGTCTTCACGTAACGTAATATTTAGGAGTAAATAACAGGGTTGTTACATGAGTAGTTTTTTTTGGTATATTAAGAAATGGTTAAAATTAATTTTGTTTGACAGCAGGGGTGGAATCGTGTAAGGCGATAATTGACTATCAAATTTTTGACTATCAAATGTGATAGTTAACAACTTTTCATCTGTGTAAGATGATCATTCTGAAATCAAATTTTTTTCTTGGATTCTTGGCATCATTCCATTTAGTTCATGTTTAAACCCAATTGTTATTGTTGTTGTTTTACGTGCTTTCAAATAGAGACGGGAATATGAATATTGTATCTATGTGTCCTTTTTGATTCCTATCCAGTCAGGTGACTGTGTGTCAAGAAGTTTGCTTTGTACAATCATTTTTTTTTCTTTCACTGGGAGCGATGTAAATTTTGTTAGAGTTGATTACACAAAAAAATAACTTTATTTATGTCTTTTGGGGAAATATTGAATAGGCCAATGAATGAGTGTAATGTGAAGTGAAAGTTTTTTAGGGGATTGTTTTTGAAAAATAATTTCTCTTGTGACCAAAATAAAGGTGTGAGTTTAATTTCATCTTGGTTTTGATTTTCGTTGTTTTGCAATTGCAAAAACATTTGCACCAGCCCAATAATATTCATTTTTTCTAAAAAATAAAAAAAAATACCAAGAAAAAAATATACCAAAAATGTTCAGTTGTATTGAAAATTGACACCTAAATAGGTGTCAGCTGAAAGAGTCAAAAAAAGATGACTGTCACTTTTGACTATCAGCTTACACAGACGAATTTTCTTGAATTTGACTGTCAACTATCAAAAATCAGCTTACACGAATCCACCCCAGGTTACTTTTTGGATAGGTAATTTAAATTAATTTAAAAAGTAACCGACGTTACGACGTTGATGACTATTTGCCTAATCGTTGCTTAGGATCTTATGTTATACTTTAATGAATAAAATAAAATTCACATAATTATTAGTATAAAAATAGGATTTGGCAAGGGGGATCTAATCCGTCAAACGATCCTTATGTCAGACGGAATGCTTCTGAGAAGAGCAGAACTCTTCCATTTTGAAAACAGAAGCGTCCGAAGAATGACACTTTCATCATTATCCGTTCCATTGGAGGTAGAAGAAGAAAAGACCAATGGAAAACGACTTCTCCAACGTTAAAAAAATAATCAAGAATTAGTTGTTGTAATATCAAAAAGCCTCAAATGTACATAGTGTGTATGTATTTACTCCTTCCGCTTATTATAAAAGTCGCTTTTCACCGCCAACAAAAGTTATTCTTAATTTCTAACACTCACGAGACACAAATCTTTGGCTGTAAAAGTTCCTATAATTAACTTTGAAAGGTATAATGAGTTATCATAGCAAAGCAACATTTTCATGGAATTTTTAGAGCTTGTCTATTTCCCAGTGATTAGGTATAATTATGTTTCGGAAATAGCGCTATATGTGTGTTTAACAAAAATTATAATAAAGAAAGAAAAAAGAAAAAGTCTTTCTCCAACACGAAAAGAAAGGGAATCCACATGGATGTCATTAAAATGGAAAGTTCCAAAATCGAAACGCACAAAAAATGAATAAATTATTAATTTTGATTGTACCAGCCTAGTTAATCATTTTTCACGATGTCAAGGTTGATGTTTTATTGAAGAGCTTAAAGAGGTGTGGCGGCTGACATAATTCTATACAAAATCTGGATTGATTTATGGCTTGGATTTGGATTGTGATTTGGTAACGTTCAAATTAAGTATTGGCTTGCTTATCTGAAAATTCGATTCAGAGGCTTAACGTTATTGCGTGTGTCGAAAAAGGTCTTGAAACTAATTTAATTAATAATGATGATTTGTTTTTGTATTATGATGCAAATCATTCTAGACGGCAATTCGAAATTGAAAAAAAAAAAAAATTGGTTGCAATCAAATGGTGAAAATATTGCCAACAGTTTTAGGTTTCAGTCCCGGGCTTTCAATGGTTGGTTGATTGATAACAGATTTTGGAGATAAATCACTTTTGGTAAGATAAGTTGTATCCGGAAAACGCTATCGTGGATTGTAAGTGATACTTCAGGGTAGAAAGTTTTTGTAGCTTAGGTAAACGTCCTAATTTGTTATTTAATTTTTGGATTGAGGAGTTTCAAGAGACCCCTTCGAAACCATATTTATTAAAGTGCCTTGCAAATGTTCTACTTTAAAGATACGTCTCTTCAAAAGTGAAACACAAAACAGAAAAGAAAACATTCCAAGCATCAAACTTGTGTTCTGTCTTTTGTCTTTTGTTTAAACGAAGCATGTACTTGAAATATTTCTTTCACGGCCATTCCCTTTATTTAGATGACGTGAAATTTTGAAGCAGGCGCGATGTGATGGCTGGCTTTGAATGTCTTTTTCCTCCGTAGGAATAGGAAGGTAGAGGTACACCTCGTATAATTTGGGTGATGTTAATGACACAAAGACAGAGAGGTGGGGATGATTAAAGCAGCCGGAAAATGGTTGAGTTTTATTTTTTTTTTCAGCATCCAGCAAGAAGATTTATTTGCAGAGTGGCTGTTTTGCGAACCGAACCAGATGCCGTTGCCACAACATTGCTCACTTCCACTTAGAATGATGATGGCTCAGTCAAGATACAATTGTTCAGTAACTAATGTGAGGTTTGTGAGGAAAACAATAGAACCAACTAATCTACCACAGAGTGTCGACGTGTGTGCAGTGTGCAGTGTGGATTGTAGCAAGGTACATTAGCATTCAGATTCAGATTTGGCTTCAGACAATCTTTTTTTTTTCTTTTAATTGCTTCCTGTGTCTATTATACCTGATGCCCCTTTCGCACAGCGAGTTCCGAAAAGAAATTCCTGCTCTTGCTAATTAGAATTCCCCGCGCTTACATTTGAGTGACTTTTATTGCACTATTGTATGGTAACATGGGTCATGAGTCTGCACAATCTCTTAGATCCTATGATTGCGGTTAGATCTTGATGGCAAAACGTGTTGCTGCTGCAAAAGATTAAACAAAATGCAGTGCCAAGTAATTGCTTTGCGCCACTATTTTCCTAACCCTCCAAAGACTGACTTTCATTTGCTTTGCACAGAGCCAAAGTCAATATTTAAAAATTTACTAAAGCAAATCCTTGCAGCAAAGAAAAAATAAACAGTAAAAAAACTTGTTTATTTGGTTTTTGGAGATAAAAGAGTTCTTCACCATCCTCTGGCCGACTGGCCCCCCTTGAAATATAGCCTTCCATTGTAACTGATTTTTTTTTTCTGTTACACTCTTAGGAGGCTTACAAACAAGTAGCGTAGACTCCATGCTTCCTCCGTCCTTTTTTGTTGATTTCCTGAGCTTGGAAAGTATTCATTTCGTGTTCGTGTCGTTTTGTTGAAGAAAAGAAGAGCAAAGTTACAAATTTATATGCCATTACCTAGGCCACAGCACACATCCTTTGCTGTTCGAGAATATAATTTGTTTCCTGTACCGATATAGCTAGCTGACTTTCTGCTGGTTGCAAGTTCCTTGGTCTTGCCTTCTTTTGTTGTAATGAACATGCATAGAAATAGGAAATCATCTACGAGGAAAAAAGTTGATTTTTCCATTCTAGTGTGCTGCTGTTGTTGTTGTTGTTGTGGTATCCTTTTACAACTTCGTGTACTATCCTTTGAAAGTTTTATGTATTTTCTTTTTGGTTTCTACACCATCGTATCATCAGCTGATGATGATGGTGAGCGAGTTGTAAAAAGTTATATCGTTTGGTTCACTGCCCTGGATGTCGTGCTTTGTATATGGATATAGAGGAGAAAACGACGAGAACGAGTCGTTTAGTTCACACGAAACAACTTGAATTATGATATCCTTGTTGCTGGTAGCTGTCGGTTTTGTTTTTTCTTTGGTGCTTTAGATTGCTTGTTACTAGGTGCTCGTCATGCTTCTCGATATTTTAGGTACGCTGTTGAAAAGTTGGGTGAGGAAGAGGCAGACTATGATGACTCATAAATCCCTTGTGGCTTATAGTCTTCTTGTCTAGAGCAATGAAATAAAGTTAACCAGGCAGGAGGATGTGTCTCGTTAAAGGCAATTTTCACAACATATCCGGTGAGAGATGGTGTCGGATGTGTGCTTTTGCGCTTCTGGTGGAAGGGCTTGCTTTCTCTCCTTTCCAACGAATCGAGGACACTGGCAGAATGAATATTCATGAGATGATGCAGCATTCCAGCACACTAGTGCATTTTAATTTTGAACAGAAAAAAAATCCACTTATGCTGGTGGTAGTTTGGCTGTGGTTTCATTGAATTTCATTGTTTTGCGTTGATTCGCAGATTTTTTTGTCTGCCTCAACAAGGAGAAGGTTGAATAGCACCTATGCGCTTGTGGTTTTTGTTGCCTAGAATTTTTTCACAGAGAATAAGCTTGAAAATTGAAGTTTCCACAGTCTCTTTGGCAGTTAATGTAATTGAAAGTGAAATTCAGGTTTATTGCGGGACTTAACAAGCTGTTTCTAAGTGTCCTCATCATGACAATCCGAAACCGAAAATGTGAAAAAAGGTTTCTCATCTTCCATAAAAAGGCACACTCTTGTGGTCAACGTGCCATCTTCCATAAACATTGACACTCGGCACTTGCTTTTGATTAATATCCACCACTCCAGCAGATAATGTAATCAAATATGATGACATGCCAATTCAAAACTCCAAACAACACATTTCCCATACATCCATGCTAATGGCCGACCATAGAGCCAGAGACCAGCAAATTAAATTTAAACGCCTCTAGGTCGTCACTTTGAGTTTGATGTGTGCTTGCAGGGGATAACGATAACGATGAACTATCAATTTCATCTTGTACTGCACAATATGGAGGGTCCATCACACTCGATGCCAATTACTTAGATAATAGACACTTGCACACTCGTTGCAGGCAATGTTCCACACCCCATAATATACTCGTATATAGGTTTACCCTTTGAACGCATCCTACATCAACGTCAAATTCAAATTGTCTTTAGATTGTCCCGGTGTGTAATATATACATCTGGAGGTGTGTCTCATGTCTATGTTCTGAGGCTATATCTGTCGATGGATTGGATCTTTCCGCTTGTTCCAGAGACATTATGCGGTCGGTAACGTTTGTGGGCCGTGGAAGTCACATTTATCTGGCTTGGGTGCAGACAGTTTGCTTCTATCGTCGTAGTCGTTGTCGTTGTCGGCATCGTCAATGCGTCGTCATCGGTCGTTGTCGTTTGGAACTGTCATATTGCATTTTGAGGGGTAAATTTACGATGTCAGAACTCAGAACTCAGAGGTCTAAATATAGGTAGTGTATATGAATATACAAGAACTTTGAAAATGAAGCATGAAGACCCTCCAGGGAAGGAACAAAATTCCAAAATGGGTCTGTCATAATTTATTTATTTATGGTTTTGACGACTATGATTTTCCCGCGTCCTGTCTATTGTGAGTGTGAGTGCAACCAAGGTCAATTAGTGGCACGTGTGTGGTTGCGGTAATTACACTGTCAACGCTGTCGCCGCACTCTACTTTGGGGCGCTGTTTTGTTCAATCAATAAGATTGACAGAGTTCGTGTTGATTTTGTCATAAATATAGTTTTGAGTAAACATCACGGATTTTCTTTCACTCCGAATCTTGGATAAATATAAATTTAGGGGAAATAAAAATGCTTGTGGTCGCTGATGCCGCCCGCCATTGATTGTTCTTCAAAAGATATCCAATACTTTGTATCGAAACAGCAAAACTAGCGGTGATGTGTACATTCACGTTGATTGATAAGAGAATAATAATGATTTAGCTGTCTCTCAAGTGCTGATAAATAAATGGGGCTCCTTTTACCCCGGACGCTAAAGTGACATTGTCAAAGTTTGAACTCGCAATAAATTATAGGGCGGGTGTGTTTTGTTTTCCCTATGTAGGTATGTGAATTTGTTTATCAGTTTATTTATCTTATGACTATACTGATTATAGAATCAGTGAACATATTTAATCAACCGTTTTTAATTAGGGAGCATTGGATTGTATTCACCCAATAGGTACCCGTTTTTCTTTAGTAAAAAAAAGCTTCATGCATAAAGTAGGTATGAAGTTTCAAAAAAGTCATTTTAGCATTGCAGGCTTACACGTTCTCTGGGTCTTAAAACCTGATATAGAGCAAAAAGAGTAGAAAACAGCTACAAGAAAAGAATACCACCATCCAGACACAGCCTTTCCATTCAATTGATGTGACATCTAGCGGAGTCTTATAACAAGAAACTTCAAATAGTCACATATTCCAACCATTGTATATTAAATACTTAGCAAAGATTCTAACCAAAGTATGGGTGACATCTACATTTTCGTGCTTACCCACAATGCCAGCGCCTTCTTTCCAAGATTGGGTTTTAAATCTCAACCAACGACATCGGATATGGATTCGGTGCACTTGTACTCAACCGGAGACGGAGATTGAGGATCGAACGAATTGCAATTAATTTCACTGCGCACTTTTTATGAAAAATGAGATTTGTTTGATTTACAACCGAAATCACGCACTTTTAATAAGAAAACCGACATGCCAGGCCACCGCACAACCATTTTTACACAACATAAAGACGAGACAAAACAAAGATTGGGCAAGAGGAACAACGGTCTTGAAATTCTCACTTTTAAATTATGAATTTTGAGGATTTTCTTGTTGAAAAATGATCTACACAACCCGATGTACATTTATTTCACATTTTCCAAATTATTTCTAAGAATTTTGCGGGCGAATTCTGTTTTTAAACTCAAAATTTCGCGGAGCCGAACTAACACGACGCGGGAACAAATACAAAATGATAAACATCATTGGTATTGCGACAATGGAAAAATTAGATCGAATGTCATTGGAAACCGCGAAAATAATGAACGCATTCACTTGTTGAATGTAGTAGTGGGATTTTTTTTTTGACAATTTTGTAAAGTTGAGAGGAATTTGGAATTGAAATTATTTTGCATGGGTTGGATTGGAATCCACAATATTAATTTCCAAATCGGAAAACAATCTCGTTCATGTACTAACCGACTACACTCGAACAACAAACGAAAAAAAAAAATTGAACATAGGATGTGGACATGGTGCACTTGTACTCAACTGGAGATGGAGATAATAATGGAGAAAATAATTTCAATTCCAATTTGCTCTCAACTCTACAAAAATTTCCAATAGAAAAAAATTCCCATCAACTACCCACACTTGCATTCAACAAGTGAATGCGTTCATTATTTCCGCGGTTTCCAATGATATTCCATCTAATTTTTCCATGGTTCCAATACCAATCCAATTATAATTTCGTAATATTTGTTCCCGTCGTGTTAGTTCGGCTCCGCGAAATTCTGATTTGAAAATTAAAATTCGTCCGCAAATTTGTTCGAAATCCTTCGGAAAACGTGAAATAAATGTACATCGGGTTTTGTAGTTCGTTTTTCAAAAAGAAAATCTCAAAATTCATAATTTAAATATGAAAATTTCAAGACCGTTGTTCCTCTTGCCCAATCTTTGTTTTGTCTCGTCTTTATGTTGTGTAAAAATGGTTGTGCGGTGGCCAATATGTCGGTTTTTCTCATTAAAAGTGCATTATTTTGATTGTAAATCAATCAAATCTCATTATTTTTCATATAAAAGTGTTAATTTGTGCAGTGATATTAATTGCAATTCGTTCGACCTTCAAGCTCCGTCTCCGGTTGAGTAAAAGTGCACAGTGTTCATAACCGATTATGGTTTCGTTTATAGTTCCGTTTATGGTTCGAATGTTGTCGGTTAATTTCAAATCATGTCGGTTGCGGTATTTGATAATGCGTATCGGGTTTGTGTATTATTTAATTGTTTTGTTCTTTTGGCAGTAACCGCCGTTTGAATTTTAAATTCAAAAGTGTTGTTTAGTTTTTTTAATCTAAAGATTGTGTTTTATTTTTTTTTTCAATAAAAGTTTTCGGGAATATAATAAATATTGGTCTGTTGATTGAAAAAAACCCCTGTGCTAATTTTTTTTCATAAATTTCCTCATTGGCTGTTATTGTGTGTTGTTTAAAGCCCATATCGTCTCTGTCTGCCCAAATCGAAGTGTTCAAGTGTTTTTTCTCTTATTTCTTATTTCCTTGAAAAGTTGTTTTTCAATGAAGTGTTTTGCTAAAAAGTGTTATAAAGTAATCAAATGCCAATTTGTGTTGTGCAGTGTTTGAGTTCCGTTCAAATCGTTTTCGATCTTATTGTTTTCCCTTTTATCAATAAGAATTTTTTCCACACATCAATGTGTTTTTTTTTGTTTTTTAATTCCTTATTGCGTGCAAATGTGTTTTCATTCAAGCCTTTTTGTGTTTATAAAAGACGACGAGGGATAAATGTCACTCCTTGCCTTGCTCATCTTCGGTAAGTCGTTTGCTTTCACATCTAAATAATTTGATTTTTGAAAAATGTTTCTCCTCCAATCTACATTACAACCATCTTCAACGTACATAAGTCCAATAATAATATAAGCCCTGCTGTCCAAACTTCAAAATGAGGTTCCTTCATAGCAGCTGTAAGTACGATTTAACTCTACCACTAGACATTACGTTACGTATCACATATAGCAACCGCATGAACCACCAATTACAACAATGCTCACGAATCTAGCAAGTGCACACACCAGAAATTATGGGCGAGTATTGGATGTGTTCATTTGTTCAATGAGAGGTGTTTCTCCAAATGCCCACCGAGGGCGCATATAATTTTCGTTTCGAAAAAATCATTTGGCATTACTGTTATGTTAAAATACAAAATTGGTATTCAAAAAGCGTCTTTTGTTAACTTTGAGACAACAGTTTACTGGCGTTAATCACTTTCTAATAAACGTATTGTCAATACTCCAAATTATGCAATTTGCAATTCGCTCGTCTTCGGTTGAAGCTAATTCAACAAAATTATGCGAAAAGAGACTCTCATTACAAACTTAAACGAGAATCTGACGTTAAAAAGTTTACTCGTCTAATTGAAGACACAAATAATGTAGTTTTAACCACGCGCCGACTCTCTGCAGTTGCATAACACAACATCAATGACGCAAAGCGAACATAGGAATTAATTAAAATTATGACAAGGAAAATATGTCAGAATTAAATTGACCGGAAAATCTATGTATCAGCTTCTGCTACTCAATCACATGTGATGTGTATAATTGGAAAAGAGCATCCCACAAATCAGGATATAATCCTCCAGTGAGCAACTACACTAATTCCTGGTGTGGCACGCGTTTGTTTTCCCGATTTAATGGTTACAGATACAAATAAATAACCACCAAAATGCCAAAAGGTCTTGTGCCTTGTCCTGCTTAACTATATCTTGTCTGTCTGTTGATATTTTCGTCAGGGATGGAATCGAAAGGGAAGAGGTGCAGACAACACAGAGTAGCAATAAAACGCCACCCTCGTTCTTCGTCGACATACATCAGCCGACGCGTGACTTGACATCAAACATCTGTACGTGATTCCATCGTCCTATGACATGGAATTCCTTTCAAGGTTCAACTTAAATAGCTTCTTCGTACTATGCTTAAAATTTCTTTGAAACATACCTGAGAGAAATACGCCGGAAGGACACATCTCTGATCGTCTAGTCGCGAACACTGAACCCTCTCCAGCAACTCAAACAGATCTTGTGTTGTTCCACGCAATCGTTCCGGACTGTGTGTCACACTGCCGCCTCCTTTCTGTGTTGCCCAGGCATGCTGTCGTCTGAAAAAATAAGAAAAATAACAAAACCATATAATTTTACACTCGATTACGGAACTCAATGGCCAGTATTCGTATAATGTTTCACTATAATAAGAGCCTACTACTACTGACTACAATGAGAGTGAGTACAAGTACCTTTGTAAGAACCCTCTATATCAATCAAAGTTTCAATTAAACTCTGGCTGCTCTAAGAAACCACAGTTAAAGAAAGGTTTTCAAGGTAAAGACGGTAGGAACAAGCCTTTAGTGCAGTTTGAAGACTGCACGCTATTGTGCCGCACTGACAGTAACTTGGTGTTCCATCATTCACGGTACTCGAACAGAGGAAGTATGCCCTTTGATTTCTATTACTCATTGAATTTTTCTGCAAGACTTTACCTCCTCAATGGCGAAGTGGTGTGCCAAACCATTGAAGAAAGAACAAGAATAAGAAATTCAAAGGGTCTTTCCTTAGAGAGAAAAGGCATCGAAGTGCAGACTTCTTGGCTTGTTTTTGGTTTTTGGTTTGATATCCGAGGCGCATTAACAAAACAATTTGTATTCCGAGATCCAAATTGGTATTTTAATCGACGACAACGAGGACGTCATGGAGGAATTTATGTTTCCGTCGCTGTTGCTGTGTTGCTTCGACTGAGAGTCGTTCAGATTGAGAAAAAAACATAAAAGGACCATCAACATCAAGGGAGGAACGAAGAAAATTAATAGTCTGTCTTGTCAACGTGAGTAAGTGTACTCCTGGGAAGAATCATTCATTCATACCACTTCCCATTTTTTTTTTTTTTTATTTGGAGAGTATGAAGGTTTGTCTACTTCTTCGGCTGGTTGTCCTAGACTCGAAACGATTGTCGCGGCGGCGATGACATATTGCACACAACGCTGAATAAATATCCTCTTCGCCAGGATAAAAAAAAGAGGATTGTGTCATCATCTGCTGTTGCTCCTGTTCCTCCTGTTGCCGCAGGCTATATCAAACACTCACTGTATCAATATAAACATCAACACCCTAGTACAAAAGAAAAGGACTTGGGACAACACAACACAAACACCTTATGAGAGGTTTTGACAGACAAAAAATAATGTAAAGCAATTATTAAGGAGTGTAGGCGATGAAATTGTCAAGGCGTGCTTCGTCTTACAAAAAAAGGACTCGTCGATGTTTGTATAAGTTTGCCGTTGTCTTTCAGCGATATTACTAAAGGAAATTGATGAAAGGACTTGCATGTTCGACGCAGCAAGAAAAAGAAAACAAGACAGCAAACACAATTATTTGCGTAAGTACTTGTTTCAAAACTTGGAAAATTGTTATCAAACACAATTTGAAATAAAGAAGACGTCCATGTGATCTGCAAACGAAAATTGGGAACAGATTGAAAATGAAACGCAATTACGATCATTCAAGTAGAAAATTATAGTTTTTCTTTTTTTTTTCCACTCCAATAAAGGGGCAAGCTAAATTTAAGAATTCATTTTTGAATCCCATCAAAATACAATAGCCCGCCGATAATCATCTTCACACTTTGACATTTCAATTTTTTTCTCGTTTTTTTGTACGAAAAATAGAACTGTTAACAATTTGAATAATCTTATAAAACTGTCAATACACAATTAACAATAACCTTTTCGGTGAAAAATCCGTCACAATGCCCAAGGGAATCTACGAAAAATAGGGCTAGGGGAAGAAACTTGTTTTCAATGATAAAAATCAGTTTCGTCGTCACCTTACCATGTCCCATATATAGCGTGCATAGTGAAATGAGAACACAAAAATGCAAGCATTAGTATCCTGCTGATTTCCAACAAATGATAAGAAAAGAGTTCGTTTTACTTTTCTCTTTCAAAAGCGCCTAGGCAAATTATAAAACGTCACCGACTTGACAGCCATACAGTCTAATTAAAAGGTACACACAACCATCATTTGATTTATACACATTGATAAAGGACATTTTCTTTTGAAAGTAAAAAGAAAAAGTAGAAAAATAAAGGGATACGACGTTCAACAATGCGCCATAGCGGGGGGAAACAATTGAAAAGTCAGTACAGTACCTTTATGCAATCAAAAACACGACACAAAAAACTACCAAGGTAAGGTACCTCGTGTAATTAGTTTCTTCTTAAATATTCACGCGCACGAACAATAACTCTAAAGACTGTACCTAGTCTTGGAAAAAACACACACAATTTGTTAAGGACACTCCATACAAAACAAAGAGGAAAAAGCAAGAAAAACCATTTTGCATTGTGCACAAACAACATCCTATTATTTTTATTCGCGTTGAAAGAACAAAATAATAGAGCCGAGTCGCTTATCATAGTCTCAAGACCCAGGAGCCAGGAGTCAGCGCTAAGCGAAATAACAAATTCGTGAGAAAATTTTCTTACATCCATCGCCATATCGCAGAGGCAGAAATAGTAACCCTTTTTCAGTTGACGTTTATTATCCTTGTAAGAAATTTCCTGTGTAAGCAGTTTGCAAATCAAATAACGCGGTGTAACGCACTCGCGGTAATAATTTTCTTTTCATTTTCTTCCCGCCATTGTTCCTTGTTGTTGACGAGATGCATCTTAAAGCATTTGATTAATGGACTTTGAAGTTCCTTACCACTAATGACGGCTAGAGCGGCTACCCTTGTTTGCGTAAATGTTCAATGATGCGATTTCTTGTTTTTGAAAACGCATAATGGTTTGTGAAAGTGGAAAATCTATTTTATTTTCTTGAAGAAAGAAGAAACTAGTTTTTCTTTTCTTTTTCTTTTGCTATCGAACGTCTTCTTATCGTCTATTAGGGATTAAATGTCAGCTCTTCTAAGGCAAGGTAAAGATATCCTTGATTCAGAGTAGAGACAGAGACCAAAACTTGTTTTTGTAGATAAATTGGTCAAGGCGATATCGGTGGTCGTAATTTAGAATATTTTTATTACCGAAACGAAACAACGAAAAGAAATTTATTGCATCTTTTGATTAAATCTACTGTGAAGGTGAACGTGATATGGATTATTTTGGGTGTATTTAAATTTTTATTTGCATATAAATTTGTATGGGTTTTTATTGTAACTAGAATCCTGGGAATAATTTGGGTGGTTTTTATTGCATTTTATCGCTTTTTTGAAGGTAAATCGAGGGAATTTGTTGCTTTTCTTGGGTATTTCTTGCAAATTTGTCGGGAGGTTGAGTTGTTGAGCAGGGATATAAATTAAGGAGAACTTGTAATTTATTTGTGTTTTTATGCCTTGGGAAATTTCGAACAAGGTGATGATTTAAGAAGACACACATAAGAATTAATCAGAACAGTTTTAATGACAAATGAGCGTAAGTAGTGAAACATATGACAAGACAGAGCTAAGCAATTGCGATAATTGCTTCAATTTTGCGCAGGGATATGCTTCGCCATCTTATATCATATCTCATCACTCGAACAAATGTTGGTATCTCGTGAAAATTCGACTGTATCACTGCAAGATAGCACCACTGCAAATTCAGTATTTCCTGTTTACTTGCCTTTTAATCGAACAATTCGGAAGAAAAAAACTAAACAAACAAATGCCATCTTCCTGTTTACATGTAGCGACTTATTTTCCTCTGTCACACACAAATTGCAACAACCACCCAAGGCAAGTGTCAAACAAGCAGAGAAGATAAACAACACTCACTACAGAGAATTCTATTTCCGATCAATTTAGCCAACAATGAGGAAATGCAAATGCTCTAGAATTCACTTTGCCCTTTTTGTATTCTTTCTTCTACGTAGAATTATTAATGAAGAGATCAATGTCCGATCGTGAGGAATCAATCAGTTCTTGTGATTTTTCTTTGAACTTGTATTTCCTGTATCTCAAGGGAATAACTCACTCAAAGTCCATTTATAACGTTGATGTTTATCTGGCAATGTCACCATATTAGTACTGTTTCTATCAGTCATCGCTTTCCGTCCTAGAACTGTCAAATTTGAACGTCAAATCCCTAGAGTTTTCTCCTATGCAAATTGACATCATCGACGATCGTGTGAATTCCTTTCGCATTCGCAGATTAAGTTGTACTGTGAGATCATAAAGTTGTTTACTTCTTTTGACAGCTATGCATTTTGACAGGAAAGTTAACACTCTGGAAAGTAGAACAGGTTGCATAGTTTTCAGATCATCGGTTTTGATTGCTATGACGTAATGCATTACAATTTTTCTTCTTAATCTTGTTTCATTCTTGCCATTCTTGTACTCCAACTCTCCACTTCATTTGAAGCAACTTCAAGCCTGTCAAATTGATTATGTAATTATAGCTTGCGAATTGCGAGAACCACCGCACGGTGGCGGTGAAGATTGACAACGACGACGATGGCAAAAAGTGCAACGCAACAACAGATTGGATCGGATCGGAATATATATGGAAAGTTCCAAGTACATGGCATGTGGTCCAGTCTATGGCTATTGGGACAGGAACACGTACCCAAAGTGGCATTCATTTGGCATTTGGCTGAGAAAATTGAGACGATAGAAACTCTGAAGGAAAACAAAAGCAAAAACGACACAAAATGTGGGAAGCTGGAATTCTGTGTTCAGTTCAGCCAAGGGGTCTCGAAATATGCAAACCTTAGGGGACATTAAATCACTTCGCTAGACGTCGTCGTCTGTCGTTGTCGTTTGGTCATTTGTTCATGGTGGTATAGTCTTTTAGTGGGCAGGTATTTCGGTCAACAACAGAATTTTGGTGTTGTGTGTGATTTTGAGACAATAGACCACCTTACGTCTCGTTGTTCAATGGAATCTTGTTGAAGTGGATAGAAATTGATTTTTTTTCTCAGTTATTCGAATGAGTGTCTGATAGAGACTGCCTGCGTCTAGTCAACATTAAACTACTTATAGGCGACGATGTAATTATAAATCACCTAAATTTGGGTTGCTATGCTGAATTCAATTTAAAACCTCTTATAGTCTTAAATAAATTAATTGTGTTGGGAGTCCGAATTCTCCTTTAAAAAATATGAAAGTACTGTTTTAGGCTGCCTAAACGGGACTGGATCGGTCAATCGTTTTCCTAAGGACAGTTCAGTACAAAATGTAGTCTTCAAAGATAATCGCATCTCTAAGGAATTCTTTTTTTCATATTTTTAAAAGATTTCAGCTGCACAACTTTCTCTCATCCATTGTTCGCCTTATTTGTCACTCCAATGCCCAACCGACCCTGCATCTATAGGGAATGCCACCCGCATACTAATTTACGTTTATATCCCAAAAAGAACCTTTTAAATGTCAAAGATCGAATAAATAAAAAAACGAAAACATTTTAAAGACATGCCAAACCCAGCGTGTCCTAAATCACTTCAAATGAGATGTTAAAATTAATACAACAGCACAATGAGGGACTAATGTGAGTCAATTTCTATCCATTCAAACGCTTGCGACCATTATCTCCATTCATCCTGAAATGGAACTTCATTCTTTTTCAAATTATACATAAATTAATTGTATACCAATATCCGGAATTAAGTCCTACACCAATACAAACACAGACACCCCTAATTGACTTAACTCAAGAAATTAGATATTCATCGTAGGTGCGCAAATAAATAAAATCGAAATCCTTTTAGGGAGAATCCTTTTTGGGTCATCATCTGTCTTCTGCTTAACTACCTGCATGATAAATAACATCTCAGATTTATCTACTTTCTTTCTTTTTTTGTGGGCAACGCCAAAACAAAGCGTTTTTAGAAAAACTGATTGTCATTCAAGACACCTCGCAATGGATTTTCTTATTGTTTTTGTGTCAAAAAAAAAAAAAAAATCAATCATTGTTTTGGGTTCCATGAGTTATGGTCCCTCTGTCTGGTTTAACTTTAACATACGTGTGAGTTAGTCGTTTTATTTTCAATGTCCAAATTTTAGAGCCTTCTACTTTTTGTTCGTCTCTCTTGTCAAATGGAACATTGATTGAATTTTTTAAAGAAAAAACATTTCCCCACATCTCATGTCAAATGGTGTGGACACGAGTTGAATTTGACATTAAAATTTTCTTTGACGCCATGTGAACGCCAGCTACCGTTTTATTATTTTTTTTTTTTTTTAATATTTTCAGCAAGAATAAAACATAAATTAACACATTTCCGTATTTCTGTTTATGAACAGAACCCGACTTGTAAAAATTTAAATTTCATAAAATTCAGAACCCATAAAAATTGTTCGAAAAAAGATTTATGCTTGTATGTGACTCGGCGCCGTTAACGAATCAAAAACAATTGAAGATGAATAAATAACACAAAATCCGTTTATATTCTCCTTGTTCCGAATGCAAATTTGCATATGAAATTACAGAAACAAATATTCAAATAAAATGCCAGAAAAACCCAAAATACGTCCCTTCTTTGTTTGCTTGTGAAAACGGATTGTGTTGTTGTCGCCGGCCGGTCTTATCCCGACACCATCTCTTTATTTTTTGTTTGTTCATCTAATGAGAAGAATTCAGTTCTGAGGGAGATTGAAGATAGCCTCCGCCACCGCTAAACTCGTATAAGAAACAAAATTACTATGGGAAGGTCCCTATACGATCCTAATTCCATATTATAATGATATCCGCGGTTTCCGCCTCCTCGGTTGACGCCCGTTTCTTTTATTCGTTGTTTGTGATATTCTAATTAGAGTGTCGCTGTCGCATATGACCGTTTGGGGAGGCTGTGTTTTTTCGCAATTTTCTTATAAAATTAATGTTAAAAGGTTGTAATTTTTGTGTACCACGTTTTTTAATGATTGTTTGAAAAGATTGAATTTACAATGAATTCCGGGCTTGTGGGTGTGAGGAACGATAATTAAGAGGAAAATATACAGCTTTGTTCGAAGGGGTGCACGGGCCTTCTAATTCTCATCTCTTCTATTCTGTCTTGTCGCGTTCTTTGACATTTGGTTGACATGAGTTGTAGAAGGTCTAATTAGTGTTGGCACACGGTCTGTTCTATGAACCGTACTTTGGGGCGCACTGGGAAATGTCAAAACTTCTAAGTCAAAGTTGTAGCACTTCAATGCTTAAATTCGTGCTTCATCGAATAGTTTGGTTGCTGCAGTGCTCACATCGAACAGAGTCACTTGTTAAAAGTGACATTTAGCTCGTTAAATTTTAATCAACGGCGTTTCAGAATGAAGATCCCACAGATAACCCAATGTTTTGGGATTTGTGTGAAATTCAATAATGAAGTTAGGAAATTCGCTTAGGTTCACACTGATTTGATCAATAAAACGTTATTTAGCTAATACAAAATCTCAAAGACATCCAATCATCTGTCATCATAAATAAACATAACATTTGCATCTCATCATTCTTGTGATTGGTTTTACGACAGCCACCGGCCGCTCTATTATGTAAACTAACAATCACAGTCAAATTAGTTTTGAATTAATTTTCTTCAACAAAGACGCCAAAAGTAAACGAACAAAATATTGAACTTTCTCCCAACCTTCTTCCATAACCCGGTGATTTTTGTTTTCTCAAGTGAAATGATTTTGGTTCAATTGTGAACTACACCTTTTCCATTTCCCACAGAGATGTTACCATTTTTTTTTTGTGTTTTTTGTTGGTTTGCATAAATTTGCAAATTTCTGTTATATTCTCAATTCACAGCTTCCGTTCGATTTTTTTTTCCTCAAACAAGAAAAAAAAAAGTCGAATATGCTTAAGTAAAAACCGATTTTGTTTACATTCGAGTGGCAACACATAACCTTCGAGTTTTCATCCTTGAATCCGCTGCGAATTGTGTAAAATTTATTTTGAGTTTTCAATCGTGTAAACACTTTCGGCATTGTGGTTACCGTTAGATAGATATTTTCGAAAAGCAAATATTTATTTAAACTCACAGACGCTCTCCAAAACAGAGAGAAAAAGTAAACAAGTAACCAAAAGTAGACGCGTACTAATAGCTTTTGGCAATACTGCAAATTTTAGGGTGCAAACACCTGGGGATTGATTTGCCTAAGAAAAAAAAAAAAAAAGAAATTCCATAAAAACCTAATAAAGTTGTTAAGGCTCGTAAAATTTTATGACATCATTATTATTGGCTGGCTGAAGGAAGCAAACAGATTCAAGGACAAGGGGTGGTTTAATTTTTGCATATAGAAAATCTAATAATTGTCTTTAGCCAATTTTGCAAAATAATTTTTCCATTGTTGCAGTGCAGGCAGAGAGGCATAAATTACATCGCAATTCTAGTCCCACTCACATTGTGCGTGTGTTTGCATTGTGCCAACCCCGGAAGAAGGACCCTTGTTGGCTTGTTTGACTTGGAATTATTATGCTGCATCAGTTTGTTCGTTTTGTCGTTCAGCCAGAGGATATGAATTTAGGATAATAAGCGATTTGCATTCTTGGGATGAACTCAAGGGTGATCGATTTTTTGTCTTTTTTTTTTGCCTTGATATGAAATTGGAATTGTTTTTTATTTTAAAGGCGCGTGACGAATCCTAACTGGAATATAATTCTTTGTTTTCATTGTGTCCGGTTCTCGAAACGAGATCAATACTGGACTTGACAGGAGGAGGAACCCTCTTGTTATTTTTTATGTGGTAACATCTCGCATGATCCAGGGCTACCCATGAGATGATTAATAGTTTCGCGTTTCACCACATTGACTGGGAGATAGACCCATCCCAGATCTAAATTGAGAGAAAATTTACTATCATCCTGAATTCGGGATTTATTTACTTTCAGCACCTGGGTTCACTTCCGTCTCGAATCGTTATATTTTTTTTTCTTTTTCAATGTCTGTGTGTTGATGATTTACGATACTTAACCATTTTTCAACCCTTTGAGCTGGGCAAATATTTTTCTTGTCATTTTCAGTTGTTGTCGTACACAATTTTATTGCGAAGGTGTATATAGCAGAGGAGCGAAGGATATTACCCTTTTTTTTGAGTGGTGATATGATTCCTGGGATTATGACATTTAATTCAGATTCAGAGCGTTTCATTTAAACTCTGCCAAATGCAGTTAAAAGTTCATGAAAACTGCAGGCTGCTGCTGCTTGGTTGTGGATTCAATGAATATTTGCGGTTAGGGTTGAATGTTGGTTTTGCTTTTTGCAACCCCTTTTAAATGGCACAAACCGAAATTTCTTTCTGTTCTGATATGTCAAATAAAGGCCTGTTTGTAGTGATGTTTGAATGCAATCGGAGTTTTAATTTTAATTACCTCAGATGTATTACATGGTTTGTTGTTTTTTGCTTGGTTTTTGGCAGATCTGCAGTCGGAATGGGGTAGAGGTATAATGTCAAATCTTTTCAAGTGCACACTCTTGAAAGAGATCGAGGTAAAACATTCGATTAGAAATAATACTTGAGTCGCGAAAAGTAAACAAAACGATCGGATATTGTTCCGCAATCTATTGTCATTGGGTAGGTATTTGATGGCTTATTTTTGCACAGTGACGATGGACGCGTGCGCATGGGTGAGTTCCAGAAGCAGGACTTGTTATTATTCAGTCAATGCTAGGACATCTTCCACAGAGACAAACGTAGTATCCTAATTCATTGATCATTTTTTCAAATTTAAAGCAGAATTCATTGCAGTTCAAACATTCAACCGAATTACATTTCTTAACTCAACCAAGACAAACTTACATAAAAATTGTTCATAACTTGGTTTCCGACCTTCTCCCTCTCATCCGCCTCATAAACAATAAATAACACAAAAATGCACTCAACCACAATAATAATTCCAAAGTGTGCGTGGGCGATACTAGTTCCCTCTATCTACAATTTTATTTGCGAAAATAGACTTGGTCAATTACAAGGCGATTTTTAACCGTACCCTGATCTTTGTGTTGCAAATTTAAAGAGCTTTTATTAACAGACACCTTAAATGGATTCGTGTATTGACAAATGAATCAGCTGATTAATTGCATCTAATCGTTTGCTTGCACTTAACTTTACAAACAAACCGACCGCGCAATAAAATCTTGAAAGAGTTAAGGACGACAACAATAGAAAACCGACCATGTCGCCAATTTGCAAGGTGGACTCCTACGCTCAGTCGTTTATGATACAAAGTTATGTACTTGGTAAAGACCTCGCCAGCGTAAACCATCATTGACGACGGTGCGGTGGTGACGACGCTGTGTGATGGACTTCTTCTGAAATTGAAACAGCAGTTTGTGCTGCTGTTGTTGCTGTTTGTTGGGGGCGGATGACATGTGGATTTTCAAGCCGCCAAACTAGTTGGAACAGTGGAATATCTAATCAGATTCAGAGCGTGCTTCGTTGAAGCGTTTGAATTGCAAATATGCACAAGGCACTTTTTTGTACCGGCTGACTGACTATAATAGACTTTGTATAATTCTTGATTTATTTTTTTTCCGCTGCTGATTTGGTTGCGCTTTGTGGTTTTACGAGTTATCTGGCATATATCCAAGGTAGCTTGTAAGAAGGCAGCGAATACAAAAGAAGAAGAAGAAAAAAAAAACACGTGTGAGCGATACCTCAAGAAGGAAACGTGTTTACATTTGATCCATTCATTTTGCTCAATTGGTTTTGTTGCCCAGCAGCGGCAGCGATGTTGCGGTGGGTGGCGACGATATCACCGAAAGAGTGAGGGTTAGTGATGGTGGAACGGTTCGGTTTGTATGACGGTGAGGTGATGATGATGGAAGGTGCTACTTGGAATGGATGAGGTAATTTAATTAAACGCACAACAATTATGGGAATGTCGGTGCTGCTAGCTCGCCAGAGCAGAAGGTAGTGAGTGGGTGGTGTGCCAGTCGCCACCACAGCGACTGGATGTGGAATTGGCTTGAATTTGCATAATTGTATTCGAAAAAGAATAGAATCGCCAAGAGAGAATCTGGAATGATAATTAAAACAACGAACGAGCGAAGCATACAGATAAATAGGGTTTTAGTTTTGACTTTTCTTATCTTTTGTTTGCCTTTTTTTGCAAGAACTTCCGACAAGTAGACAAGAGAATAGAACCTTTTGGGAGAAAATCATTTGGGATAGCAGGTAGTTAACTCTACTTATAGGGTCACGGGAAACTTTGGCCACAATTCTTGGGTGGCATGAGATTAGAATCGATTGGGTGATAAATTAAGGTGTGGGAGACGATGAGGTTGATCTTGATATGAACTTATTTAGAAAGGAATGGGTAATACAGTGGCCCCATATATATATTATTGGCATTATTGTTTTTTTTTTTTACAAACGACAAGATATGGATTGTTTTTATTAACTAGTCTACAACAATGTTAGGCAACAGTTCTACAAATCAAAACAAACATTTAAAAAAAAATTGTCAGGTATACATACAGTAGTTTTTTCATGTACCTCTTTCGGGCGACCAGGGTGTACGATTCCCTGTGCCCTCCGCCATTCAGGTACTTCATAATATCAATTGTGTTGTTGTTGCTTTATATGTGTGGCTGCGCCGAAGATGTTAATAACAAAAAGAAAAAAAATATCCAAACGTTGTAAGGTAGCCTTAAAAGCCTTAAAACACAAACACGAGAAATATCCTTCAATCACAGCAGGTAGGAAAAATTGTTGTTTGTGATTTTGTTTTTCTTTCCTTTCTTTATTAACACTTGACCAATTTTCTTTCTTCTCACGAAACACAAGATCGAACAGGGTAAGGTTTCAATATATTATTTTTTTTTGTTTAGTTTCAGTTCACAAGTAAGTTTGTATTTCAGAATTTCCGGAAATGATTTCAACGAGAAACATTAAATGATCTATTCTATCGCGCAAAATTATACGTATTCAACGGACAATGTCTTTAAACGAACAGTACACACATCCCAACGCGACGGAATAAATAGACAAACTAAATACTAAACAAAAAATACGAAACGAAATTGAGTGAGTGCCTTTTTTCATGCAACTCGATCCGACATGATCTGCTCTGCTTGCTTCTGCAGTTTGCTCGAGTATATGTTCACTTGCATGCAACTTGCAACATGCGAGTTGGAAAAAGGGAAGTTCGATGTTGGTTCAGGACTTCCTTCCGTATTCCATTCTATTGGCAATTTTAATTACGATCAGGAAATCATAAAATTATTATTTCAGTTCTTGATAAGTTTTTGTTGAATTTCATAAAAAAAACTCTAAAATATAGTATCTTTATCTTCAGATTGCGGCAATACTGATTCAGTAGGTTTTTCTGTGCCCTTACCCTTCCACGTTCCACTCCACCGCCACCACTGTTTATTAGACAAAGAGAACGACAAACACGTTTTACTTTTGTTTTCTGGTTGTGTTATGTTCGAAGGGTGGTTTGAGTATTGAGTTGAGTGAGTTGAGTTTTTCGTTTGTTCGTGATCAGGGTTGGATTGCGTTGAATTGGGGAAGAGGGTACAGTGCTGCCAGATTTTTCAGCAGGAATTCCCCTTTCTTGGTTTGAAAATTCCACTTTTTCCCCTTTTGCTATAGTGACATTCCCCACAAATTCCCTCGATAATTAAAACAATTTTTGTGTATGTTTAAATCAATTTTTGAGCTTTAATTTATCCTTCAAACAAATAAACATAAAATACAATGTCAAAAAATAACAAAAATATTAAGGGTATTCACGTAACGAGATAATTTTCTACTTTGCGGAAAAATAGAAAGTTCCGCAAAAGATTTAAATGAACACCCCAGCAGAAAATAGTTGCGTACACTTTTCCTTGTTTACAAACAGCTGTTTGTTATACGTCAAAGTGAATTTGTTCAATTCACGTCATTCGATAATTTATGTTAAAGTGACTCTTTTTTTTATTCTAATTTCATTTTAATTTTTGCTCTTCAAGATGCCAAGAAGTAGTTTTAAAACAAAATTCATTTCATTCATTCATTTGTTTGTTGATTCTGAGTGATTTTTTTTTTTTATTTAATTTGACGAGAACTTCCCGCTTATGTCAGTTCAGTTGGAAAAAAGATGAAATGAGCGCCAAATTAAACGTCATAAATTTTATCAAGTTTTTTCTGCAGTTTCTGCTTCAAATTTGTGAGATAAAATTGTACGATTTGCAGAAAATTTTTCCAATACAAATTTTGACAGTTCATTTCTACCGATAGAAAATTCTACGGTTTCTACGGTTTCTATGGGTTTTCCGCGTTTACGTGAATACCCCTATTAATTCAAAAATATTATAGAATAATATTTAGTACGAGAACGACACCGACAATCTTCCAGTTAAAAACGCACAAAATAATGTATAAGAGACGAATAGATTTCCAATCTTTGAAACAAAAACAAAATTAAACTTCCACTTTCTAGTTTCCGCACCAGCTGTACATTTGTGTTAGTTCATGCGCTGTTTGTTTACGCACATTCATTTGTAAATTGGCTAGTTTTGTTTGGTAAGTTAAGAAAGATTTGTGATTCCCCTTTTTTGCTCTAGAAGGCAGTGGAATCCCCTTTTCCTCTTTCACAAAATTTTCGACGTCTATTCCCCACGAAAAGGGGAATTCCCCTCGATATGGCAGCACTGAGAGGGTATGTTAAATGTATTCGGTTAAGTACATTGCTTTTTACAGCGGAAGTGGACTTGTTTTTTCGATAAAAAAGGAAAATAAGTCGATTTCTTCAATTTTAAATCACGTTCTTGAAGGTTTAAAATCAACTCTTTCATTTGTAAAATAAACCATATGATTGCGTTTTGCTATACACCAGGGTTTAAACTTGAACCTCATAAGATTGGTTTCGAAGCAAACTGAAAATTCCAGATTTCTTTTTAAAAAAAATCAAAAACCCAAAAACAAAAAACTAGATACAAGACTGTCAAATTTTTTTTAAGCCATCGAAGAAGAATTCAGATTTCAGAGCAAATCACGAAATTCGGTTCTAGACGGTTATTTCTGTGACAATAGTGAAGCATATTTGCTCCGACTAGAGCAAACAGAGTGAAACGGGTGGGAAAGATGCGGAAGTTTGAAAAAAAATCTAAGTATCTAATGAAAAGGATTACAAAAAATTGAAACAGTTTATTTTTTTCCTTTTATGAATAAAAATAGCTTAAGGATCACAATAAATAATAAAATTAATTAAATTCAGTTCTCAAGTAGGTTCTTTACGCAGGATAAAAAGAACTTAAAAAAAAATATTTACATATTTCCTGCAATTAGTTGATTAACCTTTCCACTAGGAATGTGAACGAAGCAAAAATACATATCACACATTGTTCAAAAGATCACCCTTAACTATCTATTTAACACCGCTGATGGGATGGGGTGCTTGACTGTTAATATAATCCCCTTATGAGATGCCGAATTTTTTTTTGCTGTATAAACATTTTTTTCTTCAAAAAATAAGCAAAAAAAGGCACTCAAAAATTATGTTATTACCTTAAAGTAGGTACACAAGATTGATAAAAAAAAAGTTATAGATTCAGAATTTGCATAATTTGGTACCCTTCATGTTTGATATGTATAAGGGACTAAAGAAGAGTGACACTTTGAATAAATCCTATTTATATTTCTACCTTCATAACTATTCATTCTTTAATTTTTAATATTAATGAAAAAAATCAGAGGTTTCTTTCTGCTGAATAACAAAACTGTATCTTCTCAATAAAAAACGAACCACAAAGTGTTCTACAATAATAATGGAAGATAAATCTTCAGTTAGACTAAGTAGCTTCCCCGTTCTGAAGCTCAAAGGTGAAGAAATAAATTGAAAATAACAGCACGATTGTGTGCATGGTTTCCCAGTTCAAGAGGCCACAGAAAAAGAATTAAATAAGAAAACAGAAATAGAAAAAAAAATACATTTTCTTTTATAATAATTCAGGTATAGGAAGGTTTTAGCAATTACCTACCATAACATTGGAAAGTTTATAAGTTCCGCTCTTCGAGTAAGAAATAAGTCTTCTTATGAAAAGCGAATTAAATATGATTTTTAAATTTTAAGCAAAAAAGTTTTGCTCTCATAATCGACCGAAATACCATTCCAGATTGCCCTTCACAAAGTAATAATAAAAAAATTAGAGGAAAATGATTTATGGAAATCGAATTTTAGACATGTTGTTAAGGTCGACAAGCTGATGCCGTTATAAAAATAAATTTCTTGTTTGTTGACCTTGACAAGACACTTTACTTTTATTTGAAAATTAATGTAACAAACGATATTATTTGAAAACCAAAAGAGAAACATCAATCATTCGTTGGCTTTTTTCATGTTGATTCTATGTATGTAGCAAGCAATGTTATGTCGTGGAAAAAAATTCCCTTTCAATAGAAAGTATCTACATTATACTAAGAGACTTGTTGTTGATACATTATCCCTAAAACACAATTCCCGACTTGTTTTTTGCTGTTCTGTTACTTACATAATATGACGATGACGGTTTTAATCTCCTGACACAACATCATTGTGCCTCGTTACGTTTTTATTTCCCTGCTGTGGATATTACATCTAACATTGCAAAAAATAAAAACAAACATATACACAGAACGACAGAAATCTACCAACAACTGGCAATGTACTTAAATTACATTTCTGGATGTCTAGTGTCTGGCCTATGTTTGTGTGTTGTAATGTTCAGACTTCAGAGTCCTTTATACTCCTTTTTGGCTTCCATTCTACGAATGTAAATGTACATACATGGGTATAATTTTTTATAAAACCTATTGAGAATTTTCCACTTTACAAGAGGCCTCTCTAATGCAATATAAATTGCGGCTCACAGCATTAAAGATACTCTGTTTTGTGATCCCCCGCCTACTTTTCGTTTTCGTTTACACTTATGCTCGAATTAGAGTGACCATATTTTCACCAAGAAAAAACTCGTCGTTTTTTTAAAATTCTCTTTTAGTCATGAAATATTAAAAACAGGACATCATTACTGCTTCTGTCCTTTTTTATTTCAACCCCAACGCTTCCACGTTATAAAATGCTATAAGAAACTACAAAACATTCAAGAAAATAGATTTTTGCAGGTGCGTTATTAACAGTTAATCAGAATTATTCAGAGGTTCAGATGGAAGTCACATTTTCCTACATTTGATGAAAATGTTCTCACTTTCAAAGTTTCAAACCGTTTAAGGAGTTGCAAGGATTGATTTGAAAGAAAAAATAAACACTCCTGGTCACCTAACCACACTCGTACATCATGTAAGAAATAATGAAACTTTTCCATATAAACAAATATCCTTGCGACGACAACGATGACGTTGCGTCTAGATGTGTGGTGAAGTGTGCCTCAACGTCATAAGTTTGCGTACATTTTCCGAGTCACAATCAGAGGCTGGAGAAGTACAAGCCCCACCGCAACTTTCTACGTATTTGTGAAGCTTTGGAGAAGGGCGACGACGGAAACAATTTGAAATTCCCTTTTTAATTATCCTTAACTCTAAGAATGATATACGAGCAGGGAACGAGAACGGCAAAGGACACAGTAGAATGTTTCCTCCTTCTCCATAATCTTAATATTCGTATAGCAATACGAGTGTGCATTAAAATGAAATGTTCATCATGATTTCCTTAAATACTCATGTGCGGGTGTATGGTGTACAGTTGCACTCCAGCCTACTTGTGTATTGCGCCAGCATTTCAGGCGACCATGGAAGTGATAAGTGCAAAGGAGCCTCGACGAGCTGTTTGGTGTGGCGCTCGTTCCATAGACACACAAATATGAGAGTAGGCGAAAAGGCTTAAGAAAACGTGGGGGTTATGGGGACAGCCTTTGTTTGTAGAGGAGTTTAACGCACTTTGTGAGATACTTAAGCTGCCGTTCTGTCTGGTTCTGTATGTTTTGTTCTTTGCTTTGCATATTTTTCTCCTTCTAAAAGTTGAGTTTTATTCTTTCAACCCCCTGCCACAAATCCACATTAATCACAAAAATAGGGACTGTTAGTTATAATTCAGATTTCTTCTTACAACTGAATTATTGTCCATGCAAGGAAATAAACGTGATTTAAGACTTTTCCAACAATCAATCCATCAGAATCAAATATTTCACACCAACCGCCGAGCGCCGGCGATTAAAGATTAATGCTATTCATTTTGTAGCCACTATGATGCTATGCCAAAGGCACAAAGCCGATAATAGAAGCAATTTATCTGCGTCTTCAATAATATCCTTGTTTTTCTGCATTAATCCTCAAGTTGAAGCTACCGCCCGTGAAATTTGTACGCAATTTTTTTCTTTTTGTCAAACAAAAAATAATTCGCATCCCTTCAAAGCAAAAAAAGAAAAAAAAGTGAACAACCATGCAACCATATGGAAACGGATGAAAATGTTTGCACACAACATAGTCGGTCGGTGATTAACTGATTTTTTATTCAAATTTTGTTTTGTGTACAATAATCATCGGCACACAAAAGGGGGCTTAATGTTTACACCATCTTTATAGAGACACAAAAATGGCGACTTAAATTGCTTAATTTTCATACATGTATTGCGTTTGCGATGCGAACGAACTGCGAAGGCTGTTTTGCATAGCAGATTACCATATATTAATCGAAGAGCATAAAGCTTGACGCACATCAGCGGAAGGTGTTAGAAAGCATTAGCAGTTGTTGTGTTTTGCTTTGTTAACCCTTCAATCATTTTGAGGGATTTATACGAACTGACCATTTGGGTGGATTATTTTGTTAAATGCCATCAAGATAAATGACCAACGAAAGTGTTCGTTTGCATTTTAAATTAAAAATCATCTATTTTGTCTTTGTTTGGGTGTCAGTCTGGGAGGGATGGACGATGGACAGTTGGCGAAGGACAACTACAAAACAGACAACGAAGGCAGGAGGTTGACAATCAGCAATTCATCATACGGAATTTGATTTATTATTGTGTCATTGCAGGATATGACGTTTGTTATGTTTGTGTCAAAAAGTCATTACAAAATGCATATGGCAGGTGAGATATGCAACTGTAGTCATTTAGAAAAATCAAAACATGTAACGAAGGCTGCATGATGGGTTCCACATTATGACGTCAGAGTGTTGTAAGCCCGAGGACCTTGAATTTGCCTCAAACTACGAAAATCTTTTTTTAAGACAAACCTACATGACCCAAAAATAACATGGGGACAAGAAACATGTATCCAGTTAGTTAGAAACACAACATTTGTAGGTAAAAATGCCATACTGCTTGTGCTAAAGTTCAAACATCTAAATATTAATTTCACTAATTTCGACCTCGTTGCAAGGGTGGAATATTGTCGGTTGATATGTATATTTGTTTGCATGTAGGAGGACAAATCTTGTGGTCTTTAATCAATTTCAATTAACAGCTGGTCCATGTGTTCAGTTTAGCAACCTTAAACATTCATTACATTTGAGTTAATGAAGTCGGTCCTTACAATTAATTCAAACACACCAAATTTTGTCCTCAGAATCACATGATTAATTAATCTTGTGCACAGTGTCAATCTGTTTCTTTTAATTTGCAACAAGAACCAGGACAACGAGAATAACAGCCCTTTTCGAAATGGAAAACTATGTACTTCTACAGGATTTCAAGTTTAATGACTTTGTCTTCTTCATTTCGCACATTGAAGTCGTTTCTTTTATTTTTTTCTAATTTCCAGACAGACAACGAACGGCTTCAATTTCCCAACAAAACACCCTAGACATTTGAAAAATAGAAAGAAGAATCGAAAACAAATTAAAAAAGCACACCCTAGAGTCAGGATGTTGGCGAGTCGAGTCGATTCCACACAAATAGAGCAACGACAGCCAACATACAACCCAGGTTCCAGACTAGTCCAGATCCGGACTGGTATGAAGAATGTCTGGTTAATCGATTTTTGCCTATGCAATTGCCACTCTCAACTCTCATCGACCGACCGGCTGCTTCTGGTGCTGGCGTCATGAATGGAAAGTTTTTCATTTAAGCCTTTTCCATCCACAATTAGTAGACTTTGTTGCTATTCGCACCTCTGGCTTATGACTCCACAATACGACCAACCAACGCGAAGGGTCTTTTGTCAGGATCGAGACCGAATAGCTATCATCAATCTTGTATTTTTTGTTTTTATCCTTTCGAGGGACATTTCGTCAGAATAGTGGCTGTGTTGAAAGGATTCAAATCACATGTATTAACACGACATCATTGTCACCTCTCTATCTGGTGTATGGGTTTCAATTAATTTCGGATCAAAGATGGCAACATATAACACGACACGGTAGCAAACAAGATTAAAGGGTTCATTCTCGCATCTTCTGCCAGATGTCTAGAGGGAACAACATTTTTAATGATCACTCCAGATTCATATTCATTTATCAATCGTCAGTTCGTCACCTTTCACCGGAGCGGCGGGCTTGTGTAAAGTCGACTATAAATAAATACAAGAATTGGAATAGTGCGGCACTGATGCAAGTCTGTTAGTTCAATTCAAAGGGAACTTTTCCTTCCTGGGTGATAATTCAATTTTAAAATGTTAATCGTCTTTTGAAAGCGATGAAAAGTTTTCTTGCAAGAAAGTTTCGCTCTTGTAATTGAATGAGAAAATAGAAAAGTGGCTTCTTGCTAGACGAAAATTGTGTGTCCTTATTTTGTATTATGAAAATATGAAAGACGAACAATTTGAAAAGTTTCTTTTAAAAGTTGAAGAATAAAGACTCCATTGGAATTTCAATGTGAAGTGATAGAGTGGCAAGGAGCTTTAAATCATTTCGTACATTGAACTCGAAAGTGCATTTTCTTGAGGTTATTTTGGGTATTTTTGGTAGAACAGCAAGTTTAATAAAATAGGAACACACCTTATTGTGTTAAGTGTGCGGGCATACCTCTTTCCCTGAAGTAAGTTTGTCCTTTAAGATAGTAAACAATTTTAATGTTCTCGTTTGAGATTCTTTAGATACGTTCAGACTATTTATTTTAATATCCAATCAAAGTAAACCCTAATGAGGTTTTTTACGATGAAAGTTTAAATTTAATGCCCCACACGCATCCTACAGAGAGGCATTTCAAAATACCTCTGTTTATTGTTCATTACAAGACTTTAAACACCAGAAACACTTAAAAATTAATCCCAAACTATTTGCCAAGAACCACGAGGACGCAATCAAAACACCTAACGACATGAGCAAAGTGTAATTTTATGTCGTTTAAAAGTTAAAAGGCACAAAGCTAAGCACACATTTGAGGTTTTCGTTTAAAAACTCATTTAAAATATCAAATCGTCCTATAGATGGAAGGACAAAGTGCTTATAGGCAAATTCCTTGATGATGGTTTCTTATACAGTGCTGCCGCCGCCGCTGCTGGTCATTGCGAGTCCAATAAAATGTGTATGAATATTACAAACGTTCATTTGAACACTTTATGATAATCGTTTTCTTTTCTCTTTGTCTATCTCCGAGATATGCAGAGTAAAATGCGTATGGAAAAGCGTTATGACCAGAGAACACTTGCGATTCGATAGGAATCTATAGGTATATCATTTTTTGCACATTGTAGAGGAGCAATGAAATGAATTGTAAAATATTAATGGTTATGCTTAGAAGTTCTCCCTAGAGCCTCTAATCGTCAATAATAAAGTTAAGGTTTTTATGGACTATAAATTAAATATTTAATTAAATAAGACACATTCAGAGGGCGGAGGTCGGCAGCTGGGTGAACGTAGAAATTATAATAACGAGATTTTGACAGTAGTAAAATTAAACGAATATAAGTAATAAAGATCAACAAGACTGCGATGAGTAAATAAAAGATTTTATCAGAAATGTAGTCACTAGCAGAGACATTCTAAAAAATAAACAAGACTCGGTACCAAGAACTTGTTACTCGCACCCTATGTTAAGGTTAAGTATACCAGCGTTATTGTATTCCTCGCTGAAACTCGTCTCTGCAAAGCACACTAATCTACAATTCCTGGAAAAAAGCTCACAGAAGCATTTGATGTCAAAAATACGGCTGATGACAAGCACTTGGCAGCTTCAACGTGAATTTTGAGAAAATTTTGCCGAATTCACACTTCAAAACCAGAAGTAAAATTTGTCAATCAGTCCAACACCTCCGTAACGCTGCTGATGTAATTGACAAATTTCAAAATCAGTACCATTGTGAGCTCTGAGGCCGAAGTGAGGTTAGTGAGGGAAAAATGTGTGCGAAATTGGGTGTATCAACATAGAGACCCAGTTTGCGTGACCTGAATACGTGTTTTGCATGTAAACTTAGCAAGACCTTAAATTTTCGAACTCCTTTTACATCGGAATGTCATGTTTTAAGCAAGTCTCTAGCTTCAAACGCTCTTCAAAGGCAACAGTTGCCACTATTGTTCTCATTAATCGCACTTAGAAACGAAGAACGTTTTGAATCACCTTTTTGGAGGGTTAATCTATTCCTTACTGGTTATGGGCCCTCTCTCTATTATCATTTAAAGCCCCTGGAATTCCTCTCACACATGTTGCTTTTTCACTATATTTCACACTATTTTTAAATTGATTTGCTATCATGAACATAATTACTCTTCTCATAGCAACTGTTCATTTGTCTTATCACCCGATGACATTTCCCATGGGGACAGGGACACCAGAAGCCTTACAAAAACTGACATAAAATATAAGAAGCAATTATTATTATTGAGAAATAAAACAGAGACAACCAACTGGAACTGAATAGGAACCCATAACATCGATCAATTTTAAAAGAAAATACTCCAAGCAAATTGCCTCTACAAAAACAAAATTACACTTTCATGCCTCGCTTCAATGATGCGAATAGGTAGACAGTCATAGGTGATCCATTTCTCGCACACGCGTGCTTCGTGGTTTCATTACTCTTCTTCACACTCAAATAACAATAATCTACCATCGAAGACACAAACTCATAAGTTACGGATCATTAGTCCAACATAAGAAAAACAACTCAATTCGTTCTTATGTGTGTAGTGTACCCAATTCAAACAACAGATGGTGCCCCAATCTTTTTTCGTTTATATTTCTTGCTGTCCCAAAGATATCGATTAAGACACGGATCCTTGCTTCAGTACTTATCTGTTTCTCTATATGACTTGACTCTATGCAGGTATTACATTCTTATTGAGGCAAGACCTCAAATTTTATTCCTTGCCTTGCTTGAGTGAGCCCACAAGGCAATTTATCTTCCTAGAGAAGGAAGCCAATGAAAGACGGAACATTAAACAAAAGGTGTACCAGCTACTTAAGCTATAGGTACTATGTTGTGTTTGCAATGCACCTTCTGTCACTCGAAAAAGACGCAAACACTCTTGTATCAGGTGTGTTTGCTTTTTAAGGACAAGACAATATTGTTATCAATTTCGTTCGCCCAACCCAAGAAACTGTGTCAATCTGTCACTATTTTCGAATGAGGCTGAGGATTGTTCCAGGCAAGCAAGCAAATGTCTAATTTGAAACCCCATTTCCGTTGTGCTTCTAACTACAATAATTCCTACTTTGCTCTACTTCAGCTCCAAAAAGGAAGTCATTGTTCTACTTCCGTTTAACTCATTGCAAGAATGCAAGAAACAAAAAAGGAAGACAGAGAGTCCTGTCGAAATCAGTTTTAGCAAAAGGGTTGAATGGAGGAGGAGGGTGGCTTAATTCAGGTCATTCATGCTGAAAACAATAAAATGTCACATTTTATTCAAAAAAAAAAAAAAAACGAAACCGCACAATTTACAACACAGTACCGCATGTTTTTTGTGTATGCTCTGCGTTAGTCGTTGACTTATGGCTATGGCTGTTTGTATTGCTGCACAAAATCCATATCAGCATATAAAATGCGAATGTGATACTTTTGGTTCACATCGCATAGTAAATATTTGCCACCCAGCAGTTTTGAAAATGATTGCTAGGTTGTTCGAGTTTGCATTAAATAGAAAATATGCAAACACAGCTCGAGTTACAGAGAGAATATCTTTCGGCATTTGACGTTTCGTCGTGTTGTCGTGTTGTTGTGTTCGTATTCTTATTCATGAGATATTCAATTCAATGGCAATGTGCATTCATTCGACATGTACAAAATAGAAGATGTGTTCTGTCTCAGATCTTCAAGAGTATCCACATCCACCCGTGCCCTGCCAATGCAGATGGAGCGGGAGACTATTGCAAAACATGACGTTTTTCCCACGAATATAAAATCAAATGAAACATTGAGTATCTATGCGATTTGATGGGATTGCTGAACGACAAAGTGCATGTGAATCAAAGTTGTTGATTGTTTTTGATTCTTCGGATTTTATTCTCTGTAACATGCGTAAGACCTTTTTCTTAGAACTTTTTGAACACAGTGCACAACAATAGATTGTAAGGTTTCTAGGAAGGCGGGGCAGAATGCTCGTTTAAGCGAAGAAGAGACCAGAAAATCTGATAATTTTTGAATTTTTGGTAGAAGGAAGCCCGGAAAGGATTCATGCCTTATAGCAAACGAAGAAAAAATAGGCATGTAATAGATCCAGGCTTAAAGACAATCAAGACAAAAATGAGGTCAATTAATAATTGCAGGAAAAAACAAACGGATCTCCTTAACTTCCAAGGCACATTAAGATCCCCTTCCTCAATAATAAACAACAACCCAAGAAGTTAAGGTCACTGAGTGTTTCCAAATTGAAATTTATTCTTTCCTAGACGCCAATCTAAACTTTGATGAGTTTTTTTCCTTGCTTTTTGATTGTTGTTTTCCTGCGCATTTTCTTAAATGACTTCACACAACATAAACAGAAAACTTAACAACTTTTTTCTTCATAAAGAAGGCAGGAAACAAATTAATTGCAAAAGTTTAGTGTTCTTCTCGCTTTGAAACCAAAACCAAACACGTCCCACAATAATGGTTTAGAAAAGTCCCTCCAGGTGCTTCGAAACTGAATTATGTAGGTATCTATCACTTTCAATTACAACTGTTGACACGCGTTGAACCATATTTTGCCTTGGAAACTAAACAACAAAGGATAGGATAGGACATGCCTTGAGGACGAGCAGATGAAAGGGTTGAAGAATTTTTAAAGATGCAGAACAAAACTTTGACATGTGCCACTTCCGCCAATTTGACATAAAATACCAAAAGAAATATTACATCCAACCTATTTTGTTCAAACTTACCACCCAAACTGGATTACATCCTTCCCTCCCATTCCGATAACAACATTCGACAAAAAACACATTTAGATTGAGTGGCATGCAACATTAGGATTGCCCTGTATAAAGGAGGTGACCGAAACCCAACAACCGAGCATACAACTTGCAATAATATTTCATTTTTTGATGGATTACTGCAGAACGTTTTTGAAATTAGTCTTGTATGCAAACGTATACACAAAGGAGGGATGCACTGACAGGCCTACATTACATTACATGACATGTCACACGACGAGCAGGCACGAGACAATAAGAAGGACGACACATTTTCAAATGCTCTCGACAAAACATGGGTGCGCGTTGAATTCGTCACGCGCTTGTACCGAAATTCACATTTTCAAAAAACGTTCAATCAATTGTCTATAGCGGTCCTCAAAAACAATGCACAAGCAAACGAGTACGAGAGTGTTGCATAATAGAGAGAAAGAGAGCACATCCTTTTGTATAGATATACAAAGTGAAACTACAAACAATTGGATTTGATGTGGGTTTTGGGCCTTGGGGTCGCGTGAAACTGCAACATAATCACTGCATCGTTTCTACGAGAAGTGCTCGTGCATCATTGTTGTCCTGGGATTAGACAACCTAACATGCATGGAAATTTGATATTGCTGTATGCAAATGAGCCCTCGCACTATTCTATACTAGACAAATCGTAGGTAGGTTTAGAACTTGAGACTTTGTATGCCTCACAAACCCAAGGTAATGCAACATGCCTCGAATGACGACAAACCACGCCACCAGACTGGGCGGCTACACTTCAATTTGTCAATCCTCACGTGAAATGTGCATAAATAAATAAATTATTTTTTTTTTTCGTATTTCTGTCTTCCAACTTGTATCTCTGAAGGCTTTTGTTGTTGCCTTTAGGGTTCTTTGGATGGAACTGAAGTGTTTGACGATATTTGATTCCCTTGAATAATTAATCAGTGAATCCTTTTTTTTCTGTTGTTTTGTTTTGTTTTGTTGGCTTTCGATTACATTGCAATGTTGTCACTTGAGAGTTGAGGTTTATAGGGACACGAAAAAGAGAGAAAAAAGAAACGGAAAGATGGCGAATTATGAATTCATCAGCGGTGCGCGGTCGTTTCAATATTTCAATCAATATATGAATTTCAATTAACAATTATTCTTTTTTTGGTAATACAAGAATTATCGCTGACAGCTGGCTTTTATTTGTTTTCGTTAGATGTGGTAAATATTTAATGTAGGAAAAAAGTTGTGTTGATTTATTGTAAGGGATTTGTATAGGAAAACCCTCAGGAAGGCGAAATGCATATAAATGTTATGGTGATTCATTGCGCCTGCTAAGGGAAAATATCATTTCTCTTTTCCATGGGAAAATGTGTCTAGAAAAGTACGGATGTAATACAAAAAAGCACTCATGACAGTTCGATCTTCAAAGTGCATCTAAACATCACCGTTGAACTCATAATATGAGTCCATAGCCAGCCAGTTCATATCGATTCATAAAATAGAAATTTCCAACCAATTTCAACTGTTGATTTCCATATGTTCCAGCAGCCATATTTATAATGAAATCTTAAAGGTTGCTTAACTTTAAGCAACCTTTAAGTATGATATTAGCAGAAAATTCATATTTATAATCAATTTGAAGATTTAAGCAACGTTACTTAAACCTCTCTTAACTTAAACGCCAAATTTGTTGTTTAAGAGTTAATTAAATGTTGCTTAAATGTTGACATTTGTATGATATTGAGAAACTGTCTTTTTTTCGTTGGTTATTTTAGTGTTTTTTTATTTAAAGAAATGAAAACATTAACAATAATTATTGTGAGGGATGAGAAAAAAAGACTCCACGAGGGAAGAAAACACCACCACAGTTTCTTCACTATACTAAAAATGGAAAAGAATATTGAACCGGGCACGATGAACAAGGAATGGATGCAGTCCACATAGCGTTACGACCAGGCGTGACCCTTGCCTGATTCAAGACAAAAATAATATTATCTCGTGCTGAGATACTGTATACTAGGGAAAAAATCATTTACACATAATCAGTCAACCTTAATAACATTCTCTTCAAGAAAATCCAAAAACATCTTCATTAGCTTTTTGTTTTTAGAAAATATCACAAATTATATTTATCATTCACATAAAATTCACACACAATTTTAATTTACGACATGTTGGCATTCTACAAATGTTTTTGTTTTATTACGGGATGTTCGATATTTTTGGAATATTTTTTAGCATATTTTTCGCATTTTCCTTTCGTCTGCGTTCGGTTAAATTTATGTTATCTTTTCAAATTGACAAGCGGTTGACCGATTTTCTAAATCTATGGTTTAAATTAAAGAGAAATAACTTAAGAAGGTTTATACAAAAAAAAACCTATGTTGTTCAAATCACAAATGGTTCAAATGTTAAGAAATAATGCTTTACTCACTTCAGTAAAATATATCAATATACGAATACTCAAATTTTTATGAAAATTATTTCAAATATTTTCGTCAAATATTTTTTTTTTTATCGAAAAAAAAAATTATGATTGACATTTTTGTTATTCATTTGTACAAACAAAAAATTTATACTTGACATTTTTTTGTCATTCAATTGTACTTTGTACATGACAGGGTCGCTTTGTTCTGGATTCTTGGACGACATTGGTTACTGCTTTCAATGGTTGTGAATGTTGTGATCATCAGAAGACGAATCGGCTTTATTTTGTTGAATTTTTCTAGCACCTTCAAAACAATTTTTTTTGTGATTATGTCATAATTACCAAAGTCGATTCGTCCCTAATCTGAGGTTTTGCACCGTGGGTCGTTGTGCTGCATTGGAAAGTTAATATACGTGAAAAAAACATATGATTATTATGTCTTTTCCTGCTCCCACTGTTAGGATGCCATACTGCGATGTGGCAAAAGGTATTGCCACTCTAATTGGTTTCAATGAGCTTTCGAAGAAAAGCCTTTTTAGATTCATGTGGTATCACAATGGGCCTTTGATTAGCCTAAGTGTGTCTTTTAACATCCATGACAGCCACTTTAACCTAACCTATGTCTTTTCTTAAATCAATAAATCATTTGCATAGTTTATGCAGATTAAAGCCACATATGCCAAGTTTTTGCTTATATACTATTAAACCACAGTGTTAATTGACTTGAAACTATTCGTACCACAAGGCAAAAAATGAGCCACCTCAGCATCTTAACATTTTAGTTTAATATGTGTGTTTCAGCACACCCAACGGTTATCTTTTCCAAACAGCTACTCTGCAACACTTTAAGATTACCTCATGTTTCGAAATGCCATCCTAATGAAATACTTAAACTTTAAGCCAATGCATTTTATGAGCCAACTGCGTCGTGTTTTCTGAAGCGCCCAAAAAACTATTCGGAAAGATACACAACACTATGTAATTATTATCCTTTTAAGTTTTGAACAACAGCTCAACAATCAGCGAATTTAACCATATATATAAGGGAACAGTTCGAACGTGTCTGTAGGGCTATATGAAAAAAAATTGTCAAAACTTTAAATGAAATTCCATATTTGTCATAATGTATTGATCAGGCTCAAATTTTTTTTTTTTTTGACGAAAATTAAAATATTTGACGAAAATTGAATATTCGTAGGTATATTGATATATTTAGCTATAGTAATAACCGGACACTGACGGTGCCGAGAAATTTGTCCGGTTATGGAAGATGTCCGGTTAAGGGAACAAACAAATCTACATTCCTTAAGATGCATACAATAGAAGTGTTATTGGGATTAATTTTTAATGTATTTTGTTCATATTAAGAGACTTAAACAAAGATTCACATGTGCATACACACGTAAGTACAATTGATGATTTTGCTTAAACAATTAGAAATCTTAGTTTGGCGCACATATTGGTTACTAAATGGCATATTTTCAGCCAATCGGCCAATAAATCAAATGCTTTCAAATAATTTTTCTCTAACGAAAAGTTTTTTAATCTCCTTATTTCGCTATGGGCCTCTTCATAAGATTTTAACGGGTTGTTATCAAACATCTCGGAATCTTCTTCTTCTTGGGAATCAATTTCATGGATTTCTGCTTCATCCAGACCGTCAACGCATAAACTTTAAAGGTTATCGTCTTCGCAAATAAGACTATTACCCATGATAAGACTATTATGACATAATCTTGAAACGATACATTACCGTCTGCAAAAGCCCTATTCATTGTTTTGAAAATTTGTGTCCGTGTCCGGTTATGAGAGCGTCCGGTTGTGGGAGAACTTTTTATATAAAAAATCGGTTATTTATTTCTGTGAAAAAAAAAATTGGAAAAAACCTCATGGAAGAGTGGGAAAACTGGAAAAACCAAACAAAGGTCGGAAATTAAATTTTTTTTTGCTAGGAATTTTTCAGTTCAAAATGGGTTTTCGAATGGAAAAATAGAAAGTTCTTGATATAAAACTCGGAAAACTCATTGGTTTTCAAAGGGAAACTGGAAAATTTGTGATGGGAAACTGGTAAGAAAGAAAAAGTAAAAAAAAAAAAAAAAAATGGAAAAATGGAAAATTTGAAATGCAAAATATAAATTGGTTGCGGGTAATAAGTAGTGGGTTTCTGGCTAATGGTGTAACGGTAAGCGTGTAGAAATAAATGGTAGCGGGTAACAGAGTAGCGTCGTAACGAGGTTACGGATATGGGTAGACGTACTGAGTAGTGTTTAAAGGGTAGTGGGTAGTGTGATAGAGGGTTATAGATTAACGATTGAGGCAGTACGAAGTCTGCAGGGTCAGTCTTTATCTTTAAACGGTATCTCGTTTAATTGCTGCTTTACTCCAGTTTATTTAAGATAACAATCTACTTCGTAAGAAACCCAAAATGAAAGTAAACGGTAGGGGATAAATCAACAGAGCGCAATGCACACGTGCAAACACCATAAACACAAAACAAACATGTCCAAAATTCTTGCCAGAGAGAAAAAAAAAACATTAAATTGCAGAAAACAAAACAAACATGATCTCGTTTACCGTTATCGATCCCAAAACACAGATAAGCCACACAAGCACAAGACACAACAAACAAAACAGTGGCAAGGCAGTAGCAGCCCACCCGCCAGTCAGGCATTCAGCGTAAGCAAAAGTGGTTATTATCCGCTTTTTTTTATGAACATATTTTTTTTTTTCTTACGCTCAATGAAATCTTAAGCCGCACCGCACCAATCCACCATCCTCAAATACCTACTAAAATGAGTAAAATAAAAATATATTGCGATGTTTAACTTCATTTTTCTTGCCAAAGCCAGCGAAATGGCAGCGGAGCGTGCAAAATTCACTAACATTTTTATTAATTTAATTACACGAATGGAAATAAAAATTATCTACGATGTGCTTGCGAACTTACAACAACAAAAACTCGAGTGGATTTAGTGATGGAAAGATGAATGATCGGTTGCGTCCTCCTAATGTGGCATAAATGGCTGTTTTGAAATAAGCCGTAGAAAAAGTGAATAAGCTTGTAAAATCAGTACAGGGAAAAAGCGTATGGTTGCCAACTTGATTTTGTCTTTCTTACTTTGTCAGTTGAGGTGGCTGAGGCCTGTCCATTCTTTCATTCTTTCTCTGGGAAGTTTTGAAAATAAAGACAACAAGACTCGGATAAACCGAAGACGAATAAAGCAGGAGATATAATTGCCATAAAAAAATTACACGACATGGCATTCTGGTCAAAAGAAGCTTGTAAGCATAATTTATGAGAATCAGCCTCCATTACCACTTACAGAACTTCTGAATTATTACTTCGAATTTGTCAAAAATTAAAGAATACTGCGGATTTACAACAAGCCAAGTCTTTTATGGCACAATATCTACATGATATCAGATTTAAAAAATAAGAAGAAGAAGAGAATAAAAAATTACAGACTCAATGACATGCATTTGTCGACAATGGCAACCATGACTATAACTTAATCCACAATCGACAACAAGGTGCAGAAAGTAGAAGTTTAATAAATTTAAAGAAAAAACATGATATAATTTCCAAACAAAGACGAGACGAATGCCGCCGAAGGTCATTTAAATTATTGAAATTGCCCGCCAGAGCTTGTGACGTTTGAATATCGCCCGAAGCCGAAGCACAACCAAAACTCTTGTGCAACAATCAACCATCATCTCTCTGCTCAGGCAAATAATTTAAATTGGCCCAACCTAGTCTCGCTAATTTGTACACCTAAATGCTCTTTTGGGTATACCATTCGCATGCAATATAATAAGGTCTTCCAATGGAAAAATTAAACTCCCAGAGTCCCAAAGTGGCCATAAGTAAAACTTAAATGGTGTTTGATTCGTGTTTTATTTTCAGTTGGTTGTTAATTTGTTTTTAAGAGTGGAAAAAAAACTCGCACAACTGACTCAAAAGGTGTGAGTGAGATATAATATTTTTATGTGAAGCTGACGAGGCCTAAAAACAAGGCATCAGATCAGAGGTCAATGACAATGGCGAATTTGAACAAGATTTTCCAGAGAGATACCGAACGTCAATTTGCGAGTGCAATTTAAAATGACGCAAGGGATTTAAATTTAAGTATTTTAGGAGGTACCTACATAGTTCCTCTTTTTTTTTCATCTTCAAAAGGAAACCTTAAGGTATACCAAAAACGACCGCAGTTTAAAATGAGACTTTAAACCATTTTTAAGAAAATTCAATTTTTGCCTAACTGTATGGCTTTTTGATAACATTTTGTTCCTTTAGTTCAGTATTCTTCCTCCATTTTAGCAGTAGAGACAAAATTTAAATGGGAGCGTATTGCTCAAGAAGTACTCCAAAAACACATTTTTTTGGCTTTTGATTGCTGCTGTTTTAAGCAACTCCAATTTTTGCCTATTTTGTGCCTTTTTTGATACCACATTTTTCGATTTTAACTGGGTGTGTGTTATTCAAGAAATTTTTATAACTCTTGTTTTAAGAAGAAGAAGGTATATTAACTCTGTCTCTCTTTCATATTTTTTTGAACTTGGTAAATGGGCAAAGTGTAATTTTTTAAACATTTAAAGTCCGCCCAAGGTCGCCTGTAAAAAGTCTTTAAACGTTTTCGTGTTTACACTTGTTACCACTAAAAACAAAATCAACACAGAAACCCAAAACATCTTAACCTCGCAATCATAACCCTGACACCCAAGTCAGAGAAGCATCATTCACTCAACGGACAACGACGTTCAATCTTTTGATACATAGACAGAGACAGAGGCCCTCCATCAATCGAATTGTTTCATTAAAAATCATTGTATCTCATCATTCTTTAGTTTTAGTTTTAATTCCTTTACAACCTCACCGTCACCGCCCAACCGACCGACAACACGCTCGTTCGCTCACAAAACGCCATCGATGACAACAGCAACAAGGACGGACCAATGATACTCAATCATCTCCATTTCCAACCCAATCAATTATTAATCCCTAAGGCTACAAATAAAACATTTCATTCACAAAGCAATCTCCTCGCCACTCTCACAAAAAAACTTATGGCAAATCAAATAAAACCACTTTACATCGATCGTTTCGTTGGCAAATTTTCCATTAACATTCAATTCAATGCAAAAGGAAACAGAACAAAACAAAAAAGGGAAAAAGGAAACAAAATTATAAACATTTTAGATGCAAGAAAAAAAAAACATTAATTTCGTGTCGCATTTCAAATATGAAACACAAAATACCTACCCGTGGGTATATCTTCTTCGAAAATTGCTAGTATTAAGTTTCTTGTTCTCTGGCGAAATTGTTGCAACACTTTATCTTTCAAGAAACACCAGTAGGTTGCTATAGTTCGGTAACTACCAGTTTCTAAGGAATTGTAACTACTTTGCAGGATGTTATTGCGCAATTTGCATTGATGACAGCCAGCATTCGAGTACGCCTACTTCCGTTTATTATCCTTCAGAGATGCAAATTCATTGCCTTAGACGATAAAGTCGTTTTGTCAAGTCGAGTGAGTTTAAGGAACCCCATACTCACTGGCATATACTCACGTCATTGCGAGATGTTAAAACCAGCTCGGCAAGATCTTACAGAAATGAAAAGAAAAGGAAACAAAAAAATTGAATTGAAATTTCCCAAACCACTTAAGGAGTATAGACGAGTTGAATGCTCACAAACATGTGTTTATGACACCCCGGGGTCCTATTCAACAAAAGTCGTCAATTTCAACGTCATTACGCAGTCGAGGCATCGCAATTGATGGGATGAAGGGGTTAAAGGATATCATCATTTCAATACGACACTCAACAACTCAGCAGCAGCGTCGTAAGCTGAGTAGAAGGTATAGGTTTGCCTCTTTGTGACCAAGCCGAGACCCAGGTAAGCCAAACCGGAAATTATCTCGATTGTTAATCTATGGTCATTATGAGGACAGTCGACACGACTATAACGACGACGACAACGTGGCTAGCCCCTCAGCATTTCAAAGGATATAATGGAACATGCAAGGACTAATTGAATTTTAACGGTCATCAGGATGGGTAAGTTGAGTGTGTGTGTACACTCAATTCATATGAAAGAGAGTGACAAGTGGCCATAACGGTTGATTAGGTTTTGTTAAAATGTTTTTTTAAGTGGATTTCACACATTCATACACATTCCCAGACTAACTGTGGTTAATTTGAACTTAATGGAATGAGTTGAGGGCAGCTCACATCATTTATTGTTCACCTGAAAGTGTTGCATGGGAATTTTTTGAAATTAAACCTTTTGGTGCCAAATGCATGAGCAATTTGCATTTGAAATTCTTGTGGTCTTCATATGAATTTTGCGATTCGAAATTATCACCAAAAGTAGGAAAAGTAAAATTGCATGACAGAAACACACAAAAACACAAATCATTCTGTTAGTTATGCTTGCGTTGTTATTACAACTAACAAATGTGTTCATTGGCATTGATGAAAACGGATGGTTATGCAATCAAATAGGTTTTTGTGGTTTAGTTATGTGGTTGAGGTCTGCTGCCGACAAATATTTAACGCTGTGCACCTAGTAGGTATTAATTTTGATGGAAATTATATTTAATGGTTGGCTGTAAACGATGAACACGATGGGCGAAAAGAAAAATCAAATTAATATTTAATAGATTTGCTCACACACATGAGCTGTTTCTACGTGTAGCTGTCATTTTAGTGGCTAGGTTACATTTTTTATGAGAATTTTGATTGAAAACATTAATTACAAATATTTTAAATTGAATCATTGATTTCGTTGCACTTTTAGTAAATTACTTCCGCACTTTTTAATTTTCAAATTCGTTTTAAAAATGTTTTCAATTTGCAGCTTTGTAACGTTTTCTCTAGAATTGAAAACCAACAGGAACCAAATCAATTTTTCTATTTTCACTTTTTCAAGAAGGGTATCCCTGTTATTATCATCTCACCATCAAACGGTAGAGACAGTGTAGAGAGCTTTCAATATCTACTGAAGGCGGAACTTGGCCTGTAACAACTCGTATGATAAATATGAGTGTTCAGTCAACTACCTAGTATAGACACCGAGGGTTACATTGGTATCAATTTCGTTACAAATGATTCGTTACTAAATAAGTAGATACTTGTTTCGTCGCGAATGAGAAACACACGGTTCGTTACCATAATGGAAGTAACGCCTTAAAGCATCCAGTTAGCAGTTACGTCAATTTGTAACGATTGACATTCACAGCAATAGCAACAAGTGATCACACATTCTCTTGATAAAGTGACTGAATTTCAAGTTAATAGCAGAAATGTAAAATTCCACAATCGGACGAAGATCTAGTTAACCAGAAGCACACAGCGCAGACGTTACTAGGCTTGAATTAGAAGTAACGTTTCTAAAAGCTGCACACAATGGCCTTCTGTGTCTTAAGTTGAGCCTCACCGATGGTATTGTAAACAAGTAAGTAAACAAGCATCCTATCTAGTCAAATCCTTCTTTCACCGCAAACAAATGTTTTCCCCACTGTAAGCTTGTTAAATTGAACAACATTGTGATATTTCTCTCTCTCTCTCCAAAAGAAATCTAGGTTATTATTGGACTCAGAATCAATTGATTTGTCGTGATTGATTTCCGGCAAAATCAATTGTTGTGGAAGGAGCAATCAATCAATTTTGATTTCGATACAAATATTTTTGTTGTTATTTTCATTATGTCTTTGGGTCAATCTAATGAAATATTACGAGTTGAGATTATTTACTTTATCGTATTGACAGTCTTTTGATTTGGGAAAGCTTGTCTTTTGATGTGATTTTTTTGTTTTTTTCTTTGTTTTCAAAGAAGACAAAAACGAATTACAAAATTGATTTGATTGATTGGATATACAATTTAAAATTAATAAAAGTGATTGAAATTGGTATTTCTGCTGTTTAAATGCTTTGGGCCTTAAGGCAAAAATATCATTGTTTAAAAATCAATCTAATAGGTCCCAATTGGTCGAAATAGGTTCAACATTTACCTCCTCTCACATTAAAATATTGTATTTGGTATTTTACTCACAAATAGTAGCTTCAATTATTATGTTACAAGAAAGCAAATCGACATACCTGAAAGGAAATAAGAAAATAAAAAAATTAGCACAGTAAAACTAAGTAAACAAACTTTCAAATTCGTTTATTTCAGTATGGCAATTTGTTGAATTGTTTCCAAGACCACTTGAACAATTGATTGCGTTGTATTCGTAACCACAGAGAAACCAGCACAACGAACAAAAAAATCAAATCAAACAAAGCTGACACTTTGTCTATTCAGACACACTTAAAGCCCTTGTAAATTGTAATACAAATTTGCCTTCTAAACAAATAAAACACTCTTGTCGCAATTAATGGACAGAGAAAAAAAACGACAACTACATTTGAACATTGTTTAATGAAGCACAAGATTGATACATAGATATGACGGAAACATTAAAAAATATATATATTTGGTATTTCTAGGTCGATCCACTTCAGATAAAAACATTGTCTATGAAAATACTTAAACATGTATAGACGCAGCCTCTATCAGGCTCGAGGCAAGTACTTAAACACTTGCGATTACTAGAAATAGAAACTCAAATAGAAATTTGGACCATTCGAAATTATTTTGTTCTTTTTAGGCCTCTTTAGCTATTGAATATGTTACAAATTGTTGGAAAGCCGAATTTTCAAATGGCATTTCTTTTTGACGAAGGCCTCATAAAGTTTTCCACACAAATAGAATTAAGAGCTCTTTTCCAGTGTTTATGAGTTATTTTTGAGTTTTGTTTTAATGGATTTTAAAATTTGAAAAGTCGAAACAGAGATCATTATACCTAACTCGAAAGACATGTTCTTTAAGGGACCTGTCAGTTCGATGAAAGGAAATAGACAAACGAAATATGCGAGAAAATGCTAGAATGCTCAAAGATACACTAAAACATTCCTTAGCGTGAAGTAAGAACGTCAATTATAACAATTATAATCACACTTCTACAACTGTGCCCGATTCATTGCAACCATGGACATGGACACAAAAATTAGAAACACACACAATTCGTTTTTGTGCTTTAATGGCCATGTCATGCCATTCTGTGCAATATGCATTCCTCCTCAGTGTCAGTCAGTCCAAAAAGTCAAGTGAAAATTCATAAAACCTTACATCCACCACCATGGCGATGGACTCTTGTATGTGTCAACTTTTTTTTAAGCTATTTGCAGACGTGAAGTTTTTATTAATTAATTTGCTCGCTTGCGTAGTTAACATTTGCGAGTGTCTATTTTGAAAGTCCGAATTAGGAAAGGCCCCTATCAACGTCTCCATCTATCTGTCACTTCGAATGCGGTATATTCAAATTCAAGTGACCAAATTTAGAATTCAATGAAACTCCAATTGCAATCCGTTTGACAGAAATCAAAATGAAAATGGAAGTTCGTTTCATGGTGCATGAATGACTTACCCACTGCCATCTTTGTTAATAGTTTGCGAACGTCGGTCGGTCGTCGTTGACAGTTTTTTTGTTTAGCAGTAGGTTAGTCTGCTCCGGCTCCGGCTCTAGATTTAGTGGTTAAAGTTAATTTGAAGAGACATCTAACACAACATATATTTTCCCAAATAGGAACTAACAGTGTAAACGACTCATGTGATTTAAATTAATAAAGAATCTTTAAAGGTCTTTGCGCTCAATACAGGAGCGTGTTGCATATTAAGTAGGAACACAAATTCTACAACTAGTTGGAAAAGTTCGTTGGTCTCCTATGATCTCTAAGTAACATCCCTAATTCTCGAATGAGAATGAGCAACTTATATGAGTGGGATGAAATTCTGGCTAGTTATCTTGTTTTTCCCATTGTGTTATTTTTTGCTCCGATGGTTTTTTTTTGCTTAGAAGAGAATAGAATATTGAAGTAAACATCCTCGGAAAGTTCGTTTTCCCTTTTTTTTCCATTTTTGTAAGTAAGAATTTTTTTTGTTGACCTAGTTTTAGTTTTGACGTAGGAAATCCGCGCGCTGATAGCAACATTTTCATAAAGTTTTATTATGCTTTTGGGTAATGGAGTTTTTTTTTGGCCGAGGTTCTAGAAGGATCGTTATACAGTTGAAGTTTTTAGTTTTAGCATTTTTTCTTAATTATTTTTTAGTATGCAATAAAGTAATTTTTGTTCTGAAACAAGAATAATTCAAAGCAAAGAGTTTGTTTTCAGTTTTCAACGATAAGCTGCGATGGGGTCATAATAATCTGACAAGTTTCATATACAGGACATAATGTTTCATTTAAGAAACCTTAATGAAAACTGTTGTTAGCTGTTTTTTTCTCATGGGCGAAGCTTACGTATGTTAATATCTTGCATCTAGCCAGGTGTTTTGTAATGATAGTAGCACTTAAAATTGTTTATGTTCTAGGAATCCCCAACTTGGAACTGCAAGACTTCGAAGGTCACAACTATTAAGTTGTAATGCTGTTGAAATCACGAAACACATATGATGGGGAGGGGGTTTTCAATTTTATGAATAAATAATAAATATTTATAAATAAACACAAATCAGCATGCAGATAGTTAAAAAATATTCGTATTTAAGTTGAAACATTATTTCACGATAGTACAGTTGCAGAGAAAACATTCAGTTTTTAAGTTCTAGGCGAAATGAGTGTTTACCTTCTCTACTCAGTCGTTTTGTTATTCTTGTTTACTAACGGAAAATTCAGCAAGGTTTACGGTACGTAAGCCTTTATATCATATCCGCACTTTATTCAATAAAGGTATCATAATTTTTAGCTGCAAGTGCCTACAAATGGGAGGCTTTCGATGGAACGTTTCCTGAAAACGCATTCGTGATGAAATCTTCACCAATACGATATGCCGGGCGAGCCAGACATTTCGATGAAATCCTTCCTGCCGAAATCTATGCTAATGGCTCGGCATTCATATTCTCATGCCAAAAAATAATACCAAAGGAAAGCCTTGAAATACTAACGACATCCACAAAATGCGACTGGATAAAGTACTCAAAGCCTGAAGAAATAGACGATACAGTGGTTCGCGTCGGAACTGCTTGGAATAATGAACCCATTTATCTTGGAAGATCTCATCGTGATTATAATCTTCATGTTAGTTCAATTTATTTAACTAACGGTATTACTGCCTCGTGGGTGCCCACCTATTATGATTATGATTTCCTGAGTTGCGCGAAACGTGACAAATGGGTTGATTCATCAGCATTGGATTTGCCAAATAATACCGTTTCGGGTGGAAAGTCGGAGGAAGAAACTAACATTTTTGTGGCCCGATTGAAGAAATTTTGTAATGTGGTGACTGGACAAGTAGATCCAGAACAAGGCAAAGCAACGGCAATTTTAAGCGATGGCAGTGTAATTGAGTCTGTCTATTGTCAGGTTTTGGTGCAGGCAAATAAGAACGAGTACAAATGGATTCCAGCAACTAGCGGAGTGATTCCCGACTATGCTGTTGTCGATGGGAAGCGTGGTAATGAACTATCGTACGTTGCAAAAGTGAATCAAACGATTGGGCATCTGGCATTTAGTGAAGCTCTAAGTTATAAGCGGACGAAATATGAAATTTTGGTGAACAATAAATTTTAAGAATGCTTGATTTCTTGAGCTCATAATAGCCATTTCAGTTTTTAGGGAAGTTCCCAGGAGAGAAATATCACTTGCTGACGCTTCAAAGACTTTATGAAAACTTGTCCAAGTTATTCAAGAGTTCCATTACTTTTTAAAACTCAAGAAAGTCTGTACGACAAAATAAATAAAAATCCTCTTCGTCCTGATACTTTTGAGTAAACGTAAACCTACTTAAAACTTCACGAAAAGGAAATGTAGACATACAAAATGTTATTTAGCTGGTTAGATACTCCACTTGTCATACGAAGCAAAATAGAATTTAATTGAATCCAACAGAAAATTTATCCTCACCAAGCTGCAGTACACCGAGCATAACACAGTGGTTGCAAGAACATTGAATAGGAATAGGATAAGTAGCTTGCTTTGTAGATCTCGGGAAGTACATTATAACTTTGTCCGCACGATGCATGTACGAATGAGTGTGCAAATTTTCCCCAAAAGGAACGTGCTTTCTGATGAAAATGTAAACTTAGCGTCGTCGACGTCGGTCGTCTCGTTGTCCTGGTTGTCGTTGCATTTTATTGTTGTCATCGAAAGCGGAGTACAAGTGTGCGACAAAACCAAGGAAAACTGAGAATAAAGCAGAAGTGAATGCACATTATATACCCCTACCTACACCCGACATTGAAAAGGGTGGCGTGGGTAGGTACCTTTATATGAACTTGTAAGTATCTACATATCTGTGTGTTGAAAAGAGAAAGCGGAACTTTGAATTCAAAAGAAAGAACAAAAAACGACAAGTTGCCAAGGATACCACACCAACGCCCACAACCCAACCCCACAACGAAAACAGAACGACGATCAACCGTCAGAAGGAAAAAAAAACATAAAACAGAAAAAAGGGTTAAAGAAATAAAACCACGGATATCTTGAAAATGTTCGTGAAAATCACGTACCTTCCTCGTTGTTGTGCTGCATCAAATGTCCTCAAAGGAGAAATCTTCTATTCGAAGTCTCATACTGAAGAATTCATTTGGTTGGAATTATCCTGTAAAAGCAAACGTAGGGCTAAAAGAAGTTATCTATCTTCACATAATATTTTCCCTCCCTTGACTTCTTTTTCTACCCCTATACTGGCAGATATTATGACATGTTCATATGTTTACCTAACTTCTATTTGTCCTAAGTGGGTTGTGTGCTGCTGGAACATTAAGTCACAGCTTTTGCCACCACGGCACGGCTTCATGAAAAGGAAGGATGAAAAGGGTAATACCAACCTAACTGTGTGTTCATCTTCATCTTATAGAAAAGCTACAGGAAATGAATATTTTTTTGCGTACTTTTCATTTTCTTCGAAGATTATATTTCTAAGAAAGTGTTAAGTGCAAAAAATGGCATAAATGCTTACTGAAGCAAACAGAAGGAAGACATTTTTTAACAACAAACAAATGAAGATTTAAGAGAGCATAAGACCGCCTTTTTCTTTACTTTGTAAATGTTTCCACCTTCCCTAACCTACAAACCTCTTAAATTCAATCAGAATGTAATTAAGCTTAATTGCACTTTTAGCTATAGCTTGCCCACACACATTTCAATGCGAAACAATCAGACCAATTGTCGCGTCTTATCGGCACTCTCATTATAAATTACAGCAACTTACTGATAAACCCAGTCCGCTGCCCAGTTTTGACCAGAGAAAAACTGAACACGAAAATAAATAAATCGGAAAAATAAATCAAATGACAAAAAAGCGTAATAAAATCGAACTGAAGCATTACGAGCAAAAGTCAGCTTAGTGACCTTGTTTATGAGTTTTTTCCCCCTTGGGTCTCTCTTCGCCTTTAGAAATTCAGAAAGAGTCACATTCGATGCGCGATAAGAAATTGTTTCTAAGCTGTTTAAATTGTTTGAAATAGACTAGCTGCAGGCGGACATCATAACTATGATGCACCCTCGCGAGCTCACCGATAGCTTTCAAACGGACCCAGTTGAATTTTAAACATTGCTGGCATTGCAGTTGCAGTTGTACAGTGCAGGGAGGCACCTCAACCTTTCAACTTGGCCCCAAAATAACAAACGAACGGAAATGTTTTCATTCAATTAACGAGTCGGTAAGAGCTTCCGCACAAATGGTGCAACTGCATAAAGATAGCAGCCAGTTGGTCTGCAAAACGCGGAATATTGCAACTATCACAACTATCCACCTATAGCTACGACAACGACAGCTACTGTGCTTGCGAAACATTCTCGAACAACAATTATTGGCAACGCGGTTCTGCTCTGCAATCTACAATATATTATTATTGCGGCTGGTAATTATTATTATTGTTAACCGGAATAGTTTTGCACTGAGCTGTGGCCGGTTGTTTTGTCGGATCAAACGAAACGAAACAAACGTAACCATGCAAAATTCAGTGCAGTTTGAAGTTGTATGTGGAGTTTGGTTGGCAAATGCAATTTTTCGTAAAAAAAAAACAACAGTGCAATCGACCTAGTGGCACAGAATTTCCAGTTTCAGAAGCAAACTATAACAATTTGCACTATCCATCCATTGGTTGGGCCGTCCTCGTCAACATACTACATCTAGACCGACTGACGAGGACGACGCACGACGAGACTCGACGATCAACGTTTGTTTTATTTGTTTGCGCAGTTTTCGTTCATAAACCACGTTCCACATTTTTTAAGTGTCTTGCTTTTCGCATGCCAATGTGCACTTTTCCTTGTGTTAAATAATAATAATGCACACCGACACTCACTCGAGTGTTGGATGGCGTTGTTGTGGCTGAGAGGTTGTGTTTGCACAGCACAGTGCTGTGTTAAAAATGAGTTCACATTTGTTTTGTAAAGAAAAATGATAAGAAAATTATATTTTGGACGTTATGTCTCCATTTTTTATCTACACTCAAACTGACGTTTTTCTTTTAAAAATTGTTGTTTTATTCCGCACCTCACTGTTATTGCTTGCGATCTGCTTCTGCATTCAGCCGGTTGTTGTTTCTGTTTATATTACGGTTCAGCAACGAAGAACGAACGGACGTTATGAGTGGGAGAGCTGTAGAAATTCCGTCCTAACCTAACCTCAAATCCATGCTTCATACAGCTGCTACTGTGCTTCGCAATTCAAACAATTTGCCCTCCTTATTCGACAGGAATTAACTATATTTTTCAGTTTGGTGTTGTGTGCAGCATATAGTGACACATACATCCACCAGTAGCTTTTTTCATCCCAGTCTTAATAAACATTGTATCAAGTATTGAAACATACCTTTAGATTCTCTCTCTATCATCCCTTCAACACCGACTCTCCCCCGCATTTACAAGAACACAGAGGTTTCTCATATGAAAGTTCCTTTCAAAAACAGGATTTAGGTTAAGGTATGCATCAGGCATCCAAATATTTGCGGAAAAGAATTTTCAGGGCGAATTTCTGTGATTCAGGTCGTTCGGTTCGTGTTAGTATTTTTAAGTAAGGCACCACTCTGAATTCTCATTAATTTCATGCATTAAGGTGAAAGGTCATTTCATAACTGTTTCCATTTCACATACCTATAAGAGGAACAGAATCCTTGGGGTCCTTTTTTTTTTTAATGTTTGTGGTGTAAGAAGAAGTGAAGCATAAATGTTGCAAAAAATAATTTGAATAAAAATTCATTTAGGTAACCCTTTAATATTATGTTTAGGTTGGGGGTTGGGGGTCAAAAATGGCTATGAACTAGATCCATTCTAATTGGGTTAAATTGTTAAGGAGCACAAATATTAACGAGATTAAATGAGATTTGGAACCGTTCCCTGTGGAGGCCTCAGGGGTTCCGGAGAAAAGTTATGTTCGGATGGAAGCTGTAAAAGTTTGTGGCTTTCGGACTTTCGTAGAAGCGCTGTATTTCGAATTTCAGAATATTTGATCCTTTGGCTAATTTTTGACACAAATAGTTATTCGGAAACATTCCTTGGAGCATTTCTGTAGAAGAAGTTGTTGAATTCAAAAGCATGTAACTGCTTCACATTTAAAAGATTTTAAAGGTAAGAATTGACGTTATAACCTTTTCGAAGAAGTGTCGTACTTACTTACAAAAAAGAAAAGAGCAACGAACCAATTTAAAAAGTTATTTAAGTAGTTTCAGTTGTAGATTTTAATTGAATACTTGTCGAATTTCATCTCAAGCACCAAAATGCCTTTGAGTTCCACTCAAGAATCAATCACCACAAAGTATGCCTTTGAAGTATTCTAGACAGCCAATTTTTCACGTTGTTGTTAAAAATGTGAAACAATTCGTCATCTTTCATTTAAGGCAAACTGATTTCATGTGAAAATATTTGACATTAAAGCTAAAAGCTACCACGACTTTACGACAACGAAAACTACAAACGTCTCAATTTTTGTTTGAATTTGTACATAAGGTCACACATTTTCAAAAATGTTTGACATCTCACCATATTCGTCAAACTTAACAACAATTTATTCCAAAAATGAACTCGTGGTATTTTATTACCTATGTACACTCATACACTTGCGTTTCCAATTTAATGAAGTTGTACCGCTGTGATTGTATCATTAGTCTTTTTTTGTCTTTGATGGTTTGTGCTTGCGTCATGCAGCTGACTTGTGCAGTCATTTCAACTGAAAGCAATTTATCGGTAAAGTGCCATAAGTTTTGACAGTCTATGACAGTTGTTTGATACCAAAAGCCGGAAATAGTAAAAACTTACAGTTGGGCTTTTAAAATTAAAGATTAGAAGAACAAAAAATCAAATCAAGTGTTCTTATAAGTGCCTTGGGCCGAGCTCAAGTCAATTTTTAACCAGTTTTTCCTGAAGACCTATAAAAAGAAGCTTTATTTTTTTGTTTGCTTTTGCTGAATACAAAGTTGCAGCAAGTCTATATTCTGCACGTTTGTTTATGCTTATCTCAGATTTAGGTTCAAACTTCAAACATAGTGCGTTAGCTCGTCTATCTTCTACAGAATCTCAAAACCAGTCTCAGTAGCGTGTTACACTCTGGCTTAATTAATTTATTAAATAAAACATTTAGTATAATCATTCGAGACCGTCTCAAGTGCGAATTGGGTGAAAACTTTCTCACAATAAATTCAAAGCAATAAAATATCTATGACACGACATGCGAGAGAGTTGGGCAATAAAAAGTCACAACTTGACTGATTTTTAAATGCGCTACATTGTTTGCTAAGATAAGATAGAGATTAAACATTAAATCAGCTACCGTAAAAATAAAATTATGACTTTTCGAGTTTCGAGGTCTTATGTCATTGTTTGTGTTTATTAACAATAATTTTATTTTGAATCGAAATCTAATCTTTTAACAGACACCTTATTCGAGTTAGGTAGGTGATGGTGGTAGGTTAAATTAATTAGATTAGCAAAAAAATTATAGCGGAAAACATGTTAATTTTTTGCATTTGAAAAAAGGTCAGCTGTTGTTGGCGAGTCAGGTTTTTTGTTTAGGTTTGCTTTATGAATAGTTCAACATTTTGTTAATTGAGATTGTTTTTTTTGGTTCCTTAACCTTTAAGAAATTATGCAATAGAGTTTTTGTGTCATTTACTGATCAGAGGATCTCGGAGCTTTCTTCATCAATATCTTCCATTTATCCCTATCGATGGCCGATCGATCTCAATACCTTGAGCTTCGGCACCGGTCGTCATAAACCAGCCATTCTTCAAACGAACAGTCCTGGCTATGAATTGCACCGCAAAGTGCAATCGCTCATTCGTACAAGGTGTCCAGCCAACCGGAGTCTACCAAGCTTAGTTTTTTTTTGCATCTTTAAATATTGGAGTCATTCTTTGATATGAAATTCATAAGATTGCTCTTCAAATTTGATCGGAATGCCCTTGGCGAATCGTTGATCAGATTTCCCCCTTCGCCCTTAAATTAGGTGCAGCTCGGTGTATTGCGTCATGTTTCAGACCAGCTGATATTATTGATAGATAAAAGTCAGCTTAATATTTGTGTGGTTCGGTTACAAGAGTATGAAAAGCCTGTTTACAAGAGTATGAAAAGCGTTGTCTGTATTCTTTATTATGAAGGTTAGGTTTATATAGGTGGTCTAAGAACTAAGATGCTCAATAGATCATACACCGTTAACCTCATACTCGACAGATTTATGCTCATCCATCAAAACAAAGTGTTTTCCGATTATTGCTTGTGTTTCGATGTTACCAGAGGTCATTCAACAATTTTTGGAGCGAAGTGTAGCTACAGTATTACAAAAAGACCTTGAATAGCTTATAGACTTGCAGCGACAGTAAAAAGAGAAGAAAAATGTTTTAACTGTCAGATTTCGATATGAATAAAAGACGCACATTCATCTTTTTCGCTTCTATTTTTGTCTCTAGTTTTGACAATTTTCTTAAAATTTCTGCTTTGAAAGACAAAAATTAGTGACAACAAAACTGCGTGAATACAATACAATGTAAACATTTAGGTACATTGATCAAGAGAAATTCAAGATTGGAATCAGAACTGAAAACTGATAATATTCAGAAAAGCCACGGTGTCAATCTTTCATTGTAAGAAATGACAAGAGAGAAGAAATGGAAAAAATACAAAGTAAACCATTCATTCCAGTTCCTTTAAGTTGAAAATGAATCACGAGTTTTGTCTAGGTATTTATTAGAAACAAAGTGCCTGTCGGTAAACTTTGATGTTGAGTTTAAGCTGCCCAAAAATGTAGTCTTTCGAAAGCCACTTCTTCACCCACACCCAAATTCCAATATCATATAAATAACCCAAACTACTATCTGAAGGAAACACCTTCTACGTCTATATGTGCCTAAAGTCTTCCGACTAACCTAGTTTAGTCGACTCGACAAATTTAAATGGACTCCTTAATAGTTTTTCGTCTTGAGATCAGATGGTTATTATAGACACCATAAAGGTGAGAGAGTTTGAAAAAAAAGTAAAACGAACAAGTTGATTTCATTAAGTCTACCATCTTGTCGCTTTTGTAAACCTTAAAGCTAACTCATTTAACACCCACTTCTTGAGTGTTCGACCTCGCTGGCATCATTCTATTTCATTCTACCTTTGCTGTCTTTTGAATAAAGATTGACATCAGCAGTCGAAACGTTCTTTCGTTAGTTCATTCTATCCAAGCGGCTGACAAGAAGTTAATTCGATTCCTTGTCAGTCATTCATTATATTGCTCACGTTGCCAGTGTCACCATTCCATAGGAATATCATACAAATGGAACACGGTGAACAGTAGCACCTAGATAACTCCTCACTTCAATGGAGGAAATAAATGCAAAATTAGAAACTTGTCATGCTAGGGTTCTTACTTCTAAGGCTCGTGGCGACTATGACTGCTGAGATTGAAGTGATGAGGTTATGCAATAATTTACTTTTTTTCTGTATAAGTGTGTTTTTTTTTTTTAAAGCAAATTTTATGCTTCATGGCGCGCAAATAATGACAACGTATAGTCTGCAGAGACGGCCGCATGAAAGAAGACAAAAAAATAAACTGTTGAGGAACTAAGTCGCTTAAAACACCTGAAAGCAGTTCAACCGTTTTACATAAACACTTTGGAGATTTCGTAAATAAAAAAAAAAAACAACTGACAACAATGCTCCCAGGGCGTTTTGGTTCGTTTTTGTTTCTTTTTTGCATTAAATGTCAGGTGTGTTCCGATTCCAACTGTGTTAAGTGTGAACATAAAAAAAAGTTATTGCAGGAAAAATGCAAATGTGAAATGGTGACTTACATTAATAATTTAGATTTTATTGTTGCTATTATTTCAGGCTTTAGTGTTTTGTGTTTTAGTGTTTTTTTCTTTCTGTCATGTTGTAAGGCAGTGTCACATGAATAGATAAAAAGTGATTTAAAAGGTTTAAGCTCAGTAGTTTTGGAGGAAAATAAAAGGAAAAACAATGTTCATGCTTGTGTTTTATGTTTTTTGTATTGGAAAAGTATGTTAATTGTATGCTAAGGTTTGGGTTTTATGAATGACATTTAAGGAGCTTTATAATCTTTTCTGGTTTTGTACACCGGTTAGGAAAGTACTCATTTCGTCTAGTTATAAATTGCAATAACTTTTAACAAAACATTCAAAAATACTATCGAGTCACGATTTACGATAAACGGGGAGTAATAATTATGCCACAATAAACAGCACGTTTTGCCCAACTGCTTGTTCCCAATCATCATGTTTACGTTGATCTGGTAATTTATGAACTTTAAAATCATTATTTATAGTTCCAGAATTGCCGACTTAGAATAGTTAATTGCAAATGTAGCCAGAAGCAAACAAAATTACCATACTAACGCTTTGATTCACCAGAAGAATGAAAAACATACAATTGAAATCATAACAAATTGAAAATCTTCCAAAACAATATCAATATTGATTTTACAGAGCTTCGTTCTCAAATCATAATCCCATCTGGCATCGTCTGCTAACCAACTCTAAATGGCGCCCAGTAAACGACACAACAACAGACAAAAAAGACTGCCCTACATTTCATCCGACATACGGAGTAATGTCCTCTGTTATTTAACCCAGTGGCAGTTATAGTTGTGTGTCTTCTGAATAAATTATTTTCGAATTTATGAATAAAACAAACAAAAAATCAGCAAAACAATAGAACAACGAATCTCATAAATCTGATTAATAAATGTGTAGACTTTTCTGACCCATTCCCACATTTCAGCATAACTTTGAACTTGACAAAGCAATTTTGATTGTTTATTTGATCAGCCAATACCGTTAAATGATATGTAATGGATTGTTACGACTTAGGCTTCAACTTTGACCTATATTAGATGTTCTCAACTACTTCTGTGCATTTTATCAAAACGAATAACAGAAAACAAATCACTTTCGTTACAAAATTGGTAATTAAGTGTATCCATCTAACTGCATCGTATACATATGCAGCGAATAACAGAGAAAATACAAGTGGCCGTCATAAATATTTCCCCCGGAGCACTTTCCATTTAATGGCTGCTATGCTATAAACTCCGTCTGATGTGGTAGTTGGGTGCTTCCTCGCTAACGCCAAGGTGTAATTAAAGAGTTTTTTTTTTACCCATTTGCTTCTACTTTTTCTTGGCAGACTTTGCGCTAAGAAAAGTAGTTTTTGTTGCACTTATTTCACTTTCCATTGATCACTGTATGGCTGCTAAATATTGGGAATGTGGTTGCCACCTTGGGAGAAAATGCAAACACGCTATTATTCTGTTTACGATGATAACTCATTGTAACAAAGAACATGCAACCTTTTTTTTTGAGTTTGACAACATGTTTACGCACTCCGAATGTTGCAATAATAGGTAGGGATAGAACTTGATAAAGACTTCGATATTCACTAAGTACGGCTTAAGAAAGAATCCCTTGTCCTTAACAGTACGAATGCAGTTCTGTATTTTAATGGGCCTCTTAAATTTTAGAGCCATTGGCAACTATACCGATGCTGTTAAGGTCTTTTATCTTATATCAAGCATTTCCAGTTCCAGTGCTCAAAGCACAATCCTCTGAAAAGAAGGAAATACTTTACCTCCTCCCAGATGATTACTGGTCATCCATTTTAAAGCATTGAATGAACTCACAGACCTCATCAATCAAAGATACCCAAGTATCCTTACCCTCAAAGCCCCAAGTCTCGAAAACAACAAACCAAACAGCACACACGTGTGCAACAATCAAGTTTTTATTAAAAAGCAACAAAAATAAAATAAAATAAAAATATGTGCTTTAATTAAAAGATAGAGACGGAGACACCATACAGACACAATAACAATAGCACACACATACATACCCGGCTGGAGATGATCCTTGACTTGCGGATTTTACACTTCCGGATGCTTGACGCTGAACAGCAGCATGTTGCTGCTGATGAGAATGAGAATGCGAATGATGCTGATGTTGATGTTGATGGTGTAAAGGTGACGATGATGTTGATTTATTGCTAGCATTATCCTTGTCGTCGCTATCCACATTGTCGCGGGTAACAATCTGCTCGAGCATTTGAATTTTTAACATTTTGTTAATTTTTATATTTTCACTTTTATTTTTTATTTTCTTCTTGATATAATTGGGTTACAATTTACAACAAGTTTGAGAGATTTTATTTTGTCAGCTTTTTTCTTGTTTAATTTTTTTTTCTTTTTTATTTTCTTTTTTTTTTGGGAAGGTCACATTATAATAGAATGTTGATGTTTTAATTTTCGACTTTAATTTGATTCTGAAAATAGATTTTATTTCGTTTTTTTTTGTTTTGTTTGTTCATCAATTTGTTTTCGTTTTTCTTGTCGTTCTCTGGCTCCGTTCTCGAATAAGTGACAAATATTAGAAGAAGGAAAATGTTAACACAGTGAACTATGGCCCAAATTGAATTCTTAAGGAGTTTTACGACGTTGCATCGTATTTTTAAATACGCCTGTTTTAAGTTTTTATTACTTTTTTCTTAATACTTCGGATTTTTTGTTCTTTATGGGGTTTCTAGCGGTTATGCTAAAGTTGATAGGAGCAACAATTTCTTTTTAAATCTAAAAATCTCCAACAACTCGAAAATGCTTCATTGATCGCTTACAGAAATTAATGAGAAGCTACAAAAATGTTCACTATTTACTCACTCAGAAGTGGAACACAGTGCAAGAATCAATGAAATGTTATTTTTCTCTTAGGGGAATGCAATTTGAAATTGCTGCAAACCAAAAACAAAATTAGGGCAAATGCGACAAACGAGGGTGCAAAAACTCCATCGACTCCAACCGGATTTCTTTGGCAGTTTTCATGCTCATTCCTTTTCCACTCCTAGTGGTGACCTATTTTTATTCTAGAACCATTCCCCCAAGTTATTTGATATACCTTCATCTCTACATATATAACAGTCGTAACTACAGAACTTTTCAACTTTTTTATGGATTTTCGTCAGCTTTTTTTCGCTTTTCGGTTCGTTTATTGCTTTAGAGTTTTTTTTTTTTTTTTCAGCTGACATCAGCTAATCCTGGGTAGTGGGAAAAGGGTGTTTTATTTTGTTCAAAAGGAAATTTCAAAGCGAGTGTTGAACAGCCTAAATGTGTATCAGAAAAGTTAAGGTGGTTTATTCCTATTGTTGAAAAGATTTAGAATACATTTTTGACTAAGGACTGCTGTCGAATTTGCATTTGACTAAAGAAGCACTAAAGAAAATGTCAAGTTAAAAGAAAACACCCGTTTCCCATTCAAACGCTTGCCATTAAATGTTCGTAATGATCCCTATATATAGGTATTTATCTCTCGTTCCGAATCGTTTTGCTGCTCAGCTAAATTGAGGGTGGATACATTTTATTTCCATTTAGATTATCGACTGTCAAAACCGAAGCATGACTATCTTCGACTCAGTGAAATCAACTAGTTGCTGATTAAATTTAACAAAAGACGAACAAAAAATACAAAACATGATAAGAGAAAAAAAATATACCTACAAAGAAAATCGAAAGTCGACTATATTTAGCCTGGCCGGGGCCGCACCTTAGGTTGTAGAAAACCTCTTAAAAACGATATCTGATGCTTACTTTGAAGTATGTTATGTGTTGAAAGCCTTCCATCCACTTGCAGAATAACAAAATTTCTTTTTTTAATTTTCTTCTTAAACATTCTCATCACGTACTATATTTCGGATAGGTAGGTATAATTTTGTTTTGGATTAGTGTTTGTTCCTAAATTGTTGACGGTACCAAATTTGGAGAGTAGCCATAAAGTCATTAGAAGCAAAAGCAATTGAATATCATTTCGGAAAACATTTCACTTTTTATTTTCTTGCAAGTTATTCCATAAATTGGCTTCTAATTGCAAATGAGTGATAAAACAGAAATAGTTTCTAGACGCTAGACATCAACAATGGAAAGTAATGATATTTGCGTTTGTTGTTTTTCCTTTTTTTTCAGTTTTGAATGGATTGTTTTGAAAACTGTTTTGGGAAGGCAAACTGAAAATGTTTGTTTTTCGCGAATTTTTATTTTTTCAGGTCGAAAAGTATTTACATACTGACCAAACGTAGCGAACCAATTTTTGTTTATTTTCGAGTTGGAATTTGTTTACGAGCATGTTTTTATTGCATTTGGATGGTATTTGGTTTTGTTTGATTAATTATCTTATCGTGTTATGTGTGCGTTAACAACATGTTGCCAAATTACATCATTGTGAGTGAAACCAAATATTCACTAAATCAAACTTGTATCTGTTGAATTAGGAAGACACTCTGGAACTTGTCAACCTAGTATGTAGGAGTACTGAGACTTGCGTGAAACACTTACATTTTTACCGAACTACAACTAGAGTTCGAGTTCGATTAAGGAAGTAGGTAGAACATTTGTCTCGCTAGAAAAATTGAATTCAGTTTGGAAATACAATGTTTTCAGAAGTTTTGTGTATTCAGTCTTCCGTTTAATTATTCAAATTTCTGTTTTTAAGTTCTAAATTGACTACATTCATACCTTTGTTTATTTGCTTTATTGTTGGAGTTGTAACGATCATAAAACAGTTGTATACACAATACTTCTACAAAGGTGCCTACAACTTAAATTACACCGCACAACGAACCTTGAAATCAAACCTATGAGTTAAAAGCTACAACAACTTTAATTATTGCTTTGTTAAAAATTTGACGGAAATAAAAATGAAAAATTTCTGGTAAATTGATATACTCACAAAGTACTTGATCTGATTCAAGGTTAAGTAAAAGTTGTAGATCAACAAACAGAACTTGCGCTGTTGTAACGAATGGACCCTACAAAACTAAAATTATAACCTCAAGCGTTACAAACGTGAACTTCAAGATCTCAATTGTGCCTACATAAAAGGCAAAGTTCAATAACTCTTTTGCCTTTTCCTGGCAAGTTCGATTCAAATTGAAGACTAAAAGAAGATCATAAATGCACTTGCTGCATGGGAAGACAGATTGGGCGATAAAAATTGCCCCGAGGAAGGTAAATTTTGTTTGTGGATGTGTATTGCTTCCTCGGGAAAAAATATTTTAATCTGCATACCATTACCATGTGGTTGTAGATGCAGAATGCACGACTCAACATGACGACAACGATGCGACGAACTACAACTCTACAACCAAGTGGTAATGACCTATCAGACCTCAGAGAGATACAAATAACAAAATAAACAAAATGATGTACAAAATGAAATGACTGAACGTCACAGCCACAGTCCACAAAACTACAAGTTAAACCGATAATAACGAAAAAAAAAAACAGAAATAATAATCCAATCCGTGCACTTAAAAGTTAACGGCAAGGGCAAGTAGAGAGAGAGCGCGGCGCGTAATCCAGCCGCGATACTGTAATAATTGTGGTGAAACTGTTTATACGCTAGTTCCACTCTGAGTTTACGTCTTTCGCCTCGACTTTCAACTATTACTTGCTCCTAGGCTAGGCAAGAGACACAAAAACAACACCGAAAATTGAGGGAGTACGGGGCGAATGAGAAGAAGACAACACAGAAAATCACTTCAAATCACTGTCAGCACTTTTTCTTCGCACACCACAATGCACCTTTTGATGATTTCGCTTTGACAAATTTAAAATCACAATGATTCCCGCCTTCAATGAGCAATTTTTCTTTTGTTGTTGTCGTAAATAATCATTAATGTTTTTTTTTTTCACTTGGCTTAACTGTGATTATTATTATTTTTTTTTTTCAAGAATTGATTTCCCCGTTTGGTAATAATTTGGTATTCCGGCTACGAATTTTTTTGGCGAAATTTTTAGTGCAACACGAATTCGAATGCACGTGACTTCCCCAATTCACAGTTTACGGAGGGCGATTGGGACAGAATGTCAATTTTGTTTTGTTGATCAACTTACTGCCTTGAAAACGCAAATTTTTTTAAATTCAGAACTGCATCTTTTTATGCAAAAATTCCGGAGAAATTCTTTTCTTTCGAGTATCAAAAAAAAGACTATACTTCAAGTCCGATTCCGGAGTTCGAACTTTATAGCCAGCTAACCGACACAAACGATACGAATTCACTTGTCGTTTCGTCTTGGTGTTTATGATGCGAGCGCGGAGCGAACCACACAATTCACATTACCGAGTTGAAACCTAACTGTTGAGTAAAAGATTTCCAAACAAGTTGCCTAGCGGTTGTCGTTGTTGTCGCCATTCGCCTTTACACGCCTTGGCTTGTCGGCAAGTTGGCTGGCTAGCAGTAGCAGGCAGCTCGCTCGTCTCCGTTTCGTTCCACAGAAACAGAAGAAAATCAAAGCAAAGCGCACTCTCCAAAATACTGTGTGCGCAGAATATCCCAATTGAAATCCCAACAAAATGCATGTAACCAACCAAACCAAAAGCCATTAAATAGAAGAAAAGAACCAACTCAAGAGAGTGCCAGAGTGGACGAGTGGTGCTTTAAGAATCCCGGAGAAAATGTAAACAAACAAACACCGTTGAACAATGGAATAATACAAAAACAAAACAAGCCGAATTTACTCGTTTTCGGAGAGAAGAAGAGGTTATCGGCGGACTTGCCCCACTTGAGATAAATTTGAATTTGAGTGAAATATTAGTTGCTGTGGAACGTACTCAAAATTATTGGGGGGAAAAAGATTTATTGCTGTTTTTTGTTGTGTGGGGAGTTATGGGGCTATGGTAAGGTTTTAGTTCTGTTTGATTGGAATTTTATCCTAAGAGTTCTTAAAACAATTTAAATAGTTTGTTTCTTAAGTAAGAGATATTTGATGGGAGCAATTGAAAATCGAACGAATTATAAAAAAAAACGGTTATGAAATTTGAAGTTTGATCAGTCTGGTCTTATAATAATTATTAAATGGTAACCATACAAAATAGTTCTGTAATGTAAAGGAAAGTTTTAAATATCCGAATAAGGAAATGAAATGAAATGTATATACACTGTCCCAAGTTTCAGTGCGTTTGCATAAATTATTCATCGGTTGTCAATTTTCCATTTGTTGGGACAAGCAGTAAATAGGTTTTTCTTTCAGTTGATATTAATTAATTTGCCTTTTTTGTTATGCTGCTGTTTTGGAAAACTGCCAGAGAATTGTCTGTGAAAAACAATGAATCCTTTTTACATAAAAAACACAAAGGATGAGCACGGCTCACAGCAGCAACTGTTGTTGGTATATAAAAAACAAGCACACACAACATTCTAGCCTTCCGTAGATCCATTCCATACCAATCGATTCGAATTTTTTAAGCAAATTGAAAGGATGTTTGAACAGGACTCAAAGAAACTCACCTTAAAACTTCACTTTTAGTAGTCGGAAAAGACTGTGACTTCACGAATTCCTTCTTTCTTGGCATTGCGACTTCTGCACTGGTGTTTGTTGGATGTTTCACACTCGACACAGACCTCTTAAAGGATTTTTGTGTCACCAATTTGTATCGCCACTTGTTGACTGCTTTTCGCAAACTGTTTCGACGACTTGGAGTTTTTTCGTTAACGTTTTTACAATCGCTATCTTCCATATCAGAGTCCAGCAGGGGCTCATAAACTGACATTTTGGCACGAATTTCGATTTTCGCTGACTCTGGCCCTATCTGATATGAACTCGATTCGAAAATGTATTGATTATCACTAGTTTTCGAAATGCTCGCATACAACACGCTTCTCGGTGAAAAATCACACTCCCGTTTATCATTGAACTACGGCCACAACGACTTAACTGAAACTGACATTTATCGTAAAAACAAAAAACGTTTGCAATAATATTATTATTTTGCTTCGCATTGATATCGAATGGAGTATTGTATTTTTTGTTCATTTTTTGCCGATGATAGCAGAAAATTGTTTATCGCAAAATTTTTTTTCTCGGTTAGGGGCATTGTGGTATTTGTTCGCACATTTTGTTTTTAATCTGAAAAATGTTCTTATTTGCTTGGAAATTAATTTGTTTGGCGGCTTTATTTCACTTGTATACGTTTCGCGTTTCGATGATAAATGAGAGGGTATCTATTGCCTATAGTAGCTAGTCAAGTCGTAAACTGGTAGACAGATTGGCGGGACGACGATGACGACGCACGGCGTGTTTTTCGCTTATTTTGACAAAATATAAAAGATTAAAGCTCACATCCAGCAGTAAAAATGTCCGTTATCGTTTAATGAAAAGGAATTGTTAATTTTAGCAAAATTTAAAGATAAAAAAGGAACAATATTCTGGGGAAAAAAGGTTTAAATTTTAAATGTATGTATTTATTATTGCATACATCGTGATCGGTTTCACGTTCTTTCTAAGTCAATTGAGTGCAACTTCCATATGAAAGTGTCAAAAAACTTTTAACTGTTCGAAGACCTACAAACATACCTCCCAAAAAGAACATGTTATTAAAATAGAACTCCGATCATAATGCAATAAAAATCTCAAATTTAATGCCATCCAACAGTAGATCTTATCAAAAAGCCACTTTTCATCCATTTCACCAATACAGCAGCTGTTAGAATGTTTTCTTTTTAACACCATCAAGGCATCAACTAATTAGACTAACAACGAACATCTTCCAATCGAGCAGAAAGAGTTGTAGAGTAGAAGACTAACTGGCCGCAAACATCATGCCGGTATCTTGAACTTGCGTAATCTTATGCCATTTAAGTCGTGCAGTTACGGCTAAACTTGTATTTAATTAAAAATCATTTACGCAAGTTCCTCTGGTTATGGTTGCAGCTAAAGAAATGCACGTCGCTCGCTCTATCACATTCCGTTCACAAACACAATCTGAAATCTAAATCCACGAGAAATGTGTTCAAATCCATAAAAAGTGTTGTCGGGTCGTCAAACATGCATACTACTGACGTTTTGTTTGAAGCCGCCAACAATCATAGAGGGTGGCTTTGGTTTGTAGAATGTGGGATTGGAATTATTAATTATGTCAAATTTAGTATCTTTGGACGGTTATGGGTTGGATTAAGCGATTTTCTTAATAAATTAAAGATAAAGCCACGTTCGGTGTCATTTTACAAGAATACCCATGTACAAAGATTCCTAAGCAAGTATGTATTTCAAAATGAACATACATAGCATCGCCAAAAGTTGAAGATGGTATTCTTGTTTTGTCGAAGTGGAATTTTAAATAATCTGCAGTCAGATCACATCACGATGCCTGTCAATCATTAATATGGGAGCAAACCAAACTTATCGTTTTGACACACATTCCCATTACAGAAATTATATAATTTATAATAATTATTCTAGATCACGCATCATAGGAAGTCTGAGTTCAAATGCCTCCGTCCACAGGGAAATCTCCGATTGAGCAAAAAAATTGACTCATCGGATGGTGGTACTGCTTTTGGTGTGTTTGCTGTGAATGAATGTGATTTATGGTTCTCAGTTTTCATTCAGGAGATGAACTAATTCGCGCGTTATAGGGCCAACTAGCCACCAGCTTTGATAGACACTTCCGCAAATTTTTCGTTGGGGATAAGAGTGTGATTTTGTTTGTATCAAATGTCTACTCAACCGCCAATTTTTTAAGTGAATGATGGCAAACAAAATCATGTCATGTGTGCGATTTGGGGATTTTATTAGAACGGAGACAATCAAAATCACTTTTGACATTTTATTTACAATTTTACAAGCTATCAGTTATCAGTCACATGGTCTTCGTGATGAACTATTGGTTTTCTCTCATCATAAATTAATTTTCGAGCACTCATCACGCCCAAGCATTTGTTCTCTTCATCAACATTCATTATTTAAATATTAATGAACGTTCCCTCAATATTGATTTTGGAATGGCATTTCGATATGAAACTCAAATCAATCAAATTCGTTCATAATAAAAACACGACTACATTGTCTCTTCGAATTTCCATTAAGAGCAATCAAAGTTTCAGGCACCGATGATCATCTTATTTGCATATAACATACAAACATCCAGAAGGTATTCGAGACTAACCCTACACCAACTTATTGAGTTACAATTTCGAAGGTAACCCCATGCACAATTCAATTTATATCATCTTGCACATGTTTGCCACGAGCTCGAGCAGTTTTTTTTTGCAACCAGAACAAAAAGTGAGCCTACAGCCGTGAAAATTTGCATTAAATTGTTAAAAAAGCCCTTGTCGACTGTAAAGTGTAGACAATAAGTTTAAATTAAGGAAAAATAGTTTTCATTAAAATTTATTCAACTTTAAACGTGACGAATCGGAGATTTCGAGAGCACGCATTAAAAATGACATGCACATCTCATCTAGAGCGGATAAGGGTTAGAAAAAAGAAAGACATCCGTCACTAATAATGTGTCAAAAAAATTGAAAATGCAACAATCCATCAAATTCAAATAACGTTGCACTCAAAACGAAATGTGTAATGCACGAAAGAGAAAAAAAACTTGTGCCGTAAACCAGCCGCATGTTGCATGCCACTCAGGGATTTGGGTGGTTGGTTTGAACTATTTTCAGTTGGTGTCATGTCAAGTTACACAGGCACATGTCACACAAATGTAGAAAGATATCTCTTGCATTCAAAAAAAAAAAAATATTCAACCCCATATTTTTTTTTCTTTCTTTCGGGAGATGAGTAAGCAATTTTGTGACTTCTGATTTGCCCTACTTTCCTCAACGAAATTCCAGCAGAGATGAGTTAGTATGCGTGGTTTAATTCAAGAAAAATTGTATGGTCGCACTTAAATCAACAAATTTTGCTGGCGATTTTCGTTTCCTTCTAAGTTTAACTTGTTCAAAAAAAAAGAAGAAAGATAATGGTTGCCATTTTGCCAAGAAGAGCAATCAAAAGGTCCCAATCTTCACCAAGGATAAAGTAAAGAAAATGACGATTTTAGCAAAACGCAACACTGAACCCATCCACCGCAGGCTTCCTTAATTATTCCTAATTCTTGATTGCTTTGTGAAAAAATTCAACACTTCACTTTGTTGTTCTAATGGGGTTTTCTTTTTTTTAAGCAAGGAGCCAATATGGGGCAAATTCCAAAGTTGACTTTTTTTAGGACTTCTAGTTTTTTCTTAATATAAAAACAACTCAACTCAGAGACTCATTTTTTATTTCATACGAAGATACATACGGCAAACCTGAAAAAATAAAATTAATCTCTCAAACTAATTTCAAATTTTAAATTTATATTAACAACACCAAAGACACGAAACAAAACAACTTGAAACAATAAAATTCATCTCTTTTGATTGTTTAATTTATATTTTAAACTCAATTAAGGAACCAACAAACTCTCTGCACCGCAAGATTATCAAGGGCATACGGTCCCATACCCATTTTCCATTTATAACAATCCCTATCCCGCTATCTTGACTGGATCTGAAAACAAAAACTCAACGAAATTTCAGTGTGCATAAAACAATTTTCTCCCTACTGAGTTAATTCACAATGTAACCGGAATACGACACGTGGATCCTGTTTTCTGTTTCAAAAGCGAACACTTCGTCCTGCAGAAAGATAAAAGGCACACGAGCAGAGCACTGTTCAGTCTCTTCACCTCGGTCCAGTAAATCAAATTAATTTCCTCTATTTTCTGTAAGACCACACCATACAACTTGCGGTTGAGTTTGTAACAATGTAGGTACCCATTGTGACTGCACCTGAAGGAAGAAGACTGCGTTTTAGATAACAGAATGGCAAAATGACCAAAAATCCGAATGGATTAAGGACGAACGATGGACAGAGTGGTCTCAATGAAAATAAAGCCATTAGCGGTTGAAGTTTCAGAAAACTTCATTTGTTACACAACTCGGTGGATTAAGCTTGTGGATAATTTATCAGATTTTGGTTGCAACTTATTATACTTTGTACCTTCCACAGTAATATGAACTTAAATTTAAATGCCGCTGCCAAACATTCTTCCTTACGTATTCCTCCCCAGTTACTTTCTCTGCCAATTTTCAACATTTCGGTCTTTTTTTCAAATTCTCAGTTTGGTGACAATATGATGAGTTTGTAGCAGATGCAACTTCTGCTCAATACAAAAGAATTCATCATGCGTGGATGACACATTTTTCTGATATTAAAAAATCGTGAAAATGTCTAACGTTTCGGTTGGTGAATTTGTGTTTTGAGGAATTACTTTTTTAAGAGGGATGATTTTGTTTTTACCTTCGATAAGAGGGTACATCAACCTATCTATCTATAGAAAGAGAGAACATTGGCACAATAGGAATGATGACCGTTTTTGACCTTGTTTATCCGCAGATTGCAAGAAGATTATAACACACCCGATTCGGTGGAATGTTGTTGATGAATGATGGATTGTGCTTTAATGAAGTTGTTACACGCTTGGAAGGCGTTCTTTATATTCTTCTTTTGCATTTACTTTATTGAAGCAGAAAAAAAGTGAACATGCCACAATTCGCATCAGTAGATAAATCCTATCAATTATTTTTTTTTTTAAATTTTTGAAGGGGTGTTCAAAATGACAGCGACTAGGAGGTTACATCAAAAATCAATCAAACCATCGGAAAGGGGATTGTATGTTCTTTTTTTAAGGGTTTGATTTAAAACACAAACCCATGGTTTATAATTTTCAGTTTTTTTTTCATAAGAGCTTCCCTAGATTTTGTTGTTTATCCTTAAGTTGGAGTTAGAGCTGCTAGACTGCTAGCTGAACTTTATTGCATTTATTTAGGTAGGTGGCATCGATTGGGGGTACCTTCTGTCAAAGACTCTGTATAAAAGTGTTCTTGGATATAAACCAAAATATGAAGCTCAGCCAAGCTTGAATATGTGTAGGTAGGAACATAATGATTCCTTTCATGAACATTCTTTCCTCCTTCAACAAAAGCAAAATAAACATACATAGATATACCTTGATATAGACACGCGAATGTGAATTCAAAACAAACAGATTCGAATAAAATATTTGCGAGACAAAAAATAAGAAAAATCCCAGCAAACATTTCTCTTCATAACTGACTAAATACTGATTCACTTAAGTGAAGAAAACACCTGAATCTGAATGTATTTTTGATCCGATTTGGGTCCATCCTCGTAGGTAGCGAACCACATTTTTGAACCTTTTTAATGAATTATTTTCGACGCGGAAATTCTTCATTTAAATGGAGGTGCACAAGCGATTATATATTCATATATGTGGACAATAATTTACTCTTTTCTGAGCTATTTCAAATACTCATTTACGACTCAAAAATCTTCCATATTTGTGGATGTACACAAGCACCTAACATCCATTTAAATAAAGTGTATCTTAAGCGAAAATGAATTCATTTAAGACTTGTTTCTTGCTCAGTTTATATTAACATGTCATTCGTAAGTCCTTCAGAAAATTGTTAATATTGAAGTAGAAATAAAAATATATATATTCCTTAGTTAATTCCATTTTTATTTAAATTTTGATTTATTTTTAACAAAAATAATTAAAGACGATAATTCAGTAAAACAAGAACATTAAATAATTAAAATAATAATTAACAGTTCATTCAAAAATAAAAAATAAATTACATTATATATATATATACAATACATATTTTTAAGCACTTTAAAATAATAATAATATACACTGTTTGTTTATTTTGTTTTTCCAACACTTTTTAATTGTTTTTATTAATTAAACTTTACACTTTTTATTTCACAAATGTGTTTAATCTTTTTTAACTCACAAAGTCACAACAATATATTTGCTTCACTTCCTCACTATATGAAAACTTGATCAAAGTGAATATTTTAATTTCGAATTTGAAATTTTGCTGCGACAAGATCCCGTAATCAAAACCAAATAAGAACATCATAAAAGATCGAACAACAACAAAAAATCCTTAAAATAAAGATGCGTTTTCTCATTTTGCATAGAAAGGGTCGTACATAGTGCAGAGCAGCTGAACCCAATGTAAAATTGTTTTTACAATGTCCCGCTATCGTGTCTCATATGCAAGAATATATAAGAAAAGAACGAAAAAGATTCTGGTGAAAGACAATTTGCTTACAAACTTAGAATAAGGATTTGCAAATGACCTTTTATAAGGCATGCTTACTTGTGCACATCCAGTTTTGATCAAATACGTGAATGAAAACTGAAGTACAGTTTTTTTTCTTTTCTTTTTTATATCCCTTTTTGGGCACGTTCAGAAATTCTCCGCCTTAGTGAATCATTTTGAGTGAATAAAATCTGGACCTTCAGAAAAATGTTTGCTGGGATACAATAATTACTCTTCGACACAGACAATCAGCATTCAGCAGCGAGTCAGACATAAAGCTATCATTTTAAAATATATCGCACCCTAAAGCACTTTGCAGCACCTGGTACCGTATATTGTAGCACACAACTCAACAACAACAAACATGCCTGGTGGCATTTGGAATTCGAATCGAAATAACATGCCAAAGCCTCATATATCACCACTTTTAAGGGACAATCATTTGAACAATGAAACAACGTTCATTAGCAACAACACGTAGCAACATATTTTTGCTTCTTAATTTGCAAGGAATTAAAATCGTTTGGAATGTGTTGGTCCCACTCAAAAAAATGTCAAAGAAACAAGACAAAAAAAAAATCGTTTTGTTCATACCATTGCTGTGCAAGCTTTATCCGTAGCAAACAACAACGCACCATAACCAAAAACAAATTGCTTCAACAATTATCTTGATGAAAGCCTCACACGCACGTCCATATCAACATGATGTTCTTAATTGTTTGCAAACGAGGAAAAGTGTCACTAGTCCGGTCTTTATAAGCTTTGTATACAAGGACTTCCTGTTCTGATCATTTAACTTGAGCCACGACCTTCACTTTTCTGTGAAAAATTACCTCAATTGATAGTTGACAATTATCATTATCTTTCAGGTTCTTAAGGCTTATTGCCCAAAAACAATTATTAGGTTTTTGGGATCATATTTTCGAGCTTGACTGTAAAAACTTTTGACAAGTAGCGCAATAAGCCTTAAGAACCTGAAAGAACATTAAGCAATAAACAAACCAAATGTTTCCGACTACTCACTATCTAGAACTCGAACTCAAACTTGTCCAACTGACTGAATCTGGAGCGAATTTACTGTCAGTTGTTGACAAATCAGGTGTAAGATTTATGACCAATTCTGGAAAGTGAGGTAATAGGTGAGTAGAGTGACTACCAACGAGTTAAGTGGTTATTGCTTCTCTTTCCACTCAAACAAGTTTCAAACACGCAACACACTTCCATGTTCCATGAATGCCATCTGAGTTCTGACCACGAACGATCACACGCTGGCTCTGGCTGTCTTAACCGTTAATTTGTGCTATTATTAACACTTTAATTAAAATGATAAATGTGCGAGAAATGGAATGAAATCACGTGCAAATATCCCGTGAGGCCCCATTAGGAACATACGTGAAAACATTTATGTCGGTCGATTGTCGGTTCCTATAATTCTCAGTGTTGTGGTGTGGCACGGTGCGGTGCGGCGCATCAAATGGGAGGGTTTGTATTTTGCGATATAAACAGATTTAATCTGTTTGAATGGTTTGTCGAATTAGAGTGCTAATTGCTGTTGCAAGTTGCAACTGACTTAATCCGCTCAAATCATCAAGTCCACATCACAAAATGAACTTGCTGTTTTGTTGAGTGGCACTGGCATGCTATGCGGCTCTGGCCAAGCTATTCAAAGTGACTTGGAACATTTTCAAAGTGCAATTAGCATTTGTAAAGTTCAAAGGGACCTAATTATAATACTGATTGACATGTTCGGCTGATTTTGTTGCTGACGTTAAAGTTGTGATTCGTGTGGCAACGGGCGTTTTATTATCGTCCGCTGGGAGATTGTCATCATGTGAATGGAATCTTCATTGATTGGAATCTTCATTGATGAAAGTGAACAAACAGCAACTCATCTAATTGAATTGAATCATTGTGTAGGTATTAAGTTGGAAAGTGCACCTACACAAAACCATCTGGGTAATTGAATTGCTCTTGTTGTAGTTGTCCGTCAAGAGACTCAGAAGACTCAAAGTTGGACGGTTGCAAGGTAATTTGACGCTTATTGATAATACTTTAGAAATAAAATAATTTTTGACAAGAACATCCGTGTTTGGAATTAGGACAAGGAATATGGAGAAAAATAGAAATAAACGTAAATTCCAGACCATCACCATTTCAAGGACATTTCCAAGATTTTCTCCTTTGCCCACAAATTGCAAATTCGATTTGCCTTATTTGACCATCAAGTGGGGTTCGATGATTCTTACTGATTATTGTCAAATTCGTAATGCTCTTTATTCCTCGAAATCCTGAAAGGACATAAATTTGCCAAATTGCTAAGCAAATGTTACAACCATTGTGATCAACCCCTACAAATTTGTTTGCATTCAATTATTCATTCCCGGAGACAAGGACGAAAATCCTAATTTGCATACTTGAAGTCGAAAGTAATCGAGTCCATTTTTTTATGGACCTTTCCTTACCTGGACATAAATTATGGGATTGTTTCTATTTTCTGTGGATGTTGCTATTTTTTGTTTTGTTGAAGAAGCGTGTAAAATCCTCACTGCAAAATAATTTCGGTCAAATGATTTAGGAGTCCCTCGCTTCATGTTTGCATAGTTCATTAAGGGAAAACGCTTTTTTCATAATCTCGCAATAATTATGATTTCTTTTTAATAAAAGTAATGTAGGTAAGGTACCTATTTGACTAAATGATAAATGGGAAATGAAAGTTAGAGCTTCGAGGCAATATATTTCCTTTCAGAAGAGGACTAAATTCTGTGTTTTCTTTGCACCTGGTTTCGTACCGTTTTCACACAAATGCATTTCCTAATTAAAAAAGAAGTACAAAAATAATAAAGGAAGAGTCGTCCAAACTATGAAAAGGGTTAAGTTTCGGTAGGCAAAGCGAATTCAACTTCCTTTGTGCTGTCCTGAATTTATTTTATAGCTTTTTTATTTTTATTTTTTTTACCTAAAAAAGGATTCATAACACATTTTTCGGCAAAGATTTGATTTTCAGTGAAATTCAATACGCCTAATTATTTTCTATGAAAACTCATAAAATTCATCAAAAATATGTAACAGCGAAAAGAAATTCAATACTTTGTTCTTATCACATCTAAAAGGCAACATTTTTACAGCGGGCACTCTTAGATGTAGTTAAATTGTGAAGGATTTAATAATAACGTTTCTTTTTTATGATGCGTGAACCCTTAAAAATTGATCTACTTCACAGGATCGCACCGAAAATGGCTGCAGTTGCATTACTTACACAAAAGAATTGGATAAGTTATGATTCAATACTTTCTTTTTCTGATAAAATTGATTGCTTTTTTCATCAAGAAGGGTTCGATTACTTTCCATCGAACCATATTTGAATTTTATTTCGAAAAATCTTTAAAAAAAAAACTGTTTTTTTGTCCAACCATTGTTTGAGAGATTGTCGGATATTTAATTGTGTAGTTTTGGGTACAGATGTGCTGAATCGATATTCGTTTTGCAATGCTTGGAAAGGCAATGAGTTGACATTCAAGATTCATGTAATTTTTATGCAGAAAAGAATTCATTTTCCAAGGAAAATGGCGATGTAAATTTTATTTCAAACGAGAAAATGGACACAATGAAGATGCAACAAATTAGAAAAAAGAATTGATGAATGAGCTTGAATCAACGGACCAATGCAAACATAAATTCAATTAAATATTCATCATTCTTTTCTCTCTTAAGAGTTAAGATCGAGGACACAAGGCAAAAAATAAACTTGAGCTATAACACAAAATAAATGTTTCAAAAAGATACAAAATTCTAAATGATTTCTCTTATGGCTGACAGGCGTCTGTCTGGCTGAAGATACTAAAACTTTTATCGTCTTGTTTGTTCCAAATGATGTCACTTGGATGTTGTATCCTTTTAATGAAGTAATTTAACTAAAATAGAAAGGATAGAGTAGTTAATCTCGAACTCGATTGTCAATAAAAGAAAGCATGAAAATTGTATCCATCAAGCGGAAGAAGGAAATAAAGTTCAACACTGATGTAACAGTGCTTTTCAGTTGTTTTACAGGATTTTCAGGACGAAGTGCGCTCAACGAAATTCAATAATGTTTTAATTAGAATAAAATGCGTGACCACCTGCAGTGTCTCTGAATAATTTCTGAAACTCAAAACCAGTTTGTAATAAATCCTTAAACTCATCAGACCGAAAGGAAATGAAACAAAACTCTGTAAACAGATTTAATTCGAAAAAAAAAAACATTCAAATAAATCAAATTTTCCTTAAATAAACAAATCGAGTTTAATCAACTCATTTCTATTTCATTACAATTTGTGTCACGTGTGCGTTGGCATAGAGGTCTGTCTGCTCGTACCCCATACCGCCATTGATCGTCATCAGTGGCCGCATTGGACGAAAATGCGAATGTCCTTTATTCGAACGCATCCTTAAAGTAATAATTCAATCATAATGACACTCGAAGCACAATGGCTATTGTATAAGTCAATTCCGATTCCAGCAGAAGTGCAGGTTTCAAACTGGTTTTGTTGCAGACCACTCTACTGTTTTGCATTCAACCCCTTTTGAGTTTTGGTTTGATTGTAGGTTTGTGTATATTTTAAGGACTTTTTGTAATTGTAATCATGAAGGAACAAAAATACTTATTCAACAGCCCTTTATCGTGCCCAAAAAGCGTTACAATTTTTTGTAGACCAAAAAAAAAAGTAAAATAGAAAAACTCTGACAGGCTCATTAAGTGAGAAGGAAGAGGATGTTTTGACGCAGGAGGGTGATCCTCTTCACCGCGAACGAACACTTTAAAAGTACCTTTTCTGTCTTGACATTTTTTGCTCGACTGGCAAACGCGTGGCATGCAACTCACACTCTCGTTAATGAGCAGAAGGTTGAATAAAACTCATAAATTGTGTTGCATTGCATGTAAATGTTCATCACTGATTGTCAAACAGAAAAAATAAATTATAAGTTCAAGAACAGTTCAAAAGCTGGACGCTCACACTTCTAGCCAGTGTAAACGGGTATTTTTTAAAAACAGCTGCTATTTTTAATGAATTGGTTTAAGCATTGAAAAAAGTATTGAAGTGTCTTTTGTCCATCTTGTTGGGGCTGGAGGTTGGACTAAAATCTTTTCATAGATTCCATGAAACCTTATCTATTTGACCTAATTGACACATCCGTAAAGTAGGTACCTATTGCACAACTGAAACAAATCATCACAATTTTAGACATTCATTTGACAAGGGTCCAAAACTAACTTTCACCGTTAAACAAAAGGGTCACTCAACATCAGGAGTATAAAATATTAACCAAATGCCCTTGAAAATTTGTTATTCACAAAATAACGACTTTATTTAAGTTCCAATTACCCGAAAAATGTATCCAACTCAGCAGGCACAATACAAAATGACGACATCGTAACAAAAATTGACTGGGATCCATTGAATTTTAATCGTAGTCCCCAAAAAGTTCTTCAAACATTTTCCACTACCACAACTGTGTATGCCATTGTGACAAGTCACCACCAACCATTAAACTGTTGTGGTCCTTGTGTTCTATTCCATCGATTTAGCAGCACTCCTACACAATACCTACAAAACTTAACTGGCGCCATATAAATGTTGTCCTTCTTTTCGGAAAGCTACTCGAACGTTACTCACATAATTTTGTACGAAACCCAGATTCAGATGGAATTCGATTGAAATCTTCCGTTCTTGTGGCGTCCGTCAGTCTGGGGTATTTCAAGTGTTTATCGATTTGTTTTCGCACAATAAAGGACCAAACAGAGAAGAGTCTTGCCTCGGATAAACACTTCGGTATTGAGAAAGGATATACCAAAAGTGTTTTGCGTTTAAGTGAGGGAACTAACTGTGCCATTCCCAATTGAAGTGGCTGACGATGGCTTACCTGAAGTATGCTTTGATTCTTATTATTATTTTGTGTCGCCAAATGGATTTGCATTTCATTTTCTAAACTGACGCTGTTGTGTCTCGTATGAAGATGCCACCGTTCGCCTGGTCCCACTTTGAATAGTGTGCATAAACGATGCTTCATTAAAATTCAAGAGCACTTCTGTGTGCACAAGCTTGAAGGGTCCTCCACCTCAAAACGTTAATCTAAAGACTAGTCTACGAGTAGTTGAGGTCTTAGCAACACGTTTTGATTTCTATCGCAACCTACCATTAATTTGTCAAAAAAGAATTCTCTCCTGAAATATTGACCAGAAATTATTCAGTGTACCGACTTCAATGATGCTCGTTGACAAAACACTTCGATTAAGCACGAAAGCAATCGATAAAGAACAAAATTCGCAAACACACATTCAAGGTGCTGCACATTGTTGCTAGGTGGTTTTTGTCTGAATCGAACAGAGGTGTTTCCAATTCACCGCATTCTAAGTGCCTGGATTTAGTGCGGAGGATACTTCAATAATATCTATTCGACTGCTAAATTTTCCGGTTGCTAGGTAAAGGTGTACCACAGTCGTTGTCCTCAACGAAATCATTTTCGATTTATTGGATTTGTGCTCAACCGATAAGGGGAAACTTAAGGATTCGATAGAAAATCGAAAATTTATGAGAAACATGTACCGATGGATTTAGGGAAACAATAGTGGAATAAATTCGTGTGGGTAAAAAGTTCATATAGGTTAACTTGGCTACTGATGATGGGATGGCTGATTGACTACAATGCTGGATTCGATCTTATCAGAAAACCGTTTTTGGGGTTGATTGAATGAGAGGTTTCCTTTTTTCTGTTATTTTTTTGGTAGACGTAGATAATTTTCGTTTCGGGGATGACAATTGGTTGTGTTTGAAAAATCCATCATTTCGATGATATTATCAGAATTCCTTTTGAGAGCGCTGAAAAAGTATTGAAAATAGATTCTGACAGCTTCATTTAAGGTAAATTTCAAGCATGAAAGTGACACAGAAATCAAATTGGTATTAATTATCTTTCAGTAACCTTTGCAAGTATTCAAGAATTCAAAATAAAAGAGACAGTCTTACCTCAAAATCGTCTATGCCTACATTCTCATTCAATTAACATTGCACAAGGTATTGTATCATTACCCAAGCTCGGTAAGTATTGTTTTTGACCATTACTTTGTGGTGAAGCTTTCCTGGCCGCAAACCACAAACCAACCCACTCGCTTCAAGAAGATATTGAATTTCTATCTTTTTTTCCATCTTCAAACTATGAAAGAGAATTATTCTTCTGTTTTCAAAGTCCATAGCTCTGTTACTAATGTGGTAATAGTTAACCAATTCTATTGTACGAAACCATATCAGTGTGCATTCCTGAAATTCATCTGAGATTTAAGAACAAAGAATAGATAGCTACCTATATTCCTGTGCTGTGTTCGCATATTGTTCCGAGGAAGAGCTGCAGAGTACCTCCTTTATTCTTCATGTTCTGCCACCTGATTTTGTTTTGTTCGGTTTAGATATGGTCAGTTGGCACATAATAGAAAATGCAACAATAGAAGTATTAAATTACTAATGTACTAAGTTAATATTCGCTTTTGTTGTATTAATCGTATAAGTTAGCATTTTGATTGGCTTTAAACTATCTTAAAAGATAGTTTCAATTAAATCCAAATAAATTTTGATATATTTTAGGTAAAATTTTCCAATTAAAGAGCGGGAGGTATATTCGTGAAAACCGTTAAACGAGTCTTAAATACTTAAAACCATTTTTCCCCAATCTTTCTGATATCAAAGTCAAAGAAGGAATCTTTGTGGGTCCCGAATAAGAAAAGATGAACGTTTTGATGGTCGTTTATCCAGTGTCGAAAAAGATACTTCGTATCTTTGTATATATACTGCTCTAGTAATGGCATCATCAAGAATCGACAACAGCGCCCCTATGAATGCCAGGCAGAACTATTCTGATTCTTTTTAAAATACGAGCAAATAACTACCAACGGTAATAACAGGTTCCACTCAAAATTCAGCCTGGTGCCACTACTAGAGCATTATATACTTAATATTCAAAGTTTGTATTAATTTATATTAGCGTAAGCAATACTAATCGAGGGGTTAAATACGGAACTTCTTGCTGCAGTGCTTTCTTTTCCGGTAGATTTTTTCTTTAACACACTAAATCGATAAAAAAGGTACTGCATATTTAAAAATGATCAAGGTTTGAAAAAATCTAAAGGGTAAAGTCAGTCAGGAAACATGTTCTCAGACGAAGTTCCTTGCACACACAAATACATCATAAGGTCACCAATTTGATGTATCTGGAGTGTAGTTTTACTTGAACTATGTTACTGACGTGGATAAGCTGCAACTGTGGTTTTATGCAACACGAAAAGAATAACAGTTGGACGTTAACGTTCAGTTATAACTGAATGAAATGCTAAGAAAGTCAATTGAAGAAACCTTAAAACGGCCCGCTTAGATCTTCTTATCTTGTAGCCTCCTGAAACCAAAGTTTGAGAGGACTTTTCTCCCTCCAGAAATGTTGTTTTCAATTAAAAAACATCAGAAAGAAATTTTTCGTCTGGGTGCACATAAAAGGACCTAAAAACAGATATTGAATGATTAAATTTAATCTAAGCAATGAAGTGGAACAAAAATGCTACTTTGTTCTCTAATCTCCCGACATTTGGTTTTATTTCAACAAAGCAATTCCAATAAATGGAAATAACTCAAATTTGAAAATAAAAGTCAGCTTTCTTCCACTTTTACAAAAGAAGGAAAAAGGAATTGCCTTCAAATCTGTCAACACATCTCACCTAGGAACAAATCAGTATGCTTGAGGCATATTTTTGCAAGAACAATATCTCAGATTACAAGCAACATGAATTTTTGAATATTTGACAAAACAAAGGCATTTCTTTTTTATGCAAAACAAAACACAAGGGAACATTTTGTGTCTTTTATTGAAAGGTGCGCCTTGGGGGATTTTTCTTATTTCGTGCAAAATTTTTCAAATATTTCATATCACCAATTTGAAACGTGGCGTGCGTGGGTGGAAAAGAAAAAATAAATTTCATTTGATCAACTACCTCAAGTGCTCATGAAAGGAGCACAGCAACGAAGAAGAACCAACAGTCATCCTCCTAATATTTTATTGGTGATGGGGTTTATTAAGCCATCCATCTATGTCAGAAAGTTTGCTTTTTTGCTTGCTTTTCCCTGTGAATGAATTGGGGATAAAATTGTACAAGGTCACGGCTGTGGGTTGACGAGAATATGGATTCTGGGATGATTTATGTGGCTGCACTCTGCCGTGGCATTCTAAATCTCTATACACAGAGGATGTGCATGAGCCCCATCAGTGCCATGCCAGGTTGAATAAGAATAATTAGTATTTTTGTTACTATCTCGACTGCACTGGGCGTCAAAGTATGAGTACAGATAGTCACGCACGTTGAAAGGCTTAATTGTGCACGTCTGGAATTGCATTGAAATAATTTTTTTATTTTATTGCTGGGAATGGGAATATTGTTACAACGAGATGGACGAGATGAAATGGACTTGCTTCCTACTCCATTCTTGATCTATTCATACATTTGCTATGCGAAAAAAGGTGCGATAGAGCGAAACGAATAAATCAATACAAAATAAAATTAACAACCGTTTTTATGGATTGTTAGAACAGTGAAAAGAAAAAACATGATTCTTGGTGGAATGAACTTGGTTCTTACCCTAGATATCTGGGGTCGGTATCCGACCTAGCTTTCTGATTGGTAACATTAATTTTCTTATGCTGCATTCCCTTACAATCGTCGCCGGCGCGGCGTGAAGTGACCGACCTGCGATTCCTCCTCCAAATTGAAAATTGTGGGAAGTATCTTTCGAGGTCGTAGACCACTTAAAATGTGTTTGGATTCAATATTTCATTAAAGAGGGGCTTAATGCTTCAAGATGAAATTTTTAAAAGCCAGAAACTCTCATCACATTGTCAGTTGTCTTCCCTCCAACTACGAACCTAGACGGCTATCTCCAGTTGCGTCTGCCAAATTGATTGAACTGTCCCCTTTTTTATATCAATTTTTCCTTTGGTTGGGAGTGTGTTATACAGAAATTCTCTAAGAACGTTTTTTTTTTGGTTTTTGATAACTTTTGTTTTAAGCCAAATTCTAAGCCAAATTCTAAGTCGTTGGAAAAACCTGGTTAAAATTAATTTTATGAATCGATGAAGCCACATTACAGCATATATCGCTAAAGGTTCTTGACGCCAAATGCATTGGTAATGAAGTAGCATGAGTTCTCCATTGTCATTTTGTAAAAGCCTCTATCATATACAAGCCAATAAATGTCCCTGAAAAACCCCTGAATGTATAATTAACAGAATAATCCAAACACAAAAGGTCCTTCTGGCGAAATTTGAACACAATCGAAATCCCCTTTTGCAAAATAATGTCATCGTTCAAATAGGAGCCTCAGGGTCATCATTGCTACCGTTTGCGATATCTTACTTTTACAAATAGTAATTATTACGTAAATCAGCAAAAGCCCAACGCTCGTCTTTGGTTTAAATTACTTTGGCCGCACCACCACCGACCGCACCGCACACCCGGTAATGGATTTTACTTTCATATACAATAAATGCTTTGCAAATAACAAAGAAACATAAAAATAACTGACCAAGCACAATAACACAGTAATTACACACATTTCGGGTGTTTGTCCAAATACCCCAGGAGTTGCGGACTCTGTCAAGTCAACCCTCCAAGCTATAACCTATTTTAAATTAGAACCTTTTGTGAAAGGAGGCGTGAATGGTGGTGTGTGTGGTGTGGTTTTTGTTACGTTTGCTTGCTTCAGAAATGGGATGACCACACAAATGTGACTATGATTGTGATGCCTGAGCATAATAGCCACGGTTTATGGTCAATGGTCAGTTTGTTTGCCCGTGTCCATGCCGTGTCCAGTTTCCTTGTGTTATTACATAAAACGGATAATCGGTTTAAAGTGCTACCCCAAAGATATTTGTCTAGCTCTCTGAATTTTGTTGACCAATTTTAATATAATTTTGTGCACTGCTGGAATTTTGTTAATTTTCGTTCCCTTTTTGTCGGTAATATCGACATCAGGCTCTTACAGCTGCTGTCAATAAGTCACCCCCTTCCGTAGACATGTTGACCCTGTCAACAGGACGTCCGTCCGAGTGAATGAGTTTGATACGAAGGCAATAATCCTTTGGCGCGTGTGCGCCTAGATTCTGCGCGATTAGTTGGATTGTACGAAATCAATTAACCATGAAGTTTCATAACAAAGGATCTGACGATTGTCAAACAATAGTACCAATCAAATTGAGTTTTCTTTTTTGTTGGTTTTAACAGTAAATTTATTTTTTGGGTGAAATCGTCACGAGATTTGTGGATTTATGATCCTTTATGTGATTGTTTTTCTTTTTTGTGATTTTTTTCTCTTTTTTTTTTTAAGAGGAAATAAATAAACTGACTCATCGGATTAATTGCTGAAGGGATTAGAAAACCTTTTGAGCGACTCGTAAGTGCTCTAGAAAATTGGTTGGCTTACCTTTTTGTCAATTTCATACGATGACAAAATAAAAAAACAATAATAGAAAAGGTGTCATAAAAATGTTGTCACTTCTATTTTTGTGTCGAAACCACTCAAAGTTTCCATTTAAGGTTCAGCTGAATCGGCGTGATTTGGAGCAAAATTAATCCAGGATTCGATAAAAAAGAAACACAATTTATGATTGAAATGAGAACACATTTTATTCATAATCGACATTCATTATTCGAGGATTAAGAATAACCTTCCTAGATCCTCTATACATTGCATTGCATTGCAGTGTATCGGGGGCCGTGTAGATTCCTTTTTAATTGGTCCAGGATGCTGGAAGCGATTTTCTGCATCATTTATTTGCTATCATTAATTATCTGTCAACGTCTGTGAGGTTTGATGTATCAAATGTCACTGCACGCATCATATTCGTTGGTTCGTTGACAGTTGAAATTGAGGTGAACCGTGAACTCTGTAGCTCATAGCAGCACAAGGCTCGCTCAGATTTTGATTGATAAGTGCTTCTACAGCTCTTCGTTAGTACTATCCTTGTCCCTTCTTGTGCTTAATGGGGCACAAATAAATCGAGCTGTATGGTGATTTCGTTAAGCGCTATTTTAAGCCGAAAATTGTCGCGTGAAAAATGTTGACGATGTACATATATGCATATGAGGTTATAAACATCGCTGAAATTATAGGGTTAAAAATATTTCTATCAAGCAAAATTGAGTTCTTTAAATAAATTTATGCAAATGAGGGTTCTCATTTATATTCTTAACCGAGTGCTTACCTATCTGATGCCTGGAACTTTTCTCATCTTATGATACCATTTCTCACACAAATTTAGCAGTTTTTCGTCAAATATTGCTAAAATTATTTTCGGTTGAATCCTATTCAGTATTTTATCAATAGAAGGCAGTTTCTCTGCTGACATCGTTATTTTAGTTTTAATTGGAATTTTTATTTGATAACATTTTGCGCGTTGACCCAAAACACAAATCAAAGTGTATGCCTGAAGGCCAGAGCACCCTTAAACTGCATTACACTTAAATTAAATTTTCGATAATTGCGTTTATTAGTTTTGATATTTGAACGACATCTGTTTCAAATATTCCCTTTCCATGTTAAAGCGGGCGGGACTGAAAGGATGTTATTTACAACACGAGTTCACCATATCTCCTACCTACAAATGTAATTTCATAAAACTAATATTATCTTAAATTTTGCAAATTTTACGCTCTGCATACATAATTGGCAAATTTCGATTTAAAATTTTTTCCCTTTAGTTTTTGTAGTCAAAACATTTGGTCATGGTGGATTCGAACTCAAACAAAATTATAGAAATAATAAAGTTCTGTTGGTTTTCCCTATAACCATTTCTAGGCCTATCCTCTATCGGGGCGCTTTTGGTTTGCAGTATCGGTTCGGTTTGGGATTAATAAATTTGAGAATGGTAATTACGATACCCTTTGGGTTTCAATTTACTTTTCATTGAGCATATACCACTCTAATGTGCATTTGTGCAATTGAAATTGAATGTTCTATAGGAGAGTAGATAGGTCATGTAAGGATATTATTTCATAACGTGTGCCATGGCGATGATGATAATGTGTTAGGGTAGTCCTAAATTGCCAATCATCTAGATTTCGAATGCTTTGTTCAACATAGTGGTTCTAACAAACGTTGATGTTGAATGCTTGTGAGGCGGGAGGTATTGAAATGGCACACACACATGCTAATGAACCGAATTGGGTTCGATTATGCACGCATTATGATTATTATGAATGGGAGTGTTAGGTGGAAAACAATAATGCCCTAAAGCGATGATCAAGCGATATTTATAAATTTTTCTCAATAGAATATTTTGGGCTTTCAACTGCGCAATGTTTGAACCAGGAATAATAATAATACGTATTAACTTTACTCGCTGTTATATTTTCCAGGACTAAAAACACATATTTTTTTCTTCCTAACAATAACTGTCAACGTAAATATCCCTGTCTTCATAAAAACAATTAAATTATTGCCCACACATTAAAACTCACTTCACTGCGACTTTACTGTCCAACTGTAACATATTGTTTTGTTATGGCCAATTGTTTGTCCTTGGATGGCATCACACACAAAAAAATCATTAACTGACAGTTTTATATTTTCCAGCAAGACCTTTTGGCGACTTATAACTGAAAAATAAAATGAAAAATTCTAGTTGTTTTTTTCCCTTGAGGACAGAATTGGTCTTACCTCTTACCCAAGGAAAAATATCAAACTTTTCGTTTAAAAACAACATTTTCATTTCCATTTCCATTAAAGGGATAAGGAAAACTCAATTTTGTTTTGGGTTTCCTATGCAAGTTCTGGATTTAAGCTGTAAAACCGTTTAAATCTCACTAAAAAAATAATGTTTTTCCTTATAGACAGCGGTAAGGCCTTGGGCATTATAAAAGGTTCGTTGAGTTTTGTGGTGGCAAGAAAAACCAAAAATTTCGTTGTGTATTTGCTTTAAGATTTAAAATTAGAGAAAATAATTTCCAATGAAAGAAAATAAGGGTCAAAGTCGAAAAGGAAAAAAAACAATCTCACCGTCATCCTACTTGTAAAATCAAAGGGTTGAGGATTAATAAACTGTCGTGTTTGGTTTTAAAGTAACCCTTTTGTCAAACGATTACGCACTTTAAATAAACCGACTTCGGAGTCTTTGTTTTGTGTATTGTTGTAAAAAAAAAATAATTAATCTAATGAGAAAATCTGAAAAGCTATTATAACGAAACAAATATAGATCTGACAGGTAGATAAGGTGGTTTTGGTTCATTATTCTTTATTTTCACTATGAACTTGGCCAGTCCCACCTGAGTAATTCTCATCTGCATCCGATTATTCAGCAAACCATTTAGATATGATTTTTCAGTTTGACGTTGTGAATCATCTACAAATATGTTATTCCAAATTCCTTGCTGCAATGAAATTAAAATTTTTTCTTCATCTTGCAGACATAACGAACCGAAGATTTGGTTTATCAAAACAGACTTGGCCTCATTTGCACAAACACTGCTCAATCAGTTGCCACTTCAGGGTATTTTTTAGAGCTCACAAATATACCAAATTTCTACCTTCATTCCATACCGAAATGTGTTTACAATCTTCAACCAAATTACAAAGTGTTGAATGAGATGCAAATTGCAATTTGGATATTTTCTTAAACAAACAAAGTCGTCCATATCTAGCTACCGACCGAGCGACATAATCAGGACACACACTCTGTTCCACTTTCGAAATTCGAAAACAGCTACACACTGGCGCTGCTGGCCAAAAAGGAGCACCCTCTTTATTTTGATATCGCATTAACGAGGTGACTTGAAGTAAGTATAACCCAACATGAACGCTCTTAATCCATGTCAGATGCAATTTTTTGTTTATTTACTTTGTGTTAAGACTTCGAATTACGATCGCTATGCATAACGTCGGAGATAAACGCTGTCGAGTGCCTCCTGCGAATACCAACAAATTGTTTATTTTCGTTTGAAATATAGATGACGGCCAAGAGTGTGAGGAGTATATGCAAATTAAGATATAAAACGCAATGCATTGAGCATCTCTGAATGAGGACGAGAAGATGCCCATCAAATGAATTCGGACACGAAATAAACCATTCTCTAAATGATGCCACAGCCTTAATACCTGAAGCACTTGGGGCCACTGGTGGGTTGGACCTCCTTTTATCGGCTGGCAATTTATTTCACTCTTCCACATCGACACAACGAAATATATGGATATTGGGATTTATCATGAACGAGGCATAAGGGCAGAGGCCAGAAATAGCATCGGGATGGCACAAAAGAGAGAAGTCCTGAATTTATAGTTCTGTATTTTGGCCCCTTTAGTTTCGACTTTTATTGGAACTCAAATTCGAGATGGAGGCAAATGCCAATAGTTCATGCATGTTCCATCCACGGATAGGTATATAGTCGCACTTACAGCACATTTGGTTTTTACTATCAACAAACATCAAAAAACAGTCGAACTGAATTCATTAACTTTGGGAATATTGTTGACCTTAAGAGGGGCGTTTACCCATATACAGTTTGCCTGCTTGCCTGCCTGTCTAAAAAGTATATGAACACACTTTGTTGAAGCCTATGCTCTTAACCTAGACATGCCTTCATACACATGAACGTAGTCTTACATTTTGTTGGAAGGGGATGATTGTTTGTAAGAATTCGAAAAAAGACTTAAAAAAGAAAGTCGTATGTCCTTTTCCACTTCTCCATCGAGATTTCATATAAAAACGAACTATTCCCCCCCCCCCTCCTCCCCCCCATGGCTACGTCCATGTATAACAGTTAAGGATAGTCCCAGCAATGAGCAATAATAGTAAGTTCGAAATATATTACAACAGACTGAGTGCGTTACGCCCACGAATATGCCTTTCGTGTTCCTACTGACCGTTCAGATTACAGGGACACAGCACCGGACAGGAGGCATGAAAGAGTAAAAGCGTTAACACACGTGAGTGCCTTATGTTCAGTATATAGTGATTTATTTCCCATGGCTCGACCCATTGAACCGTAAATTCTGTTCGATATGTCTAGTTTTCCTATATTTTATCAATTCAATCTTTATGCTTTAATTTATTCCAAATATTTGCTTTAATCATCGAGAAATGACAATGGAATTGACCAGTTATTATTGCAACTACAAGGAGCAAGCTACGAGACAAGACAGTCAACATTTTCGTAACAGGTGTTTCGAAATAAAGTCATTATCGTTTAATCAAAACTCGATTGGCTTAGGCTAAGCTGAAATTAAGCTATTTTTCAATTAAAAATTGTCTTGGAGCACAACATAAATTGAAAATGATTTTCTTAAGATGAAAATCAATTAAATGAAAAAGATAAACTGATGAAAATCTCTGCATTAAATAGAATACATCCATTGAATTGGTTGTGGTTCGTCAAGGGTGCCCTACTACCCACCATGCCGTCTGACTAATTAAAACTTTATTCAACAAAACTGACCCTCCGCAAATTAAGACGAAGAAAGAAGAGCAAAGGCCAAAGTTTATTTTCGTTTTAAGATGATCAAGAAAATTTGCAAAAGTTTTTATTTTTATTTTTATTTTTAGATTTTGACTTCGATTTTCATTATTTCTATTGGGGCCAAGTATGATGGCAAAGTTTTTGCTTGGAAATGCGATTTGTTTCTTAAAATTGAGTTTTATTGGAATTTTATTCTTTTTGTTTTGTTTTGTCGAATTTTTTTCTTCTATTGTGGCAATTTGTGGTCATTTTTGTGACTGGTGGACATGGAGAATTGTTTATTGATTCAAAGTTTTGATTGCGAAAGTAATGCGGAGGAATTGCTTGATTTGACTCATAATAGAAGTAATCTTACTTTTTTGAGGTCACGAGGAAAGTTTTCGACATTTTATTTTCTTAATTTTCGAAAAAGTTAAATAAAAGTTTTCTTATAAGACCAAACAAACCAAGAAAATAATTATTTGAAATTAAGAATTAAGTCATTAGTTTGGTTGGTTAGTTTTTGCTTAAACTTTCAAGGATTTTCTCTTAAGATATCTTATGTTTACTGGCCGTTAAGCCCTGGTTCTATTTACATTTTAAAACAATTGGCTGTAATCCAAAATATCAGTGCCCAGAAAAATTAGCATTAGCAATGTTAACTGAAAAATAATCCTTATTCAACAATGGATGATGAGAGTCACTATTGTACAATGGTCTCCAAAATAAACCAAAAAATCTTATCTATTTTTTATGAACTCTTTTCTTCCCCAGGCCATTCAGTTTCCTTTTCTACCTTATTCTAGGATACAACACAAATAAGCATGTCTGTAGTCTGTGGCTTGTGTCAGTTTACAAAGCGCAGCAAAAAATGATTCTGCCCAGACAAGGTAGGGCTGTTTTAATTGGTGTTGCTGTGGCGAGACTAGACTACAGGACTATGCTCTGTTAAATTCTTCATTAAAATATTAAAGGCAAATACCTAAATTGAAAATTTATTTTTTTTTTCAATTTTTATATGTGTTGTTATGTTGGTAGTAGGAAATTTTAATCTTTTTCCACGTCCACTAGAAAATCAGAACACGTTTCGTTTACATTTTAAGAGAGAATAATTTTTCTGGCTCGAAATGTGTTGTTGGCTTTGGTGGTATATTATTTCAGCTGACTCTGTTTCAATTCATGCTCCGTAGTTCCTTATACATATAACAACTTTCACAGGCATGTTTTTAATTATTTTATGGACTAATATCTTCGTTTGAGCTTTAAATTTTAAACCGTGTACTTAACTGCTTAACTTGACTGAATCTTAAGTTTTTCAAACAAGTTTAAAATACTAAGGCTTGTGTATGAAACTGAAGGCTGAACTATAATACAATTTTGCTCACGCAAGCACGTGAAATCCAGAAATTCGGTTCTATGCAGCGTTACCATTTGAAAAAGAAAAAGTGAATTAAACTGAGAAAAAGTAGATATATTTTATATTAGGACACTAGCTGACCCAATAAACCTTTTTTCATCTAACGTTATTGACTTTACAGACCTTACAGATAGTTTTTGATAGTTTTTCTGAATCCCTATAAACCCTTTATTTGATGTACAATTATATAACACTGTTGTCCAGAAAAATTGTGAGTAATATCCGATTTAAAATTGCTCGAAAATGTTTGCGAAAAATTAACATTTTAACCAATATCTCCGCTAGTTGCTATTTCGATGAATAGAGTTCCACCAGAACATTCCTTTAATGTATCGTTCGATGGGTTTTGGAAGATTTTTTTCTGTCGAAAATTGTTCGAATATCATGAAGAAATCAATGTTGCTAAATTCAACATATTTCATAGTTCTCATTAACCAAACCACTGAAAGCCAAACTCAATTCCGAACTCGGGTTGCCGAGATATTTGCTTGCATCAGACGTTTGTCTTTCTATGGGGTAACAATGGTCTAAGGACAAAACCCATAGAAAATGGTTTTTTCGTCATATCTTAGTAACCAGACCTTGCCGACACATTTTTTCAAATACTGATAGAAGGCGAACATACCTTTGTTTTTGTGTATCATTTGATATAGGCTATCTGGAAAAATTGAGAGATCGGGCTATTTTAAAACTCTGAATACTGTTGGGCCGTTAAGAAGTCCATACCGGACATACAAATATACAAACCAACCTCCATCGAATAATTCTTTTCCAAGAAATAAGGGATGGTGTGAAGTGATTTTCAGAAATCAAAGTAGATCTTCTTCGAAAGGAGTAAAGTGGTAACGCTGCTTCTATGCTTGCCCCAGATGAATAACACATATTGCTTGTTTGATGGATTTATGTGTAAAGAAATTTAATATACGAATCAATCAAAACCAAAATTAAATTATTCCACACACAACGAAAATATTATGATGTTTCGAAATTTTCTCTGCATGTTGCACGAATAAACAAGCGTTGAACTGTACCGACTCGAACTCTTCTGAATTGAAGAAAATCAATCATTTCCATAAAAAAATATCGAAGAAAGATTCCGAGTGGGAATAGCACAGACTAACATTTGGTGACGCCGTTCGACTGTTCATTTTATTTATTCTTTTCTTTGGTTAGCGTTGTTCTTGCATTAAATTTGAAATTTAAAATCAAAATTTTGTGTGTCTTTTTCTTAAAGATAGATTTTTTAAATTAAAACTAAAGTACGAATTAGCTATGTAATTAATTAAAGACTTAGCAAGGAATAAGGAACACCAGTTGAAAAAAAAAAATGAATATCGAATTATTGTTCCCTGGCAATTTCCGGAAGTCATTACACAGGCGAAAACACAATCATAAATTCGTGGAAAATAAACAACAATCATGCTGCTCCTAATACGAATATTATTTCCTTCAAATTCATCTAAACTTCTGAATTGGATTAAATTCAATAAACCCGGGGAAAAAAGCCAGAACAACATTCTGAAAACAAACACAACTTCCAGGGTACACAACCGAACACTCCCACAAATTTTCTGTATTTAACGAGAATATAACATCGCAGAGTGCGGTTTTGCCAAAAGGCTTTTTGGAAAATAAATTATCCCTTGATTAAATTTGTTGGCTGTTAGAACCGTAAGTTGGTTTTTGGTTTGGTCGGGAAGGCAATTAAAATGTTTATACAACATCCTTAAATGGTGTTGTAAAATTTGTCAATTCCGGCACTTTCTTTATGTAGTTAGTTGGGTTGATGTATGATTTTAGAAGTTGTTGATTGAATTTTGTTCCTTATTTTTGCAATCAAGGCAGCCTTGATTGTGTCCCTTCAATATTCTTGCGGCAAACAAAAAATTAATCATGTAATCTGTAATTAAATCTCACTCAAGACAATGTACTAACACCACATGAAATGTGAGGATTTTATTATATCAGACATCTCAATCAACCAGCAGCTTCCGAGGGGCTTGTCGATTTTGTTCAATAAAAACAAATTCATCCCTTAGGCAATGGATTAAATATTGTTGTTTTTTTTTCGAGCTGAATCGTGATTGATGAATCGTGAGATATTCGTTTGATTATTTAGAAAGATTAACATTTGGCTTTTTTGTTTATCGAAGCGTGATGAATGATTTAATCACGGGAAGACGAAAAAGAGACCAAAATCTTTGTTAAAACAGGAAGAGGAAGAGATATCGGTGAATCCTTGCTCAAGAGCGAACAAATTTGCTTTTTATCAAAATTTAACAGAATCATAAATATTTATTCCTTATATCAGTAGTCTCTTAAGCATGAAATGATCTTTGTGAAAAATTGGTATCTGAATTACAAGGTTCTTATCGAAACTCATTTTCCGTCCCTAACCAAACTAATGGATAAAGTCAGTCGACATCAAACTTTTTGAACTGATGAATTATCAACCAATTTGTGTGCCTCCACTTGTCCCCATCCACACATAAATGTCCTAATTAATAAAATTTCAAACTTCAAATAAATTTCAATTCATTGAAGTGGACTTTGGATTAATCGGCAGGGGTTCAATGACACTGAATCTGAATCAATATAGCTGCCTACTCATGCGGTATTTCAATGCTAAATTCATTTAATGTATCCACTTGAGATTTATCTATCATCCCTCTAAGTCTACATATCTCACAGCCTCTCCATCGCTCATTCTCCATTACGGACTGTAGTCTCATCTTTATGAATGCAATTCATTGAATTGATGTGACACATAGCTCTCAAAATTCAATTGAATTCCATTCGACATGGGACTCCAGAGATTTTCTTTTGACATCGCCAATTTCCAGAACAGCCACCCACGACGGAAATCAACAACGGCGCAACACGGCGACGAAGAACACACAAATCGAACTGGAGATGGGAGCTTTCAAATGAAATGATTAGTCTATAATGTCGATGTATTTAATTGCAATTTGAGATTGTAAAACAGATATCAAACATGATGGTATGTTTTTGAAATGAGCAAATGTTTTTCGTCAAGTAAATTACATTGATCCCAGAAATATATGTATACCTATTACCCGTTGTTCAATGAACCTTGCATATTTAGCCTTTGCTGCTGGTGCTGGGTGGTATTTGAAACCCCGTCACACAACACCTTTTCTGTGAATTTTATATTTTGTCAATATTCTTCAATTTTTTGTAATCTATTGTAGGAGGAGATGTTACGAATGCGGTATTCCAGTCGAGATGGATCATTCTACAGTGACTCAGGAACATTTTTTCTCGCTTCAGTTGAAATGACAATACCTCAATCTATTAAATAAAAATTGTACATATATTTGTTGAGTCTATACGATGTCTCAAAAACAGTTTATATCCTTTCCTTATTTAAAAAGCGAAAACGTTTTCGAAAATAATTTTTATTTTATTCCAAACGTTCAACAAAGCTGAATGGAATCCGCTGACTTGTTTTTCCTTTTTTGACAATAACAATAGCTGCCATCCTACCTCTGGCCGATACACGCAGTACCTGAACTGATTTCGAGAGGAAACAATTAAATTGAACGGAAAAGTTGATGGAAAATTGTCTTTGATTAAAAAATTGTATCCAAGGAGGGAATAATTTGCTTGAATGTTCTTTCTTGTAAAGAAGAAATTGAAAATATGAAAATAATTGGAAAGTGAAAGGTTTCCTCTCCAAGAAAACATTTCCTCGTTCACAAAGACATTTTTCCTATCTCCATCAGCTTTGCAAAATAACAAAAGTGAAATGAACTTCTTCGCAGAATCATATTAATACGACTTCGTATATTGTAAAGGAGTCTTTAATTTTGAATGGTTTCTTATTTCTTATGAACAACTCTCCAACATACTTATATCAACTGTTCCTGTTAATTACATTCCAATAGATTTGAACATGCGAACTTGAAGTGTACCTTTGTTGAAGAAATTCGTGGAAAGTTAAACCCACGTGAGTCGAATTGTCAAAAAATATATAGGAAAAGGCACAAAACCAACGAACGTATCCTGAAGCGTCTTGAAGTTGAAGTCTGATTTGGCTGACTGTTCTTTGAATCATTCTGGATTCGCAAGGATAAATAGAAATCCATTTATCGGAAGCGAAACGCTAAAAGGCAACACAGATCGATTGACAAGAAAAGTTGATAGCCCCCTGGGAGTGACAGGTCTTATTTGCTCCTAGCTCTGGTACCTAGGACAAAACAACCAAACTCACACCCACACACCCACAACAAAAGATAGAAAATTACGGAAAAAACATGTGTAAGTTCAGGTTTCCTTTGAGGGATTTCGGATTCCAAGAACTTGAGAATGAGCCCTTGTGAAACAGCAAAAGATAACAAAAGACACATTCTATATTTCTTTGGATGAACTATGAAAACTTTCATCCATCAGGCCAACAATCCAAAATCTCCGAGACAAAAAGTTTATCTTCTCTCAAAAGACGAACATGGCTTAGAATAAGACCGAAGAAGCAAACAGTTTCCGTTGTATGAAATAAGCCCACTTTGCATAAGTTTTAATTGGTTTCATGTGCATTAGTTGGAATAGACGGATTAACGAAGTTTTGAGATACATTTTTTTTTTGGCAATCTTTCATTATCAGATACGTTATCCATGAGGTGAGGAAAAAGTTTGCCGTTTTGCTGAATTTAGTTTCAGTGTTGATGATATAACTTTGATCAACAGCAAGTTCTTTGAGGAAATTGATTTTGTTTGGAAATTAAATAATCTTTCATAATTAGTGTGCCTGTGTGTAGGTATGTGAAAACATTCCAGGGGCTTTGACGAAACAAAGACGATGTTCATAAGTTCCTCTGCCATGAATGGAATCTTGTTTCCTTAAAGTGCGCATGTAATAGTTGAAATTCCTACAAAACTCAAAATTAATGTTTATTTTCAAAAGTTTATATTCCTGACCTGCCTTACTAAGGTATAATTTTGCGTTGGAAGAAATTGCTTAATATTTTTCAAAAGACGCCTTTTATTTCCTGGTGTTTACTTGCGGTCACATGTCACACGCCTATTTCTAAATACAATGTCCCAGCTTCCAGCATCACAGGACATGAAATTCTAAAGGATACATAACCTACACTTATGCAAACTCTATTCTCTCCATTCTCTTGAGCTAATGAATGCGTTGTGCTCAATGTGCTCCAACAAATTTATTTTTTGGTTTTTTCGCGCATCAATGTGTTGAGTGATTTTATGTGTCCCTTGTGGAACAAAATAGAAACTCTTTGGCTGTGGCCAAGGGACTTTCGTGCAAATCAATGTTCCAACAGTGGTAAAGGTCCTTTTCGTTTGTTGTGTATTGTTCTCCCGTTTAGCAGAATCATAACAAAACTTGTTTTTTTTTTCTTTGTGGGTGAAATGTTTTATCAATAATAACAAATTTGCATACATAGTGTGTCTTGTGTTTCAGCTTGTGTCTTTACAAAAGATCAAAACTGCACAAAAACTTCAAAGTGTTTTTATTTTGGTTTTCTGGTGAGTTGAAAACAAAAGATTTTTCAGTATTTTTGGTGAAAATTAAGAAAAAATAAATATCTAATGTCCGTCAATGAATATCTATTATTTTCAATCTTGCGCAGTGGAGTTTTATCAAAACATTTCGGTGTCTGAAATCTTTATTGTTTTTCATCCAAAGATTTAACTCAAATTGCGTTGTGAATTTTGTTCGGGATAAATGTTTAAATCGTAAGAAGTAAAATATATTTAAGCCAAATTCATCGCAAGAGGTACAGTGTTTGGTTTTGGTTTATTAGTACCGTTAAAAAGTAAATTAATCTGCATCGACATTTTCTTAATTTTCTTAAATGTTTTGTTTCCGTCAAATTAGGTCCTGTTAATATGCGATTCAGTTAAAAGCAAAGGAAAGGCGTTTAAAAATCATCTTTGCAGTTTATACAGAAAACAGTATCCCCTCTTCTATCTAATAAGCATTTCATAATCCAGCAGAAGCATCTATTCGATTCATGGGATCAAAGGCAGAACTGTTGTCCTTGTATCCTTACAAGTCAGATGAAGTTTACTTTTTAGAAAACATTTGAGGGTTATGTATTTTTACCTTCGGGATCTATTGTTGAAATATGTTGGAGTTGGATATTAAATTTCCATACTCTCTAAGCCGAATTTTAATGGGAATCCAAATTTGTTCGAGTAAAACAGAGTGTTCGAGTTGGAAAGATTAAAGTCCGTTTAGAGTTTGACCTATAGAGAGGGTTCACGCATTCATTCTGGTTTTGCCTACCTCTTTGGAACTGTCAAAATTGAGGGAGCAACTTAAAGTTGCGGTTAAAATATGAAATCTTTAAAAAAAAAACGGTAAAGCGGCTAACATATCAGTGAAAAATGCAAAATGCTAAACAAAAAATTATTTATCGTATTCTACGAACATTCCCTCGATATACCCAAGAGTTATCAACTGTACCAACAATTATGGATTCGAGACTCGAACAAGCGTCAAAATTCTATCCACAGTTGGATCCTCCTTTAATTTTATCCACAGTAAAGAGTGTGTATTTGTGATACGCGTAAAATCATACTTCACTACGAATAATTTTTTTTTTTTAAATAAACTGTGATAAACATGTACATTGGTACTACCCATATTTTTTGTTCTGTTGACTAAGGCAGTTCTGTAAGTAAATAGAGTGGCGCGACATCTCTTGAAGAGCCAAGGCCTAAGTATCTCTTACACTCATCAACAATTCTCTGAGCGGGTGTGAAGAATTGAGGCGACCTACAATTTAACGCCGATTCCGAACGGCAAAGCTAAGAAGCACTTTTTTCATGAAAGATAATGATATTCTTGGAAATGTTATCAGTTCTTCGCAAGAGGCAGTATCCGTGAAAGATGAAACAAATGGGGCAGACCTCTTAATTGGCATAGGGATTCTATAACGCTTTTGCGTGCAGCTCCCTTATACTTTTGCATATGGTCCTCCTATATCCTGCCAGAAAATCGTAAGCATGTTGCGAAGACAACTGATAACTTGCTTGTGTAACGATGCTACTGCATCGACAGTCGCCTTCTGTGTATTTTTAATTATTCTCTAAGAAATAAAATATTACTTAATTTGCGTGAAAAGAATTCTTTTACCTATTCTCCCCAAGTCCTTGATTAGCCCTTTACAAGCACTTCTCAAGTCAATATTTATAGCCTTACAACCTTATTAGTTATTACAATCAACTTACCTTATTAAAATCTCAACCTGGCAGAAACAACAGAAAAAAAACTTTGCCATCATTAAAAAACAACTTTGTAATTGTTATTTAACAATAAAAAGACAAAAACATTCCTGCCTTTTTGTTCCACTGGTTGGTACTGGTACTTAAAACAGCAACATCAATAAACTTCTGCAGATGGGGATTATGCAAAGCTGGATATTGGAGATTAAGTCATCGATTGGCAGAATTACTTTACTACCACTTTGCCTTGTCATGAATCTCTGGCTCTCATACTCTCCGATAGCATCTCTCTTCATGTGCTTCCTCCTTCCTTGCACGTTGCACTTAACATTGTTGCTTCTCGACTTATACGTGGTTCTGGATCCTCCACAGAATCTGCATTTTCAGTTTTCAACTTTTATTTAAGTTTTATTTTATTTTAATTTTTTTTTCTTGTTATTTTGCCTTTTGGTCATTATGCTCTTCTCCTCCTTGAGTCCTCTCAGTCCTGCTGTAGTTCGTTGGTCGACATCGTCATCGTCGTCGTCGTGCATCCACAAAACCACACCACTTTGGCTTGACGGATTGAAGGAATTCAAGGAGATTTCGTGTTTTCGTTTATTTGTATGAAGGCAACTCAAAAGTTTGTCTGTCTGTCCGTCTGGTGCACAGTGCACACACAAAAAGTGATGGATGATCATTAGGGGCGTTTAAAAAATGTAATGACGTTCCGTGAGAGTTAAGGCTTCTGTTGAATTATTTTGCCAAGCCATTACCGAGCTCAAATTATAGGTTTAGTGTCGGTCGACGATGGTCCGGTTGCTCGCTGGCTGCTGATGAATTTTATTTTTTGTTAGCATTTCGCCTTTGGGTTTGGATGATTTTTGGCGTTGCTTACTGTTTGCATATAACAATAATTTTGAAATATAAGTTTAAGTGGTCGGAAAATAAAATATATGGCATTTTGGAAGAGTCAGTCAACTCAACCTGTTTGAAGGTATGAAGACTGACGGTGCAAAAAAATATACCTTTGAGCGTGCCTAATTGAGATGCTTGGCAATTTATTTAATAAATAAAAATAACAACACGGTCACATTCTTCATTTTCATCATCAGAGTTTCGAATGTCGAAATATTAAATGGAAAATAAACTCAAGATTTTGTTGTTTTCTTTTCGCAGACTCATTCAATCTTGTTACTTACCTACGCCACCAAGGACGCCTCCAAAGAACAAATTGTCTGTTTGTTTTGAGGGGATCTGCACATAAAAGAAACTCACCCTATTTCGCCAATACGTTTTAAGGAAACAAATTTCGTTCGAAAGGAGCTAAATTGTGTTAAACTTTCATTAGCAAGAGCACAGGCGAAACAAAAAGAAAAAGAAAATTTCAGAAAAAATCTAATTTACCGAATATAATGAAAAAAGTTAATAGCCTGTGAAAATGTCAAAAAATAAAAAGGTGGAGCAAATTATCCAGAGCGATAAAGTGTACTCCACTAGCACCACAACTGCTGGCAGCGACAAGGATAATGCTGGTAATAAATCCCCGACATCGTCGCCGTCATCGTCATTGTCACCTTTGCATCCGATTGAGCAGCAATCCAACCCCACCAACAATGCCAATGTTAATGTCATCGAGGCTGAACAATGGCAGCAAAGTAGTCAAGGATCATCATCGCCGCCGCCGCAGCAGCTCCCGCCTTCAGTTGGGTATGTGTGTGCGACTAGCGAATGTTGCGGCATTTAATTTAATTAGTTTACCTGAAATTACCTAGTGCGTCCTCAAATGGTGTATGTGTGTGTGTGTATTTGATTGAAAATGTGAAACAGGAGGGGTGCTTTCTTATTTTAATGTTTAACTTTCAAGTCAAACGAATTATGTGGCTCATTTGATGGTTTAAAAGGCAATTTGTTTTGCTTTAAAGTAGATACCCCTACTTAATACCTCTCAAGATAGATTAGGGATAAAAGCTTTTCTATTTGCTATCGTTTCAATATAATCAAAAGGGATTTCGTTTTAAGGATTAAAAGCTTAAAATAAGTTAAGGAAATTCAACTGCACAGCAGCAACTGGTTGTTTTGCTTTTGAATCAATACCAATTCTATATACCCTTTTGTTGAGATGTCGGACTTGTTCAATATTCTCTAGTCCTGTCAGTTTTCTAAAACTGTAACTAGACAAATCCCATTCTGTTTCACATAATACCTCAAGAAGTAATTTACGTTATTTGAATAGCAAATTTGACATCAAATTCATCGATATTGAACATTTGTATTGTTTAAAAAACCCAAAGGAATATTCTTTATGGCTCTCATCCGCCATTATTGCCATAAAAATTCCTTAAAGAATGAAAAGAAATCAATCTACCATTAACAATGGAGACGTTTCCATTACCCCCACACGCACCATATCCTTTCCACCTACCTTCGACTTTTTACAACCCTAACCCATGCACATGATTGCTTCAGTTTTGCTTTAAAGTATAAAAGGATAAGAAAAAAAAAGAAAAGGAAAAGCCTTTAGCTTCGCATAATGAAACTTTGACCTTATGCTTATTCGATTGCAAAAGTAAAAGGATTTTTATGGAAAGGTAGGTTAGTATACCAACGTGTTTATGTATGGATAGGAGCAGGAGGATATGGATGAAAGTCACAATCCCTCTTTTACCTTCAGTAACGGGGAGGTGAACGGTGCACGCATTTTCAGGAAACTAAAAATATTTCAACAATCTAATAAACGTTATTTTTCTATTTGATTCAGTTCCTTTTTTAACAGACAAGTAAGTCAGTGGGAGGATATTGGTTTTTATTTTCCATTTCGGGAAATTGATTGATTTTGATTAAATTTACAAAATAACTGACCGTTTTTGAAATTTGTTTGTAAATGTCATGGGGGAGATTGTATATTTATAGATGGCAAGGAAAATGCTGCAATTATTTAAATTGACAACTTTAATGGGAATGAAATAAAATGTCAGTATCGTTGATGTTCTTGGGACTAAAAATCGACAGGGGGCCAGTTAGAATATAGAATAAAGTAGAAGCAATTTATGCGTAGCAAGCTTGGAACATCCCACAGGCCAACTTTATCCAAATTCATCTCAAAGGTAATGGAAGTGTCAGTTCCAGAATTGATATGTAAAATATTCCACAAATTCCGTTTGAAATGTAAAATCACCTATAAGAAGCAAAAGCCTATCGTACGCTCCTAATTTCCTAAAATATAGACAACCTCAACGGTATTGAATAGGCATGCATATAAAGCTTATGCCTGTGTATGTATTTTTAACTAAAAGAGCTTCCCACGAATTATGTCACATAATTGTGTAGGCCTACCTGTCATTATTATCAGTATGTTCATGTCCATAGAGTTCACTTGCATTTAATTGGCCATTAGGAGGAAGGATATGGTAAAACAAAACTATTAGTGGCTCTGTGCAGAGTACTAGGAAATTGAGTTTGCATTTACTCGGAGTAATATTCAATGTCAAATTATACGGTAATGACTGTCAAATTGATAATTAATGAGATTACGTTGACATGTCCACGTTTCCCTTCTCAGAATACCCAACCATATCTTAAAAAGTTGGTAAATGGGTCATCCAAAAAAGATAGAATGAATACCCCCAAACATTGAATTGACGCCATATGTCATCTTGAGAAAAAAATAATTGCCCAGGGAATTTTAAAGATTTTTCGTTTCCCACGGAAGTTAGTTTCATAAATCAGCATTTTGGCCCGCCTTGCTGACAGAATGATGAAAACTTTTTTAATTTACTTTCAATCATGCAGGAAAAGCAAATTTTCTAAGAGTCACAGATATGTTAGCAGCCTCTTTTTAAACTGATGAGAATTGTTTGTAGGAATTTCAAATAACATCTTTTTGCATTCCATCTTTCAAAATCCATTTGTGATGCAGATTGCAGGCGACCGGAACACCAGAGCATATGCGTGGTGCCGCAACAAAGGACATGTTCGACTTAATCGAAAGAGTTCAATGCTCACGGATTGATGATCAACGGTGTTCGCTACCGGCGTATTTTTCACGGGTATTTGCAGCAAATTTATAGTGTTTAACATGGCAATAATACTTTTCTTTCAGCTCCCATATTGAACATCAATTTGGGGTTTTAAATTATATTAATCGCATAAAAAAGTTTAACTTAACCTTTCTTAAGGCATCTATATAGGATAAACTTTTCAAGCCAAATAAGGAGCAATAATGTTACAGTTTCACGGGACTCAATCTATAGAACTGAGGGAGATAGAGCTATAATGATGACTTCTAATTTCCAACAGCATCGGTCATAATTTATGTAATAAATAAACTCAATCTAGTATATCTGCAGTTATTTAAAATTAAAAATAAGACACTGTAATATTGTTTGGAGAAATTAAAATGTTTATGTGAGCTACAAAGAAAAAAGATATTAATAAAGAAATGTGTTACTTGTTTTAGAGAATGTAAAATGTCTTTTATCCTCTTTGAAGTTTCGAAAACGAAGCTTCTTGAAATACTATCGAGGCTTATCGACAATTGATATAAGGAAAAAAGTGAATTAACGTCCTAAAAGCCTTACCGTTTGCGGTGTTCAATTTGAACTACTTTCGAAAATGTTAAATTTGATCAGAACACATTATACCTCGGTTAAAGGATATTCTAACTTGTAACTTTGTGTACTTCGAAATCGATCAATAAAGTAAACTTCTTATTGCAATTTGTGGGTTTTATGATTTCGGTTATTTCGAAAGACCATCTACCACAGCCAACATCGTCTAAGGCTCTGTCGCATCCAATCATAGGACTACATCCAAATTTTCCCCATTCAGATCAAGGCATCTGTTTTGGTAAGGATATGTGTAAATAGTCTCTTCCGTATGTCAAAAGCAGAAAACTTGACTCCTATTTGTCCAGTTTTATGCTTCACTAATTACTTCATCAGTCGGAAGTGGAATGAGGTGGTCCTGATTTTTACATCATGAAGAAGGTACTTGACTCCGGCCGCTTCCCTTTGAATATAGAGTTTATGCGTGACTTTTTGATTGTATAGTTCTCGTATTCGAGAGTGTAGGGTTGTTGTTTGAAAACTAAGTAATAAATATTATTTTTCTACACAGAATGCCTTATTTTCGAGTAGAGATCCAAAGAGAAAGTCACTCGCAATTTAGTTGTCCGAAACCATAATAGCTGTTATTATCTGAGATTTAGCCATGGTCTGTGGAAAATGTACGACTTGACTTGTTGTTGATTTTGTCACGGTCTGAGGAGACAAAGGAATAAAGACAAATCCTAATTTGACAATGACCTCGTATGAAAATATGAAGTATTGTCAATTCTTATTGAAGTGGTTGAATATTTCCTTTTTGTTGTTGCTTTGTTAACAAAACAAACAATAGTCTTACGAAGACTTGTGTTGACTTTCAAGGACTCGGAAAACACAGCTTCCTCGAAATTGGCAATTTAATTCAAATTATTGTTTCCTTTATTTTCTTTTAAATATAAATATAAACACATATGAATGCACACAGATAGAGCAAAAAAAAAACATTATAACTCAATTAAGTATTTTTTCCAAGACTAAGTAAGAGATGTGATACCTTTTTTAAATGATTCTAATTCAAAAGAAATCCTTTCTGAATGGTGACGTCTGAAATTCAATTAAATTGTACCTACACATCCTCATAATGAATGTAGGCAGCACTCTTAGGCTCAGTGTCATGTCATCATCGTGGCAAGAAAAAAAAAAAAAAAAAAACGAAAGATGAGCTCCTTTGAAAAGGATATAAGTGAATGAAATTCTAAAAATATAATTGCAAAAACAAATTGCAAATTGCTGACAGTAAATGCTGGTGTTTTAAATACTCGAATTACTTGAGACAGAACTTTATTTATAATTATGTTCATATTTACGAATGAATGTTGAATCCTTTCGTATAAGGATTGTATTGACTTTCAAGAGTCTTGTGTGAACCAATAGTGGTATGCGGGCTTCTCATTCTTTTTTGTATGTTTACCTTCACAAGTGGCTCTTCAAATTAAAAGATTTTTGGCCTGAGCGAGATGTCATTTTATGTAAAATTTTAAAAGTCAATAGTAAGACCATTTTTGTGTTACCAGAAGGTCAAGAGTAACCGGAAAAATGTGTTCATAGAGTGAGCTCATTTGATATTATGATTTCGATAGCAAGACGGATATTTAGTCAATCAGCATGTCAATGTCGGTTAAAATATTGAAGCAGCTATCTGAGTGCATTTTAGAAAATGAGGGTGGCAAACTCGCCACTGGCGTCGGCACAGGCAAAAAATCGCCTTTTGATGCAAGTATGTAGAACTGCTGTGTAATGCATTCATAAATGAAGTTTTTACTACATATGAGGGTTCGAATAAGTCACAAAATTCAAGTAGGGAGAATTTCAAATAATTTTCAAATCTAAACGCACCCGCGAATTTAGCGCTCAATCATAATGACACTTGAAAGCGCAATTCACAATCTGTGTGTTCGTCATTAAAAGAAAAGAAAACAAATAAAAAAAAATGCATTCAAGTTCAAAAATATAAAACCAGTTTGATTTAACGTTTGAAGCAATCAAATTTGCATTAACCCCTTTTTTTGAATTAATTTCATTTTTATATGCAAACTTTTGATATTCTTTTCTGCACATGAATTCATGTCATAAGGATGGCACGCTAATGAGAGCGACGAATGCGAGATATTCAAAGAGTTTGGCAAAAAAAAATAAGAAGAGGGCTGACGGATCTAGATCTCGATACGATGATTTTTGGTAAATTGTTTTGTCCACAACCCTTTTGTTGAGTCCAAAAAACGTAACAATTTTTATTTTTTGAAACATGTTTTGTTTATTTTGTTGCTCACAAAATTTGAAGGGGTGGTAATTTGATAGGAGGGAGATTCCTTTTTCCGAAAGGCCGTCATAATGGATCAATGTACGCTACTTCAGATGTGTTCCTGTTTCTCATGTAGATTTTGTGTGTTGCTGATGAAATTTCAATGATTTTTGTATTGATCCACCTGAAGGGTTGTAGACTGAACTCGTATTAAAAAGAGCACCTGGAAATGTTTAAAATATTTGACTCCTACTAAAAACACCTTAACGAACTATAGCAATGTCAAAATATGCTTTTGAACAATGAACGGTATTTATTGCATCATGTTTTGTAGTTGTCGCTTAAAATCTAACATTTTAAATTTCTAAAAATTACAATCTAATAACAAATGCATAGTTTCTTGTTACAATATAATTTATATGTGTTTTCCATATCTTTATGTTTTTAAAATGATAATGTATAGTTGGTATCGATAAGGTTAATAACAGTTAGTAGAAGAGTAGATCTTTAATTGTTTAATTGGCATTAGTTTGATCATTTTTCCTACTTCAAACTTGATAAAACTTTATTTAGATATAGCTAATTGATTATTTTGTTTAGTTTCAAATCTAAACCGTTTAACGTCATAACATCATATTTTGCATATTTTAAATCTTCTTTTTAAAATAAAAAAAAATAGAATAGGATACGGAATATAAGTATTAAACATTAAAAAAATAAAACAACAATAATAGGAAGTGGATGGTTATTTTTTGTCTCGGCTTGTGACTCTACTACTAAACAATATTTAAAATAATTGCGCTCTCATTTCGCCATCACCGTTTTGGCTGATAAACCAAACCGGTACTGTAATTGGTGTTGATTGGTGTATTGGATTAAAACGGAAGACCAGTAGCGCCGCCGCCATTATTATTCCTGTCGGCATAGCAGAGACACAAACCGGAACAGTCGCATCCAACTGAACAGCTTAGATTCCACCAAGCATTCATCTGCCACGGACGTCGTCATGCAAACACGTGAAGCCGACGTCGACGATGTAGTTTTCTGTATGCGTTTGTGGGATTTGACGGCTGGTGAACCCATGTTGTTGTTGGTGTTTTTGTTGAAAATCTGAAAACACAAAGAAAATATGTAAATAAAAAAAAAGCTTTCTTAAATATTGAAAAATGAATGAATGACGAAGACAAATCAATTTAGACAGCATTCAGCTGCTACTGCATCTATGTATCTTTGTATCTATTATCTATGGAATATGCGGGTATTTAAGCAATTGAAAGCTCAAACGATATCTTCAAACTGTTTCACAATTATTTTCCTATCGAACATCAAACAAAAACGAGAAACAGAACACGAAAAATAAATAAATAAATTATCTACGGCTGGTTGGTTGTTGGGTGCCCTAAAAATCTTGACCTAATTAGATATTTCCATTGAAGCTTAAAGACTATAGACAGTTTTGTTTTTCTCTGAATGACATAAATGAATTATTTGTAAATTTTGGAGAACATAAATATTTAATGGCAGGCCTTTTCGGTTGGTCATGGTGTAATGGTAATAAGATGTTTTTCTTGTTGTTGTTGTGTTATGCTTGTTTATTTTTACGTTTGTATATATCTTTTGAAGGTATGCAAAATAAGCAAAGAAATGTGTCATTAAAAAGAGAGCATTTGCTACAACCTTCTACTTAAAACCAAGATTACAAGAGCACAGTGGGTACTTAAGAGTTCATTTGTAAAGAATGTAAGAGCTTATGGGGGGCTGAAGGACACCTTGAAAATGGGATTGTTATACATCTTGAATGATGTTTCAGATTATGCTTTGGCAGATGTTAATCTGGGATAGAGACAAATCTGTGGCACTTTGTTAGATAGTTAAATGGGTGTATCTTCAGGAAGTTAAATGCATGTGCTTAAGAAGCTTATAGTCGAAATGTTTTTTTTTTTTTCTATTATTGTTTTTGTTTCTTGAAGGAAAGTGTGCTTAAATTTCGAGACAAAAATAGTTTAGTTGGGACAGTCATGAAAACAGTTTGATTTTTTGAATATGTTCCCGATAAAACCTGACAGTTTACCTATAGTTTCTTATTGATTTTTTTTGCGAACAATATTTTTTCAGCTTTTTCATGCTTAAATTCATAATAATTTTCTTGCCATGAATGACAGATGTCAAAACACTATATCTATGACAGAAAACAGACTACAAATAAAACTGAAACTGAGGAAAATCAACTAAATCTCTCATCCCTCTTTCTTAAATGATTTGTCGCAAACATCATAAACAAAAAACTGTGTCAGTGTCATGCGACATGCAAGTGCATCTTAAAATTTATGAAACCACTAATTTTAAGCAACATCGCACTTCTATAAGCTGTTGTTTTCCTCATCATCTCTCAGCGTGAGAGTGACACTTAAAAGCTCATCAACATACTTGCCATACGCTTTCGTATATACTAATGACAGACGACCTACGACCGACCGTATAACATACAGACGACAACAATGCAATAGCGACGATGAACGTGCTCATAAATTGAAATGCTTTCTAGTAAGCGACGAGCATGTGACCGAAGGCCAAACCCCCTCCATCTAACTGATTGTATGCTCATAGAAATTAGTTCATTTCCGTCCGCGTGTAATATGAGCAACATGGTCATTCAAAAGTGTGTTTAGTTTTTTTGTTTACCTCGACAACAAACCCCAAAACGAACAACTGTCAAGTTACAGACAAAATTATGATCATTCGGCACGAGCGGCATTATAAATTAATAAACACGCAACTCGCATGAGATTTTACTGACTCGCTGTCGGGAGCAGGAGCTGTATCTCAATAAAATTTGTTGTCAAATTTTCAGTTTTGACAGTTCTTAATGACTTTTTTCTGATGTTAACGATCAAAATATATGACAGAATGATTTAACAAGCAAATAACCATGACACATAATTTCAAATCCGAAACCAATAATAGTAACGCCTTCAAGCACGCAACTGCATTTCAAACAAAAAAAAATCGAATTTAGTGGACAAGATCATTGGTGCGGCTTGCGTGAGCTCAGAGCACTAAAACACAATCGATTTTATGATCGAATTCACTTTAGATTTTATCACGCTCTAATATTTTAGAAGGGTGCGTTCAACGACAATACATTTATCTGACTTTTGTTTTTTATGTGTGGGACTATGAGAATGAAAAATAAAACACATGGTCCAGTTAATTGTATTCGAGCAAAGTTTGTTTTTGTCGTTATCGTTTTGAACGCTATAACGTCACTAGCATCACATGTCTATGTCCATCAGAAACAAGTTCGTCTTGATCGACTTCGACTATAGTTGTTAACCTTATATCGAGCAGAGTGCCAGCATTCAGGGATTTTCTATCCATACAAAGCCTATCTGATACTATGCGATGCTGTAATAGCTTTCAATTAAGCGCTAATGTATGTTGTGTAACAAACGTATTAAGCCGTTAAGTAAAATGTAATCTCCGTGCAGAGGCTTATGTCAGATACTGTTGTTTGTCATAATTTGAACAAAATAAAACATCTGCCGATGTTTTTTTGTTCAAAAGTAAACACAAATGTCAAGAAAGTGCGATAATGAATTTTATGCCATCTCCTTCTGACGACAAGCACCCACGTCAATGGAAAAATGTCAGGAGCCAGGAGCATCTTGAATGCGATATCGATACCCCAGAATTTAATATGATGATGGTTTTGTCATTTCTTGGTATCATCTTGTACTGTGTCGTCGACGTCAAAGTGAAAAGAGGAGGAATATGCAAATATAGATTTGCCCCATATCGAAATCCAAAGCCACCTACACGGAACACAAGCCACGGAATTCATTGTTGTTTGTTGTAGATTTATGGCGTCTATCATCATCATCGTAGTCGTCGTCGTCGTTGTGTCTTCATCGGTGTGTATGGATAAATGAATGGAAGACACCTTATATTATGCTGACTCTGCGTCTACATAACCAAGAAAAACATTGTAGAATCAACGGAACACCGATTGTTTTCACTATCTACTCTGGTTTCTTGCACTCTCTAAACTCCAATGCTGGTTCAACTTTCAGCTAGGCGGACCTTAGAAGGTGGAGGTGGCATTGTGTTTATGAAGCTAATAAACGACAAGATATTCTCATCTTACTACGGTATTGTATACATATACCCTACATCGGTAACGGACCCGAAATTTATACAAACAACACAAACATCGCAGGTAATGTGTGTGTTTTGTTTTGCATTTCCGGTGATGGTGGCGATGTCGGAATTTATCACCTGAAACCGTGGCACGTTTACACTTTTACTGACGTATTTTCAAAAGAAAATTTATTTGGATCTGCTTATTTCGAGAGAAATAATACAATTAAATGATGGTGATCGCACATTTGAGGCTACAAAACTGTCTACATTGGAAAATTAGGGTAAAATGTTAATTAAGATTTCACAAACAAAAGTCCCATAGTTTTATAGTAGTCTTGTGTGAAATTTGAAATACCATTGTCTTGGATTCGGGTCATCACAGACACTTTAAACTAAATCGAAAGCTTTAAAATACTACAAACAGTGGCATCGGAATGGAATTACGATAGCATTCTTACAAATGTTTCAAAATCTTGTTTCGGTTGGTATGGCATTTAATTAATCCCCTTTTTGGTTATCCATTTTGCTATTTTTAAAGTCCAAAGTATCAACACCTTGAGTCGGAGTGACATAACCACTTTTTATCACATCCCTGTCTACGCTGTCTTGATAATTTGATATGCATTGCAACGCCTACCACACTATCAATGTTTTCCATCCAACATTTTTAATTATCATGTCAATTAAGCCAAATAACACATTTCGATGTAAATGTCAACAACGAAAAAAAGTAATAACACCCAGGGCACTATCAGCCATCGGAACACACTTATAAATGGGCCACTCTACTTTGAACTATCTGTAATTGCTTTTATTATAACCTTATCACTAAGGCAGAGCACGAATAAAAATCAATAGATTCATTGGAGTAAAAGGGAGGAATTATAACTGACATATGAAGAGAGTATAATAGATGAAAGGCATATGTGCACTTGCCCTAGTTTCCATATACTAATGCATTTAAACGGGTTGACAGCTGCCTTAACAGTTTTTTTTTTTTTTTTGTACTGGCCTTCCATAGTTTCTGTACTTCTTGACTTTTGTATTCTACTTCGAACAATCTTTACAGTTTCTATTTTTATTTTGAAGTATTTATTGATCTTAGCATAAAAGACTAATGATGAGTGGGATTTTCATTTAAATTTTCGAAATCTGTCAAAATAGATTAAAGATACGTCAAGCCAGTGCCACCCAAAATGCTTTGGCGATAGATGTCATTTATAAACAGTTTAAGCTATCTCTATGTGGTGTCATATCACGTTGATATGAATAAATGTCAACACCTGTTGCCTCGCACATTCATAACTGAATGCAGTTCATGAAACCAGAGGGCGTTTTATCTCCATGTCTTCAGAGTGTAGGCTGTTAATTGCAGTTCCATTTTGTGGTTCTGAGAAATTGTTTTATCGTAATTTCTAATGAATATTTGATTTGAAAAAAGTGTCAGAAAAAAATTGTAAATTGATGCAACGCCTCTGCCAGATCTTAATTGAAGTTTCGACCATGAATGCATGCAGCCAAAAATCAGAAGTGTCTACACAATGTAATTGAATTTCGAATATGAAAATGAAACCACATTAGGTTGATTGTGATATACTCTATTTTCAAAAATTGAGTGTGGCATACGTTTGATCTCTTATTGTTAGATGGCCAAACATATTAAAGAATTTAATGAGTTTTGGTGTGATCAAATTATAAGACAACTGATATTTCGGGTTGAAATTTATGGTGTCCCCAAAAAAGTGGGAGCCTGGATAAAAATTGTCTGGTTTTGATTTAAACATGATTTGATTTTTTAAACAATAATTTTATTTGTCTTTTAAGGCTCCGTAATCAATAATAAATAAAGTTATTTATTCTTTAAAATATGTCTTTCTTCTGTCAAAAATAAATCCCGAAAAGAACAGTAGATAATAGTATACCTCATCAAATATTAAATCATCTCTCAGACGAAAAACGAAACATCAACCCCTACTCAATCTACCTTCAGGAAATAGAATCTTACCTTTATTTCCTGTCAAATCAACCTTCGACCACTAAATCCAAATATTTATTGTGATTACCAACATTAAATCTTTACACAAAAATATTAATTTCTAAAAATAGCACGCATACGCCGTACAACAATTTTTTGAAACAGAGTGTTTCATTTGATTGGAGGCAATGACAATCGATTAAAAATGCCTTCAAATTGAATTAACATAATTACAACAGTGTATAATGAAGCTGAAAATAATAACAACTATTCATAATTAAGTTTATGTTTTTTTTTTTATTATTAATGTTTCTTTTTTATGCTACACTGTCGTGCTCTCCACGACAAGTAATGAATGTTATTTGTATGATGATGTTACTTGGGTATAAATACACTTTTGATTTTAATTTGTCTCTAAATTCAGAGTCTTGACATTTTAACACACATTTTTATTTAATTTTGTTAAGGCCTCGTTAAATCTTCATCTTTAATATGCAAGAGAATATAGCGCCTTTCTAAGAAATTTGGTATCCATCGCAAATCTCTTATCCAATAATCGTAATTTCTTCATCATAAATAAGACGTCTTATGTAACGATAAAACTTCAACGCACAAATATTTTTTAGCTCTCTATATTTGCAGCACCCATCAAGGCTGAATTTGAAGCCTTAAACGGTATGAAAGTTTGCAACCCGAAACAAAAACAAACAAAAAAGAAAATCAAATAAAAGATCTCTTCTCTCATAAAATTCACAAAGGCCTCCACATCACTTTTGGATGGAAGAACGAAAGGGAAACAAATTTGCATGCATCAATTGAAGGTTCCTCGCCCCAACTTTTCGTCAAATTTAAATAGCTTTAGAATTTAATTTTCAAATTTTAATTCCACAATTATTCACATTCAAATGAAACCACTTCGCAAAACTTCGAAAAGCACTCAAAAGCAAGCAAATAAATTTTACGTTTCAAGGAATATTTTATTCATTAACTTGATCTGACATAACTTTTTCATGTAGATTCCAAAACGAAATCCTTGTCCCACTCACAAACACACACACACACACATACACATAAGGGAAAATCCTCAAAGTCCATGAGAATTCATTCAAAATGATACAACTGTTGTTTGGCTTCAAATAAGATGAAATTTGTGCCTAATGTTTGATTTAGAAATTGAATACTTTTCAGGACATTTTTGCTGATAAGGAATTCCCTTGGCAAACTGCACATTATGTACCTACAAACAGAAATTTTTAAACGAATTTTCTTGAGTCGTCTGAAGCACTATATGAAAATAAGTGCCTGTGTCAGTGGCCCTGCCTGGAAAATTAATTGCAAACACACGCGCTTTAAAATCCAATTACACTCAATGGGATGCAATTATACCAGAGCAACCATCACCAATATATCCTTCTGGTACACTTTCGAATGTAATCCAGGACACTATGTCATGTTACGTAAGTCCCCAAATCGCATATACACCAAGAGAAGCTGCTGAACTGAGCAAAGTAAAGCATCCCTTGCGCCACCCAACTCCCAAAGTCAAATAATACACAGAAGGATAGATAGTCACAAACATCAGAGAGCTGTCTTGAAATCCTTGATATCACATTCAAGTGGCCTATGATGATTTTGCTGCTCTTTCAGATCTACGAGTATCTGCAGTGTGTTGGGCTTTCGAAAACAATACAGAAATAGAGAAAATGATAAATCTTACCTACGAAAAAAAGCAGTTTTGATATTTGCTATGTGCAAGCGGTTATCTAGAGGTCACAGGATATTTGTTTTGTCGTTATATGAAAATTTTCACACGCGTTTGACGAACGGAGTATATCTTTTTTCCGGCAGCTTCTCGATTTGAGAGGAGCTTTCTAACAAACACTTTTCCTTTTTGAGGCGCACTATTTTACTTCTTTTGTATAAGGGAATGATTTTTTTCCTTCTTCTTTTCTGAATCGAGTAGGGAGAGGCAATTTTTTTAGACCAACCGCACTGTTACGAGTCAGCTGACGGAATAAAGTGAGTTTCGTTGGATCAACTTCATTCGAGGTACATTTTTGTTATCAAACGAAAAGTGTCGCTCTGTTCACTGTTGGCTGAGGAGAAGCTAAGTATTATATTTTGTGTGAATGAGTTTGGTGTTGCCAATGTTCTTTCTTTTTTGTAAAATGTTGTGCTCAGAAGTTCAATAGAAATTATTTGATTTTTACCCCAAATTTTGACCAATTCATTTTAAAATGATCTTCTTGGACGCTTGGCAAGCAAGAGAGACTGTTAAAAAATGTGTAGTCTTATTAATGACAGCTTTCTAATGCACTTTCTCACGAACAAATGGGAACACTGGTTGAGGCAAAGGGAGCTTTCATGTTTTGAGAACATGCCCCATACTGTTTTGTACTTTGGCACAAAAATCAAGTAGCAGAATGTTTATTAAAGAAAAAGAAGCTTTTATGTTGTGAATGGAAAAACTCTAGTTCAAGCTTAAATCTCCGTTTTAAGAATTGTCTTCTTTCCAATGGAGTTTCGTAACGATACATTTGTTGAAATTTTTTTTATTATCTTGAGGTTGTTAAATAAGGTTTATCTATCAATAATTATAAATTTTATTGAAAAAAATATTTAGAATTCTATTTGCGCTTTTACATTCCTTAAGCATTAGTATTTCTTATTTATCAAACACATTTTTAATTATTGTTTGTTAACTTAAACCTTTTTCCCCGACCCGGCGGATAAAGTACACAACAGTTTTGTCTAAATTATTCCCAGATCCCAGATCTGCCCTGATGATGGTCTACATTGTTTATTTTTACTTTTCTCGTATCCTGCAGCATTTATAGGAAGAAGTTACTTTGCTCATAACATTTTTATTTACTTTACAATATCAAAAAAGAAAAAAACACCCATGCTTAAGCTATCATACGTAAGAGCACCTTGTTATATTTTATGATCTCTGTTGATTGTTATACTTAACACCTGCTACCGTATTGCTATGTGTCTAATATTCTTCTGAGTTGCTAGTCAGTACCTTATAGCTTTGGATTCATTTTGAAGAGCAACTTTTATCGAAAAAAAAACTTCAACTTGTAACCACGACCTTTGAATTATGAAACAACTTAGAGAGGAATCCCTTAGAGGCCATGCAGCAACAACAACCAATATTATGCGATAAAAGGACCTTGAATTGGGGTTCTAAATATTACAAAATGTAGGTTCTATCACTTTAAGTTGTTTGTGCACAACTGAAAGGGTTCTTATCGTTCTACGACAACCACGGCAACTGGGTTAATTTTTTTTTTTGCGTTATGAATGCAAAGTGGATACAAAGTTTTGCCATGAGAACGAGCATTTTTTTCTTCTCACTGATTTGTTGGGACAAGGTTAGGAAAGGCCATGTGATTGCTCCAGAACGTTGTGGAACGCGAGAAAACCCAAGTGAATGTCTATGAAGAAAAAGTAAGCCCGTCTAATGTGAACTTTATTTGGCGGTATGATATTAAATCTCTTTTGTTATGGTTTATTTTTTGTTAATATGGAAAAAGGCAGCGTATGGGAATGGTATATTATTGTGACTGAAAAATGGGGATCAAACACGCACTGTAATTGCGTATTTTTGGGAATGTTTTTCTTTTGCGTAGTTTATGTTTGTTGGTCTTTGACAACGACAACGACGCAGTTTTAAGCTTCTGATGGGTGGAGTATTTATTATTGTTGTTTGGGTTCGTAAAAAAAAATTGAATTATTCTTTTCATTGTTTATTCAAAAACAAAATTTTTCCTGTGGACTCGTCCGCATTGAACATGCGCTTTGGCGACCAAAAATTATTTCCTGGAAATTTCAAATTGCTGCAACTTTCATGTGCAATATACGTTGCAGTCTTCTATCTCACACATCAAAATTATAACCGAAACTATTTCTGACATAAAGTTACCGAATTGTGGATTTAAAAACCAATAAAAAAGGAATAAACTATTCCTAAGGTTACCCACTGGTGTAGTAATGACACCATTAATTTGTTCCCATTGTAACACTTTCTTACAAACACGGTGCACTTGTTTTTTATTTCCCTTCCCAGCCCTACCTTCTATTACTACTCGTACCATCTGATTAGGTGATGTGTAATTCAAATTCAAGTCAACTTCTTTTATAATATAGAACATGTATGCACATCAAAGAGTCCCACATCCCACTTCTTTTGCGTCGCATGCAATCTTCATTCAAATCGGAGCTTCACCACAAAACACACGTAGCATGATGTGCGTGACGAACTAAAATTAATTAAAAAGAAAAAAAACCTGAAACTCCCGGAATTCATCACAAGAAGTCAAGAAAGTTACAACAATTTAGTTTTGTGAAAACAAACTACGTCATAATTGTCACACAAGGTCATATTTGTTGTTCTTAACTGAAATGTGAGGTCATAGGTCAACATAATTTAATTATGCTTCAAATCTAAGACTCTGATCAAAAGGACTCTTATTTCCTTTTCGTAAAAAATAAATCAAGGTCACTCAGACTCAGAGCTTTTAAAGAAGAAATGTTAATAGAGCAAACGTAATTTGAAACTTGTGTGAGTTCATTGCGGTCAGACAACCCTCTGCTTGGCCTATTTCTATAAGCATCATAAATAAATTACTGAAGCAAAGGAAAAAAAAGAACAGACCTAATGACAGTTCTATGGTTTCTTTAATTTTTATTTTAAGGAATCTGCGTCTCGAAAATGGGAACTTAATGAGACTTCTTCAAAAGCTCGAAAATAAATTAACCCATTTATTTAAGTATAGAGCGTGTAGACTGCGGAGGCATTAGCGTGTCACACCTCCATCTATCATCGCAATCATAATAGAAAGAGTCTCAGTCTCATCAGGCTCGTGATCGTGATCCAGATCCAGAGAAGCCATTGGAATTGATGGCAGAGTGGCAGTCGAAATTTATATCCGACGAAATGAATCTTTTGGGACGTGGAGCAGTGGGTTTGTTGCATTTCGTCAATATATTTTTTTTTTTATTCTATTTCCGGATAATTACCATTAAATGGAGAAATTTTGTTGGATGAGGCGAGGAAACATGCTCCATTGAGCATTTGGTTTTTGGTGTTTTGGAAAATGTCACAATAAAATGCGTGATCCGTGATCGAATGTTGAATGGCAATCGTTGAGGTACTTTAACAATTTAAGGCTTGTAGAATTTATCATCAAATAAATAAAAGAACAAAACCGCAACGTGATCCAAAAACTATTGAAATTACGAAAATTCCTTTTGTATTCGGGCTTTTAGGTACCTACTCATGAGTCTTAGAAGTATTGAACCACTAGCACTTACTTGCCATTGTTGGCTTAAAATCAACTCTATACTTTTCTATTTTTATTTCCATTTGGTCTAGATCTTTAATTTATTTATTTATAATGATACCAATTATAAAATGAACTGATTTTTCAAAAACGCAAGTCAATTAAAACTCTATAATATGCCATACATTCCAAATGCACGAAAAATCCATAGCACGAATTGAACATTAAACACATTTTTAGGCCATTCCCACAAAACTGCTTGGCGCTTTGTCTATTTTGGGAACTTGCCTCTGAAAATGCACTCTGTTGTTTTATTTTCAATTTAATTTTCGTGTGTGCTTTTTTTCGTTCTAAAAGCAAACACTCCTTGCAAGTCAGGCAATAAATTTCGTCCAACTTTTATAAAAACTTCAAGATTGATATTTTGAGGCAAATGTATAATCATCGAAAATAAACGGAGTGGGTAGGGTGAAATAATAAAGACAGAGAATAAATTAAATCAGACAAATGGAAAGTGTCCGTTGTGGCAAGGGAAATCGATGAAAGCAAAATTGCACAAAATCTATTTAGAAAGCAGTCTTATCTTTATTAATTGTGGGAAAATGTTGTTTCTATTACAAGTTGTTCCCTATTAGATTCTTTGTCTCTATACTTGTTGCAATTTCATTTTGCAAGTTGCAACTGTTGTGACATTTTGTTTGAGCTATGAAACAGGTCAGTAGCGGTAACACAATATGCGTAATGGAAAGTGTCATAAGCACAAAAGGTTGATTCAAGCACACAACAGTTCTACAAATATGAACAATTTTAAATGTAAATGAAAGCGCTGCTGCAACGATTTTTTCTTCATCATTAAAATAAAATGTGCTTCAAAAGACCCCACCATCCTGCACATCATTACCCACTCAACTTTTCTACTGCGCGCAAGATGGCGTATCATTTGACATTTCACTCCAAGCGCAGCCGCTCAAGTTTCATAGCCAATTCGCCGCGAATGCCAGTTGCTTGACTTTCGCAGATTAATTTTGCACTCCATAACAGTTTCTCAATTTGTCTCGCCACAGTTGAGTTGTATCTTTTGTGTTCAATGTAAGTACCAAACTGACCTTTGTGTAGAATCTTTTTTTTTTATTCAAATACTTTCATCGACTTGTGTAATTTTTTGCATTTTCTCTAAATTTCTTTTTGTTGTGTTGGAAACTTCAATATCGAGTTAAATCGTTAAGCAAAGTAATAAATTCGACAGGAAGTGATTTTTCGAACGTTACAATTTGTGAATTTTTTAAATCGAGCAAGTAAAAATTACATAATTCATTCATATTCCTCTTTTTACTAGTAAATTGGGTGTTCATTGTTAGTTGTTATATAAAAAAAGTATACAATTGTCCTTGAGTGTCATTCTCAATACACAAAACTTATCAGCTTTTCCACTGAATTGTGACTCAAACAATCATTTAATAAAAAAATTCACCTTCCTGAAATTTTTTATTCGCAATTGTAAGTGTCGTCTAATGGCAAGTGCAAAGTTCTTTCGTGAGAGGGTTAGCGACGAGCAGGGCTCGTTGGCAAAAATGAGTGAAAAGCTTAAGCTTAGAGGGTGCAAAAGGGGAACAGGTTGGTTCGAAGAACAACCACGTGTTGTAGTTAATGAGCCTTTTTTTATGCGAAACTTTTTCAATTTGAAAATTCAATTTTTCCTCAACAAAAAACAAATTATTTAGCACATCGCTTAACCCTGAAATCTTAAAATATTCGATTATTTCAGAGTCGCCTTACGTAACAATTAGAGAGAAAAGAGAATTATGTACATAGTCAATTACACGGTGTGAAGTGTTATTGAATTTTCATTGGACATGTGCGAAGTGTGAGTTTTGTGAGAAAAGTGTGCTGAGGGCAACTGCGCATTGGCTTCCGGCCAGTTGGCGGCCCTTGCACTAGTAACACAGATTTTCTTTCTCTTCTACTTCTTTTTTGTTTATTCAAGGTTGGAAAAATCGATTTTCTTTTCATTCTTGCATTGATCGATCTGTGAGGTACGGTTGTTTTTTTTTATGGATAAAACCGGAAGAAGGTTCGATGCATAATTGCATTACCTCTTCTTGTGAAATACAATGTTTGCCGCTTAACAAGAAGCCAAGCCAAGATTAATGGAGTTTTAATTTTTTGACTTTAAGCCGAAACATGGAAATTCCTTGTTATTTCCTTTATCTGAGCTTTTTGTTCGATCTCGTGACTAAAGCCAGACATGTTGAAGCTTTTTTGTAGGAAGAGAAAAGTTCTGTGACGTCGCGAGGTCTTGTGTTTAAAATGCTGACGCAATCGACCAGGCAGCAACCGCTTCGCTGCTTAGTTACAAGTCCTCTACAACAATTAAACACTCGAGTGACTCAAATGAGAATTTGTTTCTCTTGAACTCTAGAAGCTGACGTTGTCTCAAAAACGAATGAATAATTTAAAAATTCTGTCACGTGTAGTGTAGTGACGGGTCGGGCCATTGGCCCTCGGTCAGTTGGAATTTTATCGTTCAAAAAATTTGGCAAAAATGTTGGGGGATTAGATAAGTTCAAGAAATCAATAATTCAGCTCGGTTAAGCTCTGTTACTATGAAATCTAATTTTTCGATAAGGAGGCTCACGAAACAACCTTGAGTATTCTCATCATTGTTTCCGGGTGAGCGGTAAACTATCCGTTATCACCACTTAGGCTTTTAACGAGCAATACGGTGCGTATCGGGTTGTTGTAGACAAACATTTGCTATCGCTTGACATGTGCTTGTGAATCAATATGTATCAAATGAATTTACCTTCATTCATATTCACAACAAGGTAAAAAAAAGCTTCAACTGGGGAAAACACAAATAGGTCTAGCTCAATTTTTTCTAGTGTATCACGACGTAAAAGTGCGAATATCTACTTATCAGCTACAAGTTAAAACTGATAATTAATTACTAAAGGTTTTCTTACATAACTGTTGTAGAAAATGCTTGAAATTATACAAATTAAATTACGGGACTCGAATTAGTTCAAATTGGTTGTTCTTGTAACTTTTCAGAACCTAAACAAATAGAATCATAATCTAAAATGGGCGTTCCAGCTGGTGATGTTGAAAAGGGCAAGAAAATCTTCGTCCAACGTTGCGCACAATGCCATACCGTTGAAGCTGGCGGCAAACACAAGGTTGGACCCAATCTACACGGTGTGTTCGGACGCAAGACAGGTCAAGCACCCGGATTCGCCTACACAGATGCCAACAAATCAAAGGGCATTACCTGGAGCGAGGATACCCTCTTCGAATACTTGGAAAACCCTAAGAAATACATCCCCGGCACAAAAATGATCTTTGCTGGTTTGAAGAAAGCCAACGAACGTGGAGATCTCATTGCTTACCTTAAGGCCGCTACTAAGTAAATTTTAAGTTAACATTCAAACCTAAAAGAAAACTGCAAACAACACCGCCAGTACATAAGTATAAAAATGTATATTTAGGCATAAAAAAGGAGTCCCACGGATGAAGAACGTAGACAAAAATCTACAAAAGCCGATTCTTAGTGGGAATCTTTTAACTTTGCCTAAAAACCTAACACCCCATCGTCGTTATTGTCAAAAACAAACAAAATAAAGTTAAAATAATATGAAATTCTTAGGTAAATTGTAATGTTTAAATTAAAACAATAAGTTTAAATCCCAATTTGAGAGAAACAAAAAAAGAAAAAAAAACAATAATTTCGAATTATAGCCTATGGTGGTCTTACAGTGCTATTGTAGTCTATAATATTTATTATAATTTATTTAAACATTTTTATGTTCAATAAAACAACATAAACACATGTAAAAATGATAAAACCATACAAAAAACAAAAAAATGAATATTCAAGTTTAATTGATAAGTTAAAAGAAGAACTTGTATTATTTCAAGAGAGAGCTGAGTCGATTGTGAGGTGGATTATAAACTGAACGATTCAATAAATCAAAACTCTTGACAAAAACGATCAAATGTGTTCATTTTTAATTTTCCTGAATGCTAATCTTGGCCATATTCTAATCTGTCCAAAAATGTCATTGGCGGGCCAGTGGAAAAGGAAACAACACTAATAGAGCTTCCTTGATTTGTCAGTGATATTTTAAAATTTCTCTAAAAAACGATCATAATTCAGTACAATGTTGAAATTAACATAAATATTTTATTAATGGAATAAGCGACAGTACAACATTTTGGATAAATATGCTATGAGTTAACAAATTAGATTGACATACAAAAATCATTATAGTTTAAGTGCTAACACTGGAAGCTAGATAAGATTAATTTGCTTTTGCACCCAGCTCGGCGTTTCGCTTCTGCATGTTTTCCTTTACCCAAGGATGGGTCATCACTTGAACCAGTGTTATGCGAGCTGAATTTTTTCTAAGAAGCTGCAAGGAAAGTTTGGAAATAAAAAAAGAAAGACCACTGATATGAAAATAAATGTTACCCTTGATATAAGATCTTTAGCTCCGGAGCTCATGTGTTTCGGATAGTTTATTTCGAGACGACGAATTTTCTCATAAGTCAGTTCAGTGTTACTAGATTCGAATGGAGGATTTCCGACCAAGAACTCGTAGCATAGGATTCCCAGACACCATTGATCCACGGAGTCATCATAACTTGTGCCATCGACCATTTCTGGCGGAAGATAATCAAGAGTTCCGCACATTGTTCGACGTCTTAAAGGACAAAAAGTTAATGCTTGTAATAAAAAAAAAAATGCTATATTACTTATTGGACATCGTGTGTGCCGACCATCCAAAGTCGGCAAGCTTGATGTTATCATCAGAAGTCAGAAGTATATTTTCTGGCTTCAGATCTCTGTGAATAACGTTGTTCATGTGACAATAGTGAAGAGCATCGGCCACTTGGTATGTGTACTTGGCCGAGCGCAACTCATCGAAACGGTGGCCAGGAGCATTGCGAAGATGTTTGTAGAGCTCACCTTCTGAAGCAAGTTCGAGAGCTAGATAAATCTTTGTCTCGTCATGGAACCAAGTAAGTAGACGCAGGATATGAGGATGTCTAATCAAATAGGAATTAATTAAAGATATTTTGCTTATTTTCCTGGACAACTTACTTCAATCGCGATTGAATTTCAATTTCTCGCAAAACTTGGCGCTGCACACCGCCTTGCTGGAGTTCAGATTTGAACAGTATTTTCATAGCTACCATGTAGTGGCTGTGACGCTCTCGCGCTATATACACACGGCCGAATTTTCCACGGCCCAGTGGTGCTCCGAGTTCAAAGTCATCTGTTGACCAGTCGTATCTAATCGCAGATGAAAGCCTTGGAAAAATATGTCGGCATAAATTGTCATAATTTACTTACGGGCGTCCGTAGGCTGGGTGCGACATCATTTTTTTGGACATGTCCAAAACACGCTCTTGATATTGCTGAGGAACGTTGCTTAATAAAGCGGGTAGTTGGTCCCTTGTTGGAGGCTTTTTCTTCATCTTATTCATATTTTCAGTTTTTTTCTTTAAAGGCCTATTTAATATTAATTTAAAAGCGAACAATCGTCAAAGTATATTATTTTCCGTTGCAAACAAAAGCCGCCAGTTTCAGTTGTATTTTCAAAATGAAAGTATCTGTCAAACAAAACAAAACGTGATTAGAGCGCAACCTGTGTGTTGATGGAAAAAGTAAAAAGGGATTGAATCCAACAAATTACAATCGATGAAATGGCAGTGTTCAGCAAATATTGACGTTTTACAAGAAAACAATAAAATGGTCGACAAACTTTGTCGTACAAATTTAACACTAAAAATTATAATTGGTAATCACAAAGTAGTTGAGCTTCTCAGAACCATTTCCAGGTGGTGTCATCATCGAGCTTGAAAATATAAGTTAGTTTCTTAGAATCGCCGCTAGGCAAAATTTGAAAATCCAAATTCAAAAATGAAATTTTGATTTTGTAGATTTCTACTCTCTGCTCTACTCCTCCGCAAGCCCACCAGTAACTTTATTACGATAATCTTGTTGATTTTTCTGTATTCCCAGTTCTTCCGGTAATCGGACTATTCTTCATGATCTTGAACTGCTTTAAAAAAAAAGAACAAAAGTTACCAAAAAAACTTCTAAAATTTGTTTGCAAAAGTAATCGGTAAAATTGTTCTCAGAAATAAATATGTGAGGCTTCGATAAAACAGGAAAATCCACCTTTAAATTTTCAAAAACAAATTCTCATTGTGCACTTGGTGACATTTTGAATTTTCATTTTCATTTCTTTTGACTTTTCAAAAATTGGTTAAATTTAAAAAATCCTCATCATGGGAATTCCAGCAGGAGATGCTGAAAATGGCAAGAAGATCTTTGTCCAACGCTGTGCACAATGTCATACATTGGAAGCCGGAGGAAAGCACAAAGTCGGGCCCAACCTTAACGGATTATTTGGCAGAAAGACTGGACAATCACCTGGTTTTGCATACTCGGAATTCAATAAGAACAAAGGAGTAATATGGAATGAGGACACCCTTTTCGAATACTTGGAGAATCCGAAGAAATATATTCCGGGAACAAAAATGATATTTGCAGGCTTGAAAAAACCTGAAGAACGTGCAGATCTTATTGCATATCTCAAAGTCGCAACAAAATAATTTTTTTTTGTAATCCAAATTCATTTCACTATATAATGTATGTAGCACTAAAAAATATGAAAAATTGGATATTGTTTCCGAAGGTCGTCATCGTTTGGTTATTCGGGATAACAGTGTACAAAAATAGAAATTTGGCGGCCCTGAAATCGTTCCGGATAACCAAACAAAAACGACACCAAGTCCTGCTCTATCCTGTACGTTATCTCTCAAAACAATACATCACCAAGTTTATATCCTGAAAATAAAATAAAAGCCATTTCTTTTAAAGATAAAACATGTATTTATTTTCATTAACGCAGATTTCATCGATTAGAAGTTATATAAGATTTCTCACGAATTTAGAAATGAATCCATTTTTTACATAATAATATTCATAGATAGATTGTATTCTTTACAACAATAAAAAAACAACAAAAATAAAACAATACTTTTCTTACTTCTTATATACACGCTGGGGGTTAACACGAACAAACAAAATACTATTAGTCGCAATTCGATTACAAGTCATCTGCAAATGCTGCGACGACTTGCAAGACCAATGCGATTCAGGGATGCCTCCTTTTGTGTTGGTTTATCAAAACTATTTTGCTGAAATCCTTGTGAAGAATTCGAATTTGGAATGGTTTTTTTTTTATAATTTTTAATGGGAGATGTAATCTTAAGTTGGCATCATAGGTAGACAGTTATTTTAGTATTTATTTTAAACAGATTTATGGTGTTTTTAAAAGCAATCTTAAGGGACTATGAGCGCTTAGGCCTTTCCACTGATTGCAGAACCTCCAGTGGGTTGTGTCTTCTCGTTTTCTTTTTCTAGCTGCTTGCCAAGGTACTCCCTTTTTATGGTTAAAAAAAATTCATAAATTGTTTTAGAAAAAAAGTCTTGAGATTTCTTGATTTTCTGGGATGATGGATGAACAATGGAGGATTAATGGAAACGGAAGAAGGAACATGAGCGAAATTGCAAAAAAAAAAAAAACTCACCAGTTATGGACCATCAATTTTTGGACAGCAAGAAGGGCTTCATAACGAACATTGGGATCATCATGGCCGAGGAGTTGCATAACGATTTGCTTACCACCCAGTTGCTCAAGGACACTTAAAAAACAAACAACAATTAAATCATCATAGACATGACTGTTGTTGTGATCAAGATAGTTCTTGACATAAAACTGAACTTACTGTTTGCCCCTTGGGTAGTGACGCACATACTCGCCAATATCAAAGCAGGCAACCGAGAGAATCACGGGATCCTTGGATGTCTCCAGCAAGTGCACCAAAATTCTCAGTAGTTCATAGTTTTTCTCATTTAGACGTTGGGCATTCTCACGCCAAAATTTGGCTGACTTGTGTACTGGAGACCATTCCAAACGGGCACTCTTCAACTCGGTAGCGTACTCATCGAACGAGCTCAAGTCCTGTACAGAATTCTGAAGCTTCTCAGTGAGGAATTCGACATCAGCAGTTATATCCTCATCGTCGATGCGGCGTTGTTCCAAAATTGACAACTGTTTCAGAACCTTGCACTGGACCATTGCAATGCAGTGTTCCTTAGCGACTTGGGCCTCCTCGGGCTTTTCAATTAAGTTGCGGAAAACTGCAAGAATAATGCGAGTAACCTGCCAAACGAAATTAAAACCCAGCTCAACATCAAATTTGTATGTAAGTTACCTTTTCTTTAGCACAATCGTTTAGGATGTCAGCTAGAATGGGAATAACGCTGAACTTGTTCATCTTCCCAGCCAACAATGGGTTGAAGGTAAGCACCCACAAACAGAATACCAGTTGATATTGAACCTAAAAGCATTTACTTTAACACAAACACTTTTCTACAATCAATTAAACTTACCTGGAAGTTAACTCTTGACGATAGAATACTAATCAATGTACTGATGCCATCCACAGAGACAAAAGCAAATCGATACTCATCGATGCGTAACATCATTTGCAAGCAACGTCCAACCGATTGAATGTACTCGTTGTTCTAAACCGTCCAAACGAAGACATCAGGAAACAAAAAAATGGACAAAAAGATCATTATAGCAAAGCTTTTGTAAACAAACAACTTGAAATAAGTCGAGTTAGTGGTTTTAGTAACACTTAACATTACAATACTTTAACAATAGATTTACTAAACGACACCGATAGCAAAATTAAGGGAATTGCAATTATTACTTGTTTTTGTGTCCAATTTTTTTTTCTAAGACAAAAAAGTTACAATTCTGGATATGAATATTTTTGAATTTATTTAAAAAGAAAAAAACTTATACCAACACCTTTGGATAATATAAATTTTATGGGTTCATATTTGGTGTATATGTTAAATTTTTACAAGGTAGGTTGTTGTTGTTGTTTGTGTGTTTAAGGGAGGGTCTGGTTAGTTGGTTAGTTATTGCGACGAAGACGTTCACGCCTCTCGGCAACGTTTCTAGACACACAGCTCAGAGTTATGTTATGTTTTGTTCCCTGACAAGATTTTCTTCCGTTCATTGCATTAAAACAGACGAGAGAGAGAGAGAGAGAGATGAAATATCAAATGAGAGTTCTTTTTCTTTTAGCAAAAATGTTCGATTTTTTAAAGTTAACTTAAACCACACAGACACTCTACCGGAATAGCACCCCAAGAACTTCCAGAGCCAGTTGACGAGGTGTTGGATGCCAATTCACCAGGCACAGCGCGATAAGACTCGTGAGACTGAGCTTCATTGGATGAGTGTTGGCTGCTAAACGGACTGTAATGATGATTTCCACTATGATGTTCTTTGTGATGGCCACTATGTCCGTGCTGGTGGGTGACAACGGTTTGGCAACGCTTGGCCAGCTGGGCCATGTCGTTAATGTAGGATTTAGCCTGGCGAGCGATAATTTTTGGGTTTTCGTTTTGATTTTAAACAATTTTGTTTTGCATTTTTGTTATTTACACTTGCTGTTTGTTTATTTTGATTTTCAACAACAAAAGGCAAACAGGATGCACAAGAGAGAGATCCTTGTCAGCTAGAGAATCAACATACAAAGCGCACACACAGTATTCTGCTTGCAATGGTTGGATGGTTTTTTTTTTTTTTAATTTGTGTTTTCGAGTGTATGTAGGTGGTATGTATGTGTGTGTATGGTTGTGCCTTTCCACATTATTTTTAAATTTATGATTAATTATGATCAGAGTGAAAAAATCAAATAGAGGAAAAAGATACATTATGATTGTTTTTTGTTCAATGGAAATCAACTAAAACGGCTCTCAAAAAATATACATACACAAAAATAAATAAACAAACAAGAGTGATTTTGCGAGAAAAGAAATAATAGCCGACGACATCATTTGCATGTTTCACCAGTTGTGAGGAAGAAAAACAATTGCGTAGGCGATGAATAGATAGATTTTACTTAGTTAAAGATTTATTCGATCAGTCAAAGGATTTTTTGGGTATGAGGTTCTGTTCCATCACCATCTTCCACTTAAACATAATGCTTCATACACCACTCCTGTATCTGGAAGGAATTTGGAACTGCAGTTTAAAGCGAGTAATCCATTTCAAGTTTATGTTCTAAATTCGCACATTTTCGTTTGCCTCTCAGTTAGTAAACCCCAAACATTGTCTATGACAACTTAGCCTTACTTCATCAAAGATCTTCGAAGTAGAAGTAGAGTTTTGTGTCCCAATCAATTACAGGTTTAAGTGCTTCATACCTTACTACACGCAATTTGAATCATTTTCAATTGATAGCAATCAAATGGCGGCGTCAAAATACTTAAAATTGAATTTCCTGCCCACAAGCGAGAGTGTAGCATGCAAATATGATACAAGAACTTAAGAAAATTAACGTGAACAAATGTGTGAAATGTGAAAAAAAAAACATATAAACTCAAAACCATGTGACAAGAAAACATAACATCTTCAAATTATAATAATATCTTTACAACCTCATGACCAAGTGGCAGATCTCTATTGCCACTTTCTGTTTTCTGTGTGAAGAAACTAAAAAAAAAACTCACAAAACTACAAAGAATCATATCAATTATTAGTTTTCATGCAAGAAATTTACATAACATTTGTTTCAAGAACTAAAATACAAAAAATAATACTATATTAAAAGGAGAGGAGGAAAGTTTTTTTTACATATAGAAATATTCATTTTGTAATGTACAATAATGTGATCAAAATGCAGATGGAAAAGATTCAGATTGTTTTGTTCAAAGAGTGTACTCACGTTGACGGTCAGCTGATCCTTCAAGAACTGCAAGTAGAAGTTCAGGTCAGACTTGGGCATTAATTCCTTGCCCCAGCAAGCCAATTTTGCAAGAATTCTCGACGACATGTTGACAATGAAGCCATCTTGACGATTTAGCAAGTTCAAGAATGGTCCCCAGATGCACTCCTTTTTCTTGAGTGCGTAGTCGTGGAAGTACTCGACACGAGAACGATCCTCCTGCAGGATATCGTCAATCATGACGAGGATATATTGGATGGTAGAGTCCTTGGAAACATGGGACAAGAGATTAAGAAAAGTCTTCACTGCCTGGCTGGGATTTTGCTGAAGATAGGCGACCTTGGCAGTATCAAGAGTGCTTATGCATTGGAAGTCCTCCTGGGAGATCATCTGCGATTGCATGTACGACTGCCAGTTAATATTTTTCTGACGGATGTCGGTTGCTTGTTGTTGGAGCACGCTGGTAGCAGCAATCATGTCTGTTAATGGAGCCCCACAAAGGAATTTGATTTTTTTGTCTATTTCGCAATTGATTTGTGTGTGTGTGAAGGAAAATTTTTCTTACCGATGTTCTCATCGGGGAGATTTATTAGTCCTGCGACGTCAGCCATCTTATAGGTGATGATACAATTTTGTGGAAACGAATTAATGGAATATTGAAATTAAATTGATTTTATTGTTGGAATTTATATTTTCGATTTCGATGGCAAAAATGGGAGGAATTTTTTTTTCTTTCTGCGATTTAGAGTTCAGCTGACAGGTCTTGTGACTATTTCGCTCAAGAAAAATTTGTGCCACAGAATTTTCGAAGTTCGAAAATTACTGTCAAATTGAATTCGCTCGGAGAATCAGTACGTTCAGGGTTGGAGAAAAAAGCTAAATGTTAGTATTTTGCAACCGAAACCTTATTAAAATTAATTATATGTTGTATTCAAAAGGCTATGAATCTTCAATACAAGAGAAATTAACGAAAAAGAGAAGTTTATTCCAAATATCCAAATACTTGCTGGAAGCCTGAGAGAATGCATTCGTTCTAGTATGTGCATGGCTTTTATATGCCACAACGTTTTCTTTATTAATTAACTGCAACTGTGAACGAATTACAACTCAAGAAAAGCTTTCCCAAAACTTTGCGGTTTAACTATTTGACAGCGAATAATTTGCTAATGATTCTCTTTGTTTTGATTTAAATTTTTCAGATTGATAAAATGCAAGGCCATAAAACGAAATCAATTCCTAATCTAACACAATTCTCACCGAATTTCAAACGAAAACGAATATCCCAATTCAAAACGCCTACTGACGTTCTACCTTACACCTCCGGGGAGAAGATTTTAGGATTATTCACTGGTTTTTCCGTGGAAATACACCAGCCGGAGCATATCCGTAAACTATATGATGCTGGTTGCTTTGGAAAAGGGTCCAAGTCTCGAAGTTGTCCGGAGTTCATAAAACAAAGACCATCCAACGCGGACTGCGATGATGGATTGAGCGAAAGTCTTCTATTGGACCTAGAAGAGGCGTTTTTTCTTGCCCACTTTCTCAAAGTTCTACAAATAAATGATCTTCAGGGGACATCTCTGAATTCCGATCAGCTAATCGATAAATTCTCTAAAATAAAGTCTAATTTTGTAGAGAATCTTGTTGCATACTTGTATTTGAGAGCAAAAAACTGGATCGTTAGAAGTGGAACTAAATTTGGAGCTAATTTCTGTGAGTAAAGAAAAAAAATAAAACGTCCGTCGCATTTGAAGTATGATCCAACCAATATTTGCAGTGATATACAAGAAAGGACTACGCTTTTTCCACGCTAGTTTCATAGTCATTGTTGACCGCAAAGACGAACAACACCAACCAAAAGACATCAAAGGAATTCAACGTATTGCTGAAACATCAGACAAAGATGTGCTTTTCCTCGAAATCAATCGACCAAAAGAGATTGATAATATTTTGCACAATCTGGACAAATTTACTGTTTCAGAAACTATAATTAAACGATTCAACTACAGCGCTTTTGTTCAATCAAAATAAAACAATGAACTAAGACTGCAACCTAGCAATTCTATGCTTCTTTGGAATGCCAGTTGCACGGTATTCTGAACGTTCTTTCAGGTAGATTTCTTTGCATTCGTTCTTGAAGGCCTCGTTGCCATACCAGTTAGCGAGGCAGCTCTTAAGGGAATCATTTTGTTTTCTACAGTTTATGACCATCAACAAGCTATTGTCCTTACAGCAACTTTCAAATTCTTTGACCTCTTTTAGGCAATGCTCAGCCTTTGCACGGTCGCGCATAATTTTTGGGATGAGAACTTCTATTTCAACTTTTCGTAAGGATGTGTCATTCGGATCGCCTAAACATTTTAGTATTATAAAAAGGAATAGTACACCGCCAGTATGTAGTTTCTTACCCAATCCATGAGGATTCTTAGGATCAACTTTTGGAACCTCTGCTGAAAATGGTGTTGCGTTTTGATATTGCATTTCTTTTAATTCACGCAAAAGAAATAGGTTTTTATTTTTGTGAAATCTTTTTGAATATTTTGGCAGCAAACAGCTGACACTGACAGGCTCAGGCTGACAGTAGTACAAGCTTTCATAAACGTCAGTGTTCAGGTTAAAAATTGTGTAATACTACTAAGGGGCACTTCGTATCTTATGATTTGAAAATTTGTTACATTTGTTTTATTAAATAACTTTTGAATAATGGTGTGTATACACAAGAATTTAATTCTTGTTATTTACAACGCCTAGGATTTTCCTCTGTTTACAAATACCAAACTAATCCAATAATGGCATAAATACCGCTATACACAAAGAATGCCACTCGATCAAGAACAATTCCAAGAGCCGTCCATTCATCGTATGAATTGCTTGTACTTATTAATGAAAAAGTTTCATGCATTTTTTCACCCTCAAATTGATGGTTCAACTCAGTTTGAACTGGTTTCTTGGAATCATCTAAAGGTCCAAACATCAAACCGACTCTGCTTTTCAAAATTTTACTCAATCTTGAGGGAAGACGTCCTTTACATAACGATCTTGATGCTGCCAACACGAGAACCGATATAATCATCGAAAGTGTCACAAGCACAAAGCTGAGGCTGTAGAAAATTGCTGAAATTAATTCACTTTAAATCAACATTTCATCGGAGTATAATTTCGTTCAATCTTACCAATCAATGGTAGTCTCAGTGAAAACGTTGAATGATTAGCAATGAAATAAAGCTGGTACATGAGTATTATTATAAGTGTAAAACCATTAAGTAGTATTTTTTCACCTCGATGTGGTGGTATCCAAAAAGCCGCCAATGTCATTGTTACCACACACAACGCAGGCATAAGGAAAACCGACGCAAAGGCCGAAAAACGTCTCGTGAACTCAATATAGTATTCCAAAGTTATATACGGCTCAGAGCAACATACATAGAAAGTTGCTTCTCGATGAGTTGTAAAATTGGTCACAACAAATTCAGGATTTTCTATAAATTCACTGACCGGCTTGAGTTTCTTCGACGGATATAAATCAAGAAGAAGTCCATCATAAGTCCATGATCCCAGTTTGATAACACATTTATGTGTGTCATATGGCCAATGGAACATATCCAAATCACAAAGAGTTTGCATACGAATATCCATCACCCAAACAATAAGACCAGTATTTTCCAGCACCATCATCCCAGAATCCGTAATATCAAGCGCCTTATTTCCGACACTGTTATAAAGTGAGACATCAGGTAGCCATATTTCGTGTCTCTTTAGATGAACCAGAGAAATGTTACCGTATTCGGACGGTTGCCATTTTAACTTCGGATCTTCCCATTTCTAAATTATGCATAAATTCAAAATTTAACGGTAAAATTACTGCTTTGAAATTGGAACAAACTTACTGCCACGAAATGTGCCGCAGCAGTGAATAAACCTTTGGCGTCATCAAATTCGATTTGTTTCAATTGGAAGGCGATTTTTACTACAATTGTTTGGTCAGGGTTAGCCGGGCGAACAGTCTTATCATAGTGAATGAAAAGTTTTGTTAACAACTTCTCCTCCGTTTCAGAAGCTGGTATCAAGAAAAAAGTGAAAACAACCAAAATATAAATCTAATTGAACTTACAACTGACACGATTTTTAAAAACTATCAACACTAAGAACACAAAACAGAAAACCAAAAACCTGAGTGGATCTGACATTTTATTCTCGACAGAAAAACAAACTATCTTATCCACGTTCAAAGGCAAACTAAAAGACGACACCCACTTCGGAACTAAAACCGTCTCAATGTACAAAATTCTGATTCTCCCTTTGACGAGTCTCTATTTTTAGCTTGCTTACTCTAGACAGACATTCACTTTGATTGACGAAATCAGCAGCGTTCCAATACAATATCTAAACATCAGTCGCATTGCCTAAAGTACCATCATGAAAGCTTAATCTATAGGTGACAAAATATTTTAAATTGAATAATGGTGCATAATAATTTGAGTCATATGGCACAATCTTAATCAATCTGCAAGAGATTGAGCAAGCCAGCGCGGCAGCAATGCCCGTTTCTAATTTGCCATATTCAGATTCAACCCGTGTTATTTCTGTGGCTCGACTCTCAGGCGGTTTCCAAAGTTGCTATATACAACGTTATTGTCATTTCATGACCGGACCACTGACATTCATAACAATGTATTGTATTATTCTTAAGACTCTGATTACGATATAACCACGACACGATATAAACATCTATGCAGGCCACCCTTAAAAATTGAAGTAGGTATAGAAGATTCTGAAAATAAATAAATTGTTGATTTGGTTTTTAGTATTACTTCAACCGTTGGCTGGCGCGTAATATAGCTCGTTGAAATTCATCTTCTTGTTTAAAACTCAAAGAGAGCTAGGCTTATCTCTTTCTTTCTCCAAAGACGGTTTTTTTTTTTAATATTTCATTAAAGTTATAGTGCTTCAATTCATATCTTGTACTTGGACGGATAAAAAGGAACAATGCACCTTGTTGCAATATTGACATCCGGTTTTTTCTTGGTCCAAATTTTATTTCATGGAATCATCGTTTTGGCCGATTCTTCAACTGAAGAACCGTTAAAAGGTGTGCATAACATAAAAAGAAAAAACTAGAATTTCTATCAACTAACAATAATCACTGCAATTTCAAGAGTTCGATTTATCAATGGAACACATTTATGAAGAAAAATATATTAATCGAAATAAATTTAAAAAAAATTAAATCTCTCACAAATTGCAAAATGTACTTGTGGTGCGGACATAATTCATGCATTTTCAGATAACAGCAATTAGTTTTAATAATATAAGAAATGCTTGAAAATTTAAATTTTGATAAGAAGCTTGTATACATACACAATTTTCGCTGTGATTTCCATGTGAAAGATAAATAAAACACAAACAAATTACATAGTACATAATCACATATTTAGAAAAGAAATTCAAAAGAAATAACTGGAAAAATGAATGACCTCATCTGCTAAAGACGTTTTCAATAATTGACCTTGAACTGCTTTCAGTATTGTATGCATATTACACAGATTATGCTCGATTTTATTTTAACGTTATCGGGATCACAATTACGGTAACCAGCTTACAGCTTGTTTTTGATAGTTTTTCTATGGGCAGAAATCGAAAGAAATTATTTTTTGATTATAACATTATACCCGAGTGCTGAAAAAAGTACTCGATTCCAAAGGCTGATAGAATAATTGTAAACCCTTATTTTGATGCCCAATTGTAAAACTTTTGTCAAGGGAAATTGTGAATAATATCGTTTTTATTTTCACCAATATCTCTGCTACCTGGCCTTCATGAAACCCATTTCGATGAATACAGTTCGACCAGACTTTTCCTTTGATGTATCGTTCGATGGGTTTTGGAAGAATTTATTTTGTCTGTCCTAAATTTTGGCAAGGGAAAATCATGAGGAAATCGATTTCTCTAAACTCAACATATTTCATAGTTCTCATTGTCCTGAAGTGTCCGCAGCTCAGTGGCTAGGTGCGTTGGCTGCTAAGTGCCCATAGTTTTTATTTCATCTTTCACGGGCACTGCCTCTTGCGAAGAAGTATCAAAACTTCCAAGAGTATCAATCTGTCATGAAAAAGTGCTTCTCAACTTTGCCGTTCGGAATCGGCGTTAAATTGTAGGTCCCCTCAATTCTTCACACGCACCCAGAGAATTGTTGAAGAGAGTAAGCCACTTAGGCCTTGGCTCTTCAAGAGCTGTCGCTCAACTCTATTTTTTTCTATTCATTGTCCTGAGCTTATTCCTGAAATCCGAACTCAATTCCGAGCTCTGGTTGCCGAGATATTTGCATCAGAAGATATTCTTTCTAAAGGATGAAAATAAACTAAGGGCAAAAACCAAACAAATGTCTTTTTGGTCATAACTCGGTAAACAGACCTCGAAGACAGTTTTGGTTTTAAGTGGCTGATTGAAGGCGAATAAAAATTTTTTTTATTATAATATTTGATATGATACGTAAAAATTGAGAGGACCTATAATAAATGGATTGACAACAGTTCAAATCGCAAGAAATTCTCTTAACTCATTCATTTTTATTTAATCTTTTCAAACACCTATGTATGAATATCTAGAAACCCATAACAAAACGAACACAATGTGGAATTCAACCTTCAATGACAACTTAAAACGGGATCTTTTTGTGAACTACAACAAATTTGCACAACCATTGATGAATGGCAAGCCAACTGTTGTCAAAATTGGTCTCGCAGTACGTCATATTGACATTGACGAACTCAAAGGAAAAATCACTGTATATGGATGGATGCGGATGGTATACACTGTCTATATTTCGATTAAATAAAATCTGAATAAATTCAAACTATGATAATAGCATTGGCAAGACGATAAATTCAAATGGTCATCCTCAGAATATGGTAACATTAGAAGTATGCATGTAGCGGCCGATGATGTTTGGCGACCCGATATTGCGCTCTTCAACAGTGCCACTGATCGTGATGATCATCTCGGTGGCAGCCAACTCATTGTGACTCAAACTGGCAGTGTCTTATGGGTTCCACCAGCAGTTTTCACAGCATTCTGCAGTCTCAATCTTCAACTCTGGCCATTCGACACACAACATTGCAACTTGAAAATTGGTTCGTGGACAACGGCCGACATCAAGTTAGAACTCTATGGTGGCAAAGATGCTGAAACTGAAATTTCGACAATGGTGGAAAATAACGAATGGGAAATCCGCAAGGTTTCGACGAGTTTCGAAACAAACGAGCAGTTTTATAATTTCGTGAAATTTGATTTCGAACTGGTTCGCCGGGCTGCCATGTACAAAGCATTGATTTTTACTCCAGCATCGTGTATTGTCTTGCTGGTGCTTTCTAGTTTCTGGCTACCACCTCAAATGGGTGAAAAACTGTTACTGAATGGCATCGTCATTGTGATTATTTCGGCGTTTCTCATGTACTTTGCGCAGTTGTTACCAGTGCTGGCGCAGAACACCCCCTTAGTTGGTAAGTTTGTTTCTAATACGCGGTTTTCCAAAACAGTGCTCATCAAAAGTTTTTTTTTTTTTATTTCAGTGCTGTTCTATAGCAGTAGCTTGCTGCTTGTAAGTGTATCAACAATTATATCTGTAATTGTAATTTACTTGTCGAGTGCTAAACATCGCCGACGTGTACCTTCTTTCCTGAGAAACCTTCTCAATGGACCATTGAGCTATTGTTTGTTTTTGTCACATCTTAGTCCGGACATTGATTCCCAGAGTAATGCTCAAAAGGAATTAACCGAACAAGGTTCCGAAATCGCTTCAAACTTTGAGGATCAGCAGATCATGATTGCATCGGCAATTAGATCAATTCAATTTGATTGGATCGTTTTGGCCACAGCTATAGATCGCATAATGTTTTTCTTTTACTGCATAGTGTTTATTATTCTCGCCATAACCTACTCCGTATAGACTTAACTGTTTGTTCTCTTATATTTTTAAAAGGTTATGATCAAATCGAATAAAGTTGCTTAAAGTAAAATCACTAGCCGATTTCTTACAACAAAATTTATAATACATGCTTTCCATTTTATTAAATAACTCCCTTTTGCACTTTAAAGGTTTAATTGCTGAAACACAATTTGCTTTGAATGACATTCCTCCCTCCGTCATCCTGTTGACTTGTTTTTTCTATAGCTGTTATTGAGCTGTCAGACCAAGCAAATATTTGAACTTCAAGTTTGGAATCACATTACGTAACATTACGTACGAACCTTCACTGTGATAAGAATGCATGGAATTCCAATGGCTGGTCTCGCAAATGTCAGGCGAAGCAAAAGCTATAGCGTGTTTGTGTTTCAGCCATAAATGCCTTTAATTGTTTACAGCAAGACTTTTTTCCAGACAAGATAACCACAATTTGTTTGAACAATTTTAATCTATATTTCCTTAGAATCCAATTTATAAATTCAATAATTTAATTTAATTTAAAACATTATCACCTAATTTAATTTAAAACTTATCACCTAATTTATTTCAATCAAAGGATAAAGAGGGTTATTAAGAAAGGGATTGTACAACAATTACTGAAATAAGTATACATTAACATAAACGTTCACCGAACGGTATCTGGCTCTATGCTGCTCTTCTATACATCATAGGTTATTACGTACGTAATCCTTTTTGGACAAATTTTTGTATCACACATCAGAAGAAGGTTAATAGCATCTAATTAAATTATTTATATGAGTGCAAGGACAAGGGTTCACTGTAGACATAAGGATTGTCCCAACCTCGGGTGGTCTTCTCTGATAAATTTGGAGTTTATTATATTCCGGAAGTCAAAATGACCATTCGCACACCTTTTTGATGATTTGTGAAACGACTAGATTACTTTATTAAGGAACAATATTCAAAGGATTGTTGTTGTTTATAGATGAGGTAAAAGTTAATTCTAACAAGTTGTCATTTAGTTAAATCCGTTTGGTGGTGGGCGAGGTTCGAAACTGGTTGGTGAGTATGGCCAATATGGACCGGATGGAAACATCGGTGCGGAAGTGTTCGCTGATGATGGAAAAAGATTTGTACTTGAGGTTGTGACATTACTAGGGGAATGCGTTGCTGTGCTGGCAATAGCGGCGGCGGCGGTTATGGGAGATGTTATTGCCGTAGCTGTTGGTCAGGGATAACCAAGGCTCGATGACGATGAAGGTGAATGGTCTGGTTGAAGGCCGGGATGATGATGATGATGTAGTTTGTAGGAACTATATGCAGCTGCGGAATCACATCCTTGGGCTTGAGCCTGACACGCTGCCATTAGACCATGGAAGTCGAATTTGTATGCATATCGCTTGCCGTGAACTTTTGTCATGAAGTTTTTGTCATAGTAATACCTAGAAATAAAATTGATCACTTTATTAACAAAAAAAAAAAAAGAATTAAAGTGTCTTATATACTACTATTGCTATATTGAAAGTATAACTACTTAATCTTTTTCTCATTCGTTCTAACTTTTATTGTACATTTTAAATATTAAACAGGGTATTGGTTAAGTGCGTTAACCATTGACGTCAACTTTAGTTAAATGGAGCGCAAAATTTTCTTATCTTTCTATCACTGTTGGTTTTTAGATACGAACTGGACCTACCTAAATGTTTGAGCTTTTTTGACAACAGGTACAATTCAAGAGATAAACACTTTTCCCACCAATTTTATATATTTTAATCACTTGAATTAATTTGTATTTCTTGGTTATCATAGACATTCTTAGTTATTTATGCGTTCAATTTTACCAACACCCGTCGGATTATACGCACGTTATTTTTCAACTGGAGTCGCTTCCAAGACAATTCTTAGAAATCATTTCAATGCAGAAAAAAGATACCAAGGAATTTAAACCACAAGCCTATGTCTTTGTTTGTTTGTAGAAGTTTAAGATCCTGTTTGCTGTTCGCTTGCACAAAAACCCCGTGAAAGAGCCGGTTAATATATGAAATCACAATCTAATGAGTCACGCAGTCTGACCGCACTATACTTCATCGCAACGCAATCCTCTTCGCCATTCTATTTTAACGCCTATTTCTACAACACGTTCATGTTTTGGATACTAAATGCAAAAAAAAACTGTCTTGTCATGTACCCCACTATCTGTGTCGCGGACTTTGATGATGACGTTAATTATGAACATTTCAAGTTCATGGAATTTTTTTTTATCGCAACAGTGTCTCAAATCGAACACATTTACTGCCCGTGACACTTAACCAACTATAAAATTGCATTCAAACTCTGAAATACAATTTCTTAACCAAATGCTTAAAATATTGCATGAGAGTTGAGAGAAAAGTTCGACACTATCAATGTCTTTAACTTACCGTAAAGCTCTGCTGAGCTTATCGTAGTTCATGTTTGGTTTAGCCTTGCGCTCTCCCCAGCGCTTTGCAACTTCATCAGGGTCGATGAGCTTAAACTCGCCGTTTGTGCCCTCCCATGTTATACAATTGGCATTCGACGAATCGGCTAGTAGCTCCAGCAGGAACTGCCACAATTGGATCTGCCCCGAACCTTGTGCTACCAATCGGTGTGAAGCGGCATTCAGCAGTTGATATGGATCTGGAAATAAAGCACAGAATGAAAAAAAAAATATAAAATAAATTGTTTGCGGTTGTGCCATGAGATTGAGGAATTACGAAGAATTTTTGTTTTGTTTTGGGTTGATGGAGAAAACCTGTCCTTGTGAAAGCTAAAGCCATCCAAAATGGTGGATCGAATGATAGGATTTATTTTGCATGAAATTTTTTTTTAATAAATGTATTTTATTTGTTAAACAATAATTGTTTTTTTCTTCTGTTGTATGTGTATAAGATGAACACAGTTAGCATTGATTTTAAAAAGGACTTTTAAAAATGAGAATAAAACAATGTTTTTTATCCTTCTCTCCTTAAAACAACATAAAATACACGCAAAGCGTGACAAAAGTTCTTGACAAAGATAAGTATTAATTATTATGCTTTGATTTTGTTGACGAATTTGCACAGAAACGAACAACGTTTCTTTCTATTTGCACGTTACTTGCAGATACTTAATATGCTATACATCTGAAAAAGCCTAATATTCTTAATGGAAGTGTTTTGTTTTTGAAAGGAACAAACATTAGGTACTTGATTTAGTTTTGGTTTTGTAATTGAAATGGTGTTTTTAAATGGTTTTTAAAAAACAAACCTTCTGAGGAGGAGAGAAAAACAGAATGCTGAAAACGTTTTAAATGATAAGGCATGATCCATGATGACTGATTTCAAAGATGATTAATTATTTTTTGACTTTGTGCTAAAATGTTGACTCGGATTGAATTGAGATGGTTCCGAGTCTACAGCTCAGTTACGGTTGGGAGAAATTACTTTTTTGTCGTTATGCAACTCTAATTGTTAAAGTTTGAATGTCATTTCCTGTCGATTACTAAGTCAAATTTTTGGACTAAAAATATAATAAGTAAATGTACAAAAAAAAAACTATCAAAATCAAATTGTTTGACTTTTTCGTGACATTCGTCTAATTTATTTTAAAGACGTGAATCTTGGCTTCAATAGCCTTGGTTAATCAATGTTTTCTGGGCCAACATTTTGACGAAGAGATTAGAAATGCGTCGTATTGGGAGCGGGTCAAAGTACTGAATTTTAAAATCCTGTACGACTAAAATACTGTATTTTTTCTTAAATCCTGTATGGTTAAAATACTGTATGACCTAAATCCTGTTTTTCAAAATACTGTTTTCAAAATCTGGTTTCAAAATCTGGTATAAGAAAAATCCTGTATGACTAAATACTGTAATTCAAAACACTGTTTTACAAAATACTGTAAATCAAAATCCTGTATTGCCAAAAATACTGTATTTAATAATAATCAACATAATAACAAATGTGCACGACTGGGTCGTACGAACTTGCTCCTGCATTCTAAAACTAAATATTTATGATTACTTTTATCTTCCAAAAATTGCAAAAAGTAGTGTTAAATTAAAAGTTATACAAAAAAGAGATATATAAAAATAATTAGAATTTATTAAAAAAATTAAAATTTGAAAATGTACCTCGTAAATACATTTAATTCCAAAAATTTAAATGCGAAACAAATTCAAACCTTATTCTTGATTTATTTATTTTTTTTTTTTAAATCGTCGGAGCCGTTTTTTTTTTTAATTAATTTTTTATATATAAAATTTTTCAAAAATGTCTTAAAATTAATTTGGGTATGTAGTTTTCAACACCATGTAAATATACATATTATACTTCAATTTGGATTTTTAAAATTGACCACAAGCTTAAAGTTCGTGCTTCTTTCCAAAAATTTGTTTGGTTTTGAACCAAAAAATAGTCAATTTTAAGCAAGAATTAAACTTAATTTTCAAGTTTTTTTGCTTTTATTTTTAAAAAAACAAACATGACTTAGGTCAGCGACTTTATTGGTTATTCGAGAAATACGTGTATTTTGTAAAAATGTGTCTTTTTTTAATATGTTCGCCGTTTCTAATTCTTCGATCTGGGCACTTCTAAAAAGAAGTTCTTTTCTTAAATTGTCAAAAAGCTTGTAGAGACCAGCCTTCCTTGTTCCGACTACAGTTTTCAAGAAGAAAATGTTGGAGAAAGAGATAATACAATTTGTTTTATTTCTTTTCCTTTTTATTTCTTTAGGTCGGTTTCTTTCGTGTTTTTTTTTCTTTTTTCTTCCCATAGCTGAATTGAAAAATGAAAACATTAATGTTTGTATGTATGTGTATACTCAGTTGTTGTTTTTATTAACAAATCTTGTAAGTATGCTGTAAGAAATTTGTTTTGATAATGTAAGAAAGTGCACACAGGATTTTGGCCAACCAGCATTTTGAAATTTTGACTTACAGTAATTTGATCATACAGGATTCTGTACATACAGTATTTTGAAATACAGGTATTTGACTTACAGGATTTTGTAAACAGGATTTTGACCCATACAGGATTTCGGCTCCAACGTATTTTGTGGTCAGTATTTTTTTCAAACAATTGAGGTTATGCGAAATTTGTTTATGTATATGTACTTTCCAAACCAAAATCAAGCTATGACAAGAGCTGGAATATGTTCTTATAATACAGATTACAGACTTGGAAATTTAAAAGTTTCGACTGCTTTATCGTATCGTCGCAGACACATATAAGGTTTTTGTGCACTAAATGCAATTGCTTGAAACTCATGAATTTTATGATGAACCTCCCAAATCTCAAAATAACTTTTCACCAAACATAAAATTATTTAATCAATAAACCATATCTCTAAATATGACAAAATATAATCATGAAAAAAGATTGTAACAAAAAGTACTTATACATAATTGAAATAATTCTTACGATTTTTTTTAATTATTCTTTTTAATATAAATTAAACAACACTTTATCTTTGATATTGATCATATACTCAAAGATTGTTCGGAAGCCTTATAATTTAAAAGTTGTAAATTATGTTAACTATTTAATTACTTTAAGAATTTCACTGTCATTGTTTATAATATAACTTTTATCGCGCGTCAATTATCATAATAAATTTTACTTGCAAACCAAATACAAATAGGTAGATAAGAGAAAAATCTGATTGGTAGGTACTTGCAAAATATATCTACCATCGCCAGTTGGTCTAAACTCTGAAGTGTAAGCCAATGTTATCTTAACATAAAAATAGTAAAGGAAATAGCACAGGTGCTTATAGAAACGGAAATAACACAGGTAGAAATTTTCTTCCGCAATATTTTAATCTTACGGTTGATCCAAAGATAAAGTGAATATAAAATTTGTTCTAGAATCTTATTATCAAAATTATTGGGTTTCGAGGGCTTACTTCCGAGACTTCAATTTTTGTAGAATCACGTTTGCTTCAACTATCAACAAAATCTTTTAATTATCGAAAGTGTTTTATAGTAGATGCAAGAGCGTTGCAAGAAATGCTAATTCAACGAGACAAATTGATTATTATGGATTTTTTTCGACAAAAATTTGCTTTCCCAATTAAAAAGATTACCGAGGTGTTTGCCTCGAAATGATTTTGGTTATTTTCGTCCTTATAACCAAGTGTTTGTAAAAAACCTACAAGCTATAAGATCAATGAAATTTACATAAAACTATTTTGTAGGCCTTGTTAAAATCAAAAGCAATAAGGGTGTACCTACTTAGCTGATAGCTCGTATATTGTTTAACTCCAAAGGAAATGTGAATCACAAAACAATATGGAATGGATTTTTGAGTGAATCATATAATCTCTTTACAATCTCAAAAAATATTTTGAGCAAAAGTTATATTCGTTAACTTATGATCACTTTATCCCAGATGTATGCATGTTTATTCGAAATTCTTAGAATTCAAAGCAAAAATAAAATACAGAAATGACTAATTTTGTTGTTAAAATTTGTATACGCCAAGAAGACAGCGTCCTCGAACTCCCAACGGCAAGTCAACATCAGAGGTATAATAAATATCAATTCTTCTACGAATATTTAAAAAAAAATGTTCAGGAATTCTTTTCGAGACAAACCATTGTAAAGCATTGGTCTCACAGCGGCGGCAGCCGCCGCAGATGGATGATGGTAATGATGGTGGTGATGGTGGTGCGGTTGCATACGCACGCCGAAACGACGATTAAAATCCTCTGAAAGGCGCCACATTACGCCCACGTCAACACTCACACTCATCTCAATTTTTAACAGTATTTTATTTATTTTTGCTTTTTTGTTTAACTACACCGCACTTTAACAACTTTTGTTGTTTTCTATTCTACACTTAAAATCGGATAAGAAAATAAAAACATGTGAATTCTCAAAACAATGCGACTAAATTTCTAAACGCGTCCAAACGCTAGCAACTTGATGAAGAAACTGAGCCAAACAAAAAAGCACACACTTCGTTCAAGCGTAGATTCTTAAAAGAAACCCCCATTTTGCCACCCACTTCGACCAAACCCTTATACCATTTGCAATAACATCGTCATCATCATGACAAAAGCGATGTCAAAGGGCAAGAGGGGAGGCATTCCAAAAAAATAACATCACCTGATGGGTGGACGTGGAACATATGTCTTACTTGGCGATTAACGCAAATCTAACCAATGATCCCTGTTTGAATAAAAAACAAATCAATTAAATGACACCCTCGTCAATGGTGACGGCAGCAACAGCAACCGACAATGAAAATCATCCCAACATTGGAAGCAGGGATGTTATATCTGTATGACCCTTAAGAGACTCATATGATCTGAGTTTGATTCGGCTGTCTATATCTATCCCGAACAGAAGAAGGAATAAGTGTAAAACACTGAGTACCTATGGCGTCCTCTTATAGAATTCTTTTAGCAAATAAAATCTATAACATCACTGTCGGACTCAGTTTGATGCTAGTACAGGAAGGAAGGATGCTATATTCACACAACCAAGGAAACGGAAAGCGATCCCATTGTTTGACTGGAGTTGGCTAACCACCTGCTGGGATGCCTTTTCAGTGGTGGGGTTGCATATTTTTCGACAGAGGATTATTGTGATTTTATTATTAGATACCACACTCTGTGAAAAATTATCATATTTATGTCGTTTATTAACTTCACTTGAACTGTTTATTAACTCCTCGTGTGCCTTCTGCCTTTTAATGCCCTTAAACGGTGACAGTCGAGCTTTCACCTCCGCACCACAACAACACTATTATGATATTTTAATATGATGGGTTGTTCTTTTTTGCGTGGTGATTGTTATGAATAATTATCGCGTTGAATAAATGATTCAAAATATACCGACGGTAAAAGGTGTATAGTCGAGTCAAGGGCGGACGACTTAAATTAAATTAAGGACCCTATCAAGAAACAGGAGTGGAGGTGGAGTTAATGTGTTGAAAGATATGATGAAATATGGTATCTTTCAATTCAAGTGTGCAATTACCGTTGCTTTTCTTATCAGATACCGCATAAATCTTTGGGACAGGAAAAGAATGGTTTCACACTGACCGAAAGGATTTCTTTTTCTTTGATTTCACCCTTGATGAGACATGAGAGAGCGTGAAATTCCCATGACCATTTATTTAACACACATTGCAATTTCAATTGAATCCTTTTATGAGAAAACATTTATCCACCCTTTTTTCGCCATACTTAACACCGTTAGATTGGTCAATAAAAACGGGTTAAATTATAGAAAGAGATTGTTTTTGCGGATAAGATGCAGCAGAAAAGGTGCTTTTTTTCACTGACGTGATTTGATTTGGAAAAACGAAGGTATTTCAAGATTAAGTTTATGCCTTCCTTCCTGACTGTCATTGATTTTTGTTGCTGTTGTTTTCCAATTGAAATATACGAAAAGGTTGAAAGATGCTTAAAGAGTTATCTGTCTTCTTATTGAAGGTATACTTTGGGAAAAGTTGTTTATTTCGGATTGCTTTGCCGATAAAATCTGATGCGATTCAAAGGTAGGCTGCGTATTGATGAGTTCATTTGATTGTTGCTTATCTATCCCTTACCTACTTTCATTGGAGAAAAAAAAATTAAGTCTTACGGTAATCCCTTAAAATAGTATTAAATATGATGAAAGCATGCATGTTTTGGGAGAAAAAAAATATAACTACGCAAACTTATGAAATAGCAGGTAGCAGATTAAAATAAAACAAAAAATATGCTAAGCTGTTTGCCAGAGTTTTAACACTTAAAAGCAAATATCTTAATTATTTGATTGTTAATGTTGGAACATTTTCAACAAATAAAAAATCAATTTGATTTTAAAAAACACCAACAAACATTCACCAAGGAAATCTTAGACCCGAAAAAAAGCATCTACACGTCAAAAATTTGAACTAGAAAAAACAAAAAATTAATCATTACTTCTTTTAACTTTCTCATACAAACAAATTAGACGGTGTTATACTTCCTAGAATTGCATGGTAGTCATTTTTGATCATCCAAACCGAAAGTCGTCTTCTCCGATTTTTGTCTATTCCAAACAGGATTATGTTGAAACGATACCTACATACTCAATTATGCCAACCGGAAGTTACTCATCTTATTAGAAGTTTTAAGACATCTTAGCGAATGCCTCATAGTGGGGATATTAAACTCGTAGACCTAACTGTTATATAAATTCATTTTATTACTCACTTGGTTCATTATCATTCATTGGACTTGTTTCTCTCCCTGTCACCGAGTACAGCATATGGGCAATATATTTGCCAACTATAATTCCTCCATCCTTTGAACCGGCACAAACCCAAAAATCAGCTTTTGACAGTTCGCACAACTCTTGACCGTTTGTTGGAAATCGAGAAAGATCCGGCTTCGGATCGATGTTAAATTTTCTAATCATCCACTTGACCCAACTGCGGATGTGTGTTGAATCCCATACTCTCGGATCGAGGGGAAGAACAGGATCACCTTGCTCTTCTTCATCGTCATCTTCGTCTTGAGCTTCGGATGCCTTTTTGTCTTTTTCACTTATACCACTCTCACATGGACTTAAATCTAAACGTTCACTACCACTTGTCCGACTTAATGTTTCCGCCTCTTCCACGTGGGCTTCATTACTTTTCCCAAACGTCCTTTCATAAAACCCCTGGGGGTCATTTTCTTGCATGATATAAATAATTTTAACAAAAGTTATTACTTATCAAGGGCACACACACTGCTCAAAATTATTGTTAATTTCATTTTATTTAAATATGTGATTCATTCAGCGGCGCCAAAAATTTGAAAATTCCTGGAAAGCTCGCTGGCGACGACCACGACTACGATACCACACGACAACGGGCGCTAAAATCTCAGCGGTTAAATGCGATAGATGTGGTTGGATTCAAAATTATTTCAACTGTAGGAACATAAAGCTCACTGATATCATCAAAATATAAAACTAATTTCAAAATTAAAATTTCGAAGAATTTGTTTACGAAAACATCATTTCAATGATTCACTTCAATACTAGTCTGCAAAAGCGTCCGGAATTGCAGAGAAAGTTCAATGTCTTCACTTGACACTAGACCAATTACAATTGACAGTTATAGCTCATTCATTCAAAATAAATACAACAATTTTATTTTAATATCAAAACGATCTGTATGAGAACCGATTACTGATAAATTCGTTGACAAAATTTAATCAATGTCCTTGGTAAAAAATCGCGTCCTTCTTCGCGAGTTGACAATTTCAAAATAATAATTGGTTACAAATGAGTAAGCCGCTGAGGTCTCATTTCATTCATTGAGAGAAAAATCGCAGAGAGTATAGAGCTTTCCTACGATCATTGAACATTGATTTGATATTTCTACTTTGCCAGTCATTTCATTCATAAAAAAGTGGAAACAGAGAAGCTTTCGCTCATTCTCTCGCTGAAAAGTTTCATGCGATAGCAACGCTGTATTCGTTTTTATGAATGAAATTCTTAAATCAGTGAGTGTAGGATAGGAATTGTTTCAATCTCTCAAGCTCTTATTCAGCTCCCCATAGAGGTCGTTTCATTGAACGATCAATTTGTTTGATATGGTGACGTATTAACAGAGTTAATAGAGTGATGATTCATGACGGTTCCATTGAAAATAAACTTGTTTTCATCGTCGCTTTCGATTCTTTTCTGTTGTGGCTACAAGCACAGTCTTGGGGAGATTCCCAAATGGAATTCCGCCCAGCAAAGAAAACGGTCGGTGGTTATCGTTTGCAGTGGCTGTGGCACACATGTTAGTTATTGCGTCATTGTTCTGAGAAAAATTTTAAAATTCTCAGTATAGAAAAAACAAAACGCTTTGCTCTTAGGTAAGTAAGGAAAATGTCTTGGGGGCTTTCTGTCAGTGAATTAAATCGTGTAGGTACAATTTTGTTTTCCTGGAATATTGAGCTGTATCATCATCAATTTGGATATAATAATGGTATGAATCGATGTGTACTGCTGGAGAATGAATCATTTTTACTACGGATGATATAAGTTTTCATTCATTAAAATCTTATCTAGTGATCGCAGTGCGACTACGGAAGGTGTATTGTAAATCAGTTTTGTTTGCTGGCGCTTTAAATTGTTTGTCGAAAATTGGAGGTTGACTATTGTATTTTGTCTGGTATATTAATGTGACGTACGTACGTCTACGAGAAGACATTTCTTATTTGTTGGCTTTTATTAACTAGTTTTTTTTTCTTCTGATAGTAGAAGAATTACGATTTGTAATAAGAAGTTGCATTGCAAATTTGTGTTGCCATTTAGAGCTAGTTATACAATCGAGGGTGGATATTGAACCGTAGAACAAAGATTTCTTCAGTTCTATTGTACTTTGAGTGTTGGGTGATCTTTTATGCGCATTATGAAAACTTTGAAACTGATAATAAGGGTATTCATGTAACGGCGGAAAACTCGGATAAACCTAGAAACGACCTGTCAAAAATATTCTGCAAACCAGATAAATTTATCTCACAGATTTAATGTAGAAAGAGAAGAAATAAACCTAATAAAGTTTCGAGAAGAAGTTTTTAAAGTTCAGCTGATTATTTCTCACATTTATGCAAGAATTCGTTTGGTGTGCTCATGCATACGTCTAACGAAAAATTATATCTTTCTGCAAAGCGGACAATTATCTCTTTGCATGAATACCCTTAGGGCTTTTTTAACTGGCAATCTGTTATCTATAAAAAGCATTCTGTTTTTGAAATCAGAATTGAAATTCTCTTCTTTCGATCAGAACTGTCGCTTTTGCCCAATTGAAAGCTTTCAGAATGCTTTGTTTACCTTCCAGATTGCCAATTAAAAACGCCATTAATATTCATTTAGTAGCTACGTTATCAACTTTTTCCTTTCCTTAATCCGTGGTTCAAAGTTTATCCTCGATTTTACAACTGACCCTTACACTTCTGAAAGGTTATTAAACCTGTTTAATAGATAATGAATTCCTAGCTTAAATTCGTTGATCCCTCGATTATACAACTAAGGCTTTCCAATCGAAGAGCCGCCCACACGAATAATATGTATATATTGTCAAAATTAAAAAAAAAATACCTAAAACAAAGAACAAAGCCTGAATTCTGCCATTCAAATATAAATTTCCCCAGTAAAACATCCCATAACACAGCCAACATCCGCATTGTGAACGAGTCACATGAGTAATTTATAATTTCCTTTTAATTTCATCATCATACAAGAATCAACGATCCGTCATCAAGCAGCAGTAGTGAAGGAAATTTTTGTCCACCTTTCTCTTATTCAAGTGAGTGTGTTTGATTTGGTTTTCCACCCGCGATGATAGTTTAAAACAGAATAGAAATTGTAGAATATTGTTAATAAAAATACTATGTTGCCAAAAACCCAAAAAACAGGATTCTGGAAATTCGTCAAAGGCGGAGCTAAAGTGTTATTTGTCATTGAAGCTGTGGGTTTTGCTGTTACTTACGGTGTTTATCATCGCATGAACACCGACCGAGGTTAGAAAGTACAATTTGTCATCATTAATCATGTTTTGCAATGAGTTAGTTTTCGGAAGAGATTTCAGGCAAATCCTACTTTATATAACTTCGAAATATTTTTGTTGCAAAACGGCTTAAAAAGGCACGAGATGATAAAAAGAAAACAGATGGTTGAAAAAAAAAATTGTCCCATTCTCGCTGAAGGCTGAAGGGAAAATTTCTTGACAGTTCTATGACATACCAAATTTGCCATGGTGAATGATTGTTGTAGGTTGGTTTTTCTTTTCTGTTTTCTGTAGTCCTTTGGATGTTGCTGGTGAAATTTGTTAAATTTAATTTGGGGATTCTTCGAATTTTTCCAGAAAAACTATAGGTGCCGATTTGTTAAGAATATAACAGTGTTTTTAATTTTATTCGAATTTACCTTGTGTCCTAAAATTTAAGATAATAGTAGTTCAAAAAAGGAAGCCCATCCCTTGTCGCTGTCTATAGATTGAACAAAGAAGGGCAAGTCCGGAAAAAAGTTGTATTAAAAAAAAAAAAACGTATTTCTAGGTGCAAAAAGTGAAATATTCATTTTTAGTGTAGTTTTTTTTAGTATAAAATCATCAGCAGAAAATTATATTTAGATTATTCGCATGTTGATAAATCGATGGAAGCCGAATTAAAAACGACGTAGTTTATCAGACATAATTAACAAAAGGATCAATAGGGAGTCGCTGCATTGGGGCAATTTAGTTGAATGCGTCAATATCTTTGCATTTATTACATAATTCATTGAACGATCAAATTAAAATCTCAATTTGTTTAAGCTTGTATCAATTGTTTTTTTTTCCCTATGCAGATTTTCGTCAGTACATGAACACAAATTTTCCGTCAATTCTTGACTACTACTACAAACTCGGAGAAACCCTTGGAAATAGTAATATCCGTTCAATTGATTCAAACTACTGGCGTACAGAGGCGAAAAAATTAGATTAACTTGACAAACCACAATCGAAACTTCGAAGTAAATACAATATTTTTATTTCAATCTTTGATTAATCCAAACAAAATTATAAACAACCACTTTCCAATCCTTTTATCTCCATTCTAAAAAAATAAAAATTAATTAAAACAAAATACAAGCTAAGTTCATGGCTTCTAATCCGTATGTTAAATCTTTAATATGGTTGCTATCGCTAGGCGGTATTGGCTACGCTCTCCTCAAAGTGACTGAACCATCCGAGACGAAACTTCAAGAAATCCGAAGATCAACACCCGTCACAAGTCTCACCGAAGAGGAAAAGAAAAAGATTCTGTTTCTGAGGAAACTCAAAGCCGCTACTGAAGAAAAACCCGTCTACCTGCCTAAGAAAGACAATTAAAAATGGAAGTCGACAATAGCCTAGATGTAAATGCAAAGAAAGACACCGTTCTGGAGCGCATAAATAAACGCAACAAAGATAGACAGAATTATATCGATGTTAAACTTGAGCTGCGCAATAAGGAAAACCTAGATCTTGAAGGCATTGACTACTTCTCACAAACATTTGGCGATCGCTCGAAAGAAATCAGAGCGAATATCGATAATGTAAGCGTTTCGAAACCCGAAGGAGCCGAGTTGCTGCGAGTGCTTTCGGCTATAACTGTTGAGATCCAGGAGCTTCAGCGATATCTCTCAAATTCGACAATCTTCTTGCCCGATTATAAAATCAAAGCCAGTCAGAACGTTCTCACAGAAATCAGTTCTCATGCCGATGAGGTTCGTCAGAAGTTAATGCCGAAGAAAAAGTTCGGTTTCAACAGCAAGAAAGTCGCTCCCAAAGTCGTTGTCAATCCAAAAGTAATTGCCGCTGCTGATAAGGTGGATCATAGCGAAAAGAGCAACAATGTGTCATCAGTATTTACCTGGACACTAGCCAATAAATCAAATGAATATATTTTGCTGAGCGCCGATCAAGTCGATGGACAAGATATCACAATTTCCAATCTAATCAATTGCTTTGTCGAAATTCAGGGCCATGCTGGTTCTGTGCAAATATCGGGCATGGACAATTGCACCTTATTATGTGGTCCAATTTCCAGATCTCTATTCGCCGAACACTGCAAGAATTCACATTTTGCAGCCGCATGTCAACAGTTGAGGTTGCATTCCTCTACCGGATGTCGACTTTTCTTGCATGTGACATGCCGCGCCATCATTGAAGACTGCACCAAAATCGCTATCGGCTCCTACAACTACAGCTATCCTGAAATTGAATGTGACTTCACTAAAGCTTGTCTGGATCGAACAATCAACAATTACACAGACATCGCTGATTTCAATTGGCTTTCTCCGGATGTTCACTCACCCAATTGGCAGACAATTGAAGTAACAGTTGATTGGAATGAGGCTCGCAAAATATTCCACGAGGGCCGCAAGCAATTATAGTTGGAGACGTCGAGGCGGCTGACATGGATCGCGCTCGCTCTGTTTCTAGGCATTGCTTTGGGTCTAGTATTTACAACGGTCTTAGTCTTGATGTCACCTCGTTTTTTAGAGACATTATTCGTAAATGTTTGGTATTTATTTGAGAGCCTCCTGTTTTAATAAGAGAGTTGTGCCTCACAAATTTCTTTATTTCTGAATTAATTTTTACTAAATCAAAGCAAACAAAAATGTTATTGTAATACGAATTGAGAATGGATTTTTTTTTAATTTGCATCTAGGCATTATTGTATAGTATGGAAGACATTTATTTTTATGCAATTATAATAAAATGAAAAAAATATTAACCAAAAGTTGTGTGTTGTTTTTGAAGCAGTCTTTGAAATACAAACTTTACAGAGTGTTATTTCTCTTGCCCGAATTCAAGATGAACTGCTTTGGCCTATGAACCATTAAAACCATTAAAACTCATGTTTAAAGATCACGACAAACAAAAAGTTTTATTTCAGTTACAAAACAAAGAGAATAGCAGTTTTTATTAATACATCTAACAAATACTTTCAATTCATAAATAAGTTTCTTTTTTTTCCATTGTTTGCAATTGAATTCATTTTCTTGTTAACACAAAATTGTCAAAATAAAATTACGATATATTGCAAATTTATACAAATTCAAAAGAATATGTTTTATTTTTAATTCGGTAAAAATAATTAACTTAAATCTAACAACTGAAGAACACAAAGTTTCTTTATATTGATGTGTTACAATGATAACCCGAAAACTTGAATGAATTTTTTTTTTTGTGGGCCGTGTCTGGAGGATTGTGTGTGAATTCAGTCGGACCAGGGGTCATTATTGTTTGCTTTCTTTTAAAATAGATCTATATTTTTGGGCTATAATGTTATATATATATATATCTTTCATTATTGGCTTTAAGAATAATAATAATAATAAATAAGAATCAAACTTAAATGGCTTGACTCTGTATTTCGATTACTAAAGTATAACTTGATTTGTATCAATTGAGGTGAGCTATTCGAAATACGGAGTAAGCTTACTGTATTTAAGGTTTTAAGATTGAGTGCGTACGTTATTGAATTGAACAATAGGTATACAAGTTTACGTATGTGGCGAGTGTAGGTTTTGCGTTTACATTTTATTGGGCAGAAATGGAGCCTTGCTTATGGTTTTTGTGCCTTTTTTTTTTACATTTCGTAATGAGGTCAGTAGTAGTTTCTGTTTCATATTTGAATATGATGGTATTAAGTCCACTTTGGTCGGTGGTGCACTCGTTTTGATCTACTTTCTTTTTTACGGAGTATTTGAATTCTTTTTGACAGATTGTGGTTTAGATTTCCCCGTTCAACATTCCACATCTCCTGTAGTATGAAGATATGCAATTGGCTATTTCACTAGTGCAAATTAAATGACTTAAAATTTGTTAATTTACTTTCAATTCCTAATTTCAAAGAAAACAAAAAAAAAAAACGACTAAAATTGGTTGCAACTAGATATTTGTTAGAGGATAAATCTTGTTTTAAACTAATCAAATTGTAACTTCTGATAAGATTACAATATATCAGATTGAAGTTATTATATTGTCCGAGCAAACTCCACCATAATTCAATTCTACTGACCAGTTTGAATTTAATAGTCAAACTTAGCTAACCAGCTTGGTTGATAGATCGACTAATAGAGTTGGGTAATGTCATGGAACGTATCTCCCATCTAGAAGTGTTAAAAGAATAAATTATTAAGATGAAATTTCAGGAAAACTTGCAACGATCTACCTCAGTTCTTTCGGCAGCCATGATGTGTCAATATGGTTCTCGAGAACCTTAATTAATGCTAACGTCTTCAGACTAGGTTCGAAATCCAAAACATGTGTATCGTTGTTGTCTATGAGCGGTGGTAGTTCCGGTGAGAATTTGTAAGGACTTAAATTAAACAAAAATGTTTATTATTACAAGAAAGACTTCAATTGATATAACATACCTTGTTCCGCCAAATAAAAACATACGGTTTCCTTTGACTAGACAGACTTGTCGTCGACGAGCCGATGGGCATACGCCTCCTGGTTTAACTAAGTTCCATAGATTTGTTTTCGTATCGAATGTATACAAGTCATTAAAGTGTTGATCTAAAAGCGCATTATAACCTCCAAACACATATATCAGTCCATTGTAGATAACTTGAGTACAAACAGAATAACATGAGTAAAGAGAAAAAGTGAATGAATGAAAAAGAAACTCACACATCGAATGACTTCGTCTACCAACTGGAACTTTGCCCGTTGTTGATGGTCGATGCCATATTTTAGTCTTCAAGTCTAAATAGACTATCTCTGGGCAGTAAACTTCCTCCCGACTATGATATGGACTATGCTTATCGCCTCTTCCACCAAATATATACATTCGATCGTTAATGGCAGCAGTTGAATGAAAATCACGAAAAGACGGTGGTATGCCGAATGTCTGAATATATTTCCATTCCATTGTCTCAAAGTTCAAGCTATGAACATCGCATGAAAATTCATTGATGTCGTCTTCAAAGCCTCCGAAAATGTACATATAGTTGCCATAGACACATGCCGAGTGGCCATCACGCGTACCTGGAATCGATCCTGTCACTTTTGGTCGCGACCATGTGAAGTTTTTCGGATCGAAACAATACAATATACTGCATAGATTTTCGTCGTTGCGTCCACCCCAGAGGTAAATTTTGTCATTGTACGCTACAGCTGTGTGGCCATATCTGTGAAGGTAAAGTGGACATTTAAATTAGCAATCCCCAAGTTTGATTTTTTATCTGAGCAGGTGGTCCAATTTTTAAACAACCTTAAACGTTTTTACGGACCATAATTCGTTTCGAACTAACCAGTGCCCGTTTCAGAGCCAACAAAGTAACGCTACATACCGCTTGTAAAGTCAAATCGACAGTAATTGATAGTTTCTATGCAGATTATAAGGCTTCAAAATGATGATTAGCTTACATTACAGCCTTCAATGCACCTAAAGGCATTTTTTTTTAACTTTGAATCGTTACCCAAGCATGAAGCATCATCGTTTATCTTATTATACTCCCGGCCGCTAAAGGGGCCCATTATAACAGTGCATTTTGTTTATTTTTGATATCAATCAAGTACCTACTCAGATTTTTGCAAAGCAAAATGCACTTACAAAGCGGATATAACTAGGTGCGATGTTTCAAACAAAACCTCGTTGTAAGTACATAATTTACCTCCGACTGCACGAATCGCATGTACTCATTCATTACTAAATCTACATGAAAGAGTGGAAAGGAAAAACAAAACAAAAATAACAAGCAACATTGTGAGTAAATTGTATTTTCTTACAGTTCAACGATTTGGTCGAACCGAATGCATACACAAAGCCGCTTAATTAAGTGATAAGTGCATGTTTGCTTTTTGCTACAATTTGTGGAGATGGCGGCAGCGGGAATGGTGAATTTGTTTGGCATTCTGTGCGCTCCTTGGTCGTTCCCCTTTCGAAGGTTTTCACCGCTTCAATACAAAGTTTCTGACTTAACTTTGTTGCAATTAACTTACATTGTGCGTTTTGTTATTTTTAATTTACTGTGTCATGTGCCGGAGAGCAATAGAATGAAGCAAACCACTGGCTGACTCAATGTTGTTAAATTGTAACAAAAATTTTCCCCACCACGGAGAATAGTTTCGAGCGAATGATAGCGATACGATACTTTGTAATTGTTTTTTTATTTATCACACGAGGCAACAATTTGTTATTGAAATTAACAAAAGTGTTTAAAACAAACTTGATAAATGATGTTATCATTAATGAGACCCTTTCATGGGAAATAATATTGTTTATGAGATATAATAGTCGATCTGAAAATTATGACCAGCTTTAACTTATTTATATTTTTAAAATGTGCTTCAGCAAGAAATAAAAGATTCTACGAATGTTTTCTGTTTATAGATTCTTAAAAGAACAAGTTATCGATTGGGCAATGAAATAAACTTCCATAACAACTCGAAACCATAATTTGACCTTGAAGTTTCGGGGGTCATGAGTTGACAAAACATGCTTTTTAGCAGCAAGCAGGTTTTGAACTTAACCTAATAATAATTCAAGATTTTAATTCGTACAACCGACTGAACCCACCTTTGAAACGGCACTTCTGGATACTTCATCGGAAATCCGTTTTCGTCTTTTTTCGTTGGCACAAGGGACCATCGTAAGGTGTTCGTATTTAGAATGTGAACGTCAATTGATTCGTAGATTTTGTAGTCTCCGCCCGTGCAATAACCACCAAATGAATAAATGAATTCGCCGACACTAACAGCTGCATGGTTCACCCGTCGTGGTCCTCCTTCCAATCTCACCGTCCAATGCATTTTTTATGGTTTGTTTTTTTTCTTATTATCTTTTCTCCTTATATCAGTTCATTAAAATTTTTGCAAGGACATTCGATATGTACTTTTTTCAAGCGAACACAAAAATGTTCATAATTTAAACAAAGTTTAGGTGACCAAATTTTGGATAAATTATTTTTCGTGATTCGGATTGAAATTCATGGCCAATAAATTGTCATTTTCTTCAATTGGCACCACACCGGAACTAACTTCTGAATTTTGATCGAATTAAAATAATTTTTATTCTTGTTTAGTTAATTTTGAATAGACAGCAACGAAACTGAAAATCAAACGTTCCTCCTCCCACAATCCGAAGTGAATGCGTGAACGATTTATCATTTATATCGAACGAAGACACATCAGAAAAAGAGTTCTTTGTCATTTGTTATCCACGAAAAGGTTAAAATTAATTCAGAAATTTGTCAAATGCAAGATTAGATAACGCAAGTATCACTCATTTTGTAAATATTTAATAATTTTTGTACGAAAAATAAGTTGAGATCAGCAGAGGCTTTTTTTGTACATTAATGGGTAGAAACAACAGAAGCTATGTAGAGAATTGGTAAGAAGACAAAAGGAAAAAAAGTTTGATTTATGTTGTCAATCAGAAATCCAGAGATGGCAAAACTATGGACAAAGGAATACGGGGAAATCTATTTTTAAGCCCTACTCAGGGAACAGATTCAAGAAGATCTTGGGGTATCACATTTCAATTTTCTAAATTTAGTTAATTTTGGCATGGTGTTATGAATAAAATACGAATACGGTACGAAGAAGACTCAAATTGCTTTGAAATCTAATAAACTTCATCTTTGATTCACAGTAGTTTAGTGTAGTGTAATCTCGAGATTTTCCGTGTCATCAGTTCGAGAAAACTGTATAAACTGATAAACACTCATGAAAAAGTTTATATTATAAAAAACAAATTTTTATGTTAGCTTCATTTTTGAGCATTACAAAATATTGCAAATAGTAAGAAAAATGGAAATCAAAATCAATATTCACTTTCACTTTTTAGGTGATGTGCGAATTTTGTTAAAAAGTGGTTAAAACTTGACGTTTGGTTAAATTTAAATGACAATTCGTGTTATATAAAATGATGCAAAATAATAGTCCGCTAATGAACAATTTTAACAGAATTTAGTGTGATACTAGCTTAAAATGACATTTGAATCACTGATCAGTTATAACAAGATGGGAAATCTTGCTGTCAAAATGACATTTGCCTACAAGCTAAGGGAGCAGGTTAGCTGTAAGAGTATGCGTTAGTATGCGTTTTATTGTAAAAATGATACAATTGCCTACATAATAAAAAGCAAGTTTGCTGCAAGAGTATGTGTGTATGAAAAAAATAAAAAAAAATAAGTTTTGAGGTATTTGGAGGGTAAAACGTAGGTAAGTTTCCAATCTTGTTATAACTGATCAGTGATTTGAATCATGTTTGAAACGTCATTTTGAGCTAGTATCACACTAAACTTGTTCATTGGCGGACTATAATTTTGCACCAATGTGTTAAAATTAGACTAGCAGCGGAGCAGGCTAAAATATGATGGTAGTGGTTAACCAGTATTCTTAACGCACACGGCCTTAAAATGTACGAAAAACTAAATACTAGGAAGTTTTTGTTTACAGTGGACACTTCTCTTTAAGTTAACAGCTAACATCCCTGTTTTCGACATCAGCTGCTTTTTGAAGTGTCAGAAATAAGACTGTCAAGAATTTTGTAATGTGTGTGTTAAGTGAAGGGTTTGGTTAGTAAATGGTTATAGTTCTCAAAAAAGATGCTTAATTCAATAAAACAAGGTAACAAATTTGATTTTCATCAAAAGCTGTTAATTAAAATACAATGATGTTTTCCTATAGTGGCAAAATTATGTGCCGTTAGGCCATTAAACGCCTTGAGTCGATGGCAGCAAACGATGGTTCAAGAAGCCACCAAGAATGAACCGGAGGACATTTCTGAGTTCGGTAAGTTTTACATAATTCCTATATTGTTTAAATAGTCAACATTTTATCTTTGATGTAGAAAAACGTGCTTTACAAAGTCCTGATTACTTCGAAGTGCACAATTTATTCACAATCCGTGATTTATTCAACGCACGAGTACACTATGGACACAAGGAAGGTTCATTAGACGAGCGAATGCTTCCTTATGTCTACGGTAGTCGACTGGGACACATAATATTTGACTTGGACAAGACCGCCCAACACTTGCGTGATGCACTCAATATTACAGCACATATTGCCTTCCGAGATGGAATAATTTTATTTCTCAATCGAAATGCTTTAAATGCCCATATGGTTGAGAAGAAAGCAATGGAAGCTGGAGAATTTTCGCACACCCGTTTCTGGCGTGGAGGTATTTTTACCAATGCCAATGTTCAATTTGGAGCTGTAACCAGGCTGCCTGATCTCTGCATTTTCTTTAATACACAAAACAATGTGTTGCATCAACATGTTGCTGTAAGAGATTCAGCAAAAATGGCTATACCTACTATTGGTATTGTTGATTCCAACTGCAATCCTAGTTTAATTACTTATCCAGTACCAGGTAATGATGATTCGCCGGCAGCAGTAGAGTTGTATTGCAATTTATTTAAGGCGGCTATTCTTCGTGGTAAACAAAAAAGGAAGGAGTTGTTGGGCGAGCCAGTTTCACGAGACACGAAGACGTAGTCAAATGAAATTCATTAAATGTTGATTTAATAAATTAATATTAAAAAAAAGCAAACCAGACTTACACCGATCACATTGAGATTTAAAATTCTAGAATACATTAAAAGAGAAAAAGGAAGAAATCACAACTTCTGTGATGTCGTTTTCAGAAATAGAGGAATAAATAACACGGTTACAGGTATATTAGGGCAAATACTTTTAAATATTTTATATTTTGTTTACTCAATGTAAAAGCGTTAATCTAACATGCTTATTGACGAAGAAGTAAATAGTCGGTCGTCGTGGAAAATTAGGAGTTATCGACTAGGGTTAACTTTGAACCATATTCAATGCACGACTCTTGAACAATTTCATCTAAACAAACGTTTTTTTTCTTTTCACCTGTAGTAAACGTTGATGATAAAGATGAAGATGTTTCATATTTGTTTTAAAATAGCAAAAATACTTGTATTGTTTAATTATTGAAAAAGCACAAATATGACAAATATAATTACAAAGTAGTGCGAACGATGCATTAACTCAAAAAGAATGACATTTTGCTGAAACGAATCACCCTGCCCTGCGAATATGCCATCCCTGCTTTGATTGGATGTTCCATCCATACGAAAAGTATAAAGTTTTCTAGCTGTCGGACTGTGAAAATTTAAGGTAAGAAACTTATTTAAAATGTATTTAACCTTCTTAAAAGTGAACATATTGTTAAATAAATAGTTAAAGATCATTAATCAAATAAATTTAATTCCAATTTCAATCTGAAAATGATTAAAATTCCGTTTTTATATTGTGACGAAGTTGCATTTTATTTTCAATAGAATTTTTCTATTTGCTTGCTACCTCTTGAGTGAATCAGTTGATGTTTTGTTTCTATTCTTGTCATATGATTCAAATTGTTGCGAAAGAGACAAACCTACAAATAAGTGGGTGGCGGTAGGTAGAAGTGGAAGCACAACTACTTGGTCCGCGAAGGCCTATCAAGTTTTTTTTTCTTTTTGGAATATTTGGTTGGATTTTCGTTCTGATTTGATTTGTACAGAGATGGTTTATATTTTGCTCCATATTTGTATTCATTTATTTTTAATGTTCATGCATTCCAAAATCATTTGTTGTTTTCTTGTTGACATCATAATGTTTAGGGAAAAATCGAATTTTTACTTGGCTTTATTGCGTATTCCAACTTTCGGCTGATTGCAATCCGTATTATTTCGTATCCCTATCCGGAGGGATCTTATACATACCAACATTTCATCTTATCTCAATTTCTAACACAATCTTAACATTTGTATCTTTCAAGTGGATTAAAAAGTATTAAATTTTATTTTTTCTATGGCTGAGTTTTCAAAAAATATAAGTCTGTATAAGGTCGAATGTCTTATTTGGATCTGAAACAATTAGTATTCTGCGTTGACTGTTCTCTTTCCTCGGACCGCAATCCGCAAGTAAATCACGAAGAGTCTTTAACGGATTAATCGTTTTGCCGATTAACTCAAGCGTGTAGAAATCTGTATTATTATGATGACTGACCTATTAGGCGTAACTTTGAAAATGAAATGTACAACCTCGATGGAAATACCATTGGAGTAGCGATGCCAGTTCCAACTTATTTACCTTTTTTTGTGTGCAAAAAACAGGAATAAAGATTTAGAAAAAAAGGCAAACATTAACATTAACAGACTACAAAGTCAGTGTGTTTGTTCCTTCTTTAACTCGTTTATCATATCCATGTTCGATATTCAAAACAGCCTAATTGTTCTGCTGTACCAAGATTTAAATCAAAATAGACAACCTCTTTCCTTACCATAATTCTGTATACACATTTTCGAATTGTTTTGATACGTTCTTCACTTCTTTTTCTTGGTCTTTAGAACATGTATTTTATTTTGCGTTTCGGTATTATCTTACAGAGCACTGCTACTTCTCGGGTTTCAAATCATCTTTAAAATATGCAAAGAAGAAGATAAGATAAACATGGTCATGAATAAAATAAACAAATATGTAACAACAAAATCAGCTAAACCAACTATTCTGTTGTTTGCCCTTATTATGCGTACGCATAGACCTCTTTCACTTAATTACTCCGTAAACCAATAAATATACCTACATTCATTTGAATCTGTCGCCAAAATACATGTCAACCGTTATCTCTAAAATCCACTTAAACTGACTATCAAAAATATACAAATTGCTTTGTCTAGTACCTTCCTATTATCAACATTTTATCTTCTAATCATTATGCAAATAATAATTTCTCAAAGAAAAAACTTCTTCTGTGGGTGCTGTATTTGATTTGATTTTTTTAACATCTTTAAAGCTTCTCATGAGTAGCAAAAGTAAAATTGTGTATATTCAATGGGGCTGATAACACCCTTGCAATGATATTGATTTTCAAACGTCGAACGTAGTTGTTCTATTTACTAGTTTCACTATATGGCTTCCGTTGCATTCGATAATTTCAACCAGGCAGAATTTTCTTTTTTGTGTTTTACCTTTCGAACTGAAACAACGATATCGTGTAAAAAATTTCATTAAAATACATCTTAAACATTTAAAAGAAATAAATATTCAATAACTGTTAAATGTTTGTTTTACAGGGGGAGGTGCGAACGAAAGTGATTTGTCTTTAATTCGAAGAGATCTTCGCTTCAATTAATTTTTTTTTTTATTTTCAACCAAATAAAAAGAAAAATAAAAACCAACAAAACCAATTTGCAAAACCGTTTTTGGAACATCTTTACAGCTGATTTTATTTCGAAAATTTATATAAAACTCAACAAAACAATAATCCAATTGACGAATACAGAAACAACTATCAAAATCAAAATATCAAAACATGGCTCACGTTGGACGAACAGTAAAAAACCTAGAGGCACCACGTCCGCTCAAGTCTCAATCGAGACCAAGTCTAAAAACCAATTTCATGCTCATCGAAGAACTAATTCAGTTAATTGAAAATGTTGCCTTGAATCTGGCTTCGGGCATCAACAATCCGGAGCCAATGGTGTCTCTGGTGCAGAATTTGCGGGTTCATGGACCGCAATTAGAAAATGTTTCCAAGGATACGCTCGACAGAGCATTTGTAGTGTTCCGTAATGCCTCACAAGACGAGAGGCTGAACATTATGACCAGACTGAATCTTCTTGAACTGATTGAATTGCGAGCCAAAGGCTGGCAAGACAATGGCTTCAATTCCTATTACAAAAGTAAAGCAACAAATGTTGAAGTAAGATTTTATTACTTTCTTATTGCAGATAATGTGTACTTAAGGATATAAATTTGTATTTTAGCCTGAAAGTGCAAATAATCACACAGTAGTTGTTGATCAATCATCAGAGTATTTAAGCACCTCCCCCACAATGGGTGGAGTAAATACAGCTCGACTACAACAGGCACAGCTCCTTGGTCCGGGCGAAATCATCCGCAACTCTGGCAAGTTTCCCAAGCCGACGAAAATTCCCGGCAAAACTTATTGCAAAGATGAAGTTGTCATCCGCAATGCTGATTCTGGCAAAGGTGAGTTGGTCTCAACTGTTTGGCATTATATTTGATTTTTTTTTTCGATAAACGATCCCTTGAATCGAGTATTATTAAAAATTATGATTTCGTAAATGATCTTTTTTTGCGCGTATTAAAGTTATGGGCATTAAGGGAAGGCGAGTCCATATGATTGAGGAGTTAAGTGAAACGATAATATCTTTCCAAAGAGGTAAAAACACTTACAAAACTAGTCGCTAACAAAACATTATTAAAAAGAAAACATTCATAAACTGTCATGGCGTGTGTGAGCATTTTTTTCGTTTATTGGTTATCTCTTATTTTGCAACTCATTGTTCATCATTTTATGTTTCTTTCTTTTTTAAGCATAAAACATAATACTGAGTCATTAACAAAACAATGTGTCCTTCTAAAAGCTCAAAAAAATCAAACAAAATGTTGTTTTGTTTTTAATTTTTTTTGTAAATAAAAAAGGGCCTAGGTTCCAAGTGTCTACTAATTTTCTTGTTGGCCCTCAAATTGTGGGTCTTAAAAATGTACCATAAAAAAAAAACATGGCAACAAAAAGCAATAAACAGGAAGTTGAATAATGTTCTTGCTTGTCAAATATTCAATTCGATCTCATTTTCATGAAGAAAGCTGATTTCTATATTTCTTTGCATTACGCATTTTTTTTTTAACATTTGTGTTCAAATTCCAAAACCGAGTTATTCCTTTGTCATTCAGCATGTTGCGTTTGTTGTGTTTGCCTTAAAAAGAGCATGAATTTAATTACACCCCCGAAAGGAGTTTACCATCAGCACGCACTCTCATACCCTAACAATCATCAAAAATGATTTTATTTCTATGTGAATATTAACAAATCAAAGAGATGCATTGGTTGTTAATATTCGAATGCTTAAATATCATTATTTGCATTGTGTGCTTGTACCTGTACCTCATCTTACAAGTTCATGAAATCATTTTTATCCTATTTCCTGTTTTGTTTTTTTTTTTTTCTCAATTTTAATTCTTGAACAATGTAGTAAACCCCGGAGCCAAAGAGAGATTGGTGCAGATAACTGGACCAAGCGAAGAAAAGATAAAGTAAATATTCACTATATTTTCGCTGCGCTGATAAGCTTTTAACATTTTGTATGATTTCAGCTATGCTAAACAACTAATCGAAGATACAATTCGTAGAAATGCATCACCTGTTCGTTTAGATCCCTCAATGGGTGGCGGACATAGCAGTGGCGGCGGCGGTGGTGGCGGTGCTGGAGGCTCATGTAGTTCTCTTGCTTCATCCGCATCGGATGAGGCCCAACCGAGGACTGGCAGTGGCAGCGTTTCTCATAACATACCCAATCGATTGAGTCTAAATTCAACGTCGGCTGGTAATTTTCTTACAGGCTCGGCTAGCAGTGCAAATTTAATGGCATCTACACCGTCAAACAAAATGATGCGCAACAATCAGCAAGCATTGCTTCATTCATTCTCAACAAATGATGCTTCGCTTGGCGAATACAAGTATACAGTCAATGTGGGTCAGCATTTAATCAAAATAACTGGAGATTGCTGTGATTTAGTTCGAGTGAGTTTTATGCAATTTTTGTTGTTAAATGCAAGTTTACTGTATGTATGTTTTACAGGTAGCTAAATTGGTTCTTGATGACTATTTTAGTAGCAATGAATTTCTGGCATCAGTGGAAGCGGGTGCAGCATTCGATGGCTCATTGGTCAGTCCCATTTCGACGCCAAACACCCCAATGGGTCCCCCGCAATTTGGCATTGGAAATCCTCTGCAAATGGCTCCACCATTGGCGGACAGTGGAATTGGTCTTAACTATATGGCTGGGCAGATTTCGAATACAATGACAGAAGGCGATGATGATGTCTTTGTCGATGGTAAATTTTTTGAATAAAAACAATTTTCGTTTACAAATTTTGATTTGTTTCTATGTTTTGTCAGCTTCATCACTTAGTAATGGTTTAGCCCGTTCCAGAAGAAGCCATTTTTCACGCAAAGATTCAGTGCCAGAAACTAATCGCATCAAGAGCGATGAATCAAACTCGGACACTGGTAAATAACATAAGCAAACATTAACTAAAATTATTAACGATTTAACAAACAAAAACAAAAATTCCAGTGCGTATTGTCCACGAATACGAACATCTCCTGTTCTATTCAAAGAGTCCACATTCATGGTCATTGCCGAATGATTGGCAGAAAATTTGCGAGCGCTTTCCAAAGATCATAAGGAACAAGGTAAAGCATGCCAATTCAGATACTCCTTCTACAACCACTACTACCACCGCATCTAGTGATAGGAATTATGATGATATCATATGCACATTGCCACCGAATATCAAACGCAAAGGCTTCTTTAGTCGCAGCACTTATAGCATTGATGAAAGCTCATCATATTATGAGTTCAATAATAACAATAACTATAACAACAGTAACAGTATTACTAATAGCTGTAATAACAATGATAATAATTCCAAAGACGAAACAAATCAGAAAACAACCACTGCAGGCAGTGGTGCTGGTGTTGTAGGTGGTGGTGGCGGCCCCGATGTAGAATGGGTCGATGATGTCCGGCCAAAGTTTTCAATGGACTTTCGTTCGAATTCTACTTGCGACTAACCTTACATGTTTGAATGATTCTTATTTGACTAACTTTACTCTTTGGAAGAGATTAATTTTGTTTTTCGTTTTACTGATTCTTGAACGTATTAAAAACGTTTGTTATTTATTTAAAGCAGAATAGAAAAGAGGTTCTCTTATGCTCTTAACTCGTTTAAGAATCGATTATTATCATTTCGTACTTTACTTAGTACTTTCGAACAAATTTCCTCACTTTAATTTTTATTTTAAGTTGACTACCATTTATTCAGTAATTTAAAGTAATTGCTAATCGCTTCTGATTCAATTTTGCTTTCTCTCAAACAAAAAAAATGTGCTTTGTTTAATCCAAACATCTGTTCGCTCTGCAAACATTATTATTTAAACTAAGGTACTCCGTTCAACCACAATTCGGTTGATGAACAAACAACATAATTTGTCGTCGAACACGAGCCACTTGAAAGGTTTTTAATTTTCAAACAAATTCCAATATATATTATATAAAAGCAAACTACGTATTTTGAAAATTCAGTATTAGCTTAGCTTACCAAAAAAGCAAAAAAAAAAAACAATTAAATAAATCAAAATTAAAAAAAAAGAAGAATCTGTGTTTGGCTGTGAAACAGATGAAAAACAAAAAGTTACAATTGCAAATCAAATGTGTTAAAATCTGTTAAACAGATAAAGAAAAAAAAAACACTCGATACATAAGTAAATATATATTTTTGTATTTATTATATATATTATTATTACGAATATATATGAAAGAAAAACAAAGTTAAAGATACCATTTAACGGTACAAACAAATTATATAACTTAATTTTAACAATCGTCTTAATCTGTTTTTATACTCTTGGGGTTGTACTAATTTCTGATTTTTATGAATTAATTGATATTTATGTCTGTTTGTATTTTTTCTTTTTTGTTTATTTAACTTGATTTTTTGTTTGTTTATCCTTATGAATATAAAAGATTTAAACATGCCCCATAAATATATATTATATTATTTTTTGTCAAAGAACAATAAAGCTATGAAATTGATTCATTTAAAATGAAAACTAAGTATGTTTATTAACCGCATGATTTTCTAACTTATGGTACTTCAGCTGCGACGCCATTTACCCAACATTGAGATATTCATTATTCATGCCTACCATTGTTCTAACAGTTCATATTATTATCATATCTGTGTGGCAGAAGGCAGAGGTTAATTCCCGATGTGCTAGGATTGTAATACCATTATTGTGATGTAGCTTCAATTGCTATTTTCATTTAGGTACACATTCAAATTCATTCAAACTCATCCTCTTAAAATATAATATAAAAATTGTGGCTTGATTGAAGCATGGTTTGTTATTTTGCACCTATCACCAGAATAAAATCTCTCTCTCTAATCGTCGCCATTGCATCATTGTAAACGTCCCATGAATTCTCAATCATTTTCTCTCATCCATTCTAACTGCTTGTTGTTCATTGGCATCATGGTAAGACATAAGTTAAGATGCTCGTCGTGCTTTGAATAGATTATTGCTCTAATTTCCAGGTAAGCTTTCGCATTTTTATTTTATCATGTTATTAAATACAAAAGTTGCAAATCTTATACACAATAAAATAAGTGCACAATTTCGTTTAATCTTAATGAAAATAATAATCAAGCAACGAAAAAAAAAACATTATTTATTCGCAGAACATCAACGATGAAACAGATCGATTCGATGGTGAGAAATATTTGCAGTTGGCTAAATCGGCCAGCAAACGAAACATAGCAGCTGCTGATGAAACGAATGATACTGACAACCCCAATGATAACGAGTGAATCAAGATATTATTTTTGTATTAACTTTAATATTATTATTTTTGGTTGTTTGAAGTAGACTACAATCATTTTAAAGATCTTTGTTTTTTTTTTTTTTTTTTAATATTTTTTGCGAAATGTTCTTTAAGTGCAATTAAGGATGTGTTTATGTGATAAAGTATTTCCACTGAAGTTAACCACGAGATTTCACGAAGTAGATTTAGAACAAATCTCGACTTTTCTGGGTACATATTAGTAGATCATAAAGTAGAATTATAGCATATTTAGTATAATACTACGTTTCGTCTTATTTAAATCCGAGAATAGTCGAGATTTATCGTTAATCTACTTCGCTTAATCCCGTGATTAGCGTCAGTGGAAACAGCGTATTAAGCACTCTTCTTGAAATAATTTGAATTTTCCTTTAAGCGTGTATTAAAATCCTTGGCCCTTGCTGGCTGCTGCACTGCTCTTTACCACAAAAACACACCCTGGAATAGTTTTGTCTAGTAAAAATTGTCCACAACACGTGAGGTTTTTATTGAAGATTTAGAAACAAGTTCTTATCACATATATTCGAAACACACACACACTTTTTACTAACAAATTGTTTTGTAATTTGATTATTCGTTCAAGATTTTAAGTATGGTCGTAAGAGTTTTTTTTTTATTTTAACTTTTGCGTTAACGTTAAGTTCTTGTCCTTCCCCTTTTCAATAATGTTAAGTTATCGTCTGGTATCCAAGGAACTGTATTATGAACGACCAACTCGCAATTTGTTGGCATTAAGACACGTTTCCAGAAACCTTCATTTTGTTTTTGAAATTTATTTATTCTCATTCGAAAGCGTTTAATGATGAGAATCGTTTCATGGTTCGAAACAAAGTTTCTTCTTACCCCATCTTTTTTGGACGGTCTCAATTTAATAAAATTGTGAGCAAAAAGAATTTCTAAAATAAAATCTAAATTGTTAAAAAAATGAATAAACATGTATTAACTGCCCTTAAAATGAAATTCTTAACTGCTTATTATTATTATTTTTTTATCACTAATAATTTAATTTTGTTTTAATTTGTTGTCCTTATATAATTTATTTAATTTATTTGAAAGTTTAAAACAAAGCAGAGCATGCATATATCGAAAATTATCTAGTCTTCTAAAGAAATTAAACAACAATAAAAAGGTAAACTAAACAAGCTTACAATTTTTAAATAAATACAACTTCTTAACAAAAAAAAAAAAATAATAACTACAAAATTATTATTTTTTATTTTATATAAAAATCTTGTATTGTATATAAGAACAAAAAATAAGAAAATACTTTCCATTTTGTTTTATTTATTTTTTCTTGTGTATTCAATAATTATTATAAAATTATATCTTAAATGAAATAAATCAAATAACGTTGGAAAATAAATTTGTAAGGCTATATGTCCAGATGAGTGCCTTTGACAGAAAATAGAATGTATACACTCGAAAGGTAGTTTTTAAAATTGTTTAAGCATGATAATAATAAATATAAATAAAACGAATTAATTTTTGATACACCTTAATAACAACTTGTTTTCGTTTTTGTTAGCATGATAATCTTCGATGTGCTGTGGGTGTGGCTATGAGTTTGTAAAATCTAAACGGTTGTCGAGATAAACTAGCGAAACTAATTGTACTACAGAAGGGTATGGGAGAAGTATAGATTTGAAATTGTGGGGAAAGTGTTAGCGAATAATTGACATTTTTACCAAAATCTCACCTTCCAAAAACTTGAAACCCATTTTGATGAATAGAGTTTGACCAGACCTTTTTTTTGTCCAAAATTTTGGCAAGTGGTTATTTTTCGAAAATCATGGAGAAATCGATTTCGCTAAATTCAACATATTTCATAGTTGTCATCGTCCTAAGCTTATTCCTGAAATCCAATCTCAATTCCGAGCTCTGGTTGGAGGAAGGCGTGGAGCCCCCATACAAGAAATTTCCGTCATCGCGCCCACTAAAATTTTAAATGTGGAATAAATGGTCGGTGTGAATTTAGTTAGAAGGAAAGCCCGCGCATACCTGTTGCAATATAGCGAATGACGTTCTCCATCATCATTGATTCTATTCCTGTTTCTTTCATTGCACGTGTCCTTATGTTAGATGTAGAAATACCTTGGTTTGCTTGCTTCAAAGCTGCCGAAAGTATCGCGCAAACCTCATTGCAGAAGGTATGCGCGGCCTTTCCGACTAAATAATTTCACGCCAACCAAGCGAATCCGATTCGTCTTCGCTTTATCTTTTATTCCTCATTTAAAATTTTAGTGGGCGCGATGACGGGAATTTCTTGTATGGGGGCTCCTGGGCTATAAGGACAAAATCCAAAATAATTGTTTTTTTTGATCATAGCTCGGTAACCAGTTAGTTAACAGTAAAGTTAATAAAGTAAAACTCTTTTTAATACCAAAAATTAAAATATTTATTCGTTCTTTGGTCATTTATTAAGGGAATACATTTTTTTTCGCAAATTATTGCACTGCCAAACGTTAGAGAAAAACTCATAACGTATGGATTCGAATATTCAAGATAAGGGTATAAGCTAATACAAAAGTCATGGTTAGTTTAAAAATAATATTTTGTTTTGTATAAAAGTATTATGGTATATAAAATGACTAATGTTGGGTTTTGACGTTAACCTTCTGTTAACCTACAAGTGCTAGTATAAAATCTAAGATTTAAACAATATTGATATTATGAGTTCTACGATCTAATACTATTCGAAAGTGATATAATTTCATCCAATCATCCCATAATCGGATTTACCAGTTGTTGAGAAAATCAAATCCCTTTCGCAGTCCATCGTTCTCGAGTAAGCCTTTCAAATCCTCACACAGTGTCTTTTCATCGTCTTCAGACGGTGCGGATGACGATGAAGTCGTCATCCCACCAGCAGAAAGACTACAACAATTCATCATTAGATTAACTCTTTCTAATTCGTCATCATCGTCTGTGGCATCGTTATATCCGTACTTAGAGTGTTGAAACTTATTAGCAATCGATTTTCCATTCTTTGAAATTAATTTGCGAAGATTCAATTCCGTATGATTTGGGGTAGCTTGATTGCCGACTCCAACGTTTTGTGATTCATCATAGAAACGCTGATATTTTGCGTCTACATTGTCAAATGATTTAAGTCCCTGAGCAATGTTGGATGTATTCTCGATGGCAGATTCGTTTTTATTGCGGTTCAGTAGATTTGTTGTAAGCTCTGTTTGGAGTTTTTTCAACGCCTCGGCGGATATTTGAAGAACTTCATTATCGGCTGGTTGTGGCCTTGGCTTGTCCTCATCCAATTTGCTTGGCAATGGCTTATGAAGCACCTCTGGTTTCGCAGCATTTTTAATCTGAGAAGACCGCATTAGCGAATCGCCGCCCTCATCGACGAACAGTTTAAGATTTATTTGCGATTTGGTCTTGTAGCTGAATGGCATTGAATGCCCATCACGGAACGTGCCAAGAGCTTCATCGTGAACAAGTTTAAGGCCGACCTTCTGGTCAGAATATGTTGATAAATTTCGACCATCAAACTCGTAGAAACGACGAGTGTCTAAATTATGAAGATGACTGGGTTGACTAGCTGGGCGTTTACTTGGCTCATCGTTTTGGCTTGGTGTGACCATGGATGACAGCGACAAAGAAGATGCAGTTGTTGTTATGGAAAAGTTATCAAAATACCTCAGGGAAATCTCGGGCTTCATTAATGTCTCATTGATAATCTCATTATGCTCGTTCGTACTTAATTTTGCCCAAATGTGTTCGTACGCGGATTTAGTTTCGTTTATATCGTAGGAAATTTTTGTTGCAATTGGGTTTAGTTTGGTAAAATAGTCATTCACATCGTCCATTGAAAATTCTGTCGGCATTTTGACGAGTTGACTTCCTTAAAATGCAACAAATCAACAAATGAAATGTATAGGCACAGATTATAATGGAATGGATTAGTATTTCAGAGCATATTAGATATTCAAAATATTTCAAAAGTTCAACAAAAAACCTTTGTTTGAATTTGTATGACTTCAATATTCAATATAATTTATTTTTTCAATAAAAAACGCCTTAGATGAAAATGAAGAAAAACCGTCTGTTATAAATGCAAAAATGCAATAAATGCAAGTGAAGAATTTTTGTTGACACATTTGACAAACACACAAAAGACTTCGAATTTCGAATTAATTTGAGTTGTTCATTTTCATGTAAACTCTTGCGTTTGCGGTGCTGCCAATAGAGTAGGGTATATGTTATCGCCTTAGTTTATTACATGATTATGTCTTATAAAATGATAAATTATATATGAATAGTATTCAATATTCAACAAAGTAATTACCCGATCTGGTAACCGAGTAATGCTCTCAAAATAATTTTACTTCTTTTTTTTGTCCAACCTGTTGTAATGCCTTGTGTTTTGATGCTAATATCTCCTTTGTATATGGAAAACTATGGTGGTGCCATCTTGAGAATTTTTCACAGAAGCAGTTTTTTTTTACATAAGTTTGTATTGTGTGTTCTCTGCAGAGAACCAATCTTTGTAGTACTTGTTGTTCCATATACAAAGAATATCTCGGCAACCAGGGAAGAGAATTGAGTTTTACTTTCAGTGATGGGCATGATAATGAGAACTTTCAAATATGTAGAATTTAGCTAAATCAATTTCTTCATGATTTCCAAAAAATCATGGGCTAACCCCTTGCCAAAATTTGTTGTTTCAAGTTTTTTGAAGGCATGGTAACCAAGATATTGGCATAAATATTAAGAACTATCAATTTTCCCCAGATGCTGATCCGGATGCCCTTTATCAGTGGCTACGTTCAATCATATATCGGATAGGCTGTCTGAGATACCCGTATCTGGGATATCTTTTTGGACGAGACAGATACCTGTATCCAAATTGCTGTCAAAACGTCTATGAAAAAAAAACAACAAATCAAACGCTTGAGAACAGGAAATTGTTTATGGCCGTGAATCCGTTGGCAAACTTCTTCCGAGTCATCTAAATTATAACAAGTATTGTTAAAAAGTCAGATCGATAGTCATCTGCTTATATTTCTTTAAATTTGGAAACAGATGAAATTGCGCGCCAGACAAGTCAAGGCAAAAAGATCATAATTGTTGATCAGCTGAACACTCACAGTAAACGGTTCATGTATTTGCTATTTTCTACTATGGTTTACAAAAACAAAAAGCTATCCGATACCTTTTGGTTACGTGATTGAACGTAGCCAGTCACTGAAATTTGAAAAATCGTATACTTCTCTCGCAGTGATTTAATTTGATAATCAAAAGTGAATGAAAAACTCCGTTTGTACCATAATTATATTTTAATTTAATTTTTCAAAAACATTTGAGCCTTATTCCTTAACAATCAACAGTATACTGCATCATTCCATAAACGTATTAACAATATCATCATACATAAATTGTATTCTTACTTTTTATGTTAATTTAAATTGATTGATCATAATTCAATAAAGAAAATCGTTTATTTGATTATGTAAAAATTATATAAAATATATATTTTGTTTGTTTTTAATATGTATACAAGAAATTAAAAAGTAAATATGTATGTTGTAAAGTAATAAAGTTTTGTAAGTCAAAAGTTATAAATGTGTACAGAAAAATAATTATAAAAATAGAAATAAAGTGTCAACTAAAGTTAGTGAAAGAAGTGTCAATCCACATAAAATTATACTTTACAAATTTTGTTTAAACTTAAATTCTAACTACGACGTACATTTATGTTTAATAATAACTTTTAATGATATGATTGGATTTTTTTCTTCTTTTCAACGGACGATTATTTGTTATTTTTCTTGCTCAATATTTTAAAATTTGTTCTAAATATATTTTTACTTATTTTGTGTGTGTGTGTAGATATTTGTATGTTTGTATGTTTACTAGGTTATTTTTATAACAAAGATGTTAATAGAAAAATTAAAAAAAAAACACACTTATATTTCATTTCAATCATTCAGGAGCGGTTCCTGGTCATTAAAATATTCATCGTCATCATTTCGCGCACGATTATCCTCATGACCAATTTTACTAAAAAAATAGATTTTATGAACAGACAAAGACTTACGGTTAGTGAAAACCTAATTTAACCTATTGTATGCGATTCTTTCTCGTGGTGTCATGTTGAGGTTTCCTCGAACTTTTCTATCATATCCCCAAACTGCGCATGTGGCTATTAAAGAAACTGTACAAAGAACAAAACAATTAGATTTTGATTTTTAAGGATTGAATGAGCTCAAACTTACCTGTCAGACATCCAATGAAAAATACTTGCACCCAAAGGAACTGTCCGTGATTCATGTCTACAATCATGCCAGACACAATCAAAACAACGGCTAGACCAAGATTTTGAACAGATTGGCAGCTAAATGGATTTTGTAAAAAAAAGGTTAACATTGGTTAAGCAACCATTTTTGGTAATTAAATTTTAAGAAATAAAAATTCACACATAGATTTTTTTTAGATAAAATGAATAAACATGTAATTTCACAAGAGTATTTAAAAAAAATCTAGTAAAAAAACGTTTGTAATAAACAAGATGGAAGGCGCATGCAGGAATATATTTTAAGTTAAGATTTTCTATAAATTATAAATAAATACAAACAAAAAATAAAAATTCACTTCAGTTTTAAATCGTGCGTTTGAATATAAAACTACATAAAGACCACATAACAGCTGTATTAAAACCAACAACTGATGGACTTGCCGTTGATTAAATTTTAAAAAGAATTGAATTCGTTGATGTATACAAATTTAACAATCACATCAATTATTGTCATGCACTGAATAAAACTTGTCTGAATGAATGTTTACTCATTTTTTGTTTTGTCAAACCTCGTGCTTTAACTTTGGTTCGTTCGGATCAGTCTTCAACTTTCAATTTAAGTTAAATCAAATTTGTATGTTTCACATTTACAGATAACTTACAATCCATAAGCTGTTCCAAGTTGATATTCAGGAACGATGAGAGCAATAAGAGGCCACAAGCTTGCCGCCAACATTGAATACGAAAATCCAAGCAATAACATACTGTAAAATGGATTAATGTTGGTGAAGGCCATAAATGCGTGCGAGTATATGGCGAAAACTGTTGACAGGAACACCCAGAACACGTTGCGCCCACTTAAGTCAATTAGAAAACCAAAAAATGGACTGGCGACTGCTGCCACCCAATAGACCAATGAAATGGCGGTATTGGCTTCTTGGGGTGTAAGATTGTACTTGTCCTGGAAGAATTGTCTATAAACACATAAAATTGGTACATAACAAATTAACTGAAATAAATGCAAGCACTTACTTGCCCATTGCAATGAATGGAAAGATAGCCACGTAGTAGGCTACACAAATAATAGAAACCAACCAGAATGAAAACTTGAACGTGAAGATATCGGATAACTTGACAACTTCGCCAGTCGGATTATTATTCCGTCCAAGAATCCTTTCCGAGCGTTTATCCATTGCACCTGTGACACGAAATAAAAAAAAAAAAAAAAACATTTCAAATTAGCTTTCCGAGGAACAAAAGCTCAGTTTTAAAACAAACCTAATACCAAAGCGCAGAAGAATGAAATCACGCATGTTACACCGGCAAGAAGTAAAACAACACCAACTGCTGTTGGACCATGATAGAATTGTTCTACATGTTTGTACAATGGATCCATAACAAGGAAATTAACAGCGCTGCCAACTCTGGCAAAGGACAATTGAAGACCAAAGACCATATTTAGTTCTTTTCCCTTGAACCAGAGAACTGCATAGTTGTTTTGTGCCACTGCCAGCGATTCTGCACCGATGCCGAAGATAAAACGGCCCATCACCATCAACCAATAGGTGTCCAAGAGGGCGCCATACGAGAATACCAATTGGCCAATAACTAGGACGAAAAGGTAGATAATTGTACCCAAACGGATGCCAAATATACGATCGATTAGAAATCCACCGACAAAGCAGAGAACAACATTTGGCCATGAGTAAATTGAGTATAAAAAGTTGAATTCGGTGGATGTGAGATTGAGGTCTTTTTTGAAGACATCTTGTAGCGCTCCCGGACCGTCATAGCAAAAGTAGGATCCTGAAAGAAATTTTAAAAAATATTGTCATTTCTTTTGGCTTACACGGCATTAACAAATTAAAATAAATAAATTTAATTTATCTGTATGATTGCGTAAAGCTTAAAATTTCGCATACTGCAAAGAAAACGTGCAACTTGTTGATTTCTCTCACTATAGTTTCGGGTTCATTGACTTTCTATTGGACATGAGTCATTCTATAAAATTGCAATAAAGGCAGCCTCTTGGATAAAGCAAAGATTGATGCATATAAAGTTAATATATTGTTCGTTGCCTTGTTACAGTGTAAAGTTAAAAAGCTATTGAAATACGATAGTGGTTCAAAATTGATAATGAACGCTTCACAGTTATAGCTAAATATTGGTCACCTCATGTAGATATTTATCCAAGTGTTAACAAAAGTCAAACCTGACTTTCCAAAGCTTTGTTTATTCTTGATGATTCATTCAAGAAAAATGTTTTGTTTAAATTTGTATCAACAGAATGTTCGTGCTGAACACATTTTTTTTTGGAAAATTTAATGTGTAAAAATCTCTGTTTAACATAGAATTGAGTTGGCAAAATTGATGTAAAGGTCAAAAATAATATGGGATGAGGGTGAATACACATGTAATCAGCGCTGGTAAGAAATTGTCAAGGACAGGGAAGTCCCATTTATGTACATTAAATATGATAGCCAACTTCGATGACTCAAATTGCCCGCATCAACATAATGCAATCATACGTTCTACTTATCCCTTATCATTTTCGTTTGAGGGAAAAAATATAAATAAAAACTGGACAAAAGGCAATAATTATCTACAGAAGAGAAAGATTGACGCCGTCGCAGACTCTAGACACAATTGAATGTTGTCGTGTACAGAGTGCAGCCAGCTCCTAAAGGAAATTAACGAGAGACGCTTGATAAGGTATTAATGCTCATTGTGAGAAGGAAGGAAGAACAAAAAATAATAATCTTCACTTGTAAATTTCCATATGGTTTAATAATTTAATTAAGTTCATTTAAATGACCTCAAATTAATACTACAAACTTACCAAAGCCCAGGAGACACATAAATATCAATGCAATAAACCGGTGACATCCGCTTGATGGATTACAGCACATCGTTGCTCCACATCCAGTCGGTTCAGGACTCAGCTCATTATCACGCTGCCCCGAAGGACTCTCTGCTTGAGCTTCTTGTGATAATTCATCGTTTTCCACGATGGGAACTCGGTCGTTATTCCGCGGCATTTTGTCTTTTTTTTTTGTTCAAAAAGACGAAATAATCAAACTTTAGCCCGGTACAGCTGATACAAGAGCCTGTGCTTATCAATTTGAGGAATTGAAGACCCGTCACTAGACTACGAAGTGAAGATTAGGGCGCAGGGAAGAGTATGCTATTGTTTTGATGAAAAATTATTATGTTTATTATCAATTACGAAATGCGAAGTGCATTTGGTTTGGAAATGTTAAAAGTTCCAGCGTCAATCTGGAAATGAAAACAATTGATTAAGTGGCTATTGAATATAACTTACAAGCATAGGAATTGAGATTTGAGAACAATGAATAATGATAATTAAATTGTGTCAATAGATTCGAATTTACAACAAAGTTTAGTTTAGTGTCGAGTAGCGCTGTTCATGCTTTTTGGGGACAAAATACTGTGATTTTCGATGAATAAGCAAATATACATAGGTACTACGCAGATACTTGTTGGTTACCAAAATGAAAGTCTTATCTCTTCTATTGTTTATGTTTTGACTAAAAATATTATAATTTTTGTTTTTCAGTTAGAGCTTTCTGGTTAAATGTGAATTGACTTTTATAATTACTTTAATAACATGCGAAAAAATGGAAAATCTCTAATTAATTTTTGTTGACATCACGGAGAAAATCGATTACGAAGACAACCAATGTAAAACAACACAAAGAGTAACGAAAGAAAAGTAATTGTAATCATGTGTATCAAATTTTGCGCAACTTATGGAAGTAAATTTAAGTTAAGTTTAGCAAAACATGTATTTACCAGTATAGTACGTCAGTAGAGTAAAAAAAAAACACATTAAATATCTATATTTCAAGATTAAAAAATACAACGCCTCCAATTATTTAGCAAATAAATATTTTTGATGTCCCTTCTCTTTGAAGAGACCTATGAAACTAGTTTTTGCCTTTTCTTGAAGGTTTTTCTGTTTCGTCTGCATCTGCAACAAAGGAAATCCAAAATGTTGCTGGAAAAAATACGGAACGAATGGAAGTAAAATGCAATATAAGAATAAATCGGAGTCGAATCATAGGGTGATACAATTTTTGATTTCCTAGTGATATATCGAGTTACATTTCTGTACATAAGAGGGTTTCTTCTTAAAACAGATGCACAGCAAATGCCTTATTTTTTTTTCAATATTTCACACATTTAATTCGTAGCACGCGTCTCATAAATCTGAATGTTTTGTTTCCTGCAGTGTTGGTATTCACAAAAATATTAATGACTTTTTAAAATATTTGGAAATAGCAACAACAAAGTAGTACAGCATTTTAGGATGTACATATTTGTAGCAAATGATATTATATATATGGAATTGGAATGACACACAAGACACAAGAGACCATTTGCAAAAATATTTTTGGGAAGTTTCAATCAATGATTACCCTGTTTTCCGAATTTCGTTCAATTCCAGCTTATCCCTACGTAAAAAATGTTTTGTCATCAAAAAGCAGCTGACACTTAACTGTCATTTCCACCTGTCCTGTCATGCGTTGAAAAATGCACCAAGCACAAGACAAGTATATTTTCCACTTTTTACTTGTGCAGACATAGAACCAAAATTATAACGCATATTTTTTATTTAGTTTTCATTTTCGATATCACAATTTATAGAATAAAAATTGCAGTTCCAAATGTGGACTACTAAAAATCCACTATAGATGACTATATCAAGTGGACTTCTCTAAAGTCTGATTTGCGATTTGATTTTTTCAAAATATACTTTATTTTTATTAAAAAAAAACAAGCAGAGGACTCCCCAACTACCCAAATGGACACAATTAAGGTAAACAAAGAGATATGGATGCATTGCTTATCGCGCAGGAATAAGATGCAATTGAAAATAACAAGAAAAACAAAAATAAACAATTTGTTTTCCCTTAGAATACTTCATATGGAGTATTTAGTGGAATCTTTGATAGCATCAAAGGCATTGCCTTTGTCTTCTACATAGACAGCCAGATCAATCGACTGAACGATCTGAAGAATATCGAAAAGTCAACAATGAACGACTTTGTTATGAATCCCGAAAGACTGTCATCAACGGCTGATGAGCGTAGAATAGGATCCAAGGCACCAGCTGGAGCCAATAACATTAAAAAAGGGTAATAAGGCCTTATCTTATCACTACCTTAAACTATCCGATCAACAATATAACGTTTCCTCTATTTTTTTTTTCAATTTGAAGCGAGTTAAAAATAGCAATGAAAGTTTTCAAGTGCTGTGCACTCAATGGTGGCTTCACGTGGCTCAGTATTATTCTCTTTGAGAACCTCGTGCTACCAGGTCTAAAACTAATACTCACATGGTTCTATGGCAGTCAATCCGACGAACTGCATTATGTGTGGGGATGGCTGCAATCACTATTGTCGATTCTCTTCGGTATGATGTGGGTTCTGCCGATTTTTCTTCTGAGCAAAGTCGTCAGCAGTCTATGGTTCCAGGACATTGCTAATGCGGCCTACAAATTTCGCAAAGGAAGACCGCAAATGATACCGAATATCAGTAAATTGATTGCGGATTTTCTATTCAGTTTGCTGGTACAAGCTTTGTTTCTGGTTCAAAGTATGCTCGTGAATTTGTTGCCGTTCAATTACGTGGGACGCGTTTTGTGCTTTGTACATTTGTGCCTGCTGTATTCGCTTTACTCGTTTGAGTATAAATGGTTTAATATGGGTTGGGAGCTGCACAAACGATTGAGCTATATCGAATGCAATTGGCCATACTTTTTAGGTTTTGGTGTGCCGCTGACAGTTTTGACGAATTTGTCGAACTCTGTAATTGTGAGGTAAGATGTTTGGAAAGAAGGAATATTGAACAGCTTACTAACTAATGTTTTGTTTATTTTTGAGTAGTAGTTGCATCTTTTCGATATTTTTCCCGTTGTTTATATTGAGTGCGAATGAAGCTCTACCAGTAGTCGGAGCAAGGTTGGATATGGGAGTCTTGATTAGAAATAAAAAGTTGGTTTAATATTATCTTTCTTATTTCAGCGACATACCGTTGCGTCTTTTCTCACCAGTTGTTGCAGTTTCCAACTTGCTATTCAACCGCTCAGTTCGTGTGAGAAAACCAATCACTGCCTCACCCCCACACAATTTGCGTAATACTACCCCAAGCACCAATACAACCCCGGAACGAAGAACATTCGCAGCCGGTGGATCATCTAGCACGAACCGTCAACCCTATGCTGCTTCTGTTAACAGCAGACGATTGCGGTAGCTAGTTGCAGAAGGAGCATCCGTATACCATTGCTGACGGTTGAAGACTTACTACATATAGACACGCTTCTCCTCGTCCTTTAACTCATTAATCCCGGCTTCGCTTTGACTGATGCTTAGCGTCATATACTTTTCTATTTTTGTGTGTAAATATTACGAGTAAATTCATGTCACAGCTAAGCAGCCCTTTTCGTCGTCGCAAAATAAGAATGGAATGACAACAAAACCGTTTAAAAATGAACAACAACGTACTTTAAGTTTCAGGAGTGTTTTTTCTTTCTTAGTGTTAAAGTCAAGGTGTTTTTTTACTTCAAATAAATTGAGAACTAAAACTGAAAACATATTTCATTATTTCTATTCGAGAAGCTCGTCTGGTGGTTCCTCTTTGACTTCGGGAACTGTATGATAAGCAGACATCGTAATCATGGTCTGGAGAGCATCATAGCTTAGAGTTGGATCTTTGTCCTCGATTGCATAGCCGCCATCAACAATGAATCCCTTGAAATTCTGTAGCTTCTTAAAGTTCGGTTGGGCTTGCAGCAACGACATGACCGTGGGATTGCCCAATCCGAAGAAACGCTCTCCCTGGGCACGCAAAGGTAGATTTGCAAGGTCGGAAACTCGAACAATGGTGTCCAGCAAACCCATATGACAGATGTTAGCCGATTCTCCAAAGAAAACGTGATCGAACTCTGCGTCGGGTATTATTTGAAATTGTGGTACACCTGAGTTATTGAGTATCTTACAAGTGAAGACACACTTGCGTTCAGGTTCTTTAGGGTGCGAGAAGACTCGGGTCGCCAAGTAACCAACGGGATATATCCAGTTTTCTGTATGGAAGTTTGCGTTGTCTACCATAATTTCGCCCAGGGCATGCAAGACAAAGCCGCCTAAATTAATGGGAAAGATTGGCTTACCCTGAGCATCGTAGGGTACTTTTTGGATTACTGTCGACTTCTTGGGACCAGCTGATTTTCCGTTTGTATTTTTAGTCTTTGGTGTTGATGCGGACGAGTCGTCGTCTACTTTGATACGTTTTTTGGGTCCACGCTTTCCTGGAACACGGGGAACTGTTGGTGTTGTGGCATCGCCATTGGCAGAATTGTTTTCTTGCTTAAGAGTAAGTTCGATATCGCTCTCGTGTTTGATGAGGCGTTTGAGTAGAAATCGACGTTCTTCTTTGCTTATGACGATGTCTTCTTGAATTTGGGCTATTTGATCGCAAAGTGCTGCATTTTCCTTATTTAATAAATAACATTGTTTAATAATAAGTTTATTGAACAAAAAACATGAACTTACAAAAACATAATTCTTGATTATTCTCTTGATCTTCTTGTATTTGGATTTATATTTGAGGTTCATAACTCGAGCGTATTGGTTATTTTGATAGTACATGGTCTTGGACATTATTATTTATTACTTTTTATCAGTTTTAACAAATCGTTCTATTTTAATTTTACAAAATTAATCAATTGAATTTTATCTTTTTGCATTCTACCTGATCGATGCAAAACAGTTAAACAATACAGCGGTTACCTCTACTGTCAAATATACTTAATTCAGAGACGCCTATTCATTTCTCAATACGATGCGAGCCCTAGTACATTATTAGTAAAACTATTTTAATGAGGAAATTCTTGTTAATTTATAGATCGGATTGTCATTTTTACATCGTGTGGTTAAAAAACTCGAATTTTACACGAACCGTGTGTTCATCATCGAAGAAAACAACTTGACGTGTAAATAATTAAAGTCTACTACCGTATGACTTTATTAATTTTGTACTCAATACAAAGAGTAGTGATTCCTTTCTTGTAGGACATACCGTTCCTGTCATATTTTGACATTCCAAAATTGCATTGAAAAGAAATTTGTTCAGTTCAGAAGCAAAAGCAAAACAATTCCTTTTCTTTGCATCATCATCTCGCTAGCGAAAAAAATAAAAAATAATCCAATAACAAAAGCCAAATTAGTTTATTTAATCTGCTTAATTTCATTATGAACTAGTTGTTCCCACGCCCGTATCAAATTGTCTCTCAAAAGAAAAAAACAAACTACAACATGGATCTTGATGAAGAATCCACCTCCAACACAACAATTGATGAATTTGCGGACGCGGAAGGGGCCGAATATTTTCAAGATCAAGAGGACAACAAGTACAGTATTATTCAAGATATCCAAGCTGAGCTTACTTCATCCAACGACCAAACACTCAAACCAAATGGCACCATAAACAAGTCAGATTCGTTTTCGAGTGAGAAAAGTAAGGAAAATGATGGTGGCAGTAGTAGTGCTGTTGCTGGTGGATCTCAAGATAATTTGAGTATGGCAACTTCATCGATTTCCCTAGTCGACGAGGACATAGACTACCTTTGTGACGAACACTGGCTTGCACAGAAGAAACACATTTTCATTCTAAGCGAAGCGGGAAAACCGATATATTCTTTGCATGGCACCGAAGATAAATTGGCCACACTTTTTGGTGTAATTCAGGCACTAGTGAGTTTTGTACAACATGGACAAGATGCTATTACGTCAATACACGCAGATGGCATTAAGTTTGTGTTTTTGGTTCGTAACTCGCTCATCCTTGTGGCTGCCTCTAGAAGCAATATGAGTGTTCAGCAATTGCAGTTGCAACTATCGTAAGTTATTTATTTTTCCATTACAATGTTTTTATTTACTGTGTTATTCTAGTGATGTCTATAATCAAATTTTGTCCACACTCACTTACTCGCATATGACAAAGATTTTCGAAAAGCGTAAGAATTTCGATTTGCGACGGTTGTTGGCCGGAAGCGAGAGGTTGATCTTCCATTTACTGGCTAATGATAGTAGTAATAAAAAAAGTAAGTAAATACTTGAATAGTTTTTGTTGGTTAGTAAAATCTAACTTTCTTCTTTTTTCTTTTTTCTTGCACACAGTTACAAATAACGTATTTACATTTTTGACAAATTCTATACGTGTTATGCCATTATCGACGACTGTCAGATCGAACATCACAAGCGCCATTCAAAGCAATTGTTCAAAAATAAAAAATCTAGTATTTGCTGTACTAATAGCCAACAACAAATTAATAGCCATGGTTCGGATGAAAAAGTATTCAATACATCCAGCGGATTTGAGGTTTGCAATGTGAGACCTATTGGAAAGACCTTGTTTGAAATACTAGTTTTTTTTCAGGTTGATTTTCAATTTAATTGAATGTTCGGAAAGTCTCAAAACCGTCGAAAACTGGATGCCTATATGTTTACCAAAATTCGACATGAACGGTTACCTGCATGCGCATGTTTCTTACTTATCAGCCGATTGTCAAGCATGCTTACTTTTACTCTCAGTCGACAGAGATGTCTTCTTCACCCTATCCGATGCAAAGAAAAAAATTACAGAAAAACTCCGTCGAACACATTGCCTTGAAGCTATCAGCGAACAAATCAACAACATCCCTCAAAAAGACAATAAACTCAGTCTAGCAGCTATTGGCATACCCGAGCTAAGGCATTTCTTGTACAAACCAAAGTCCTCATCAAATCAATTACTTTGCTCCGAAATAAATCCTCCCTATACAACACTGGCTGAATTCGAGCGATTGGAAGCTATCTACTGTGATCTTCACCATCGCATCCACAACAACAGTCGACCGCTTAAATTGATTTATGAAGTCAAGGAGAAGGAGGTCGTGTTAGCTTGGGTTACGGCCGCATATGAGTTGTATGCAGTCTTTGAACCGATGGTCGACAAGGGTTTGGTCATAAAATATGTTGACAAACTTATCAAATGGATCGACAAGGAACATGACGTTTTATTTATACGCAACCATCCGACATTTTGAATACTAAAAACAAAATTTGCAGAGCTCGGGTTAGATGAAAGCAAGTTAAACGATAAATTAAACCGTAATGTGATGATGATTATGTACCCCAACGTCCCATTATTCTAATACTATAGTTCTAATATCCACATAATATCTCTTAGACAATTTATCTACATAAATAAATAACTTGTTATTTTTTTACTTCAATGTGTAGCTGAATGTTGTGTAAAAGAATTTCGTAAGGGTATTTTGTACAAATTTAAACAGAGTTTGTTCCGTTTCGCATGTTTGTTACCCGTCTGTTCTTACGTGATAATCCTGCTCACATGAATAATTTTCTTAAATGTTATACGATTCTTGATTTTTCTTTGCTTGTGTTAATAAGGATAAGGAAATGTAGAAAATGATAAAAATAATTCAAAAGCATTCAAATAGTGTGTTTTTTCATATTTTTACTGAAGGTCGATTGTCGTCAATTAATTATAGGCATTTTTCTGCAAACCGATATCCTTGGATGAAAATATCTTGGCAACCAGGGCTCGGAATTGAGTTTGGATTTCCGGAAAAAGCTCAGGACAATGCGAACTAGGAAATATGTTCAATTTAGAGAAATCGATTTCTTCACGATTTTCGAAAAATACAATTCTCAACAGAAAAAAAAATTCTTCCAAACCACCGAAAGATACATCAAAGGAAAAGTCTGGTCGAACTCTATTCATCGAAATGAGTTTCAGGTCTGGTAGCCAAGATCATAGAGAATATATAATACCTATATATTCTCTATGGCCAAGATATTGGAAAAAATGTTATGCGCAAACATTTTCCTCGACAACCGTTACATTAAAAATGTAAATGAAAACAAGTAAATAGATATTTTTTTTGTTGGGTTAATATTTATGGCTAAGACTGTGTTTCTTACACGTGGAATGGTTTTTTAACTGATAAAATATGGTGAACAGAGATAGAGAAATGATACAAATCTGAGGTTCGCATTTCAAACCGAGTTAATACTTACAAATTTATTGAATCCAACGTTCACACGCTCTTGGGAATCTTTGAACAGTCTACACCGCTTAGGAATTGACTCTCTGGTGCAGATAGATGGTATACTTAAAATTGAAATTTCAGTTTTTATTAATCAAATTGAAACATACTTGTGATTCAACATAATTTGATGTGTGATGTTTCATATAAATAAAAAAAAAATTATGGAAAATAGCCCACATACGCCACAGTGATTATTCAAAGAAATCTCCTCACTAGCAATACTATCGACCATCCCTGGAAAAAGGAATATGAGTGGCATAACCACGCATGACAAACATGTGCTGTGCACGAAGACATCAAATATTCGCCGAATTAACTCCTCCGAAACTCCACAACAGTTCGTGGTTTGCTCAAAATCTTACTGTGAATTGAATATTTGTGAATTATCTTGTGTCTTCTTCGAAAGTAAACTTTTCTTTTGAAACAAAAAAATAAGTCAACATAATATACTTATGATGAGTTTTTTTTTATCATAAGCTTGTGTGTATCTATCGGAATTTCTTGCTCCCTGAGATATTCATTCATGTGTACGACTTGGGCAACAAATACACCTTAAAAAAACAATTTAACAGCTCTCCATAATTCCAAATTATACCTTGACAGGAGACAGGATTTTTTTTTTGTTTAACCAGCTACCCTAGTTAAGAATTCTCTCTCTCAGACAACACCAGCTGAGTCAGTTGAGCTAAGGATACAAAAGCGTTCGGTACGGATCGCGGCCAATTGAACTTCTTTTTTAGCAAGATTCAATTTTTTTTTGTCTTTTCTGTCTATGGTCCAATAGGAAAAAATTAATATTCTTTTACCGGTGCGATTAAACTTTAATTGTGAAAAAAAAAACCTGAAAGTGTTCAAAGAAAGTGAATGTGTTAAGTGAAAGTTAGTGGACGTTGAAAAAGATCTTCGAAGGGAAATCATTTTTTTAAACGAATAGATAGACGAAAACACACCCAAGCAATAAGGATCTATCATTAGCAACCGAGTTATAGCAGTGGTAGGAGCAGCAGCATCCATGATGATGTTCATCAGAAATTTTATAAGAACGAGTTGGATATAAATTTAGAGGATTTACAGTTTCTCAGGATATATCTCACGCAGTGTTCAAGGATCAACTTTGTTACATCCGAAAAGATAGGTCAGTGCGAGCTCATTCCCATTATATTTGATTTGTTTATTTTTTTTTAAACTCTTTTAAGGCAATCATAGACAAATAGCTATGCAGGTATCGGTTTCACAAAAGTCCAGACATTATGAGACGTTGGGCGCGGCGCAACGTAGTTTTCTGAAAAAAACAATCACAAAGTCTTCGAATCAAATTGCAACTGCAAACACATAAACATCTTCTTCTAGCCTTTGATAATGGAACACAAAGTCCAGCATCTTCCATAAAGAAGATTGTGTAAAGTCCATTAATTTACCCCCAAAATATCGCACAAAAGCATAATAGCGACCTTTACCACCTTCAAATTATTGTACACAATACGCCCCCGCTCTCGATGTCCTGGTTTATTTTTAGCACACCTTATAGTTCTTACTTAACACGCAGCTGGAAAAAGCAAATGAAATAAAATATGCCCTCTCTCAATTTCTAACGAGCCAGCTCGGCGAGTTGTTAATGAGCGGCTCCATTACAACTTCTCGCTGCTGCTTCTTCTTTTTCACAACTACAGAGAGAAAAATCAGCGCCTCGTGCTCGTGGTGCTGTTTGATTTCGCTCAAAAATTTTGCCATTTTCTCCGTGTAGTTATGTCCTCAAAAAAGATAGGAAACAGGGAAACAGGGAAACAAAAAAATAAAACACTCAAACTTCGACATGAGAATTTTTGTGGGTGGAATTGATAAATCTGAATATCCATAGAAACAGACACTGGAGTTACTCATACAGTGATAGAATTTATGTGGTTTGTTTGTATTGGTGTGTATTTTTATTTTGATTTTTCGCTTTTCGCAAATTGTGTATTTGATTTTGTGAGTGAGTCAGTTGAAAGGATATAAAAAAATAAAAGTTGTGATTTTTATGTCCTGTTGATTTTAAAAAGAGAATGACAAACATGACGATGTTATTTTAAGTTGAATTTAAATTGAATTAATTACATCAATAATATTTACAAAATTCAATAAACTTGACTTAACAACGTAAACATAGTCCAGATGTTGAGATACAAATAAGGACATTTACGTGTAATAAAACACAATAACAACATTTCCGACAAATGTGTGTTTTTAGCATGAATAAGGTTGGATGCATGAATGCATGTTTAGAGATTCAACAAAACTCTCGGAAATAAATATTTCAATTTTTGTTCTGCCATCGTTCTTTTTTTTTTAGGAACCACGACCACTTCTAAAGGTTTTGAATTCAATCTCTCTTAAGTAGTGATTTTACTATTTTACAAAATAGTGAAAACTTTCACCAAAACTTAACAACAGGACAAAAAAAAGTCATATAAAAGTGCATAGCAAACGATGATCGTTGAAGCAAATGAAAGCAATCGAAGCACTTCTGAATAGTTCTCTTAAAATCATAATTTGTTTTCTGGGATGTTATATCAAAAACAGGTGAAGCTATTCCCAAAACTGCGACCATTCTTCACCGATATCACAAGCCTAACGACACAAAATAGTTTTTGAGCAACCACATGATCGAATCCAATGATTTCTTCCATTTCCAAGGGATCAAGACATACATAATAACGAACAATTGTAAATTCAAATAATAAATCAGAATTTTCCACTGTTAATCCATAGGTATATGTGTAATTTTTGCAGACAAATAATCCGATTGTCATATATATACTACACAGCCTGCTCTAAGTCATTATATTTCACACACAAAACACCAAATGCAAGCTCAATTCAAAAGAATTGATTTTATGACGCCTTAAAACCAAAACACCAAAAACCAAAAACTCATTCCTATCCCACCCTCCCATCGATTTAACCAAATCTGAAAAATAATAATCCACAAGGCAAAAACCACGGAAAACTGGATGGGCTACCAGAATGAATATCCTGTGAAATGTGCTTGAAGCAAGGTTCCCAAATGTTCGTATAAAAATACAAATAAAAAAAATAAACACGAAAGCAAAACAAATTGTACACAGCATTCCACTGTTTGTCACATGTAAAATCGATTCCATTTCCTGTAGATTTGCAAATGTTAAACATTTGAGGATACGAATTGGGGTTATTCGTATAACATCCGTAAACTACACCCCTCGGTCACCCACCACTTTGCTTTCAAATATGAGGCCGGTACATGTCGAAAAGTGTATCGCAGCAAAACATTCACATGAATCGATGACTATACTTTTCGTTCGAAGAATATTGTATTTAGCTAGTCCCATCCCCTGCAATTTGTGCTAGATTCCATCTGCCTCGGGGGCTTCCTTCGCAATTGACAGATCTTCTTTTTTTTGTCATATATGAAAAAATAATAATGTATTTTATTTTGCTGCGAATATCAGCTCACAATTTTTGATTTGGAGGTGGTTTGCGAAAATAGGAAAAAAAAAATACCCTTCACATAAAAAAACTCGATAAATGGCAGAACATTTTCGAATAATATTAGGTCAACGATCTAGGGGGGAAAGAAGTAAAAGGCATGCTATATACCCAACATTGACGATACCTTCTGTTACTTGTCTAACTCGAGCTTATTTCTCTCACCAACTCCATTTCATTTCTTGTTCTTCTTTCTGGTTGGTTTGCTCCCAAAAATATTTTGACTTTTACTTAGTATTTTGTGGCTAAAATGCGTAATCCTCAAACCCCATAAGAACCTCCAAGTTTCTCATCATAGCACACGCTAGGGCTCTGGCATAGCACACGGGCACGTCATGACACAACACAAAGGGGTGATGATTTGTGGTTTGAATTTACAAAACTTCACAAAACCTTTCTTATGTTTTGATATGTTGGGTTGTTTATATTGGAAAATGATGATATGGAAAAGACATCGCATTGGGGTTTTCGTTTGGGGTTAAGCAATAATAGAGAGAGAAGCAGAAGTTGAATGTCTGCAATATTGTATTATTCAAATTAAATATTCATTGATGTTTTCGGGATTTTATGTTATATGTCGGAATAGGAACGTATTAGTATTTCATGGTTTGTATTAAATTCGAATCTAGGAGGTTTAAGGATATGTTGCAATGCTTATTGATACGTTTGGGGCAAACATTTGTTGTGAATCAATTAAATAATGTTTAGAAATTGATGTCAAATATTCACTTAATTTCACTTTCTAAAAATAAAATACAACTGTTATGGTGTATTTAATATCATTCAACTCTAATTTGGGACTTCAGCATCGTCCAAAAATAAAATCAATTACTATCAATGCCAAAATAAAGTTGAAATTTCAATTTGAAAACATTTTATTTTAAATCGATCTTGTGCAATAATTTTCCAAATAAAAATAAAAAGGTGTTTGAGTTTTTATTGCTATCGAGAAGAAGTAATAAAATCAAATTTCGAAAGGAAATTAATTTTTTTGTCAACAAGAAATGTAACTTAAAGTTTAGTTGGAAATATTAGGAATCTACAGTTTCAGAAGAAGTTTATACTTAATATGAATTGACTGTAAACGTTATTATAAATCGATTTAGACAAACAAAATTGAAAATTTGTGCCACTTAACACTATTTTGAATAAAAAATAGTTGTGGGGGTTTCACTTTAAGAAGATAGAGATTCCCATTTTTGACATCATTCTTAATCCGTTTTATTGGTGATAGATAACCGAGTTTCAGTCAAAATTAAGTTGAATTTTAATTTTTTAACTTATCAGAAGCTTTCACATGCACCCCACGCTTAATCTTTTCTTATTCCCTGGTACACGTTTTTTTTGTTTTATTTGTCTCAGAAAAAAATATATTGCCCAATTCGTTTTTATTTACACTTACAAGAACATAAAACACTTCAAAAGTGTATCCTTCACAAATCAATACTTACTGTAGAAAAAAAGATAAATAAACACATAAAATACAACGTGCTGCACTCGGGGCATAAAAAGACGTTCAAAGAGGCCTACTCGTAAATCGTAGGTAGGAAAGTCTGATATTTTTCAAGTGGCAATTTCACCTTTTCTTCCCTCTCAAAACTTCCTGTGTGAAGTGAAAGTTAAGAACCTGCTTGAATAATTTTCATTCAAATGTAATATAAAGTTGGAAAATGTCTCAAAAGAACATACATTTTGTGAAACGTGATTTCAATACTTCAACTTTGGTCTGACAAGAAGTGTTGTTGTTTTTATTTTATATCGTTTTATTTGCTTTTTTTCAATTTGAAATTCAAATCATATGCATGTAAGGATTTACGAAGAGGAAATGAAAATTTGCCAGGGAAAATGATTGCTCTTAATTTAGGGATATTGCAAAATGTTCCCGCATTATTGCTTTATTATTGCTGCGAAGGGAGTTAGTGGCTATCTACATACACATTATGTTTCAAATCGCTTAGAACTTGTGAACTGTCGTTCTTTCATGCACTTTTTAAAATATTCATCCAGAACATCCTTTGAATCTTCAGTTGTAAATGGAAACATATAAAAAGCAATAACGAACAAAATTGTTCACTACGGCGTATACGTACTGTTTTTTAGAAAGGAAAAAAATTAACATTCTAATAATTAATAACATTTCGATGTCCTGTGATTGAATGTATTTATTATCTTTATGGTAACCTTTATCATACAAACATAAATGCACCACCAACATTCAATAAAGTGAATGAAAACTGACATATAGGTAACTTCCTTTGGATAAGTTTTCCCTTTAATTTTTTTTTTTGCTGAAGAACAGCAAGAAAGAAGCAAATTTAATTGAATTGGAGATTTTCTTGCCTTCTCCTACTCCTATGGAATGTAATCGATTTTTTTCTCGTCTTTATCATGAATTGCAAAAAAAGTTAGCTAAGCCAACAAAAAACAAGAGAGAAACACATATTGGCAGGGTCGGTTCCCGTAAAGGACATTTCAATATTCTTATGAGTATATTGAATCTCTTCGACGGAAACCGAAGCGAAAAGGGTTTTCAAATCGATTGAAATCAGTTGCTTTGTAGACTTTTTCCAGTTCGCCAGTTGGTCGAGTTTACATTTGTACATACAAAAACAAACCGATGCTCTCTGCGTTGTTTCTTTTCTCGAAACCTGGTTTCAATCTTGTGTCATTCCGTATACAACATGTATATAGAACGACACATATATGTACATAAACGATTTTCCCTACGTATTTATTGTTGTGAGCAACAGGAACGAGAACCAGACGTTTCATGCTGACTGAGTCGAAATTGTATACTGTCAAAATATAAGCTACTCTGCTGACTGAAATGCGCCAATCCACACGATTGCACTTCCCTGAAAGTTGACTCAGCATCAGCTTTAAGGATGGCAAAATTGCTTCCATGAATTGGTTGGCAATAACTATCTATATGTATGTACTTATACGTGTGTATGTACGAACGAATGGCTTAGAAGAACGACGTAGGATCTTTTTTTTCTGTTAGTTCATTTAATCATTCAAATAATAAATATTGAATGTCACTGTGGACAAATTTTGAAGCTCATATATAATTTGTCAAATTGCGAAAACTACAAACACAACTTTATCCCTCCTGAAAGTTGAATATTGTTCTCAACAAAATGTGACTCTCTTAACATTCACCATCAACACCTTAGAATGCCAAATGAGTTTTCGTCACTTGTTTACTTTTTATTTAATTTTTATTATCCAGCAATTTATTCATCACAAAATAATACTTGTCCTGGAGCAACATTTTACAAGCCTTAATGTTTACTCCCACATTCAAATTAAATATTTGGGCGATGGCCTACCTTCAACCTGTATAAATTCGAACCATGGGGTTCACGTAGCTATACGAAAAAAGGGTTAAGAAAAGTAGGTAATGCATAGCCATTAAAATGCCATATTCATGGGATAAAATTGTGTAGAGTGGCAGAGTCAGGGATTTAAAATTTAAGTCAAAAACAGTTGAAGAGGGAAAAAAGTAAGTAAGAAACCCTGAAGCGATCTTCTCTCTTTTATATGTATGTATGTATAGAGTCCCAAAGTAAAACAAAAATATAAGTGAAAACAGTGTGAAAGAAAGAATAAGAAAAGATACAAAAAAGTTTATGATACTTGTTAAGAAAGGAAAGAAAAAAACAAGAAAACACAAGCATCTAAGCTTGTTGAGCCTTAACCGTTTTGCCCTTGTAACCCATTTTCTACTCTTCTTAGTCCAATTGTCAAGTATCCTGCTGAGTGAATTGGATGAGAGGTATGGTAAAGGGTTGATGCTTTGTGTTTCTCACTGTAGCAGTACAGTGGAAAATGAACTAAGTGAGCGGTAGCAGGGCGGTGAGCATCGATTAAGTTTCATTGTTGATTTTTTTTTTTCTGGAACTCGATTCACACGAACGAAATAAGAAATTCTTTGAAGGCGTACATAAATACATTAGAAGACAGCAAAGGACACTGAATAATTCAGATTGACAGCATCAGTTTCATATACTCTAATAAATTACTTTTTTTATGGTTGCCAACTAAAGGTTCAAAATAGCTTATTCTCAGTAATAATATTTGCTTAGCTTCATGATTTGATGTTGATTTTCGATTAAGTGTGCCAAATATGTTAATCGACTGAAAACTATTTTAATTAAGCTCATGAAAAATTTATTAAACGTCTAATGACAGTCTTTTTTGTCAACTGATTTCCTATTTTCCCAGGACCCTCCTTTTATCACCACACCTTAATATTCATTGTCAACATTTGCATTGTACTGACACTTACAAACAGGCCTCAAATATTTATGTGCGTATTTTAAACAAAATGGCAATATGTTCTTGTCTTACTCTGGCCAGATTGTAACAACCTTAGGTAATCAGGACTTGTTTCTAGGATGGGAGCCCTAAATAATGCACATTCGTCTTCATTGTCTATTTATCAGTGTGTCGTGTCAGCAAAAAACATAAAAGATTTACTCTCTGCATCGCCCAAAGGAGGACGGGCGTTAAGCACACAATGAACAATTTTCAGATGAAGCATGCAATTTTGAAAATTAACTCATCGCATGTATCCTTCTCACCTTGTTTATGTGCAATATGCATTTGGAAGATCTTTCAACTTTGCATGCACATGCACCCATTGTACAAAATTCTAAGTCGGCCAGGACGAGGACCTCGTTTATAACTGAATAAGGCAACTGTCTTTGTGGGTTGTTAATTCTTTTTGCAAATAAAATCGGATACATCATGATATATATTAGGCAACTATCTACCTATACGTATGTGTGTCTCCCTGAATGTGTTCAATGACTCTTCATAGGGATTATTCACAGCATATTTATGTGTAGACATACCTTAAGCCTTATGTAAATTTGCTTTAGTTGCTTGGGGTAGTCGTTTCTCTAGTTATATTTGTGTATTCCTTATCGCTTTAGATGACACGGGTTCTTGGTTTGCCGGAAATATTAACGATGTTAAGCGTAAAATAATGGTTTCTATGTCATTCAATAATTTCTTATAGCAGTACCTATATTAAGGAAACAATACCAGTGTGACGTAGGTACATCGAGCTAAACAGTTTCGATACCTTAAGCGCTTTACGAGGTACCTCCACTACTGTGTTTGTGTGTAAGAGACTTGAATTTGAATTTAACCGATCTAAAAATGGAAATTGTTGCTTGGTAGTATATTATTCATTAACATAGTTGCTTAAAAAACACAACTTTTAAAAAGATTTCTCCATAAATCAGTTCTTCCTTATTTCCTGACAACAACAAAAATCAAAGTTTAATTGATTGTCCATTGTTTTTCAAATAGCAAATCCCAAATGCAATCACAAACTCCATTTTTAATTTATGTGCAAGTTTGAATTATTAATTTTTATGACACAAGCGAATATTTTTGCTCGAAATGTGTTCATATTTTTCATCGACCACCGACAGTATGCCAATAACCCCATTTATCAGCATGTTTTATATTCGCATCCGGTACGCTGCTGGTAGCAGGACAGTATTCCGTTAAAGATTTATTAATTTATGTGTCCGCTGAGCTTTATTTGCTCGTAGGCCGGGGCAAAGCGATGCGTTCATTTTGACCGTTTGGTGTCCTTGTGCCAATAGGGGTGTGTGTTCCCGTTCCAACATATATTTATGAAGGATATAACGTTATTGCTCACTGCACGTGTTGAATTTAGCACATGACCAGAGAGGCCTACGATGCAAACACCACATCATCGAATGAGTGTGCATAAATAAAATTCCAACTGTGATTTTAAGTGAAGGAATACGCATCCCTTCTGCCTCTCCACAAAAAATAAAAATCAGCTTCGAATATTTTAATAAGACTGACGAAAAATTCCACAATAAATACCCTTAAGATATGGCCCAAGTCCAAGCAGCCCAAAAAACTGGCAAGGATATTCAAAAGAAAATAAATTGCATGCTATGTTGATGACAGAAGAATTCGAATTTTTCGCTAGCTTTACACCAAAGCCAGTGCCAACAGCGCGTCACAAGAAAGATCATACATTGTCCTGAGCAATTGCTCTCTCCACACCAGCAGCTACCACCAACATGACAACAAGCACATGAAATCGTCTAAACGACCATCATCACAGGAGTGATGCTTTGAAAAACGGATGCAATAAAATGGGGATAACCTCTCTCTTTCTGTATCTGAGCTTATGGAAAAGAATACAAACCGACAAGGACAAAGAGGACTTCTCTGCGTGCCCCGCTCTACCTCCATGATAAATGCACAATCAGCAGTGGGTATCTCTTAAATCATACATCTTACTCAATACCACACTCTGGTATTGGGGGAGTGAACACATCGTTTTTGTACGATTTTCTGAAAACAAATGTGTGGCGCCAACACCAAAAAAGTGTAACAAGGATGTTCGAAAAACTCTGTCAGAGACTTCTTTGGCATTTGCAATGAACTTCTCACCAAGTTTTACCCATGAGCCAAATCCTTTAAATCATCGAATTAAAAATTTGTTCACCTTTGCTTCAGCTACCACTCGGATTGTTACAAAACTAGACTATTCTCATTTACATTCAGACCACTTGCCAAAGATTCCAGTGAATGGCTCTCGTCGTGTCTTTGTATAAGAATTATCCTAATTGAAAGGTTATTGTCATCGCTGACAAATTTACACAAACCAAAAGCGAGGTTAAACGTTAAAGTAATTTCGATGTTAGTGTTCCTGCTGGTTTCTCCAACTGCCATGGAGCAAATTAAATTTTATTTCCTTTCGGCAGACAAAACAATAGCAGTGGTGCTGGCAATTGGAAGGAACAAGGACATTGTTTCTGTAATGAGATGGTTTTTATACAAAAATAGAATAGTGGGAAAAAAAATGACGATTGTACAATTGTGCCTGCTCTGGGTTGCGCGGTGGTTGGTGGCGACGGAGGGCGTTCTCATTTTTGGACTGTGGTAAATGAGAATTGAATTTTTTATGGCGTAGTGATGTAAATTGTATGTCGCTGCAGCTATCACGTAGGTCTTATAAAAGTAGTTGTACTACTTTGTGTTTTGTTTTTTTGTGAGACTATAAATATCGTTAAAAATGCAAATAAGGGTAATATATGGGTATTATAGGATTATTCAAATAATGTTCGGATTTGTTTGGAATAGACAGAAAAGGCATTTGTCGCGTTTGAGTACCAAAATGTGCGAGAGACCAGATTGGCGCGGTTCTTGTTGCTTTGTATTAGCGACATAGTATAGTGAAGATTACAGCAACATCAACTTTGATGCTGTTTTCTTTATGACCAAGATAGTTAGTTGTAATGAAATTCGGTACATTTCATAGTTATTTTTCTGTAGACAAGTTGAAGATAAAAATGAAAACATTTTTGTTGATCGGTAACCAGAAATCAAGAAACAAAGAGAAGTTTCTTTCAAACTCCACACACAAAGAATGAACGCAAAAACTTATGCAGATGAAAAACATACTATTCTTTAATCAATTCCAATGTCTGCATCATCAGTTAAACCTCACTGCACTTAACATTATGTAATTTCTCTACAAAAGACTTTTGGCCTCACTTAAAAATAATTACTCTAATAAAGCAAGACATTAATTACGCCCACTTGTGCACTTTTATGTGATGCTTGGAATAATTTTGTGTGTCCGTCCATCGCCACATCACAACCATCCTCCTTCATTGAATAAGTGACGAAGCATATAAATTTTGACACTTTTACAAGCCTGATAGCAGGAGCAAAGGTCTCTGTGGAGAGGTTGGAGGTTGGGGTCGTTGCCTGTGCTCTAAGTTAGCCCAAAAAGCTCCAAGGACGAGTCAAGATAAAAGCAAAACGGGGGGGCCGCATTGATGTACTTCATAATTTCCATTATTTTTTAATTAAAATCTCTTGTTATAGGGGATTTATGCGGACCATGAAAAGTTGCTTCTTTTTTTTATCATTTTTGTTGCTATACAATGTGTTTGTATACTTTGTATGAATGGCGTTTTTGTAAAGATACTTTCGGTTGTGTATCTATCTATCCATCTATTGTATTTTTTGGTTCTCAGTTATCGAGTTGGAAAAATGTAAGAGAAACACGAAAATTGCAGGAATACTAATCAAGGCTTTGTGCAAAAAGATGACTTGATGTTGTGGTGCGAGTGTGGTGTGGAGGACCATGTCTATGACAGATGGATGTCATCACCCGTCAAGTAAAAAGCTTCCTCTCTGTTGCTTCCCAGTCCAGTTAGTTGAATGTTGATGCTTTCAAATGGATTTACACAGCAAATGGTTTTTATTTTCATGACACAACACAAAAGAAGAAACACAAAATTTGGTAAACACTGTGAAGTCAGTTTATTTGCGTTTACATTTTTCACAAAAAAAGAAAACAGATTTTTCTTGAATTGAATTGCTCAAAAACTTGTCAATCGACAAATAAAACATGAAAATAATCTGCCAAGTCTCATCTTATTTGAAATTCCTTTTAAAAAAATCTCCGTTTTGACATGAAATATAATTTTTCTAGAACATTTTCCGTATTTAGTTTAAGTTCCGGTTCTTAAACCTACCGAAAAGCCAATATGAAAATATAATAAACGAGGAAAAACAGGTCAAAAGAAGCTCCAACAAACTTTTCTAAAGCCTGAACGAGATAACTTTGAAGAGTCACAAGGATTTCTTGCAAGGATGACTATGGAATTCTTCATCATTTCTTATTTGACACTTAAAGTTTTGGAACTCTTACTAAACAATATTTCAAAACAAAAAGGATACACATCTTCATAACTCTGGCACTTGAAAAAAAAGCACCCATCCCTCTTGTAACCCTTTAGAGAAAAAGATTTGTGTAACTTTTTCCGTTAAAAATAATTTTAAAACTTGCACGTGACCTACTTTACTAACTTTTTTTTTAACGACTTTTGAGTTTCTTCCACGTGGTAGGATATAATCAAAATTATGTGGTAAATCCGAGAACTTTTTTCAAACAGCTGAAGTTGATGTCTGTGGATGTCCGAAACATGCAAATGACATGAATAAAGGAAACTCCAAACTTTGAACTCGATTGTGAAACCTCTAATTTAATTCATTCTTCAGAATGAGAGAGTTAGAGGCAATCCGAAGGCAATACAACCCATCAATGTCATATAACGCTGCGAAGTGCTGTGGAGAAGTTGAAGGAATTTCCATTTAAAATATTTACCAGTTGCCGATAAGACTTTGTCCTTGTTGAGGGTCTCGTGGGGTGTTGTGTTAAAGTTTTGTGTCTGCTCTGTCTTGAACATCCGCACCCACACACGCCAACGTACTTCTACAAATCACAACAAAAGGAACATTGTCCTTGCTTAAAAGCAAATAATTGTTTAACGCATAAATGTAATGAATGGTGGAATAATAATAATGGGAAGCTAGAGCTAATCTACAACAAAAGTGGGGAAATTTATTTGTATATCCACTGTTGCGGCAGTTTCTCTGACTAGCATTGTGTGCTGGACTCGTCTTAATCCGCAGCTCTAAGCTCCTACATACAAAAGTGTTATCGATCGTGTTTTTTTCGGCAAAAAGAGACTGCATAGTACATACGAGTATATGAAGATAATGGGTGTTTTATTGCTCCTTCGTTGCGTCAGCTGAATACGCGTCCGTCGCGGTCGTCCTGCTGCTGGTGTTGGTTTGAGAAACAAGTTGTAGGTTGTTTTATTTCTCTGTGCTTTGTTCCATGTTTTGGTTTTTTTTAGTTTCGGATTGTTGTTTTTAAGCTGTTTATTTGGAAAAAAAAAACATGAAATTGCTCTTTGTTTTCCTCGGAGAGAAGTTTGTGTTGGTGTTTTATAATGCGTTGTTTGTTAAAAGCTTTGCGTAGATAAGCCGTGGTCATGCAGCCATTAATTGTTGTATGTAGAGAAGAGAATAAGTGCCATGGTCAAATTTGCATAAAAGGCTTACACACTTGGCGTCAACATTTTAATCACTTCGTTAAAAATAATTTTGTTCCGTGGGTTCACTATGGCGTATACCTACCATTTTCTCGATTTTTGTTTTGCCCGTCTTGAAACGAAGGTTCATTATTGAATTTGATTTTTCTAATTTAAAAAAGGTAACGATAAAGTAGTTATGAAAACAAAAGCCTTTTCACAATATGAGTATGTCTCACGCCATTTATTAAGGCAAGACTTCATTATTCATTTTCAGTTCATTACTTACTCAGAATCTGAAACCCTAAAATAAAGTCGTCCTTGGAAAACTTATCCAAACTAATTCCTGCTAATCATTGAGGACATTCTCATAGTTTGAAGTCGAACATGTTTACATAGGCGCTTGATCCTTTATTACATAAATATTTCTTCATCTCTCTATTTACATGCTCTATCATCAAAAGATTTAACTCAAGCTTGTCCCATGTTATAATAAACTATCCATATACACTCAATTTTATTCAAAATGAATTCACTTTATTCTTAAGAGTTTCCCATAAAAGCACTTAATCAACCACCACATAAGATGTCATCTGATGACTTTGAAACCATATTACAATGTTTGCCCAACAATGTTGCTAAGAAGAAGAGTATTTCGTGTACGTGTACCCCTCGTATGTGTGGTCACATATTGTTAACTCAAGGATAACACAAAGAGCTGATCCTTGAAGGGGTACTCAAATTACTTTCGTTATATCTTTGTTTTTCGTCCCAAATCAATGTTTTTTGAGCTTGTTCCAATAAGTAATTACTTTTGTGAGAAAATAAACAGTGTTTGTTTTTGGTGTTGCCATCCGTTTATTTTGAACATGTCTATTATACAAAACTAAACGTGAAAAACGAGGTTTAAGGGAATCTGGTCACACTGCTTGAGAAACAATGCAAAATCAACAGAGAAAGAAAAATAATAGAAGAAGAAAATTCAAATTCCAATTCTAGGTCCATGACGTGACATTGCATATCTATAATATCCTCTTTGGTATCCTGCCACTCTCCTCCGAACGTCTTCGATCAGAGAGAGAGAGAGCGAAGTATAATCTCCTACGATTGAAATGTGAATGGCACATCGAGGATATCGTTAGGATGCCAATGCCATTGATATTAATTTAAAATCACATTGCATCGTCTGTGAAGTATTTTTGTAATGAGAAATTATTGATCGTTCTGTATGATATAGTTGTGCACATCATTTTAAGTGCGAGACATCGAAGTGGAAACTTGAGATGGCAGACAGGAGGCGTACAAAACAATTTAATTGAAAAAGAAATCCTTACCAGGGCTATGTCCAGACTGCAGAAAGTATCGATTTCGAGAATACCAAGCAATTTTGATTTTTTTTTCGTTATCTTCAGACCAGATAGCATTTGCGACCATTGAATCGTAATGATGTTGAAGTTTAATTAATTCGAATTCTACACCACATTTAACTGGATTATATCTTGCTATATTGTTCTAATCTTGAATGAAATCTGTTTGGCCTGTTGGATTTAATTTCAATTAAAATGTTGGCAACAGTAGAGTTACAGCTGGTTCTGAGTTCACATCAACAACATGCAACAAAGCATGCGATCGCAAAAACAATGCATCCAAAAGTTGAGAAACATTTTTTTCATAGATATCTGTCTTTATGCATTGGGACCTTCTTTGTTTTGATTTTCATCCTATTACTGCCAAAACTGCCATAAGTACCAACATACATTTTTTAATAAGACCCTATGTCTTTTCCACTTTCAGATGTTTCCTGAAACTTTAAAGATAAATCTCCAGCCGAAGCAGAAGACTGGGCACAACCGGTGATATGGACGAAAGTTGTTCCACCACCATAACCGATCACCACCACCAAAGTACGGGTAACTATAGACGATATTGTCGTCGAAAAAGCAATCACCACCAGCAACAACAACAACCACCCACCTCACAACTAAAGGAATTGCAATCCTTTCAACTATGCTGCAATATCGACAAGACTACGACGACGAGAACGACGACGACGACGACGACGATGACAACGGCGGGTACGAGCCATCACCACCAACATAGCATTGGCCATCCAAAACGCCCACGTCCAATTCCCATCCACGATGCACGTCCAAGAGGAACGAAACAACCACCACCAACGCCATTGCTATGCATCCCCTTTGCAAATACAACTTCGATAGCTTTGACGTTTCTTGTTATATTCCTTCTTCTCACTGACCTGACAACAACGACTACAGCAGCCAAATTAAAAGCATTAAAACCAGCAAAAACAACAACAACAGAACCTCCACTAGAGTTAGACATAAACAATGGTGTATTTTTTGAGTACTACCGCCAGCAACAGCAATTCGAGCAGGACCAGTCGCCACCATCCCATCATCGCCATCGACAAAGGGACATTCCGGAAACTGATGACACAGCACCAACATCGTCATCCATGGCAGCTGCCACTGCAACGGCAAGCTCCGCCACTTCCAACACGACGACAGTATCGATGACGACGACGACGTCAGCGCCAGTCAAATGTGAGCCCAAAATTCTAGAGGAGATACCGCCCGATCCAGTGAGTTTTGCTCGTAATATAGAAAGTTTAGAAGTGCAATTGTGTGGTTTTGTAGATATTCTATGCTGTCAGAAAGGAACTTGAAAGGAATTCTTGGAATTGGTTATGAAGGGGTGTCAGTATCTAAGTTTGAATGGGAGAAGAAGGATTTGTATTCATTTTGAAGATGGAAGTGGAAAAACTATTTTAATTTTCAAATGTCCCTTTTTTGTTGTGGTTTGGACTTTTTTCATTCCATTATTGGCTGGGTTATACCAAAGTCTTGTACTCGTTTTTGAAGAGAATTAATTAAAGCTTCATATGAGCATGTTTGTTGTTCTTTAAGAATCCCAGAAATGTTAAGGTTGGAAAGCTAAATATTTATTAGATTTGATATAGACACTCTGATATTTCCATCAACAAAGGAGGAGGGTGTTCTGGACGCTGTTTGTCCATCTACGGAGTTTTAGTTTTTTTTTCTAAATATTCTTACCTTATTTTTAAATGTTTTATTCAAACATCTCAACAGAAATTAGTTAGGAGTTTGGAAACAAATTAACAGATAAGAGCAAAAACTTTTACTTTGAGTTATTTAGGCAGAGGATAATAATAAATAAGGTTTTGCTTGTATATGCTATATGCATTATTTACAGGTTCTTGAAATAATATTTTGAATAGTTTTGACAATCTCAAACAAAAGCATTATGTTTTTGTAACCGAGTGACCAAAATATTGACAGTCAGAATCCTCACACTCTGACACTCTCTTTTAGTTTTTGAAAACACCAAGCTCTTGCTAATATTGCAAATGGTTGTTGACAGGAACCACCGAAGAAAGAGAAGATTAGAAATGTCTAATAAACAAAAAATTAACTATTAGCAACTGCAACTCGTTGTATAAAGTCTTGGTAAAGTCATGTAGGCACATGTTGTAAAAATGGTTGTAAAAATATGACAGAATATCATTTCAGCAGAGTTTCATTACAAGTCCTGTTATGCTGAAAGTTGCTCTTGTTTTTTATTGTATGAATGCACATTGTTTCGAAATAACATAATATTTCAAGAAAAGAGTGAGCAAAATTGCAACTTCTTCAAATTGTTTAACTGTGAACATAACCTAAGATGAATATTTATCTCATTGCAAAACAGGCAACAAGCAAAGAGTTAAATAATAGAGAAACACACAAAATAAACCCCAAACTCTGGCCAAATATTTCGAGTGAACTCGAAGCCAACATGTGCAGACATTCCCAGTAAAGTTTGAAATTGAATTCCAAGAATGCGAGAGTATTTCTATTGAAACAAAATATAAGGCACATCCCTTTATCAACTCTATTAGGAACGGGATATCTTCTCGGTCATGTGAAATTAATTTCAATAACAAATGAGTTTGGCACAATGTCTTCCCCACCCTCACAATTAAAGCAAAACACCTTTTTCTTATTTCGTGAAATTTGTTCGACTTTCAAGTCCTTTGTACTACTCGTTATTCCACTACAACTTACAATCACCGACTTGGTCTATTCCCATTAAACTTAATTATTTATTCATCTATCCAAGTGGAAAGTAAGTGAGTAGGATGACTATAGAATCTGCACCCGGAGCCCGACAAAAAATAATTATAATTAACTTGTTAATTTTGTGGATTTTGGTAATCGTAATGTGTGTCCTGTGGGGTGTGCTTCAAGTTCCTTGTGTTGTTCTCGAAGCTGTGAGAGCTCGTTTCGGTGCTTAGAGGAGGGTGCGATGATGAGATGATGGTTTCGTAACATGACATATACGTATAGTCTTTTGGTTTTAATAGAACAACTTAATTATCTCCGTGAATGTAATTAGTAATTGAATTTGAAGGCGGCAAAAGCGTAAGTGGTGGTTTTTGGGGGCCAAATAACGTTAGCTTCAATATTGAGTGATTGTTAAGACGATGTATTTTTTCTTGCGGCAAAATGTCAAGGAATTTATCTCTAATGATGGAACTTGCCGTGCGTTAACTTAACTTTATGAAATGTTGGCTTTATAATGTTTTAAGCTAAGCTATGATAAGGAAAGTTTAATATCTCCAAAGTCATTAAGACAAGCTGAAGCGCTCCATTGTTGACAGAGTTTAAATTTCAATAGGCATAAAAAGCGTTTAAAAAAATCATTTTTCTGTGTTGCGGTAAATTAATTTACAGTACATACTTCATATTATCGTCGTGACACATAACACGACAAGAAATATAATCTCCACTTAAAATCTATTGCTAAGCGCTATCCTTGGTATTTATTTTAGCATTTTTGTGCATTTATTTGACTTTTCGATTAATCAAGTCCAACACAGCATCATAACGACCGTCGACGACACGTCGACAATGAAGATGATAATGACTACTTTTAGCTATTCTATTTTTTCACTATACTGTGCTATTTTTAAGTAAACACGACAATAAATTACCATCACAGCCTCACTTTTTCAGCCACATATGAGGATGTCCTGTTTCTAGTCTGTACACGATGGGAAGGTAAGGCGCGTACCTCTATACTCTCCTAACATCGATTTATCCATCCACCCATCATTTGTGTGTGCCATATCATCTCACAGCTCACCATGTACTTAATATTTTTCACATAACGTTCATATGAACGTTTGGTATCGCTATTTAAGTGAAGTCAAATAAAAACAAAAGAGGAACAACAAAAGGAAAAATCGTTGGTAAACTGATTTAAAAAAAGCACATGAGACTTGAGGATGTATGTAATGCGGCATTTAGTAACGGAATGACGTCATCAAGTTAATAATCCTCCAACCACGTCGAGGAATATAGAAATTCCTATAGAAATGCGCTTATTCCTTCCCTTTTTTCAGAAGAAAATCTCCTGATGGAATGATAACATACCTTCCTAACTACGGATTGCGTGACTGCAATGCATAACAATGTTTTTTTTCCATGGACGAGTCTTTATCGCAAGCAAAATTCCACAAACCAACATTTAGAAAGCCATTTTCTAACTAATTGGAGGCTCACTAGGTGGCGTCCGACAATATAAACAACATTTTCTGGGTACACGAACAGTTATGGTGTGTTATAATTTAGTTGGCATTTTTGGTTAATATTTTGTTGGTTGTCACATCATTCTTATTTAATTTGACACGAGAAGACCCGATTTCGAATAAATCCACAACCGAGTCGTATGTTGTTGCTTTATGAACATTTGTCTTTGAAAAAGGGAAAGACTGTAGCAGAATGCTTACGAATTTTAAATGACAATTGCACTTTTTTATCTTTCAATGTTAGACAAAATGTAAGCTAAAAAAAAACGTAATTTTAAAATTTTACATTTTTTAAGTTTTATGACGTCACCGACATTGTTGAAGACGCTGCCCGTGAGTTTAGTGAATTCTTATCGGTGAAATTCCCAGCAGCTCAGGAACAAAGCCTTAGCGAACAATTAAGGGATGAGGTACGACGACGTGCTAACAACTTGGCAACTGATGCCCTCCAGCAGGATGAAAATCTGTTGGCATTTGCCATAGCTGCGCCTAGCCTTCATACTGTTGTGGTGAAATTTCGCGATAATGTAACGGTAAGTGTTAAATTTCGTTGTTTTTTTCTTTTTTGTTTGGTGCTTGTTGTATTATTCAGGTCAGAGTAATAAATTTGATTTTATTTTTCATCAGATACCGCTGCAAGAGGTTCACAATAAATCATTTTTGGGTAACTACTGGCGGGAATTGGGAATGGCATGGAATAGCACAGATGGGGCCCAAGAATGGAGTGCACCGTTTCGAGATTGTAATTTACTGAAGGGGCGATGGCTTTGGCCATTTAGATTATCATTCACGGAGTCCCGAATCAAGTGAGTTTAAATAAAGTAATTTGTTAAATTTAACTAGAATGAGGAGTAAAAATACCTTTCGTCATATTTGGCATCTGAAGAAAAGTCAATATTTTGTAATTACTTCATTGAAGTCGTTTTGCATTTTCCACACAATTTCTGAAAGTGTAAAAACAGTTCCACAACTGAAAATTATATAAGTACTAAAGCTGTGATTACATATCTTCAAAGGTGGAGATCTTCTAAAATCGAGAACAAACAAAATCTCAACAAACTGAAATAGTTGAAAGAAGAGTATAACACTACAAAATCTTTTGACCGAAATTCAAATGAAATCATTCAATCGAGAAAATTTCAATTAACTGCTCCCAAATTTGCATAATACCTTTGACAAATACAAACACTTACTCAAAACGTATCCTCTGAAACGACAAACCCATTCCCCTGGTGTACACATGCATACGTCAGCCAGAAACGATATAATTAAACTCGTTGGTTTGCCCAAAACACAACTGCACATTACAGTAACAGTCCACCGCATAGCAGACAGATATGATGGGTTGATCAAATATTTCGTTATTGCTTGGTAATGCTCTTCTCAAATCCAAACATTATCTCATCAAGATTCCATCTGCAACTTACCCATTTACATATTGAATGTCATTTACATGAATGTACATTCTACACGATGTCTCCTCCTCGACTGTAGTAATATTTGAACTTGGTTAACCCCAACCAACCAACGAACGCTAACACTAACGCTTCAATCAATTCCACAGAATTGTGGCAGCTGCTTTTATTGCCGCCGATGTGGACCTCTGTAATGATGCTTTGGAGGAGATTTTCGGCCGACGACACGGGTGAGTATGCCTTAAGGCCCTCCTCCATCTCAATTATTTACTCTTTTATGAATAACCAAAACCATTAACCACCCCAATCCCAGATGTGACCGCAACACAACCTTCTGTTTGATGACTGAAACGAAGCCATCGACAACACGTGACGGCTACACATGCATCTGCAAGGACTCCTACTATCTACCCAACTCAACACTGCAAGGTTTTCCAGCCGATAAGGTAGAAAATTCCGACTATGACAATTTCTCGTGCACCCCCTGTCCTGGCGGCTGTACCGCATGCGACCAAAAAGGTGTTTGCTTATTCGGGGAACCCCAAGAGACAATATCGATGGAGAATTTGTTGCGCATTACTGTTGGATCAATGTTGGGCTCCTGTATATTATGTTGCTTCGTGTTGGCGGTTGCAGTTTTTCAGCACAGGAAATGCAAGGTAGGTTAGAGAACATGTTATGTGTGTCAAGTCATTGTGCAGAATGTTTAGCGGGATCGACATTATTAAAAATCTCGTTTGGTTTCTTTTATTACTTCCAGGCTATTGCGTCAGGAATGTGGACGGTGTTGGAAACTATACTGCTCGGAATCATTCTGCTTTATGCATCGGTAGGTTTCATTTATGACAGAGAGGGTTAATCAATTGTTCGTTTTTTTTTTTTTTTGTTATTTAATACAAAAACAAAACACCAATCTTTGATAGAGGAACACACTTATATGAAGGTGATATGTAGGAAGCCTTGCTTTAAGTACGGGGTTGATGGGGTACTAAAAGTGATTTTTATGATGGATAGACTGAAAGCATAAACATTTAAGATGCATTCATTTACACGATGAAAAGGCTTTAGGAGTTGCTTTGCGAACCATAAAAATGCAGATGGGAGCCGGAGCAACTTAAATATTCATGGCATTGCCATTAAAAGAAATTGAATTTGAAGCCGTTTCGGCTGCCGTAATTTGGGTTTATGATTGATTAAAATTGCAGTATGTAGAGTGCTTATACTACAAAAATATATTATTCTGTATTGAGTTAAGGCTCATTTTAAAACCTTTCTACATTTTTAATTTTGGTTTCTCTATCTCCCCATTCAGGTTGCTCTGCACTTCTTTCAAGCATCAACGGAACGATGTCTTCTCGAACCTTGGCTACGTGAATTGGGTTTCATCACATGCTACGGTGCGATTATACTAAAGCTCTACAGACATTTGGTTGATTTTCGGACGCGCAAAGCCCATCGGTGGGTGTTGCGCGATGTTGATTTATTGAAATATCTTGGAACAATGGTATTTGCGGTGACTTGTTATATGGCCGCCTTCACGGCCTCATCATTAGACTTAATTGAAACTGCACAACTCGATGGATTACGGGAGGTGCGCACAAATACGTGTCATCCACTCAAATGGGAATATGTGACACAAATTAGTGAAATTTTAATTTTATGTTTTGGACTACACTTGGCAGTGGCTAGCCGAAATGCAAATACACAGTTCAGAGTAAGGAAATGTTTGAATGTTTTTCCTTCTTGCCTATTTATTTTTGTGAATTGTAAATTTCAGGAACGACAATTTCTTGTTGCATCTTTATTGTTAGAGTTTACAGTATCGTCAACTTTTTACATAGCCAGGGTAATTTATCTGCCCGAATTGAGTCCTGGAGCAATACTGTTAGCGCTGTTTTTGCGGTCCCAGCTAACAAATACAATCACTTTAGGACTGGTATTTGTGCCAAAAATATGGTATCAGCATAAACAGGTAAGAGAACGTAAAATGCATTTTGATTTTCGTATTTTGTATTTTTTGTTGTTTATCGAAGGTCCTTTTGAGGATGAGAGCTATTTTAGAATTGATAAGGAAAAATTTTTTTCAGTTTTAACGGTTTAGTCATTGTTGATTCACTTCTTCCTTACAGCGTCCTTTTTCACATTGTTAAAACGAAAAGTAGAAAAAGTATTCTGTCACAAAACTATTATTCTCAGATGAGAAAAAACATTAAAATTGGAATTCAGGAGAAACATAAAAACAATTAATAATTAACAATATTTTCTATCAAAATGACTAAATTACCATAAATTGAAAAAAAAAAACAATTAAAAAAATGTAAATTCTTTTGAAATGGAAACGATTTTTGTAGCAAACCATCAATTTTTATTTAATATTTTTATTGACAATTCTATATTATTTAATTAAGTATCTTGTATAAAAACAACAAAACGAGAATTTGACGAGCTATGAAGTTGCTGCAAGTAAACATTAAAGTAAAATATTATGTTTGTACTCTAATGACTGCCTTATAATCATATGTTCCTTATTTTTAAATTTTATTTTAATTTTTTGGTATTTTGAATCCCTCCTATATTTTTATTTTGAATCAGAAAATGCTTGTCTCATCTCTTAGATATTTGTGTCTTAACAATTTGCATGCATCGTTGTATATAAAACATAACAGAATAGTCACAAGTTTGATGTTCAGAAATGTATTTTATTCCTACAAGTTAACAAAAAGAATACCGTCATTTTAAACCATCCAAGCACCACAGGAAACATGGTTGCCAAGTCCTGCCTTTCCGTGACATGTAGTTGCCTCGTATATAGAGTTACCTTATGCTCTAGAACCGTCTGTTCGTCTTCAAATTTTACAGAATTCCGTTAAATTTGTTTTTTTTTTTGACTTTTGATTTTAATGAAGCACGTTTGTCTGTGCCAAACCTTTGCTTGCGGCTTTTGCATGTACATTGAGTTGCTTCGTTGGTTTTATGGTTATCCTTTATTTGTCATCATCTACTGCTTTGTACATAGGAAAATACAAAAATCTGTTTCCTAATTTCATACTTCTACTACTTACCTTTACCTATATTCTATAAATGTGTATGGCGTAGCAGTACAACTTCATTTCAAACTGATGTTATTACTCTGCCTATAGCTATACATTTCTTAAACCTAGAAAAGTTCTTAAAGATAAATGTTAGGAATTTCTTCACCACATTTCTCTCTTATATATCCTTCGTTTATACTTTACTTATATCCTCTTCAAATTAATTATTTTTTGATTACATTTTCCTTGTTTGAAATAAAACACACGCCAAAAAAAAGAAAAACAAAACAAAAGCAAACACAAAACACCTCCACTCCATCCATGCACGAAAACATCTACTGTCGTCACACCAATCAATATAATAAAATAGATAGAATAGATACCTTCTTCAAAAAACCATCACCAAACACATTAAGACATTTTCATTTACACAGCTGAAAAACAAAATTCACCCCCCCCCCCCCCCCCCATCCCACCAAAGCATACAAAAAAATAAGCAGACCCAAAGAGGGTTGTGGTTCTCTGACTTGCAAAAATGAAAAAAAAACGGATCGCTGAAGAAGGAACGAACCGAAATGAAATTTAAAAAGTTTTCAACTAATTAGAGAAGGAGAAAAACAAAATTAAATTCATCCGGCATCAAGAAAACCACAACTCCCATTCAATACACTCAACTCTCCATTTATTTTAGTAGGTACTTATTTTTTATGCTATGTTTTCACCCTTCACAAAAAAAAGATAAAATACAACAATTTTCTGTTTCCCTTTAGACCTGTATGGTTATTATTTTCTTACTTTGATTTACATTCCATCACATCCCCAACCCCCCGGTCCTGAGTTATTGTTTTTCGTTTACCTTTTTGTCTGTGTGGTTTGCGGTGTTGGTTGCATCTTCATAGCTTGCAGGTACGTTCCCTTGCCCATGATCTATCATTACGCTTACCTGTGGATGCTTTCAAGGGTTCCCATGATACTGGACATCACCTGGGCGGTGGTTATGCCGGTCTGTGTTTGGGCGATCCAGACATCGGAGAGCTAACAATATCCGAAATGAGCCCCGAAGATATCCGAGCTGAACTTAAAAGGTTGCATATTTTCCATTGAAATTTGAATGAAATTTAATTCTTGTTTTAATAACACGCAGACTGTATACACAACTTGAAATTTTAAAAAATAAAACCTTAAGGCAGGACAATCCGCATATAAGCAAAAGACGTGGTGGACGAAAAGCTGGACACCGACGATTCTCATTACAGGTAAGAGCTCCACATCACAAATGTTTCGAGATCAATTTTCAATTCAATTTCGTTCCTTTATATACGAATTTAAAGGTTAAAGTTTGAAGTAATATACAAGTTTAGTTAAATCATAATCATATTTCGGCTTCGTTGTTACGTAAAATTTTAGTCTTACAATTTATTTAATATTATTATTTAAAGTTGAGTTAAGCTCTATTTTTAAGAGTACGGAAATATTAATTTTTATTGCAAAGAATGATATTACAAGAGAACCATATACCTAACGCCGCCAACGCTTGACGTTTATTAATTTTTTTGTATAAAGAAAATATTAAACATTGTTTGGGTTACATTGTTAAATTAAAATTCATTTAATGTTTATTGCAACACTATTAGAAAAAAGGAAGTAAGGATAAGGTAAGAGTATTAAAGCTGATGAGTATAGTATCACTAGGTTTTTTTCTGGCTGCAGTGCTTTATGATATTTAATATTTTTTCTTGTCGATATTTTTTGAATTTTTTAAATTTCATTTTGAAGCAAGTGAATAAAATCACCACACTTATTAGATATTAAATGTGTGTCGATTAATTTCTTAGTGTGATCATTTCTAACCCGGTTTTGAAAAAAAACCCAAAATGCAGAACAACAATAAACGGGGTGCACTAACAATCTATTTTGTTTTTAATGTTGTGTATTATTACCTAGCAATGAGTCCCAGATGTATTCCTGTATGGCATGATGAAAACAAGTGAAAAAGAATACGTAAAATTTACAAATTGGGCACCAATTCAACATTCACTTTGTAATACACTGAACACGTTTCTTATTTCCTAGTTTTTTTTTATCACGTAAAATGACTTACTTCAATTATGAGCACTCTTTGGCAATCCCACATTGGGCGTCAATTTATTCTAAGATTGTTTATTCACCTGCAAGCGCCAACAGACTTCTTTAATGCAAAAATTAAGGAATTCATCGTAAAAAACATCATGCCTTAAAACAATTTACGTCCATGTCCGCTTTGGATCCCCACTATAGCTATATTGCTGGACAATTTGAATATGTACTTGCATCACAGTCGAAGACGAATAGTAAAAGAAACCGTGTAGTAATTTTATTATAAATCGCTTGCACTTTTAGTTTATTTTCTTTATCAGTAATAATATTCTATATGCATGCTTTAAATGATGCTTTTCAGCTTCAGCAAAGAATTTTGTAAAACATTTTGTTAGTCGCTTCAAAACGCTTGAGTCAGTTTGGCACTTTTTTTTCAAATGCACAATCATCGTTATGCCAAAAAGAGGTTGCCAATGTATGCAATCTTCTAAGATATTAAAGAACTATTTGGCAATTGATTTCATTTCAGGCACTGAGTGCAAAACATCGCAGCAACAAACAACACCAAGATGTCGAGATAACCGAAGCCGAAGCATCTCGAACACCTGAAGATTCCGTTTGCAGTGCCGAAGGGCCCACAGACACCTATGCTGAAGTTTCTGGATTATCACAGTCTATGATCTCACATTCAATGGTCTCACATTCCATGGTCTCACACTCGAAATGAGAATTAATCGACACTGGTACTCCTCTGTAAAGTTGCAAATTGATTCATAAGGAGAAGAAAAAATCCTCTAAGTTCCACCTATAGTTCAGATTAAGTTTTCATAAGGCCGAATGGCTTTTTTCTTGATTTTGTAAACTAAACAAAATAACTCTCAAAAATTATATTATAATCCTTAACTAATATTTTAAACTTTAAGTGAATAAAAACATAACAAAATAACATAATTTCATTTAAATGTTATTTAACATCTTATGCATGTGTATTTAACAAATGAACGTAAGAACATTACTATAACTTCTACCATATTAAATGTATCATAATCAACGCTATTTAGAGACGAAAATAAAACAAACAAATCTTATAAATAAATTGATTGCTAAGCAAACAAAACATCAAGAAACACCTATTGAAAATGTATAAGTTTATGTAAATTGATACAAAAAAGTGTGTAATAAACTCCATAAATTTTAGAAAATGTAGTCTTAAGTTGGGTTGAAAGAAATCTTATGTAAAAAAAAGACCTGTTGTTTTAGCATATTGAAATTCACGTTGAAACAAAAATGAACAGCTCTCCACATTTGTTTTTAACGTAAGTAGTTTAATTTGACTGATTTTAAGAAACTTGTGCTCCCAATTGAGATAGTTTTGTGAATCAATTTATTCGAAACATCAGCTCAAAATACAACCAAAACAATCTATTTTTCTGTTTTTGAATATAAGTTTGAGGAAATAAGTGTAATTTAAATAACTAACATCAAAAAAGCTTTCCATAAAACGTTTTACCTCATTTACGAAATTTTACGTTTTTTTTTTTCAATTAAGTTGAAAATAACCATACAAATCAAATTCGAGCAATAGAATCAAATAATACCAATCAACAAATAAGTTAAAGGTCCTTTCATTTCATTTCGAAATTTAGAAATCTTCGGAATAAGAAAATCGATTTTTCGATTAATTCAGTTAGAAATACACATACCTACAATTTGTCTGATCAATTACTGCTACCAGCGCCCTGGGCGAAATTTATACGGCGCTTTCTAACTGCAATTCAAACCCATATGAAAAAAGGAAAAAGATATAATGAAATTACCATTTATTAAAAGAAATAACCATTTATACAAAACAAAAACTAATAAAATTTGACTTTTCTAGGCTTTCTGTTGGCGAACTCTTTTATTATTTTATCAAAATCATTTTCGATTAACAAAATTGCCAACTTTTTCAATCGGGGTTGCGATAGTTTCGATCGCAGATAGGTAGGTAGGTAGGTAGTCGTGGCTCTAAACACAGGTTCAATTTCCAGTTCTTCAGCCAATTTCTTCGCCGTTTTTATAGAACTATTTGTTCTAGAACGTGTCATAAATGCCCTTGAGATCGTTTCCAAAACCGATCAGAACAAAGTTAAAAATCCTTCATCTTCATGTCTCATCTTTGGTGACGAACATCAGTATCGCACCGTATCATGAACCTTCTGATTACTGCGTCTCTTTGTTTTAAAATAATTGGAAAAACTGTTTTGAAGGCGTGCATCGACTTAATAAATGAGAATGAGCTGAGGGAGTATAGATAATGTTTTTCTCGATGGTCGGGGATTCCCGGCGAAATTAAATGCATATGTAGTGCAGTGCTCCGATTTGAAGACTGCGTTCCATTCTAGTGTTGCCAATATAACGATTTTTTCGCTAAATTTAGGGGATTTACGAGTAATTAGGCCCCGTTCAATGAGCGAAAGGGGCGCCTGGGGCACACTGGGTGGTCGCCCAACCGCCCCACCCTAATGCCGCTACTGACACTAATTTTATTATGAAAAATTTGGCAAATTTAATTTTTATTTGTCTTCCTACAGCCTAGGCGCTGCTGGCGCAGTTTGCGTCTATACTTTGTGCATTAATATGCAATGTCAGTAATGTCATGGTTCTAATTTGAAAATGTCAGTGATTGATCAGTTTTTATGTACCCTGGAATACCCAGAATCTACAGTATCGAACATTTCTTTCTTCAATCAAAATGAATGTAAATAAAAACGACTTAATTTTTCTCCAAAGGCAATTAAACGTTAAATAAAAAAAAAAAAAAAAAAATAATGAAATAGACAAACTATGTATGTATTGAATTAATATTTAAAAAAAGCCTTAACCAGAAAGAATACCGCACGAGCATAGTTTAGTTATTTAATAGTTAGGAAGATTTTCGAATCACCAGACAAGCACTATCGAGTCCGAATAGGATCGAAATTATAAACCAATATAACAATAACAAAGTTTAGTAAAAATGAAAAAGAAAAATTATGTATGTATGACAGAACCCACAAGAAAAATGTCGAGAAATAGACGATTGAAGTTGATGCATTTACGCACATCCATTATAATTAATAAATAAATTAGTGAAAACATAAAACAAACATTTGTAAAGTATTTTTAAAAATATCTTATATGGGTATAATATATTATATACATTATTATATGAGTATTATTATATGAATTATATTAAATAAATAAATAAAGTGTCACAGTTTGAAAACAAGAACAAAAATAAAAGAAAAATATTTTAAAATTGTGATAATCGTATGTAAAAAATTATATATTATTATAAAATAAATAAATTAATTAAATATAATGATTGGAAAATATATAACAAAAACAAAATGTTGTTGAATACAAAGAAAGATAAAAAAATACTACTGTAATGTGGAACAATAAACATTTGACATGTAAATATGGTATGTTGTGTATCTTACGTTTTTTTAAGATAGATAGATAGAGTGGCGCAAGTGGCCTAAGTGGCTTACCTCATCAACAATTCTCTGGGTGCGAGTGAAATATTGAGGGGACCTACAATTTAACGCCGATTCCGAATGGCAAAGTTGAGAAGCACTTTTTCATGACAGATTGATACTCTTGGAAGTTTGGTCAGTTCTTCGCAAGAGGCATTGCCCGTGAAAGATGAAATCAAAACTATGGGCACGAGTTGGACTCGAACCCACGACGTTCTAGTTACCAAGTCATAGTCAAAATTAATTTTGGAAACAAAAATGTTTTAATTGTCGTTGTAAGCTACATCCCACCCAGAAGCTCATTAGAACTATACAAAATTCATGTAAATAATTGCCAATATCATTTATCTAAACTTAATACCAATGATCATGTTATTATTCTTGGAGATTTTAATTTAAATAATATTGATTGGGTATTTGACCCTGAAGAGCTTCAACTTTTGCCATATAATGTAAAATCTGATTATGAAATAGAATTACTTGATTCTTTCACTAGTTACGATTTAATTCAAATCAATTTTTGCAAGAACAGCTTGAATCGTTTGCTCGATCTTGTTTTCGTTGATAAAGATTTAAATGTGACAATCGATAAAGCAGTATATTCAATTTTTCCAAATTCAATTCACCATAATGCGTTAGATATCTCCTTTTCTTTTTTTAATTATATAAAATCCAATAATAGTTGTTATCTTAAACTTAATTATACAAAGGCTAATTTCGATGGTATTTCGAGTTTTCTATCTAGTATTCCGTGGTACTCAAGTTTTAGTAATTTAACGTTATTTCAGTCATATAATCTTTTCAAAGTTAATCTTAAAAGGGCAGTTGATATATATGTACCTTTAGTTAAGTCAAAAAATAATTCAAAACCACCATGGTTCAATTCAAGGTTATGCAATTTAAGCAACCGAAAAAACAAGGCCTACAAACGTCTTCGTATGTCCCCAAATGATTTTGAAATTAAAACTAATTACATTAGTTTGGAGCGTGAGTTTTGTGTTCTTAATAAGTTTCTGTATAAAAATTATATTTTGTCTATTGAGTCCAATTTGAGATCTAACAGTAAGTGTTTTTGGGCGTTTATCAAAAGAAAAAAATCATCCTATGGTATTCCAAATAATATGCAATACCTTGGTAAAACCTATTCCGAAATGTCGTCAATTTGCAACGCATTTGCCGATTTTTTCAATTCCAATTATTTGAAACCTAACATAACAATGTTAAATAACCAATTTTCTTCTAATTCAAATAATTTTGAAGCTCATATTAACCAATTAGAACTAAATCTTTCTGATGTCAAAAATGGTTTGTTGGATTTGATTAGCGATTCTAACCCTGGCCCGGATGAAATTCCTCCAATACTGCTAAAAAACTGCGCGAATGCTCTTTCTGAACCACTTTTATACATTTTTAACAATTCTCTTAGTAGTGGAGAATTTCTCTCTGAATGGAAACAATCTTTTCTTACTCCTATTCACAAATCTGGTCCCAAACAAAAAATCGAAAACTATCGACCGATTTGTAAACTCTCTAGCATTCCTAAACTCTTTGAAAAAATCGTTTATGATAAGCTGATATTCCTTCTTAAAGAACACATTTCACCGTATCAACATGGCTTCATCGCAGGGAGATCTACAACTACTAACCTTGCAATCTTTTCGAATTTCGTTCTGAATACTCTAGAGGAAGGTCGCCAAATTGATGTGATCTATACTGATTTTGCGAAAGCCTTTGACAGAGTCAGCCACTCAATTTTGATGAAAAAGCTCGAGATTTTTGGGTTTCATTCTTTTATGTTGAAATGGTTAATGTCTTACCTAAAAGGTCGTGTCCAATTCGTATCTATTGACAAATTCATTTCGAGACCAGTTTTAGTTACTTCCGGTGTCCCTCAAGGAAGTCATCTTGGTCCGCTTCTATTTCTCATTTTTATAAACGACATGCCTGATATTTTTTTGAACTCTAAAAGGCTTCTATTTGCTGACGATCTAAAATTTTACAGATCCATTAAATCCATTAATGACTGTTTTCTCCTTCAAGAGGATCTACAAAAACTAACTGAATGGTGTCTTTCTAACCAACTTTCGTTAAATGTTAATAAATGTCAGTGTTTTTCTTTTTACCGAAACCATTCTCCGATTTTCTTTCATTACAGTATTAATAACCAAGTGCTCGAAAGAGTTCTCCAAAAAAAAGATCTTGGCGTTATTTTCGATTCCAAACTTAGTTTTGTGAAACATATAGAATTTACGGTTTCAAAAGCTAATTCAATGTTAGGTTTTATAAAACGAAATTCAAAGGAGTTTAGGGATCCATTCACTATTAAATCGCTTTATAGTTCATATGTTAGGTCAATCTTAGAGTATTGTTGTGTAATTTGGAACCCATATTATAACATTCATATTGAAAGAATTGAAATGGTTCAAAAAAAGTTTACTAGGTATACTATAAAGAAGTTGGGATGGAACATCGAAACTCCAACGTATTCCACGAGATGCAAATTATTGGGAATTCAAACTCTAGAAAAAAGACGCAAAATCTACTCAATTATGTTCATTAGTGATATTTTGTCATATCATATCAAGTGTCCTTCTCTATTATATTTGGTTCAATTGTATGCTCCATCGCGTCAAATTCGAGTTCGCTGTTTATTATTCGTAAATGAACACAGAGTAAATTATGCCTTTAATGAACCAATTTCTCGAAGTATCAGAGAAACTAATCTTGTTTCTAATTCTATAGATTTCAATTTCCATCTAACTAGACAATCATTAAAAAATCAATTGTTATTGTACTTTTTAAATTAGCTAATTATTTTTACTTCTGTTATATATGTAGGTATTTAGTGTTATTATTTATTATATGTAAGTCTTTATCTCGATGTTTTTAATATGTTTCGTTAGTCTAACTGTAGATTGTAAAGATCTCTTATTGCTAACGCACCCCAACCACTAAGCTACGGACACTTACTCATGTTTTTTAAAGGGTTTGTTAATACGGATGTTAGGCACAAAAATCAGCTGTTTATGAATTTCAATGGCTGTTTTGTCAGATAGCCATCTATACCAGAAATTGTTGGATAGTCTGGTTCCTTTTTGGTTTGAACCCCTGCTATTTTTTTAACCTGGAAAACAAAAACAAAATCTTACCGGATAGGCTATTCAAGTAAAGTGAATGCGCCCAATGAGATACATAAACATATCGCTGGAAACTTTCTGAAGGCAAAAACTAACTGGGATAGATATTGAATTGAAAATGTTTGCGAATAAGTTAGATTTTGGCCAATATCTCGGCTACCAATTCTTCAAATAACTTGAAACACATTTCGATGAATAAAGTTTGGCCAGACCTTTCTTCTGATGTATCGTTCGATGAGTTTTGGAAAAAAATGTTCAGTCCAAAATGTTGGCAATATTTTGATATTTTTCGAAAATTGAAAAAATGTTCTGAGCTTGTTCCTGAAATCCAAACTCAATTCCGAGCTCTGGTTGCCAAGATATTTGCATCAGGAAAAATTAAGAGATATGGCGATTTGGAATCGCAGGAAATTTTCTGAATCCAGAAGTCGAAAGAATTTTCTTTTTTTACAATAACCTTATAACCGGCTGTTGAAAAAACATTCGCTTGGAATGGCAGATTCTTTAAAGCCCTTTATTAGATGTATAGTTGTATAACTGTCGTAAAGGAAAATCGTGGGTAATATCGATTTGAAATTGCGTGAAAATGTTTGCGAAAATTTAAGATTTTAGCCAATATCTCTGCTTATCTGCTACCTGGCCTTCAAAAATCTTGAACCACATTTTGATGAATAGAGTTTGACCAGACCTTTCCTTTGATGTTTCGGTCGAATATTTTTTTTTGTCTGAAATCTGACAAGATAAGTTAGTCCAAGATATTTTCCGAACAAGATAATCGGCCCAATCGGAGGTAACCGTCGGTCGGAGCGGAATTTTCTCCAATTTCCTCCGAATCGGAGACATTTTGCTTGTCGGAGAACTACCTCGAAGCCAAATTCTGAACTGAAACAAACCGATATCCAAATAAAACACATTTTTTTAATCTCTTGAAAGATTATAATTTTTATTCCTCTTTTATTTCTTTAAATATTTTTATTTTTTTTTTCAATTTTTTATTAAGTATTGCTTTCACAAAATCTCATTAGTTTGCTTATTTTGTTAAAATTTGATTGTTTTACAACTTAAAAGTTATAAGTTTAATAATATTGTGCTAGATATTGTTTTTTTTTTTCTAGAAATTTATCATTAAATATATAAAATTATGACTTTGTTCACAAAATGGTTTTACTTTAAGTAAAAAAAAAACATGATAAGAAATAATACAATTTTTTTAAAACAAGTTTCTTTTTTTTTATGAAAAAAAATGTATATAAAAAACAAGAAAAAAAGTTAATAATTTAAAAAAATAAGTAAAAAGTTCTTACAACAACACAAGTAATAATAGATCTAACAACCACACATCGTCATTCATCTACTCCAAGTCCATTTCTTTATCCGATTAACTGTACAAATATCTCCCACTAGATGTCATGGGTGTATTATAATATTTGAATGTGTGGTCTGCGGTCTACTGGGTATGCCCTTCTCCTCTCAAGTAACTGGACAGTGTATTGGAGGTAGGTAGATATTTTGTTTGTTTGTTTTAAATTTAATTTATAGTTGAATTTAAAAAATAAACACAATTTAAGATTAGAACATGATCTTTTGAAGGAGTTTAAGTAGTCTATATAATGTGGTGTATTATATAGGATGCAGTTTGGTCGTGTGAACGGTTAGAGCACTCCGTTGGGTGAAGCGCTTGTCGCAGTAAGGGCAGGCGTATGGCTTCTCCCCCGTATGGGTGCGAATATGTTTGGTGAGGTAATCTTTGACGCTGAATGCCTTGTTGCAGTAGACACATCGAAAAGGCTTCTCTCCTGTAAGAATTCGAATTAAATAGATTTGTTTGTCTTAACTATGGCTAGTGATAATATACGAGATGATGACTACAAAAATTTGATCCATATCGATTCATGAGTAAACAAAAACAAAACAGTGGACCAAAGTGATGATTTCGTTTCTTAATCGAAAAACTTAAAGCGATGAGACAAATGAATACAATAATTTTGATGAATGACTTCGGGGAATGCAGAAAAACAAAACAAAAAAATATCAAATTGATTGATTACAATCAGCTCAGCGATAAAAGTGACGCTTTCATTTTGAAAACAATTTCAATGTTATGCAAAATTTGTTATATTGAATTGATTGTTTGGAGTGTGCATTTCAGTTTCTCGCACTCAAGTTTTTGCGGGACTGGGAAAGTGGAGTTGTCCCATTTAAATAATCAGCCTTCTCTTTACTTTTAATGGTTGGACATTTTTCAGAAATGCAAATCCAACTCCTTGGGAGTTTCTTCGATCAATAAAAACGAAAAGCAACTCAAGGTCACTACGGAGAAGGCCATCACCTTCGTGACACGAACACTGAACTCCAACAAAACTTTGGCTTATTATTTTCTTTAGTCAAACAAACGAGTCATCATCTATTGCCCTATCCCCTCCCCAGCGCCAAGTGAATGACACACTTTGGCCTGCCTAACCCCTAAATTTGAGTTTTGTCATAAATTAATGTTTTCATTTTTTCGTAAACCAAAAATAATCAGAAAAAATATTAATTCAGAAAAATGGTGTGGAAATTTGTTTTTTTTTTTTTTGGATTTGAAAAGATGTTTTTTTTAGAGAGAAGATATTGATTTTGTTTGATTTTTTTGATTAAAATCCTCACCCGTGTGAGTTGTGATATGTTTGTTCAGGTAGTCCTTTACAGTGAACGCCCTGCCACAATATCCACATCTAAATGGTTTCTCACCTGTATGTATTCTAGTGTGCTGTTTGAGCGTGTTCGATTGTGTGAAACACTTGCCGCAATACGAACACGAGTAGGGACGTTCTTTTGGCGTGTAACTAGAAAACATTTAAAATAAAGAAAAAGAACCAAACAAGGCGAAAAGAAATTGGAAAAAAAGTCAAATTAGAACGGCTGATTGGAAGAGAATTATGAGATTCGTCCTAACTCACTCTGCTTCTCCACTGTGGATCTTCCGATGCATGGCCAAGGTACCTTGGGTCTTGAACGTTCGCGGGCACTCGGGACACTTGTGCCGGATTTTGTTGTTGGCGTTAACAGTTGTTGTTGTCGTGGTTGAGTTGAGTGGAGCGATAGGCGCCGGTGGCTTTACATCATTTTGGTTGTCTTCTAATATGCGATGCGGCGGAAGATTGTAGGGCGAGGGATTCTCTTGAATCACCGACGATACACATTCGTCTTTGACATCGACTGTTTCTTCTTTGATTTTGGATAGTCGTATCGTTAGGGGTGGCACTTTCGGCATGATGTCGATGTCGCCGTCCTCTTCGTCTTCACCAACCATTGTCGGTGGGGGATAACTCTGCTGCATAGGTGGCTGGTCCAGGTAGACTGGCTGGCCAACTGCTGCCATAGTTGTCGACGGGCTGACACCACATGTATTGCCACAATGGACACACTTGTAGTCGCCGTCAATTGTTGTGATGCCATAGAGGCCACAGGAAATGCACCGAGTGAAGCGAAAGGCCTGATGGGCGACACGATTGTGCTCGTCGAGCTCGGTTCCGGAAGTAAATTTTTCATCACAGCTGAGGCACGGATACTCAATGCGATTGAGACTACTGGCGGCGAAAAGCATCTCCGATGGATGACAAGCATGCATATGCTCGGTGAGGATATTTTGTCGCGGGAAGCTCTGACCGCACATCGGACAGAAGTGGGCGTCTATGCTGAGGTTTGGGAGAAAGGACGTTTTAAGGGTGTCCACAGCAGCGATTGTTGTTTCGTTGGGTCGCAAACGAAAGCCCTGCTCTTGGGAGGATTTGATCATTGTGCCTTCGTCACCACCTGAAATAGTTGAAAACGTATAAAAGATAAAGGATAAGCTGGGAAAACGGCTGCGACGACCGCACAGGCAACGCACGCGTCCATTTTTAGACTTGAATTTTGGCTTTTTTTGGCATAATATGACGAAGGGGGTTGACGGATGGCGGACGACGACGGTGACGGCACGCAGCACACACAGCGACGACCATCGGTCGTCTTTCTCGTCTCCCGGGGGGTTGGGCGCGAAAATCTAACACCCGACTGCGAAGCAACGCAATTTATTGGATACTTACACAAAATTTTTGGATTGGATTGTATTCTTTCTTCGGATATATCGATCTATTTCATTATTTGGTTTTAGAAAAATATATATTTTTGTTCAAAATTTCTTTGAGAATTTTTCTGGTTGGGAAAATAAACTCCAAAATCTATTTTCTACAAAAACTATTTTTGACATTGGAGCTGTCAAGTGTGGGTTTTGAGCAAAAATGGCTGCCGCGCAGCGCAAAACACAAACGGATGTGTTCGTATGGTAGAATCTAGGTTTGTTTGATCGTTTATTTTTAAGTTGAGTATTTTGAACACTGGTAATAACACATGATCTGTAGGAATTGTAGCAATTTGCGCAGCATGTATACGTGTGAAGAAAATAGAGGTAGGCTTTCCTTGCAATACATTTACTACACAATTTGTACCTATTTTAAATATTGGGCAGATAAGATCGACCTGTGTCAACTGTTATTTATTACAAAAAATCGCGTCTTCAAATAGTTTCTGCGTTGAACACGTTGCTCCCTATAATACTCTGAATGCGTTTGCTGGCAATCAAAAATTATAGGAAAAACATCTGTATCCATTTGACAGCTGGTGCTACCTTTGTTTTGTTGACAACTCAAATTTTTATTTACGTTGCAATCGGGATAGGGAACGCAAATTAAAAAATATTAAAGTTAAATTAAAAGATCTTTTACCCCTTGTGTTTTATAATTCTGGGAAATGGCTGAAGAGATCGACGAAAACGGTTTCTATCGTGAAGATTTCAGCACCAAATCTGACTGGGAGTCCTTCAACGCCCAACTTGGAGAAATAATCCAGGATTGGAATCTCTCCATTCCAGACAAAGGACCACCACTTAAACCCAACCAACTTTTTAACACCAATTGGAATATCAAAACTGAAACACTAAAATTGGGTAAGAAAGAATTCACCGTCAGCTATTATCAAGCTGAAATTCCAGACGATGGTACAGAAGAGCCATCAGCCCTCGATGAACCCCAATTGTTTTCCGACTTGACTAGTTTGGACAATACTTTCTGTCCAACGGAGAATAATGATACCCACCTCTTAGCCAAGTGGTATGGTCTAAGAAGATTCATTTTGGTCGAACAAACGCATGGCTACATATCAAATTCGAATGATTGTAGTTTCTTCTTGAGCTCAGCGAGTGTGGTTGCAGCTGAAACAAACTCGGCGGTACCAATATTCATCCCCGTATTCAATCCGTCGTGGAACTTCTTCCTCGGAGTCTGGGTTGGTCAGTCTGTTCGAATCAATTTTGACGTAGTAGCTCTGGAGACTGCCCCTCCGTCATGCAAATATCTCTCAGGTTTATTGACAATATTCAAAGAAAAGTTAAATGGAATGAATCGTCCAGCTACAGTATCAGTCAGACAGACTTACACTCTAGGCAACATCACCAAATATACCAGTCGAATGAAGGTTCCCTTTTTTGTTAATCCGACATTGGAAATTGAGCCCTTAGTCGAGGAAAGTGTTATGGAGGGGACGTACTTCATTTCTTTGCCATACGGGTACTTTAGTGATTCCAAGACCGAATTGTTGGTTCACTGCAGCTGGCCGGACATAGCCGAAAACGTGGCTGTCGACACAGCGAACTACTCTGATTTTGTAGCATCGAAGGCCCACATGTGGTCACTTCGAGCTAAGACTAGAGCAAGAGGTTACTTGTCGAGTGCCCTTGACGATTATTTGGACCTTCAGAAGAGCAGTCAGACAGTAGAGAGTTATGTCGGTCGGAGCTATGGTAGTTCTACTGGCGCTGGCGACGAGCCAAATCCCCTTGATCAGCTCACTAAGTCAAAGTTCGATGTCACGTCTTCGCCCTTCCGCAAATGGTCACCCCAAAAGAAATTAGCTGGACCGATTAAAGACAGCGAGCTGGCTGAAATGATAAGTTACATTTTTCCAGACATGCAGCAGGAAACTCTATTTCCATACTCGAAGAAAGCCAACAAAAATAAGGTTAGTATTTTTCAAGTTCTGTCTATTTTCGTCTCTCTTAAATGGCAAAGCTTTCTTTTAGATTGATCCATTTCGGATAAAATCGGCGGGAAATGATTCTTTGGTCGTACGATTGAGCTGTTTGTTGGCCACGTGTAATGCTCACTTCGGAGGGAAAGGCGGCATGGCGCAACTGTGGGCTAATTTTACAATGGAATTGCGATATCGACTTGATAATTGTTTGCAAATTCCGGGGTGAGTTCAATTCCTATTTCTTAAAAGCCTTCCTATTTGTTGAAAGAGAAAAGAACTACAAATCGGTGATTCTATGAGTTGAATGCTATCATATACGTCTCAAGAGGGCGCCTCCAAAATGCCAAAACCTAACCAAAATGTATACAAAAAACACAACGAAAAACTCAAGTGTCGAAACCTTATCCTGTGTAAATTACTAACTTAAATTCCTAACATATTTTTACTTAGTTTTCGGTTGTTGTTGGTTCCCATGTAAAATTTTACTAAGCTGGGGCCTTATTATGTAAAACGAAACGATCGTCAATTTAACGATACGAAAGTCGGATTAAGGAGCGATTAATAGCGTTTTTTTTTGGTCGTCCGGAACTGTTCCGAACGATTCTGAATTCGTTCACTTGGCACAAGATGACAGTTCTTGTTCTAGATAGAACAGAAAAACGATTCCGAATTTGAAGTCGGAATCAAAAACAGAATCACGCATACATGCACACATTTGCACATACGTACTCCCCGGTCCCCGCCATGTTTACAAATAAAGAAAATAAAAACGATGTCATGTCATCTGCAATTCTGCATATGATGTTTTACAAATACATAGGCATTCAACCATTAAAAGCAAAAAAATGTGTTTGCAAAAAAAAAACGCCATAAGTAAAACGAAAAAGGCGTCGTAAAAGTGTTGCCAGACTTAAATCAATAAGAATATTTTTTTGTAAACTTCATCCAACTTCACACATTATATAAACTGTCATTGATGTGTTCAAGATTTAAATTTACTTAATTCCAAGATTTAAAAAAATATTGCGACTTAACAAAGAAGCCTTCAAGTACGTGCTGGACAGGATTGACACGCAACTTCCAAGCTCGAGATCAACATACATCCCAAATATTTTGAAATTTTAGTTCAATTTTCAGAAATACGTTTCGTATGAGTAAAATGTAAACTTACAATTTCTATGCTCCAGACATTTTGTAATAAATCGAACAGTGAATGATTTACGAGAATGAAGAATGAGAAACGAGAGCTTAATGTTGGTCGTAAGACAAAACGATAATCGTTAATCATAATCGATTCTCGTTGTGTGTAATCGGTGTGCAAACTTTAATTATTCAATCGGATTTTAACGATAACGAGCGGATTTCAACGACCTGGGTATACAATTCCCAATAAAACAGGGCTTTTGTTATCACATTCATATAAAATAGTTCGCACTTTTAATGTATTTTGGATTTTTCTAAAATTTTCGTACAAAGTGAACGTGTTTATTCCAGTACAATTATTTTGAAAAAATTAAAATACTGAATAGCGAGAAATTTAAGAAAAAAGAGCTTAACCTGCGAAATATGTTTGAACTTCCAAATACAAAGCTTGTTTTGTATTTACCTAGAATGTTTATATTTTCTGAAAAACAAAATATGTAAACGTTTTCATATCACCCAGATTTTGGATTCGTCGGCAGTTCGATCGACAAGGAAAATGTATAATTATGTCTTTGTATATAATATATAACCTCGCAATCAATAAATCGGAGTCAACAAATATATGTCATATTTACTCTGTATATGAAATACCTATCGAGAATCGTGTTTTTTTCTTCTCAATACCTATTTATGTAAAAAATAGCTATCTCAGATTGTAACTAGTTGGTGCTATGATCGATTGCTAGTTTGCCATAAATACATTCCAAGGATTTTTAGGTCAAAACTGAAATGTCAAATGTTTATTTTTGGAAGTAGTGCCAAGTTACGAATAATTTTTAGTCATCGATCTCCTTAAATAGAAGGAAAATAAAATGTGATCACATTTGATAGTCATTAAAGTGTCACAAATCACCTTACATGATTCCATCCCAGGACCCGGATTCCTCTTCCATTTTAAGTAGTAGATACATAATTTAAATGGGAGCGTGTTGCTCAAAAGATTATCTAAAACACCGTTTCGATGAATAGAGTTTCACCAGACCTTTCCTTTGATGTATCGTCCGATGGGTTTTGGAAGCATTTTTTTTTCTGTCCAAAATTTTGGCAAGGGGTTAGCCCATAATATTTTTCTAAAATCATGAAGAAATCGATTTCGCTAACTCAAATTCAACTCAATTCCGAGCCCTGGCTGCCGAAATATAAAACCACAAAAATATTTTTTTATTAAAAATATATTTTTTATTTAATTACATCCATGAATTTGCTAAAACCTACATTACTATGAATATGCGTTAGTGCACTGTATACAAATAACATTTTAGCAAACAATATAAACCTCAATAAGTAGCTTAAACAGAAACCCAACAAATAATAGTGTTTTTCGTATATCGTCAATTATTTCTAGGTATGTTGCTTTTAGTTGTTTTTGTTTTTTCTTTTAATTTGAAATATTTTCTAAGTTTCGTGCTAAGGCAGTTTTGCAATTATATAAAGTGTCTAAATTTATTTTTTCTCTACGCTAGAAATCATAGTTTATTATCATTTCTTTATTTACAAAGCATTTTAATTGTAAGCATTTTTAATGTATGCTTAATTGTTCCCATTAACAGTAGCGTATATAATTTTGTGTTTGCTAGTATAATCCAACAAGATTTTATGTGATTCAAGCTTATTTCCTTAAATATCTACAATTATTTTAGAATAAGTGTTGTTTTCTCCTTAACCTAAATGTTTTCTTTAATGTTAACGTTAACTCTCAACTGTGTTCATTTTCTTTGAATGCGATTAAGGGACATTATTTTTTTTCTACACATGCCCCATCGATTCCTCTTAATTCTAGATTTTTTTCTCTTTATTTACAAATACAAACAATTTTGTTTTTCTTAAGTGTGTAAAAGTCAAAAATAAACAAAATTAATGATTTTGACAAAAAAAGTTAAAAAGTAAGAGACACAAACTGCAAACGACAAACGATGTTCCAAGCATAATATCTCTCTAGTTGCATCCTTATTAACATTTATTTCAATTGCTCTTTTGGCCGTTATTTGTATTTAACATTTCCGCAGCCCGTTCAGCTTTCAGAATATAAAGTCAGCATGTGTGAACTTTGTGTCTTTTATTTTTAGTACCTTTTACCGTTGTGTGCCATTGCTTTAAGCATTCAGCGAAGTGAAAAGTTTTGCTCACATTTTTGTTTGCCGAAAAATAGTGGAACTAATGGGAATTCCTTTGAACTTCTTTCATATATTTATGTTTGTTCTTCATTTTGTTTTTTCACATTTTGTTTGCGTAACGTTGAGTAAACTTGCACACACAAACATCAAGAACAATTTTGTTCGTTTGACAAGAAGAAGATATTGTGTCTTTCCTCAAATGGAAATTTGTGTGAAAACGGTTGCTCTCCATGATGGTTTGTTTAAATAAGTCATTCTATGAACTTAACAAAATGAAATTAAATTAAAAACGAAAAAATTTATTACAAAGTTAATTTTATTTTTATACAAAAAATCAATAAAAAAAAAATAAAACTAAATTAAGAGCAAGTACAAAAATGAGAACCAATGTACTAAAAGTAACGAGTAAGTTTACATTGTTCTAGAATCTATTTTTGTTTATATAATTTGACTTATTTGTTTTGTGTGTTCTTTAAAATGTTGTGATAACAATTCCCTATTTTATTGTTCACTATTTTAGCACCTACACTTACATAATATATATTTTTGTTTAAAGTTCTAAGATATGTTCTTAAATTTTATAATACATAATTTTTGAAGCTTATTTTTTGTTTACATAATTTTCGTGTTTTTTGCAACAAATTTCAATGCTTTACATTTTTTTTTGTTGTGTTGTCTAAGGGTGCATTTTATTAAATTTTCGTATACACATTTTCGAAACCTTAAAAAACATAAAACAAACGAATTCATCATTTACCAAACATTCTTAATTGCTTACATTTTCTCAGCCTGTCTCATCTATTCAACGGAAACGTAACTAATTGCTTGATTTATCGAATATAAACAAATATAATTGCATATTCTTTGGCGCCCGCTTAGACAACTGTCAATTTTTTGACGTTTTGTGTCAATTATGAAAACCTTTCACATTCGATGAAGTAATAACTGTTAAAAACAAACCGTCTATATTAAAAAAAAAAAATTATAATCATCAATTGCTTCACCACCCTCACAAAAACATTCAAGATTAAAATGAAAATTTAGAACAAAAAACCTATTGCACATTTTAAAACATTAAATATAACTGTCATCGTTGAATTCGTTCAAATTTGATTTACCATTTTCGTTAACAGTTTCGAAGTTTATATTGACATTTCTTAAACTATCATAAGTGACATTAGAATTATTGTTGTTATTATTGTTTATATTAAGATTAGTACCGGAATGCAAAAAGTTCTCATTATTATTATTATTAAAACTAGAACTAGAACTATTATTAGTTTTACTACTTCTACTACTAGTACTACCACTATAGTGTGACTCATTCGTTAAAGAGTCAAACCTTTTTAATTGTATCGCACGTGAATGGCGGATTTCCTGTCTACTGTATTCATCGAAATAATTCTCGACCACAATCTCACCTAAAAGACTACTAGCAGCAGCGGCGGCGCCACTGTTGCTGCCCACACCACTGATGACAACACGCGGAGATGTTGAAATGACTGTACTACTTGTACCAGAACTTGTATTTATAGTAAAGGAAGCAGGACGTGGTACGACATCTGGCGGTGATGCACAACGAGCAGGCAACGGTGAATGGGAATGACGTTGATTTAGAGCATGATGATGACGATGGTGATGGTGATGATAGTGAAAGCGTCGTCGATGAAACCTTTCTTGTTGTCGTTGTCTCCATCGTTGAGGTTCGTTTTGATTTTGTTGCTGGTGTTGGTTTTGCTCTTGTTGTTGTTGCTGTTGCTGTAGCTGCTGCTGGTTATAGTCTTTGTATGGCCGAACGTGTAATCGCGGCCGAGAAACGTACCGTCAGAAAATCTCATCCAAATTTAATACAACATCGAAATATCAGGACAGAAAAACCCGCCCTCATAATGGCACTAATCCATTGCGTGTTGTCGGATTTCTAGCCATATAGATTTCCATGTCATTTTCGGTCCAATTATCGGATGTGTCACAATAGTTATTGAGCGTATGCGTCGATCCAGCAGTCGAGTATCTAAAAAGTGTTGTTTTCAAAATTAAAGCGTCTGTTTTGACCATCTCCTCGGAAAAAAATTAAAGTATATTTTAGGCAGCGCTTAACACAGCGTGTCATGAAATCTTGTCATTAAATTGACACTTTACGACTCTTTAAACTGAGCTGAACGCTGCCCTTTACAATGTCTACATTTTACTCATTAGCTGATGCTTAAACACCCTAACAGAAGTGATTAAAAATAAATAAAAAGTTTTACAGAATCGAAAGTGTCTCAAAAAATATTAATAAAAGAAATTTATCACCCAAACCGAAAACAGAAGCAAAAGAAAAAACTAAAAATACAACATAATAGCGCAGATAATTAATAGAACAGAAACAAAAGTTAAAAGCATGTTAGTCTGTGAAGTATTGTTAAAAGTTATTTGTTATTCTTTCTCCGCAGTAGGAACCGATTTTTTGTGGAAGTTAGTTGAAGTGAAGTGAAGACAGTGTGAGGCAACAATAAAACGTTAGGTCTTTCTTTTTGATGAAATCCATCCATCGAAATCTTTTATAACCCACTTACCGGCTTCCTGGTCGATGACTATGAATATGTGGTCCATTTAAATGATCTCGTGATCTAGATCGCGGCCGTGACCGTCTTGAACTAGACGCAATGCTTGTTGGACCATGAACTGAGCCAGCATATGAAGCACGCGACATACGTTCAGATGCAGCTGCCAATGATTGACGCGATTGCCGCAGTTCCGGCCTTGAATTAACTAAATTCGTTGGGAATGCTGTGCCTAGATATCCGCGATGTGAATGGTTAGAAAAGCTGTGCTGCGATTGGCCATCGGCAATGGATCTGTATTTTATAATAATTTATGGTTTTGTTGTTGTTTTCATTATGTAAAAAAGCGTTAAAATAATGTAATATGAAGTGATGAATTGTCAAGTCTTAAACCTCCTTACTTTAAAAACATTTGACTTCCGACAAACGTCGAAAGTCATTTGACAATTTTTCCAAGACATGTATGTATGTATGTTTGTATGTGTTATGTAATACAATCAACATAAAAAAAATACAGAACACATGAACAACCAAAATGATAATAATCACTTCTTAGATTCGGATTTAATTTTAAAACAAATCCCATTATTCCATTTCGTTCCTCATCCCTTCAACCATACAAAAATACTCGTTAGACTCACCTCGCCTTGCTGACTTTTCCTGGCATGCCAGAAAAGTGACTCCTTAAATCATCCTGATTATCCATTGGATAAATCCTCGGTCTTGGTATGGATCTGCTGCTATAAGCCGATACTTGATCCCATTCCTGTAAATGCGAAAAAAAACGAAGACAAATTTTTATAAATCATGACCGAGGCAAAAAGGAAAGAAAAGTAAATTTTGGATTTTCTCCCTATAGAATGTCATCCTAATGTCTCAAAGACAAATCACTGAGGTGGAAACGTGAATTCTTTGTTTACCATTTCGAAGTGCTATTCCCAATATTGTATTAGGAGAAAGAAGCAAAAATGCAAATATGTTTGATTGTTAGCGAATGGATGGATTTTTGTTCGCTCTTTTTTCTCTGACTGTCATAGACAAATTGAAAAGTGAGAGGAATACGAAAGGGGCTAGATGGAAAACATGCATTTGCACACGAATCAAAAAAAGGTGGTTTTATATAATCTGACAACTTTGGTTTTCATGGGGAAAAGTGAACGAACATACTCTGACTGTCATGCGGATTTGAAATGTAATTAGAATACTCCTATGCCAAACATGAAAAAGAACACACTACTGCTATCATGCAGAGGTGTTTCTTCGCGTGGAAAATTGACATCTCTTGCATATGGTTTTCGAGGTATGTTCTATTTGTTGGATGAAGCTGGTGTGTTAGATGGTTTTGTTAGAGTATTATAGGGGATAAGTTTAAATGGTATTTACACTTTGGATAAAAGGGTAAATTCCTACTAAACTATGTAATCAATAGTATTTGTTCGAGTTTAATTTCGATTAACCACAGTTTGGAATTTGTTCCGACAGATAAATAGAGGTTTTGAAGTTTCAGGGTTTGGAATTTGTTTAACTGTTGCAATTGGAATATTTGTCCATTGATTTCAATGAAGAAAATGTGACAATTTTAGTTTTTTTTTTAACTTTCTGCAGCTACATTTTAAACGAATTTTTACATAAAAAAACAAGTCACTACGGCGTATACGTATTTAAAATAAAATAAAATACAAAATATTTTGTAATAATGCAATGTGAACTTCAAAAACCTCTACGAACAGCTTCAAAGTTTTTCTTTGAAAATGAAAGTGACAAGGATATTCTCCATAACCTATTTTGAAATAAAATATTGACATTCACTTATCCGGGGGGCTTTCGAAAATTGTTTTAATATGCTCCTCATGGGATTTCCTGCTTAATTGTCAGTTTTATTGCTCGCATTGTACCTCAATAAAGTAAAAAAAAAACTGCCCCCGTGTCAACTCACCTTGTGATTATTGAAAGCAGACAATGTAGCCATCGATCCCAAGGGACCCGGACTGCCTGCTGGTCCGCAACAATTAACAGGCAAGCCTCCCATAGGCAGAGGGCTCTTCTGCTGTGAAGTTTGTAACTTTCTTGATCGCCTGCAAAAAACACAAAAAAAAACCCAACGATTCGTATAAGTTATTGTGCCACAACCAAACTCTACACTCTTTTGTGCTAATTAAAAACTATTTAACCTGCTGGCCGCAATGAACACAATTACCGCCACGATAATTGTTCCACAGATGGCTGCACTGGCCGCTATTGTTATCTTGTCCATGTTCGATGTTTGTGATGCAACCGTTCGCACCTCACGACACTGCTGATATGGCACAGTCTCTGGGGTGACATGTAGCTCCTCTAGTGATATCACACACACAATAATGCACTCCTGTGAGGGGACGTTCTTTATCTTGAATTCTCGTTCGCTCGACTCGAGTGGTGGGCCTTGCTTGAAGCTCTTTTCGCCAAACAAACGGTAAACAACACGAAAGCCAAGAATGTTGGCCGTATCGGAGTCCCATTGAATTATGACCGAGCTATCCTGGCGGAAGGCATTTTTCACTTGGACTTCATTGGCATCGTCGATGCGAGTGCCTCGCTGTGGTGGAAAGCCGAGTACAAGTGGTGGTCGCTGTTGCTTGTGTGGTATGCCAGCAGCTGATGAAGCAGCAGCACCAATACCAAGACCACTGCTACTGCCCGGTTGCTGTTGCCGCCATGGGGGTGGTGCCTGGCTTTTAGTGGCAATCGGTGCTGTTCCGGTAGAAGAAGATGTCGATTGATGTTGTTGCAAGTTTGAGGGAGTCTTTGGCTGTGTGCAAGAAAAAACCAAACAAAAAATTAATCCATTCATCTATAGGGGCTGTCAAGGGTGGGTCTATTTCATGAAGAACTCACCGTTGAAGCGGTTGCTTGTGTGGTTGCCACAGATGGAGGTTTAATTGAAGTAGTTGAACTGGCTACTGATGTGCTGGAAGCCGCCGTTGGCGGTGATGGAATCTCCTTTGTGGTCGAGGGAGCTAGTGATGGCGAGGGCGATGGCGGTGCCGGAGAACTAGGAGTTTGCCGGACAGTAACAGCTTCTGCAGTTGTTTTTGTGGCAATCGTCGTAGGAGTTGTGGCTTTTGAAGTTGTCGATGGAGTTGTACTAGTTGTGGGAGATGTCGCTACTGCTGCTATGGTTGGTTTTATGCGGGGAATCAATGAGTCAATCACTCCGACAGGACCATTCAAATCGACCTCTGACTCGGGGCAAGTCAGCTCTTCCGGTTGGATTGAGTAGAAACCGCGGTCACTGAAGCGACCTGGAGTACCACAAAACTGAGGATTCCTTTCACGTGACGTAACCTACAATACATAAATTACATTCAGGTGAATCCAATGGAAGAAATATTTACTTACCTGAAGGTCTCCGTTTCTGATCCATTCGGCAACCCAGCGTAACTTGCAGTCACAATGTAGAAACCTTCCGCCCAGCGACAGGCCGCGCAAGGTGGAGTTCAGGTGGGTAAAGGCCTTCTCCGGCACTGTCGGTAATGGATTGCCGTCCAACGCCAAAAGCGTTATACTCGGATTACCACGAAAAGCACCCTCTGGCAGTGCAGTCAGCAAATTGAAACCAATATCCAGTACCCGAAGCTCCCTCAACGAATGCACAGCTCCAACAGGAAATTCAGCTAAAAGATTATTGAGGAGACTCAAAGAACTGAGAGTTTTTTTCACTCCAGCGAATGCGGTCTCGCCCAAATTTTGAATTAGATTCCTCTCCAAATTGAGCGCTGTCAACGAATCTAAGCCCTCAAAGGTTCTCGCTCCTCCGGCACCTGGAAGTTCCTTGATACCGTTCAATGAAAGATCCAAAAATGCCAAAGATCTAAGGCCACGAATTGACTCCGGCACACGTCGCTGACGTGTTCCCTTGAGATTTAAATTTTTCAAACTCTTCTCCAGTCCATTAAATGCTCCAACTTGTATGGTCACATTGTTATCGTTGAGCTTCAATGTCGACAACTTCGTTAGACCTTCGAAGGCATTCGCCGGTATCGAAGCAATTCTATTTTTGGACAAATCTAATAGATTGAGAATGGTAAGGGGTTTGAGTGCTCCAATTGGCACTGCTTCGAGCAGATTATCCTGCAGATTTAGATTCTTAAGGACAGTCTCTTGACCCTTGAATGTTCCGTTTTCAATGCGCTTAATCTTGCAGCTGCTCAATTGAACATTGTGCAGGCGAAGATTTACGAATATCTCATCCTGTAATTCTTCTATTGTGGAATTGTTCACATAGAGCAGATCGATGGGCTTGTCGCGAGCGTATTTGTTTAAGGCATCGAGTAAAACTGGGAATTCAACCTGAAATCATTAAGTGCAATTAGTTTCCACTTCGTTAGGTGCTGGTTGATGGAAATTTCACATCACCTTCTTTGAGAATATAAGCCCACTTGTGAAATTCTCCTGAAATCAAACAAGAGGTGCTAAGTGCATTTGAGGCTTACCTGATCACATTGTACTGACAGTTCTCTGCCCAGATTATATGAGCAAATGCAAGTCGCTTGCAATTCGATGAGTTCCCTTTGCCACGGGCATTGAGCTGTTGTAAGTCCAAGTGCCGCAAAAACTACAACAATCTGAAGTAGCCAATTCCTGTGTAGTGCACTAGTCCTCTTTCTCCTACTCGTTGTTTTCTGAACTGTAGTCGTCGTCTTTGACGTCGTGGTCGTTGCCATTGTTATCCACGTATGCTGCCGTCTCATAATTTGTAGACGAAGAGTAGTTATCTGCAAAAGAAAGAGTTCTCATGAACCATCAATCGACCAAGCTATTTAATGACAAGAAGTTGATTAATGTGTGTATCATGGATCCTTAGATATTAATTAAAAAAGACCAATGATGCAAGAGCCACCCAGCCAAGGACTCGCTTGTTGTTCGTCTAAATCAAGGTGGGTCGACTAAGGGTGTGTAAAGGTAAATGTCAACCGTATATAATTGTTATATCTTCAGAGACAAGTGAAGGAAGGATAAGATGGACTCTTGTCATGGAGAAATTGATTCTGGACTCAAGGACCTTGAATTAAAAAGAAGGATGTGCCGCACACAGTTGATGTAGAGATTGATTTATGTCCTAATTTAGAGTAGGTCACCCGGGTTAGTCGACGACGACGAAGAGGAACATAAAACAAGAGACAATTTTCTTTTCGTATACATAATTATCATCCATCCAAGGCTTCACAAGCTCAGCTGTGGGAAGAGCGAGATAATTCAATTGACCAGCAAGTCGACGAGTACAATCCGATGGACGTGCACTCCTGAATCTCCAATGAAACGTGAAGTGAACCACTTCTGGTGGACTATCTACAGTCTCGACATTTGGCATTAATTATATGAATGTGGATAATAATATCGAAAAGTGCGTGCCATGAAAAGAGACACGTTCCATCCGACTTGTTTGAACAATCACAAGCCACACACAAGACATTGAAAGAGAAGATTTTTCTTGTGCGATCTGTTGGAGAACGAACTGATTGACGATTGTGAATGGTCGTTAAGGTGGTCTTGACATTATGCTAATGACACTATGGGAATTGCCATGGAAGTTGACTGCGTTGATATGTATAATTAAACAGTAACAATAATAGAAAGGTTGTACAGCGAGACTGAGAATTGTTAATCAGTTGGTACATAAATATGCGTTGGAATTTGATTATGAGAGCTGTCGTGGTGGTAAGACCAATAAACACTCATTAAAAAGGTTAACCAATTAGGTATCAAGATTTTGCTTCTCCCACGAAGCTTTTCTTAAATCCATCACAGCTTCAAGAAACTTCAAGAGCAAAATGTTAAACTTTAATCTCTTGAAATCCAATAACGTCCTCCTCCACAATTACAACTACCCTCAAACAGCTTTTTAATACCTATCAGCTATCACCCGTTACTTTGTTTAATGAAACATACATGAGAAGTGGGATATGAACAGCTTTCATAGTACCCTAGCTCGCTCTTATGCACCAGTTTGTTGATGTATATTCTTAAATAAGAAAATGTTCATTTATCTTTTCGGATACCTACACCCACCCCTCAGTGTAAGCTTCATTTCACTGAATAAGACTGACTGCACTCAAGACTTTCAGCTGCTAAATTAATGAAACCCACTTAGCCGAAGTGAATTTTTCGTTTCTACGCGAGATTCACCTTTTCCACGAGCTGCATACTATATCCCTTCCTTATTTTTTTCACCGCCCACTATTTTTCAATCCATAGATTCTGAAAGTAAATTAATCCAATTAGGCTCAAAATATTCTCAAGCCATGTCAAGGATCTTATGTGAAATGGGATTATTTTTGTTGTTGTTTTAGGTCAGGATTCTAGTTGGATGTTTTCTTGGCAAGAAGCTTATTGCATCTTTGCATGGTGGATTAGGGGGTGTGACACCGTCAAATAAACAAAAAAAAAACCCTTTTTCCTTTTAAGATGGATTCGTCGTCGCGTCGTCGCTGGAACAAAGTTAAGGAACAATATGCACACCTTCAAAAAGTGTCGCAGCACAAAGCTGATAGTGAGAATGGAATTTAATTATTAATTTTATGCAAGATATTCCAAGGTATAATCTGCGATGTTTTCAGTTATTATTGTTGATGGTGATGCTGCTGCTGTTCCCTCGTCTTTTATTTTTGTTTCTCAAGAGGTTTTGTTATTTGTCCGCTCTTGCACTCTTTTCATCTTAAATTGAATTTAATTGAGAAAATGTTGAGAGACAGCAAAATGACGTCATTTTCAAAGAACAACACCATATCCTCTTTGTCTTCTCGTTTAGAGTTTTCAAAGTTGTTGAGACAAAAAAAAGGAAGGAAAACTTTAAAATGCAAATATTTGTTATAGTGTCGGTAAGATGGAATTTTGTGTAGTGTACTTAAAGTGGTTTAGAATTTTCGACCACATTCAAAAGTTTTGAGTGTCACACAAGAAAAAACGGGTTAAAAAGCGTTCAAGAAAATAGCAGGTGTTTTGTATGCTTGGCAGAAAGTTAAAGGAGCACAGAGGATATTAAAAATAAAGTGTAACGTGTCTGGAATGTGCATTTTAAAGAAGTCATTTTCATTTTCAAGGAACGTTAAAGGTTGTAAGGAAATGTATAATTGAAATCCGTTGCCTTTATTATTCATTATTTCTAGAAAGCATTTTATATTTCTCTTGAATGTTGATAGCCATTCTTTCCCAATTTGTTCCAATTCGACTGCAACCAGAAACCTCTTAAATAATCTTTGAGTTGTATTGGAATTCCTTATTTTTCATCTTTTAAGTTCACCTTTTATAATCACCACAATTTGTTTTAATGAAATGTCTCCCACTCAAATATTTACTCTAGTTGTTATCCAAATTTAGATAAAAATATCCTCATTTTGTCTCGTTTTTAAAAATAAATACTATGTCCATCTCTCTTTTGACTACATCGCGCTCCAATGAAAACGCCAAATAAAAGACTTTCTTATACTTCTTTTATGAAGCTCTTTAGAATTATGTTGCAACTTAGATTCACAAAAAAAAAGGATGAAACAACTGATGCGAAAACTTTTTGTGCAAATCTCCAATACTGCTTTGATAGCTGCAAGAATATAAAAGTAAGCACCAACAAAAAACAGGACGACCTATCGTATAAAGAGCAAAAATCCTCTTGCATTATTTTTAGGAAGCTTCCGCCCGCCCACAAAGTTCCCATATTTCAACTTCTCAGTGTACAACGTCAAAATATATGGCATATACATTTACAAGCCACCACACCAAGAAATCAATTTTCAGTTGAACTTAATTCACCTAGAGAGCTTCGAACTATCATCTGATGAGTTCGGCTGGTTGCTTGAACTACATTCCATTCAGATATATTCCGGACTGACTATCCGCAGGAGCAAAGATATCTGTTCGAAAAAAAAGGAGTTGTTTTTTGTGCCTTTGCTTGAAGCTTGAAAGGATATCTTGTGCATTGGGGCAGAAATGAAATCGCTAGTGTCATTACAGCCAGGGATCTGGAGTTGATCTTTGTTGCAACAACACAGCACAGTCAGTGATGATGTGGTGCTGTGTTGTCAATCTCTTCCTTGTCGCCATCGTCATTGTTGTTGTCACAATTGTCATTTAATCGAAGTGTCTTCAATAACAACAACAATATACAGTTGTACCAATATTATTGTAAACTCATCCTTGTGGAACGTGATGATAGAGGTGGATTTTTAATGTGCGTCCGAAAGCAAAAAATAAAAACAAACTTCTTCCTTCGGATAGCGCATTTTTTTCGTGAAGGAAAGTTTTTCTTGCTTTATTGAAAGGAATGAAAAACTTTTTTGTTGCGGAGCCAATCTATTTGAAACGATAAATTTCCATTGGAAAAAGAGAATCTGTCGAATGTTTCAGCAGGATAATTTGAGTTTATTGTCCGTTCGATGGATTTAGTTTTTCTATAAAATGTTTTTGTTCTTTTTGACAGTGTTGACAAGAAAAAAGTGGCGACTATGAATAAAGTGAACCACTTGACCGATAGAATAAAAGGACAATACCTCGATTTTGATACAGTTAAAAAGTTTGTCCTTTTACACAAATTGTTGTCAAGAAAAGATAAGGTTAGGTAAATAATTCTGTCAAAATTGTGTCAGTTGTGAGAAAATTAGGTGTTTCAAAGACAAATCTTCAAATTAAAAAAAAAAACTATAAAAAAATCAACAATTCATCTTTGAAATTGCTTTTTTGAAATCAATATAACCTCAAATTCGTGTTTGAAACTGAATGCTTTCAAAACCTTAATTACATTTAAAAGATAGAACTTTCGCCTTCAAATAGAAAACTTTGTCTGTAAAAAAGCCTTTATCGGAGTAAAAAAATTGAAAACATCTTCTTAGTTCAAAGTTTTCTTTGGTCAACTTGTTGTGAATAGAAAAAACACAACTTTCCACTAGTTTCGTCAGATGTAACTTAACGCAACACAAATCAAATTGAATAGAAGTGCATTAACGTAAAGGATTTAGAATTACTCCTAAAAGCACACACATATGGCTTTCAACTCGGAAGGGTGGGAAAATTAAACTTGGAACAACCTTTCAACTCATTTATGACTCAAATACCACAAATCCTCGTTTTCAGATAGGTAAACCCACACGGCAGTCTACGTTCGCTTACCGTTTTCGTCATTGGATTCTTTTAAACATTTTTTTTTTGAATTTTTCAAAATGACTTTGAAGTCGCTTTCAAATGGGTCAGAGATGTGATCGCAAGTTGGTTAAGATAATCTCCCCCACTCAGGCACTGACATAAGAACTTTTACGTTTTTCCATCCTTCGCATTAGTTTTAACGTCTTCATCGAATACTGGATTTCTACTTTGGAAGTGGTTTTCGCATTTACAGTTTTGAGTGCAGTTAACGTCTGGTGGGTAATTTATGTGTGCGAAGTATTTCCAGCGCAGGATAGGAAAAATGCGATTTCAATAACCCTCAGGTGTATTACCATCTGATCCTGACTTAAAACGGGGAAGTGGAAATATAGCAAAATCCCATCATCCTAATATTTTTTCCCAGTCCTTGTCTCCATCATGTCGAATCGTTTGACAGCGCCGCAAAAAAAAAAAAGAAGAATATAGTCACATTTCTAACGGCAATGAAAATTTCAAATAACCCATTACACCATAGTCGCCCACTTTTAGAGAAAGAACTATGTATTAGCAATTTTTGGATGACATTGTAAATCCTTTTTATGGTTTTTGGCATTCCAACTGGTTCGATTGCAGCGATGTCGGTGGAATGGTGGAGCAACGACGACGTCGTAGGCTACATGAAATCGGCTAAAATTCATGACAATGCACTTTGTGGTTTGAAAGCCAATTCGAAAGGCTATCTGCACAGTTTAGTGGGAATTTAATTTTCGATTGGATTTCGGAAAGCAAAATCTTTTTGTGGACAAATTCTCGCCATTGAAATTTCATACTTTTCTTTCTTATTTTTTTTCCGCTCTTGAATAAAAAATAAAACGATTGTAGGTGAATGAAACATTTTGTTCAAGCAAGCCTGTGAATTTCTTTTGTTTGTACATAGAAAAATTATGGCAAATCTGTCAAAAATAATTCCAAACGTTTACAAATATTTAACCGAAGATATTAAGGTGTAGTCTTTTCAAATTTATTCAGCTTATTGGCTTAAATGAAGTTTCTAATTATGACTCAAGCAAATAAACCCTCTTTTTTAAAATGACATAAACGTCTATAAGGTGTCTTTATTGTGACACGCTACATAATAAGACAAAAAAAAAATCAGGGTTGAATTTATCAATGTCAATTTAAGTGTGATATTCAATGATAATTATTAAAATGTTACAAGACATCTGTCAAATGTCTGATTTTTATGGCAAGTCCATTTGATGGCTCCTTTTTTTTTTGTTTACAGCGGTTCACCTTATTCCTCTTTAGGCACTCTATTAATGATACCAATTTGATATCAATCTAAAAATTAAAAAAAAACGCACATAAAAAAAAAATTTAACTACCAACTTTAAAATTCACTTTGTAAACTGTCATTTGCAGTTCTGTTCGTTTAAATGATAACTGAAATTTGAAAAACCACTCGTCGTTCCACGAAACCGCCTCAAAAATGACCACACCATGTGAAATACATTTGTACAACATTAAAAATTCAATGTAAACGCTATTCCTTCAATTAAAATGCAAAAATGTATACAATTTTACCAGTCTCGTAAATCGTCCCCTACGAGTCGTCATCGTCGCATTTCATGCTGTGCGAATAAAATGGCTTTTATTTAGCCATCAATTATTCGACTAATGCAGCGCAAATATTTCCTTTTATTCCAGTGTTCGTATTTAATTGCAATGAACAATTAAAAGCCTGGCTAACCGTTCGTCGTCCACAGTAAATAATGATTTGCATCGGCGACGTTGTAAAATAAATTCATTTTTACCATTTATACTCGCAGACACAACCGAATAGGGTATGAATGTCCCAAAAACGCAAAATAAAATTCAAAATGATATTTAACCAGGATAACGTTCGTCGTTTTTTTTTTTCGAATTCTGTAAACAAAAGGATTCTTTTGCGGAAAGCAATTAAATGGCTCGCTGTCGACACAGTTACCGTCAGAAAATTGATAGATGATGCACTACAGTTCTGGTAAAAATATTAATGGAAGTTTCTCCATTAACAAAAAATATTATAACAATTTATCGATATAGTATATCGAACCATAAGAAGGCTACCCAAAAACAATCTAGGTCACATAACCATATTTTGTTCTTTAAGTCTAACCTACAGTTGAGTGTTATATTTTCAGTTTTGTTGCCTCTCTTTCCGGTGTCTATGCTGTTGTTCATAAAATACAAAACAAGCTTACTAGACACCATCAGCAATTTGTTTCGCTAACGTCCTTTCTGTTATAATAGAGCAATGGCTCACATCCTGGACAACTGCCCGTCATCATTTATCGCTTAAAGCCCCCAATTCAAAATAGTCCAAGTGGAAGCAGAAACAACCACAAATGTCAGGTGTTTGTTTCCTGGATGACACCTAACGGCCGATGTCGAAAAAGAGAAGCAATGCAAGTTTAAGGTGACCAGGTTTGAATAAATTAGTTTATAAAAAAACTTCGTTCAGGCCTGTTTTTATGTACCATTTGCTGCCTTGAACAATTAAAAGTGGTAATTTTAAATGGTGGGAATTTTTTGTTTACCTACCCTGGTCACACTGAATATTGTTTATTAGCACCAGCTTTTAAACAGTACTTTCCGGCGATGATGTTCTGCAAAACGATAAGCTGCACCACCAACAAATGACGTGACATGTCCATCTATCTTCTCAGCAGGTGTTAACGTTACGAAACGGAACACAACAATTGCAAAACGGAAATCGATTATACAAAAATGGCTCGGTTCCAAATTCCTATACATTTTTGGACAACACCTCTGAACGGTTATTCACTTTTGGCATGGTTTCTGCGTGTGGTTTAGCGGTAAGTCAGCATTTAGGGAATACGCATCGTCATCATCATCACCATCCGCAATATCCCTCATGACAATGGCACGCTTTTTCTTCGTTAGACGCATGTATACTTGTAGCCATACATAAAAGTAGTATTCCTGTCACTGTCACCACATGAATTTCAATTACGGCCAAATGGAGTTGGAATGAAAATCTCCATTCTTTTCGGTGTTGGAGCCAATTGCTTTTGTTTAAACATGACAACACTATGAAAAACGCGTATGGCTTGAGCCCGTCCTATAATGGATTCCAGAACTTAATTACAATGGCAAAGGGTGCACGATTGAGGCAGCGTGATATTTAAAAATTCTTAATTGCGTTTGAGACTCAGAGAAAAAAAAACACGGTAGTGACGTGAGTCAGTCAAGAAAGAACGAGATGGAAATTTAATAAAACAAAAAAGAACTGGTGTGAATGCCATAATTGTATACTGGCGTTCATTAACGGTGTAATTTATTGGGAGCAAATGACCGGAAATGTGTTTCATTATTATACAAAATGAAATGATGTAATTGCATTTTAAATCAGACATTTCTGTCAAGTCACATACATTTCAGAAAAGCCAAAAAATTGTTATAGGCCTTGAAGGCGGCAAGACAAAAAATAAAAAAAAAATAATGACATGAAAAGTTTAATGTTAAGCTTAATTTATAGCCAAATTTGGTAAGACTGCACCTGAGAATCTTTAATCTACTTGAGAGAGGTGTTTAATTGCTTCGGAGACGTAAAGTCGCTGTCTAAATGGATAACTGCGTCGCTTCGGTCGCGTCGGAATCGTTGAAACTCTTTCGCGTGAGCTCGCAAAGACAATAGGTTTGTGGTATTTTTTTTGTACGAGAGATAAGTATGAATAAGGTGGTTCTTAAAGTGGGCTATAAAACAATGAATGAAGCTTAGACAAATCGCTGCCTGAAGTGAAAAATGCACTGTTTTGTGTCTTATGTAATATAGGTTACTTTAGAATGGACAATTTTGTATTGTGCCAAAAGCTGGTAGCTGTAGAAAGCTTGAAAATTCAACTCTTTCAAAAATTAGGTAATTCCAGACTTTCGAGGGTTAAGAAAATTATATGCAACAAGAAGTCCTGAAAAAACTTGTTTACTTACTGAAAATATCCTTCACATTATTTATCAATAAGAAAATAAATCAAATCTGAATTTCATAACTCCGTGAAAATTCCAGTCTTTCGTTACATGCATTCAATTTCGTATCTATTCTCCAAACACTATAGACTAGAGAATGGATTTCAGTTTAAAACAAAAGTTTGTTGTTTTTTTTTTGTGTCATCCTAGCTCATATGAATTTCAAATAACCGTCATCATCTACAAGAATCTCATCCTTTTTGAAACAAAAGTTCGGTTCAACTGCAATTCGAATACATTCTTCTAAACCTTTATATACGCGTAACATAATCAAATGGCAGAGAGTTGAGAGGACACCAACCAAAAACACTTGGCTACACAGTCGTAACGACAAAAATGCACACGAACTGCTGCTAAAAACAAAAAAAAAATTGTAAAACTGTCCGAAATTGAAAAGAAAAAAAAAAACAAACTATCCGCTTCTCTTCTGTCACAGTCGTAGCCGTCGTCATCGTCCTTTTGTTTGTTGTGACGAGGGACAAGAGCAAAATCGTGTGAACTCTACGGAATAAGTGAAAATGGATTTTCTTTGGTGTAAACTTTTCGAATATTATTGTCATAGTTGTTCGAGTTCTTGGAAAAAAATGGTACACCGAGGACGATGCGATAGCGATATTCATGTAGTTCTTTGATATTGCTGGCTAACTTTTCACACTCTTCACACCCCCCCTACACACACATCGTATCCCTTGGAGTTTAGAATCTCACTTTGAGTATTGATAACTCAGGGACGTTTCAAGAATGAGGGGGAAAGTGAGAGTTCAAGAAGGTCTCCAGACACAAGAACTTGGAAATAAAGTGCATTCTATACACTCATAATCTTTTTCATGAAACGAAAAAAACGTATACAATTTGAATCGCAACGGGCCTGTCATCTTTTGCCATTGTGAATAGAATGGTTATTCCCGAAGGACGAACCGAATATTGTCCCATAGTTCGTTAAGTGGAAGTGGCTCTTTTTTGTCGCTCAGCAAACTCTTCACTGGCTTTTGTGGAATTTTCGAAGGATGCGATATTGTGGAACGTGCGTGAGGACTTCCACTTCGTCATCATCTCACCATTTACAAAACCCACTCTGCTTTTGTTATGGAAATTTAATAGTTTCCTAGTATGTTCTATTTGCACGTTCGCCACGTGAACAGTTTTTTTTTTGTCTGCTCCGAACTTAAAGTTGCTTTCTCTTCTTTTTCAAACATGGCATTGGCATCATGCATTGTCGGCAGTCGTCGTCGTTTTCATTGTCGTGACGAAGAGTGATGAAAAGCGCCAAACACTCGTTTATGGCGAAATTAAATCAGTCGCTCCAATAGAAATTCGACAAAAAGAAAATATAGTAAAATGGAAATCCAAATTCAATAACCCCATAATGCATCTTTTTGCTCCTGCAAGATGCATGCAACGAGACGCAACATGTGTACCTATGTGACGACTCATTAAGTTGTAATTTGCCAGAGTAGACAGAGACGCAAAGACATGCTAAAAACTTTGAAAAATGAAAATAAAAAAAACAACTGTCATTGGCAACGCAACGTTAAGTAAAACTCGTAAGAAAACTGTTGTTTTTCTTCTGGACAACATAGAAAAAGTCTTTGCAAGAATTGGAAGTGGCATGTGGCAATTTCATCGACTCGTCTGTCTCCATTTGACAGAAGGAAGGAGTACAAAAGTTTGTTTCTCATCACTTCGCAAGTGAGCGTGTTGTTTTTCTCTTTGTCCAACTTCAGTCATCTCTGGCAACAGACGATACTGTTTTCTTTAAGATCGGACATAAAAAAGGAAACAAGTAGCCAGGTAACGTCGTCGTCGTCACGAGTATACTTGTTCTTGTCGTAATGATACCTGCGTTGGTTTAAATTGGAATCGATTGGCATGCGACAATAGAATCTAGAGTAGAACAAAACGGTATCTCATCCATTAAAGATTTCAATGCGAAACCAACAGTTTAACAAGTTTAAAACACGGGTTAAAAATATTGTAAATTGACTTTGATCAATAGCACAAATTGTGCGATGCAAGCACCATGAATATAGGTCAGTCAAAAATGGGAATTTTCTCAGTGAACCGTTCATATCCATTACGTTACGTGTATGTACGTCAGTCAGTGTGAAGAAGAGCACCAGCTAGATTATGGTTAAACTCGATGTGGGTTAAGTGTTGTTTGATGCGGTTGATGATGTTGGGAGCAAGTCAAGGGTTTGATGGTGCATATTGCACACTGAATACACTGAACGCAGCCTGCAGCAATGAACTCTTTATGTGTTTGTTTTTGCTTCATAAATTATGGTTTTGTCAATAGAGATATAGTTTTTCTGATTTATTGTGTTTATAAAAGTTGACAGGTTTAACTAGTTTTATGTCACATATAATTAATGGGAGTGCGTTGATTTTGTTGTTGTTGTTTTATTGTGTGTGCGAGGGTTTTTTGCTTTGTTTTTATTGTTAATGAATATTTTGCAAGTTTTATGTGGTTTTTAATTAGCTTTTTAATCAATTATATTTTATAGCAATTTTGTAAAACGATTTATTACCAACGTCACGCAACGAAATTAAAAAAAAAATGAAATTCAGTAAAAAACCGGAGCGACCATCAATCATGTCACAAACAAACGTCTCATTTAATAGACGTGATGCGTGCCTTTTTTTCTCGCACAAACGCAACATATTTAAGGACTGTTTTGTTTACTTTTCAAGTTTTAAAACGCTTAGACACAGGTCGATTTCTGTTAAAAACGCTTCGAAAATTCCTTAGGACTCATAAAGCAAAATAGACACAAGAAAAAATTGCCAATTTGACTGTCAAGACCACCACAACAGGATTGTGCTGTTTTTCCGGCGATTGCTGTATTTATCCCATCAAAGAAACCAGAAACAAAAAAAAAAAAAATGTAAAAGTCGAAGGATAAAAACAGAAATAATTGTCCTCGTCGGTGTTTGAAATTTTCGCCTGGTGGCGCGAGGCTTAAAATGTTTTTCCTTCCTTTCGAATTTCTTTTTTTCTCAGCTTTGTCACTCCATCCCCACATTTTTGTGGGGTCGCTTAGTCATCGTCATTGTGTCGGTTGGCAAAATGAAACAAATAATTCATTGGATGAGTTGAACATGCTTCCGGTTTGTTGTTGGTGCTGTTTGTATCTAAATCCCTTCGGGCGATGTTTTTTAGTGTCTTTTTTGTTTATATTCTACTAAGAATGCAGCCACCTACGCCTGCCCTCTCTTCTGCTATCGGTTAGGCGACATTGTGTTTTTCAATTTTAGAAGGTTGAGCCAAACTGCAATTTTAGGCTGTGTGCCACAGCGGCACTGACATTTTTAAGCGGCACACTAGGACACGGACTCGGACATTTATGCAGTCGGAATTTGGAAAGTTTCAATTGAATTTTTGGGGGCTTTTGGGGGTTCTTCAGTAGTGCATAAATGTATATTGTAGGCCCCGAAGCGAGGGTGGAAAGTAAAACATTTCTATAAATAAGTTAAAATGCCACAGATAGTTTTTAGTAGCTTTCATATTTGAACAGCCGAATATACGGGGCGAAACAAGCAAGAATTATAAAGTTATGCGAGTACCAGTAAGGTGTTTTAGGTTAGAGATGAATCGGCATTCAAAATTGCTTGCTGAATTTTTGATAACAAGTTTTTGGTGTAAAGCATACACATTTTTTTGTTTTAATCGAAATTGAATACGAGCGGATGTTGACTGAATTGATTTTATCAATCTGTCCCAATTGATTTCGAACTTGTAGTTTTATTTGTTCATTGATAAAATTTCAATTTAATTCAACAAAATTGCTGACCGAAAAGATTAAGTTGATTCAAATTGCGTATACACCGAAAGTTGAAGGTTACCAGGTAAAAGTGAGAGGGTTTGACAGTTTCAATTATTTCAAAAATTCATTTATTTCTCTAGCGGAAAATCGAAACAAAAACCTTCCAAAATAAAAATATAACGACAATACCTACATACTGTCCTCCATGGAAGAACGGTTTAAAAGAAAACCTCTTGTAATGCCAACAAATAAAATTGCATCATCCCATTTCCTTTCGCAATCTACCTCGAAATCCCATCAGATGTCAGTAGTTGTTAACCTTAAGTGAATGTGGTGTGTATAGTTTCCTATTTCATTTGTGAGGATATAAATAAAATTTACTGTTTGGTCCCATGTCGGTTTTTATCTATTATCGTCGTTTCGGTCTTGCTTTCGGTGTGTTTCAAATGTTTTGAAATGCTCTCTATGATATGAAGAGATGTCCTTGCATCGCATCACATCGCATCTTAAGATGAGAGTTTGGATAAATAATTTTGTCATCTTTTATGCAGGTTTGTGAAAAGGGATATTTTGGATGCTCGACAATAAGCCAAAGGACAACACGAGTCTGTTTTAGAAATTCACATCCTCTCGGGTCTCGTGGGTGTTTTTGCGGTGGAAAATAAAATAAAAATCAACCATTCCACAACTCATTTTAAAGTACCTTCCAACCTCAAATGTCTGAACGGATTCTGGTACTCTAACTTAACGGATGTTCGCTCTTTGAATGCACTTACTCAAAAGTGCCCAACCATATACCGAGTACCGACTACTGTCTCTGACGAGAAGCAGCAGGCAGACGGATATTTTTTTCATTTCTCGACTTTCCTTGGAATATTGTTTTACGAGAGTCGTAAAGTTTAATATGCCATGGTGCTGTTGGCTGCTGGTGCACTGTGTTGTGCTATTTCTTGGTATTTGCCCGCATCCATGGGTGGCTTTTAAAGAAAAGTGCCTCGAGATGCTGAGGCTGTTTTGTCGGAAACATTTAACAGCAAAGTGCACAAAACGAAAAGGAAGTTGTATTTGACCAAAGAAGACGATGTGCATAACTCAAAGGCTAGTGATTGGAATCGATGCTCTTGATAGAAGCTAATCAAGCAGATTCGGCTTATGGATATGGCCAATTGAGTGTCGATGAAAATGCAATCAACAAAAAGTATATGTCTCCTTTTTAGTATTGCCGTAAAAACAGGAGTTTTAATGTTTATCGGGATATTACACAAATGTGAAACTGTCTATCGACCAGTTCATAAATTTGGCTATAAAGATATCAATTAATAGACTGCAAACAGACGAGAGTTCAATTTCATGTGAGTGGGCTCTTAAAGAAAATGGCATTTGCTGTCGATTATGATCTTAAAGTGAAAAGAATTTTATGTTTCACAATTCCTTGGCTCTTGGAAAATTTCCAGAATAAAGGCTCATCGCATCGAAACGCATTCAGATACCAAACGATCATTTAAAAATCCGTTTGAAGCTTAAGCAAATAATTGTAATTGCATTTTGATTAGATATCCTTTTGAAGGATATAATTTATACAAAAGAGATCATTATTTCGTGTCTCTGACACTCACAATATCATATTATCCTCTTCCTTGTTTTCTCATCCGTGAATAGCAAATAGAGTGCTCATGTTCCACTTGAGGCGTTCCATTCAAAACTGTCGTATAAAACCCGCAATTATAATAATAAAAAAAAAGAAAACCAAACTCGTCACTGCATTATTATTATCCTTGCCACACAATGGCAGCAAATATAGCTACCTCCACGGTCTTTGCTCCAATTTAATTTGATCTGCTCCTTGTGGTTTCTTTTTTGTGCCTACAGAGAATCACAACCGCATCAAGTTGCTGCCTCCCCGCAACCCATCACAAAAACCACCATTCACCACTGCTACTAACGTGTGTTTAATTTGCAAATGGAAATGAATAAAAATTCCAATGACCTGGCAAACTCCTGTGGAAGGAAGTTGCCACTCGCATTCGCATCCTTGTTGTAACGTCATTTTGACATTACTAAACTGCTTTATGTGGTGCACATTGTCGTGTTGCATAGTCAATTGAGCTAGATTGCAATATCCTTTTCAACAAATATAATAAAATCTTCTCTTTTTTATCCTGCATCCTGTCGAGATGTCGAGATGGAGCGCTTGTTTGTGATGACGATTTGTGTGTGAGATAATGTGGCAAGGAAGTTTTGTAATTCATTTAGATTGAAGATGGAATTAAACTTAAGAGCTTCATTTTGTCTTAATGAATGTTTGGGAAATTAAAATTTATCTTTCGTTTCGTTTCAGTGTTGCTTCAGGATTTCCTGATATGCGTACTTGCCTGCTCCATCAGAAATTGCAGATGTTGAATATTTGTATGGAAAGGCGGCGAATTCGTGAATGTGGCTTGCCATTCGAATCTTCTGGGAAGCAAGTGATAACAGTGCTGAATCCTGAAGATGAAAACGAGAAAGACGAAGCAAGTGACGATGAGTTCTTTGATTGCTCCGATGAAGAATCCACTGGCAGTAGTGGATCGTTAAAAGCACAAGGACGAAAGTCGAAATTGGGCGATATGAAATTGATCGATAGTGATGAGTTTTTGTATGTCCCCGCAACACAGGATCCAGTGCCCAAGACCGAGGATCAGCTTTTGGATGATGCAGAAGTTATGTTGAAGCTGGGACCAGGATCTGGTGAGATCTTTTGACATGTTTCATTTCTTTAAAATGTTGACATTGATTTTGAATAAGGACTCTCAACCCAAATGATGTGTTCTTCCTTGAGATCCGACATGGAAAGTTTCAAGGCAGCCAATCCAAATGGAAAGATTGAAGACTTTATAAGGTGGTATAGCCCAAGAGACTGGGAAGAAGAGACTGATGGTAAGCTCCAATAAAAAAGTATCTCAACTTTCTTTCTATGAAGTATACTGTTCTAGAAAATGGTAAGGTCATTGGAAAACTAAGCACTAGAATGACAGCCCCAGACAATACGTGGCAGAATGTCTGGAAACAGGCACAACCAGTTCCAGCTTATCGACAGGTGAATTAAACTCGACAGATCTATCGGGTATTTATAATCTTTTTCTGTCTGACAGAAACGTCTCTTCGATGATACCAATGAAGCCCTGAAAGTTCTCCACTATTTGGAGACTAGGACAATTGGCGAACTCTATGAATTGACTGTTGTGACTCTTCTTCATTCCGCTGTTCTCAAATTAAAGGTTGGTATCATTGTACACACCACAAACACTGTGCAACAAAATTTCCTTTCAGGACATCATAACGTATTCGAATATCTTGGAAGCATTCAATGACCAAATTGAAGATATTCTTACCGATCTTTGCAAGCTCTCACGTGATAGTGATAAAATTCCTGAAGGATCAGTCTACGAATTACTCAAAAAAATCCAAAATCTCGAGACATCACTGTTTCAATACAAGAATCTTGAAAAGCTATTCCCCCCTCAAAGTCCACCAAACGATAAAGAGAAAAAGATTATGTTTGCGACTTTGTGCGGCGATGATATTGTTCTCCCAGGGGCGTCTAGAAATACTGTGGCACGAAGGATTCTCGAGAAGTACCGCTTGGAAGTGGCTTCGTCAGACAGTGGAAAGGTGCATTTTTTCTTCTTATTTTTCTTTTTAACCTCTTTGGATTTCTTAATTTTCTTTGCAAAGGTCCTTCCGGATCCAGCAAGCAAGGAATACGTCATTCGTCTTGAAGCTGAATCAACGTCGAGTGGACCCCAATTCCTTCGGGCTATATCCAGTGGTTCTCGCATCAGACTTTGTGGAGCGTTTTCCGAGAATACGACCTTCGTTTAAGCTTTTGTACGTTTTAAATATTATTTTTATTCAAAACCGTGTAACGGTGATTGCTTCGAAATAAAAGTTAGCTTGAGAAAAAAATGTAACTTTCATTCAAAAAAGAAATAAATAAAGCTCGTCCTCGCGACTGACGATGACGTTCGTGCTGCAGTTGGAGCCTTGAAATGTTGCACTTCGTAGTCAACAGTGATGGTTCCACGAGTACACTGTTGTGTGAGCTGTCAAGAGTTGTTTTTGTTTCGTATTTACTACACGCAAGCATCTCCATAATTAGCACAATTTTTCTTTCAATGGCTTGTGACGTAGAGGGTGCAGAAAGTGGAACTTTAAATGCATAAAAGGAGGGAGGCTGCCGCTTCAGAAGACTTAAATAGTGAAAGTATTCATTAGAGTTGTAAGTTGAACGTTTTATTGATGGGTATACACACTCACGTCAGATGAGTGGTGCGATTTTATTCATTGACTGAAATGGCGTGGCAGATTGTACTGCGATTGTGCAAGTGCAGTAAAAACGTTAAATGAAACGTGACACAAGAATGAGGATATAAAATTGTTTTCTTTTAATTAAGCATTATTGCTCATTAATGAACAAAACTGTTCGTTCTAAGAATTAAGCTCTGATTCCATAACTTTCGTCCTTGATTAAGTAAACAAGATTTATCTTAACCAGAATCCATTTTAAGACTTAGTCCATTGTCTTTGCAAGAATTTTCCCAGAATTAATTTCACAAATTCAAAAGAACCCGAACAAAAGCCCCTTTCAACATCCAGCCCGCGATCTTTTAATAGGACTTTTAAGCGAAGTCCTTTCTTCAAAATCCATACTACCTGTATTCCCTTTCATTAAAGTAAATATATTATTCTCGATAATCCAGCGGATGAATTCGAATTTTTCTTTCTATAGCGACGAATGGCGTGACGCGATGTTCGATTTCTCACAGTATTATCCAATCCTTGGAGCTTAATTCAGTTATATTTCTTCCCCAATCAATTCACGTAGTCGGTCGTCCATCCAGTTTCCTTTTCTCATGCAAATCTTTTATTTTCCTTGGAAATTGTGTGTCGTCCGTATGCGTTTTGTTCTGTTTAATTTAAAATCAAAAATAGCACAAGATAAACTCGATTACTTGCTTGCCTGCTGCAAGGAAACAGAAATTGAAGAAGCAGCAAGTCGGAAGGTAAATAAAGCAAGGACTTCGCCTTGAAGGACCAGAACTCGGCTTCGAAGGTTGATGCACAAAATTACGGAAATAATTTCAGAAGAAAAACGACAAGAGAGGAAAAAATAAACAAGCCACTAAAAAGATGAACGAATCTAAAGATTAGATTTTGCTTCGGAATTAAGGAAATTCCCCATTTGGTAGGACGGAGAATGGAATAACCTGGTAGATAAGAAAAACCTCTTGCAGGTAAAAATATAGCAATGTATTTTTTCCTGCCGCTCATCTTCAATTTGAGGTTGATTCTTTATTTAAATATTAAACAGTTTAATGCCTATCATGTCCCTGGACTCTGGTTTGGCATCAAGCCGAGTCTCATTCTCATTCCCAGTAGCTGCCAGGGTATTGGACATCAGCTCAATTTATTCTTTCTTCTTCGTGATATGTACTATTTTCATGTTGCACATTTTAAATATATACAGAGAAAGATCAGCATGTCCTTTTCGAAATTAATTTCAATCCATCGTCTACCGTGTTCTTCGTCGATGGTCGTCCCATGAATGGGATATTCAATTTTCATGCAGGGGCAATGAGATTCCTGTTGAAAGGACATCATGCAGTATTTCAATGAATACATTCAGTGTGTATAATTATGCACATCAATGGAAACTAAAAACGCCAATCCTTTTCATCCGTTCAAGAAGAGCTTTTGAATAGAAGAATCGATCATTCACAAAGTAAGTAAATATATTTAATTAGTGAGCTGTAGCTGTAAGACATTTGCAAGTGCACGTCTTCAACACGCCACTATTCCACCTGGGTTCCCTTTTCAGGATCGAACTCAATTTTATAGAATATACACTCACAAGGTCCTTGATAAGTATAATTAGGTATTGTACAGCCAGTCGAAAAAGACCTTCAGGGTGAGCTACTCATAGACAAGAGAGAACACACAAAACTTTTGAAAAGGTCGATTCTTGATTATTTTATTATTGGAAAATTTGAACATTTCGAACAAGGGAGTTCCCGACGGCATAGTCTCAAATTTTGCGAATCACAAGGGCCTTTTGTGTGTGTGTTTGATGGCATTAAACTTAAATTTAGGTTGGGTTCAGCGTTACCACTATAAAAAGAGGAAGCGAAGTAGATTTGAGAGAAAAAATCTACTTCGATTGAGAAAAAGGGAGGCGGATCGGTAGCGAAAAATCAGAATGTTGAATTTTTCACAAAAATGCATTTTTACAGCCAATGTGCAGAGTAACGAAGGAAATCGAGGTGTCATATGAAAGCTTATGAAAATCCTACCAAAGTTTTAAAGACTGCAGTCATTTCTATACTTTAGTTAAGTCACGATTAAGACTTTTTTAGTCTTTTAACTTACGAAAGTACTTGAACTGGAAAGGAGCAGTCACCCGTCAGTACTTATTTTTTAACTTGCATTAACTCGAAGAAAGTCAATTGACTAAAAGTTAATTAACTACAGTATCTACTTTTTGACTGGCTTTAGTCAGTTAAGGTACTAAAGTCATTTAACTTAAGCGAGTTTGGTTTCAGTCAATAAGTCTTTTGACTGCAGTCAATTAACTATAAGTCTTTTTGACTTAAATAAATTGAATTGTGTTTTCGTCAATAATATTGAGTCAATACTATTGAGTCATTATTGAAGTTTTGAAGTAGACAGCGATTTTTTCGTTTGAATTCACCCAGAATTCTGTGTATGGATTTGTCCAATAATTTACCCCAGTGTGGGATATGAGGTATACGCACATGTTATTCAAATTTCAGAGGCCAGGGCTTTACTTTAGAAGTTACAGAGGATCAAAAGTACTCCATTATGGTAGAGCTGGTTGCTAGTTTGTTAATTGTGATAAAGAAAATGAAGCTTAAGGATACTTTGCTTTAAAGAAAAAAAACCAAATGGCCTTTAAGGGCACAAAAAAAGGAAGAGATAAGGGGATTTTTAACTAAAGTGCATTTTTACCAAAACGTTTTTTAACATTTGGAAATTGGAGCAGTGCCATCTATTGGGCGATAGCGGAACTAATGACCAAAATTAGTTCCACTATTTCCCAACAGATGGCGTTACGATCGGTTGCAAAAATCGAAATGTTGAAATTTTCACAAAAATGAATATTTGAGGCCAACGTGAAGACCTACTAAGTAAACCGAGGTGTTATATGAAAGTGTATGAAAATCCTTACGAATTTCGGTCATTAGTTCCGCTATTGCCCTACAAATGTTATAGGAATTATGGATTTAAAATTGCGGGAAATGTTTGCGAATAACTAACATTTTTGCCAATATCTCGGCTACTATAGGCCATCAAAAAACTTGAACCCCATTTCGATGAGGTTTTGTAAGAACTATTTTTTTCTGTAAAAAATGTTTGCAAGGGGGGTTAGCCCATGATGTTTTTCGAAAATCATAAAAAAATCGATTTCGCTAAATTCAACATATTCCATTTTTCTCATTATCTTGATCTTGACTGAAAGCCAAAGTCAATTCCAAGCTCTGGTTGTCAAGCATTAGCAGATAATCTTATATGGGGCTGGCCGACCGCGCTAACTTTGTCTCGCCAGCCTTCAACAGCAAAATTTAAATTAACAATTTAGTTGGAGCCTTTTTTATGTTCCAAATATTTCCTTTCATTGAGTTCCTGAAAAAACCAATTGCCCCTGTTTTATTTTTTGTCCTCTAGAAAAAGCAGAGAGAATCCTTTCAAAAAGATTCTTATTATAACTTCCTTATGATTTATTCAAGAACTCTTAAAACATTTATCGAAGAAAACCCAACCAAAGAAAAGCTGTCATTGTGCTGCATAAATCCAAAATTTAATGCAAACGAAAAACTTGGAATGACATTTGAAAACAAATCTTAAAATATACCCTACTCCTGTCAAAACATATTATTATTGTCAATCATCTATGTATCCTTGCCAGTACTCCGCCTCTGCTTTGCCTTACCATCTGTTTAAGCCTTCATATTTTTTCTTCTCTTCCCCTGTTTCCTCAATCCAGTTTGACGAATTATCAACCCTTAAAGCTAAAGGTAGCCTTTGAGAGTATGATGCACAAAATTTCAGCGTCCTGGGATTTTCTCACTTATTGCCTTATTGTCGAGTCAACGTCCTTGGCTGCTGCAATTTTGTATGCAAAATTATTCCATGCATCCTCATGGTCTTCGTCATCATCATTCCAAAAGCTTTTTTGTGTGTATTTTCGTTTTTCGTCATCTTGTTCTCATCGCAACTATAGCGAGCGTCATAGCTTGGCTATTTTGGAGGAATTCTAACCTCAGTTGACGCATATCCCTACTCCTAGGAAGCCATGAAAGGCAAAGATGCAGACCACCGTGATGAACCGTGGCATGTATAATAAGCAAGGGATTCATTCTTCCTCCAATCAAATTCCGACGAAGCATAACTCGATATAGCTAATATTGATGTTTTAAAAAACCGTCTGAGTTCTTCACTCTCAAGCTGCAACTTTGTACATGGTGGTAGCTGACTAGTTTAAAATAGAAAACAAGAAACTGATTCGCCATCCGCTTCGAACTTTGTTGCATATCAATTGGATTGTTTATCCAGTTTGTGATGAATTCTGCAATTGTGACGACGACGATGACGAAGACAACGAAGCCAAAGACAATGGGCAGGACCAGGCCACTACCATCGCGCGCCGCCGCCGCCGCCACCACCACTTCATTCTGATGAATTATTCAATCTCATTGCTGTGCAGTGTAACGTTTGAAATATCAATAACTGCGCTATTACTTAATGGTGCACTCAGACTCATGCCACCATCTAAATTCTGAACCAAACCCACTGTAGACAGTTCTGTAAAACTGCTTGACTGCACGCTATTGTAACTGCCAGCCACTTGAGATAAACAGAACTTGCGGGTTGAACTCAAACTCTTGGGCGATGTGGGTTGGGAGCGTTTTCAAACGAAACAGTTCATTCTTCAAAGATATATGATTGCCAGTGTAATTGAAACAAATAAAAAGGGGAACGCTTGATTTCGCAAAAAAAAAAAACAACAAAAAAGTTGTTATTTCTGCAGAAATATAAACAACGAAAAAACGTCTGGCAACCATGTCCTACACCAGTCGTTATATCGGCTGAAGTTCATTAACCATTGATGTGATACGAACGGCTCTTTAGGGCTCACACTGCAAGCAACTGCACACGATATTCATTTTAATTAATTGCTGGAATCCGTAGCTAGAGCTCAAATTAGTCGAACCAGCTATCAGGAGCTGTGAGCTGGTTATTCGAAGAATAGATTCCATGCTTCAAGAATTGCACGTTACCAACATGTTACAACGAACGGACGATGACGACAATGATGTCGATGACGGCCAGCAAGAAAGCACATACCTTTCGCCTCTCGGCTGTGGTCTAGTAAGTGGTGCCTCAACATACAACCGACCAACCGAACTGGAATGGGCAAATTATGAGTAGAATCTGTTACGCAGAATTAGTCAGGTATTATAGGAACCTACAACAAGTCCATGGGGGCGAGAATAAGTCCAGAATTATGTGAATTGGACAGCCATGGATTGACTTCAGGCTACCCGGCGGCAAGGTGAGTGGGATCATTGTTGGGGATTATTGTGGCCAAATTCCATCGAAACTCCATGAATATGTTTACAACTGGGAAGGAGCCTTCTAATTCCGAGACCCACAATGCACAAATGAAGAAGGGTAATGTTGGTCTCTCAATCCATTAATTGGACTCTAGGTTGAAATGTAATTAGATTTAGTCCTTGGGTTTTGTGTGTGCCGGCTATAACATAGGATTTCGATTCTCTATCTTCAAATTACTGACAGAATGGTTGTGGTTTCTTCCGACTTACCCACCTAATTGGGTATGTGAGACTCGTCGGGTGGTTTTCGGTGAATTAGACTGTCATCATCTTCATGGTCGAGATCCGAATTATCGAAAGCTATTTATATGGCCATTAGATATCGATGAACAATATGATTGCATTCAAATTCGATTCATAAGGGAGAGTGAGTGTTAATTGGTTTGTGTGCGCTATGATTGAATTAATTCTTGGCGTTGAAACTTCCAAAATCTTTCTAGGAGATGCCCTTAATTTGCTATTTTTGAGTCTCTGAATTAACACTTGTTTTCAACGAGATAGCTATTTCGTTAAAGATTGCAAACTTCTCTAATCGCCAACTTGACCTGGTTTACTTATAACAAACACAAAGCTTAAAACTGAGTCGTTCAAAATCATTGTTTGAACTCAAAATTATGTAATTAAGTTTGTATACTTCTTCAGACTTACCACTGCATTGAGATATGTAATGACAGTCTTCTGAAAGAAAACGAAAAAATAACATTTAAATACACGACTCTTAAATAATCAAATGCAAGCAATTACATATAAATAGAGAAATTAAGGTAGGTACCACTGGTTATTAAAGTAACATCAACAGTAAACAGACAAGCCCAAGTCCGACAGCTGAAACTATTGCAAAACTGCTAAGATGAACAACAAATTATTCACAGCACCTCATTACCATCATCATCATCATCATCACAGTAACATCTTCAACGTCATTCCAAAGTAAAGTGAAGAAAATTTATTGGGTCATTCGCAAGTCATACAACGGACAACTTCATCAGCAACACCTGAAGATGCATTTCGGGCTAAAGCCAAAGTTAATTACAAAACACCTTGAGAAACTCAAAACATAATGAAGAAAAAAAAATTAATAAACTCAAGGCCATGTTGACATTGTACCAACAGCCAGCATCAGTGTTGGCGATGCCGATGTGATTGAAAATTACATTGCCTCAGATATTCGGATTCACAGAAGTTGCCAAGTGTAAACATTACCTTGACTTGACGTGCGTGGAACATCGTCATCATCGTTGTAAGCATTGGCGATGATGTAAATTGGTAAAATCTTGAGGGGGATTTCCTTCCAAGTTCCTCTGATTACTTGTGTGTCTTTGAAAGAACCCCCCTCTCTAGTAGTTTGTTACAGCCGGGGTTCAAACAACGCAACACTTCGAATTCGATGATGCGAGTGTATACATGAACTTTCAATTACCATTTTGTGCATGCGAAGGTGTGAAGTTGTAATTAATTGACTGCGCTCTTGAGTAATATTGCTATTGTTTGCAAGTTTCGTTCTGCTGATTGCATGCAGATGCAGAACCTTGACGCTTGTCAGAAGTGGGATGTAAGACAGCCATCATCAGATCCGGTGCAAACATCCGCCTGCAATTTCTTGATAGCTCGAAATGATGGGCAGATGGGTGGATGTGTTGTATCCCCCTCCAACCCATAATCATTGCCCAATTGGCTCGCCTCCCATTTTTTAGCATCAGCATACGGAAATTCATTTGCCCATTGAATTGGAATTCAATCAAGTGCCAATGCTGGTCTTAACAAAACCATTATCGACCGAAAAACCGCAAAACTTTAATTATCGATAAAAGAACAACACAAAAGGAAAAAAATTCGACGAATAATCTCTGTAAAATGTATCGAAACAAACCCGCAGCTGCTTCGAAAAAAGGAACAAGGCCAGTGCTGCCGAATCTTGGGTCAAAAAGAGAATCTATAATACGACATTACGACTGTTATTTTAAATCATCTCTTTCCGTTTATTTTTAACTGTTTTAATACAAATATAATAATCAAAAATTTAGTTTATTCGAGTGAAATGTTTGTAAATCACTTAAATCATTCAAAATCATTTATCACATTATGCTACTACTTTCGACTGCCCTGGTTGGTAAGGTTAATCGGCCATCCACTGCGGGTCTTCACTGCCACTTCGATAGCAGCATGGCTAAGAATGTGTTTACATTTGCTTATACCTTATACTACTTCTTTTTCCATGCCACCCAATATTTATGCTCAAGCTTAACCCACCATGTTGAGCGCGGTGCGCGATTATGTAAAAGAAAGAAATTTATTCAGGTGGGTTAACCGCGCACAAACAACCATCAAAGGTGCTTATAGAAAAGGCACTCAATCGATTACGATAATGTTTGTCCAATGAACGTCATTGTCGTCATTATCGTCTTCTTCGTCCGTGCGGCGCGACGGTCGAGTCGACATCATCATCGCGTCATCTTCATATTGACGAGGCGTTGTGCTTTGTGCTAGATAGATATCCATGAGACCGTTAAGGTTTTTCACCTGCTTCAAATTGAAAGAAGAATGGGCGAGCTTTGTAACTCCTCTTTGTTGGGACAAGTTCGTATGGTTCTAATTTTTTTTTACTGCCTTTTCGATTGAAATTGGTATTGGAAGGTGATTGGAAATAAGCAATTTTTTTTTCTTTCGTTTTTTCTAGTCACTTGACCAAAATGGAGGAGCAATTTAATTTCATTGCTATTGAATTGACAATGGATGAGTACCTACCGTGTTACGTTGAGGAAGTGGATGGACGTTCATTTTTTGCTGTTTTCATTTTACTTTTGTTAAATATTTATCTAAGGTTTGTTCTGGGTTCTATTCAAGGCACGGCTTAACCTATTTACCTTATTTAGTTTTTGCCGTTTTGTCTTTTCGTGAAGTTTTGGAATGTAAGTTGTTAGTTCGATGACTGAAATATTAGTTTTTGCCGAGAAGAATTTAAATTGAACGATTTGCAACTAATGCCCGGGATGTAATGGATTTTTTATTTGGATTTAGATGGCCATAACACAATGTAAAAGTTATTTAAGAACCGTTTCAATAGGTTTTCCAAATATAAGTTAACGATTTTTGTTGCAGAGTTGTCCGTTATAAAAAAGAAGTTTGGGGATTGATGAGTTCTTAGAGTGGGTCTTATAATTGGTCTCAAAATTGAAACCAGGTTATAAAGAAACTAGGTAACATGAACCAAATTGAAAGGATCGGCAAGATATTGGTCATTTTGTCGAGTTCAAAAGATTCTGTCGTTCCTTGCCGATTACTCAAATCTAGATAGTAGATATGTTTTTTGCCAATTTCATCGGAATCTGAGCACAACCGATCGCCCAAAGACCCAACCTTATGACTTTATCCATTGAGGAAATCTCTAAGTATGAAATTAGTGATTCATCATTGAAATTTGATGTGGTCAGAAGTCGAGATGACAGTTTACTTAAGCTGGAAGAAACACTGCTGTTAGTTTGAATAGATGCACTGTTTTTTTGATAGACTTTCTTCGTCTTTTGATAGAGTGAGTTCGAAATTGATGTCGTGTTCCATTGGTCTTTTTTTTGACGTTTCTTCTTCTACCTCCAATGGAACGGGTTATGATGAAAATGTCATTCTTCGGACGCTTCTGTTTTCAAAACGGAAGAGTTCTTCTCTTCGCAGAAGCATTCCGTCTGTCAAATTCAGTCCAATGGAATGGTTTCAGAAGGCTTCTGGACTCTTCCGAATGCTTCTGGACTGCCAATGGAAAACGACATGACTCAGACTATAACACACAGATGACAGATGTCTTGAGTTAAGCTGATTTGGCTTTGAGCCCGACAACGCACGTTGGCTACAGAAAAAATAAAAATGGTTTAAGACTCAAGCTTATAAACTAGAGTGTATTGAACTTAAGACTTTGCATATATGGCACTCCCAGAATATTTCTTCGAACCCACATTCGTTTGCTATGTCACACACCTTAACGAACCAAAATGAAAGAAAACGAAAAATATGCAACACCAAATCATCCACACTACTCTGGGAATGTCAATTATGGTTAGGTACTCTTTCAATTAGGGGCCATCAGATTGTTTGAGCTTGCCATCAGTCGTAACCCATTTACAAGGGGAAAAAAAACATGAACACTTCTTCAAATGGCATTCAAAGCAAAAACGGGATTCGGTCCGTTTTAATGCCTTACATCAGCATCGAAAATGCAATGATATTTTGCCATTTCGAATACTTGAACAAAGGCTTAAACTTTGACATTTCGAGTTTAATGCTAAGGTTGTCATCATCAATGTCTTTTCAATTCAGTTGGATCCATTTTTTCTAGATTCACCATTCGAACTCAAATGTCAGGCGGTTCAAGCCTATTTTTTCTTTGACAAAAATTTTGGACATTCAATGAAAAGTCAAGATGATAGCTTACAAATTCTAGGCAATGTTTTCCTATTAGTCGATACATCATTGGTGACTCGAGATGACTTTCAAATACGCAATCTATCTTGTGCATTCCTATTTTCATTTATTAATGGTTTAAACAGTAATGGCACTATTTATCGAACACAACAAGTGAAAAAGGGTCTCTCCCTCAATACTGTCAAACTTTTATGAAATCATAAATGCAACTTAATTAAAAAGGGCTCTACTGTAGTGATATCTATCAGTCTCTGAATCTCAGTAATATGAATAACAAAAGTTACTACTTCATCAATTTGAGAATTTTGAGTGTTTATGTTTGTCAGTTAGCAAGCAGAAGAGATACAAAACCACTTTCAGTAAGTCATAATTCAAACTCGTTACATTTGTTCATTTACAAGCCATAACCTCAAAAAAGCGTTTTTGCCAGTCGCCCAGAGACAAGAAATACAAATTCCATTCGTTTTGAGTCCAAGATCGAATGATTTACTTAAAATAATGTTCTTGTTCCATATTTGCGGATTGCGGTTCCATACAGTCTTTCGACTGCAAATCACTTTTTGACCATAGAAACAAATGCGTTGGCATTCAAGTTATTCGCAATATCTTTTCTGTATGCCTTGTCTATGCTTGCATGAGCACAAAAATCCTTTTCCATTCCATATCTCTGTTCTTTTAATTAATTTAGTAAAACTTTGGAGAACTTCTCATGCTTTTTATTGTGTTGGGAGGAGTATGCGAGTTACTTATTGCATTAGGTTTTTGTTCGAGAATGTTTACAAGACATAATTAAGGAAGTTTGCATATGAGAATGGCCATGTTTTTGGAGGCTTCAAAGTCAAAAGGGCAAAAACTTAGAAATAAAATTCATAAGGGAAGGGACAAAAAGGTTATATTTTGGACAGGAAGATTCATAAGAAAGCTGTTAATGAACTGGGTTGGTTTTTGACTGTAAAATTAGTCTTTTAAGATCGTTCTATGGAATTGTTTCCACTCCACAATTTCAATTTCATATAATGATTAGGAAAAACAATTTTCAAAAAAGTGGTAAAATAAAAGCAACACAGCTGGATACACACAAATCAGTGTCCTCGAGATTTGAGGTTCTTCTTCACATCAAAGTTCATTGCATTTTCACGACGTGTGTCGGTAGTGTGTGTGTCTAAATTGAAAATGCTTTTTCTTGCATTTTCCTTATCTGTCTTAAATATCAGTTGATGTTGATTTAACTTCCTTCACCTTCCACCTATACATCATTCAAAGTCAATCTTCATTCACACCAGCAGCTCATGGTTATAAATATATTCCCTGTCTTAAGATAGCTCCAAATTACGTTACCTGCCAAGGAAGGAATTCCGAAATACGTCGCTATGCGTGTATAATCTAAACGCTTACATCCTGTGTTAGTGTTTCGCAGTCATCCTCTTTTTTCGTCGCGTGTTTCTTTCATTTTTGAAAAAAAAAAATGTATTTCCTGTTTGACAGATTTACCCAACGTGTAATCTCAAAAAATTCTTAAAGTCATGCATTAGCAATAACGCAATGTTGTAAGGACCAAAGATGTTTTAAGAATGAAATATTTTAACAGGGTGCTTCCCTCGATATAAGCTCGCAATTTTCGTTTTGAAAAATGCCATGGGGGCTTGTTACTTCAATTTTGTTCCTACCCTCAATAGCACCCTGTAACTTAAAAAGAATTGGCTACAAGATTGGTTTATAAATTAGAAAAAAAAAATCACCAGCACTATGTTTAATCCCATACCAACACTTTTTACGTATTTTTATATCCTCCCTACAATGGATAACAGTAAGGCGCTCCTTTGCTCTTTTAACACTCAACTGTCTCGTAATGTGAGATTTATGTTTACTTAATATTTCTTTTGTCGTCATTCTCAATATGACACGTTCTCACAAGTCCTTCGAGCTCCTCAAAAATGTGCAAAGCTGCTTTTCACCATCGCCACATAAAAAAGCAAACTAGCTACACAATAACCACCCGTCCACCCCCAAATAAGACTCTCGTCACCGTTTGAACATCCTTGATGTTTTTATATTCCTTGCTTGCCATTGCCATCATGTGGACCTCAAACCAATCAGCTAAGCTGCTGCCTGCTGCCTCAATGTCAATGGATTCGCCGATTTGTGTCGGACGGCGGAGGCACTTAGACCAAAGCTACATGTCGTACATAGCAGCTAAGGTCCTTTCATCAATCTCTGTTTTTTTTTTCGTTGGTGGGTGGGGTGATGACTTTTATGTACTGTTGGGGGGGGGGGGGGTATATAATATCGCATCATCGACGGATTGACTTCGAGTGGCGTTGGGGACCCGAGACAAGTTAATCAATTTTAAAAGTGAGCGCCGTCGCCACCTCGTATCGACACATAATAATCTACGAAGGCAAAGTGCTTGTCGGATCTTCAAAGATGAAGAGACGAAGTTAAAATCACCAATGGCCTTTGATTTTTGTCAATAGAACACGGCCATCATCAATGGCGAGATGACGATGATTATGATGACGCCAAGAAACACAACCCAACAAGAAATGATGTATAGTTGCCTTTTTTGCAAGTGGAGAGGGCATGTATTTGACTTTGGTGACGGACATAATTAGCGTCGATATTCGATGAACGATATTACTCATGCAGCCTTTTCGCCATTTTGTCAGGATGCGGGGACAGATGGAAATTCATTAATAGCTCTCATCGCAGATTGATGAAGTACATATAATGTCAATTCCAATGACGAATATGTGTGTAGATTAGGCAGTCGTATCTCGTATATCGTTTTCAAGGACTGAGAGAGCTTGAATTTGGTGATGATGATTTGATAAATTTCCATCGTCGCCGACAACCGGATGATGTCGTCATTTTTAAAAGGTCACAATCTGATTAAAAACGAGTGCGGACTAATATGTTGGGAAATCAATTAGTCATGTCTTTCTATTTTGGGATATTGAACAAGGGTCAGAGTTGAAATGAGGTTCAAGTATCAAGTGAAGGATAAATAAGTATTTTCTTGGGTAAATTATGGATTAGGAAATGACGTCACGTGCAGATTCATTTAGGAAATTACTATATTAAAGGGAATCGTGACCTTTAAAGTTTTATGGAACTCACTCATCAACAAAAAAGGTTGCTTCGGTGCTAAGAAGAGATTTTTGAAATCAATACTTTTCACTTGTATCCTTTAATGAGATTTCAAGGACAACATAAATGAAAAAGAGAGAGAAAATTAAGTTGGCAACAAATTATGAAATACCGTCCAAGTTCTAACAATCAAAAATAAACAACAAAACTCCATTTTCATGTGAGCAAAATCAATCCTGTGCTGATCAACACACAGAACTAAAGCATTAATAATTCCATCTAAAATTCAAATGAGGGAAAGTTCCCAACCTATACTCCCTGAACAATCTCTTCAATAATGTATCATCAACATGACTATGGAAACAAAAACACAACACCACTCAACACCAACCACCATCACTAATACGAAACAGTCAATGCAAATGCTGTATCATTAAATGCAGAAATTATTTAATTTTTCATTTTCTAAGCAAAAGCTGGTTATGGAAAATCGGTAACGAAACAAAAGGAAAATTACAGCCCCTGAAGCATAACACAAAACATTAATTGAAAGCAACACTCTCCGGATAGTGGAGAGCAAATGTTTTGATTGCTTGATGTTTGCCTAGCTTATACAAAAATGTGTACACGTTGGGACTGTTAGCATCACGAGCCGTTCTCACATTAAATCGAATTCTCTGAAGAGGTCTTACTATATGGGCCTTTTAGGTTCAAACGCATTTATTTGCGTTCACTAACGAGCATAGAGTGTATCATTATGGGGTTCAGATACATGCTTCTAGAGGCTGTTGACTTCGGAGATTGTTGTTGCCTACTTTACTGATATTTTCCAGAGCTCTGTTTGTTTTTTCTCTGCTCCGCCGACACAGTTGACGCGTCGGCTGCATGCATCTCGGCATCCGTACCTGAAGGGACACGATACAACTATCAAGACTAGCTTATCTCACTGTTTAATCAGGTGTGCCGAATGTAAGACATTGAGATTCTCAGTGTATTCCGAAAAAGACAACACAAATCTCTTATCTTCATTTCGACAAGTCGCTCGTCGTACAACTAGACAATTACCAGCCTCCTAGGGTTGTTTAACCCTTTGAGACTGCTCTCTGTCCCCTGTCTCCTGTTTGTCTTCTCATCGTCTTCGCACTATTCCTAGGCACAATGTTGATACATTGCACACATAGATTGTGTTGGACAATTTATTTATTCGGACAGTTGTCACGTAGCAAATACGATTTAAATAATTTATGAAAATGAACATTTTCGAGTAGTCTGGGCACGTTGTCTGTTCATTCGTCGGTCGGTCACATTCGTCTCCTTTACAAGCTACAAACAAACTTTTTTACTGTCGTCGCCTATGGCACTGAACTAGCCATATTCACCATCACCATCATCCCATCATAACTCTGCCATGAATCATTGACAAAGAGGACGAGTGACACTGACACTGGCCTGCGGAATTGAAATGGTGATTTCATGGAAATAACTGGGATTACAACAATTCTTTTGAAAATGCTCCTCGCATAATGGACTAGTTCAGATTTGTGCCGGACTGTAATGATATAAAATCAATGGGCTTATTATTTTTCCATTAGCAATTTGTTCAACACCAAAACTGGACGCTCTGGATCGAATTATGTTTGAAGTAAATGGAAAGTCTTACCTGCAATTTAAATGAGATTGCAGTATTGATTGACGTTTTGTCCAGTGGCCAGACTTTGTGTTTTTTCAAGAGATGCAATAAATTGTCAAAACTTTCCATTTAAAAAACATGAACAACTTGTAATAAACAAAAGGAAAAAGTCTTGACATTCCGCCAAATGAACGTTTTTGTTTTAAGAAATTTCACTGAAATTCTATTCATTTAACAAAAGAAGGAAAGTCATTTCTCATTTACAGCAGAGTTGAGGAATTTCAAGTGCAAGTTCAAGTGCCAATACTTAAGGTAACTAGCTTGACAAGCAATGAATATTTATACCTCGTCGTAAAGGTGGCGAAATCGAAATTAACGTCCAACACGCCTATACTTGGCTGGAAAAAGAGGTTAGGAGTATGCACCAGCTCATGAATAGGACATGGTATTGGTCTTTTTTTGGTAGGTGTTAGTTGAGTTGTTTATTAAAAGTGTCAAAACCCGTTACGTATACGTCTAATCGTTCTATTAACTAAAATTTCCAGATGCAATGACTTATAAAATAGGTTCACCTCTTATTTACGAATTTCCAAATGGCTTTTAACTGACATAACATTCGTTTTACTACAATCAAATAATTCATTTACAAAATTTATTTGAATTTCCAAAGACTTTTCCCTACAATTCTTTCAATTAAAGCAAAAATAATTTCCATCTAGGAGGTCTTTTGCACCAGAATGTTTGTCAATCTTTGTAACGCAAATATAGTTGGTAGATCCTGAATGATGGGCACAACTGTTTGCTTTTTGTTGGCATACCTAAAATAATTTGTATGTTTCAAAAGCACACACTTGTACAATGCACACAATTTAAACTAAACCCAACAATCTGTCGAGAATTTATGCATAGATTCAGTTCTAAGATTGTGCAGAAAATTTAGTTATGATGGAATTTGACAATTCGAATAAATCGACATGCTATCTACAGACAAAGGGCGTTACAATCAAATTTGCACATCCTTTCAAGCAGCATATAAATCTTTCGCACACCCAAACACGCAAACATACAAGACACAACATGTTCCCAGCCTTGAATGCAGAATGCAGAGCAGTGACAGACTATGTATGCGAAAATAAATCTGCAACTTAAAGCAAAAATAAAATTAAAACAATTTTACACAAAATTGGTGACAGTGTTTCACATTCTTGTGCCACAACTACGTCGCGTCGTCGTCGTTCGAGAATATCCTTTTTCACACTTAGCATATAGAAATAATAGCGAGAATCCAACTTTGTGCAGCAACATCTCCATCACTCCATCAGTCTCCTCAGGAATTTAATTAAAATTCGAAAAATATATTCAGATTAATTGAAGACACATAGTGAATTACCTGCCAATGCTCGTGGCTCGTTGGCATCGCCAAATGAACTCTCTCTCTTCTCTTCGTTCGTGTTGGGGTGTGTCTATGAAAGGAGATGAAAAATCACAGGATAATTCCAAAATGTGGACACATCCCATTAGTACGAGTGTCACATTGATTAAAATTCACTTCGAGTTGTATGTTGAAAAAATGTTTGGTGTAGGAATGTGTCACACTCTCTTGTGCCTCCACCGCCACCGTCACCATTCGTCGTTGCTGCTTATCGAAAAGGATAAAATAAAAATGAGCTTCCGGATATTCATATGCATTTATCCAGGAACAGAATATTGGGTCTCCAACTCAAACCAACAGTCAGCAACAGAGGTTGTTTAATAATGATTCTGTTGTAAACTCATTTCGGGCTCCCATGTTGAACGCACGACAGACACTTGCTACTGCTGAGCTCTGGCCCAAGGCTAAACTTTTCTGAGTTTTTCATTCAACAGGGAGATAGGAGTTGGGAGGGCGAGGCACTTCGACTTTGTTTAAAATGTTGTGTTTCGGTTGATGTCGACAATAATTGTTGGCCGTTGAAGTTTTATGTTTTTTTTTTTTGTTTTTAATTTTATGGATGACACTTGCAACTTGCCTTCAACATTCCGAGGAAGATGATACCAGTAGCCTGAGTGGTTTTTGGTTCTGGTTTAATTGGTTTCGTTGTTGTTGCTGGAAATTTATTTGCATTGATGGTATGCTGGCGAAATTAGTCGGATTGGATTTTTGGGTGCTTGCAAACTGGTTTTTCGTTTTACCACAAAAATGTTATGAATGCAATTGGCTTTGGCGGTAACTCATGTATCTTGCCGTGAGTAATATTGAATGCAATTAACAACAACATGTGTAAATGGCAGCGCATAAAAATAAGAAGGCCTAGAGGTTAGGCAAGAAACGACTTGCCACATTGTGGTCATTAAGATTTTTGTTTGTTTCTTTTGAGCCATAAAGCCTACCGATCGGGTGGGACATTCCATTAATGGACGAAGAGTTGTTTGCCCAATCAACACGCTATGAATGGTGCAATGGCAATCGCAGTTATAATGAACAAAGCGCTCATAGTGTGAAACTACATTTAGGGAAATATTGATTGAATTGTTTGAAATGTTGACCGAAATCGAAATCGATTGCATTGCATGCAAATAACAAGGACAAACTTCACATCTCTAATAGCAGCATTAAATTGTGAAATTCAGTTTTAAGTAACTGAACATTACCATCAAGGGAACAATTACAAGAAGCAATTTGAACTTTTCTCGTTTCCAACTTCCAAATTTATAACTTTTCCCAATTAATGGATTGTGTATTTTTAGTGCAAGGCGGCCCTTTCAATTCTCCGTTTTGATAATAGTAAATTACAGTCAAGTTTCAAAAAACAATACTATGCGAGTTTCATTTCTCAATTAATTCGCTTAAATTAAAATTTCTCCCGCTTCCCTGCGGAGACACAATTCTTATACTTATTCCACCAAAAAAAGCTGCAACAACTTTTCTTTATCTATAAAAAACTTTTACAATAAACTTTTAGCTCACATTGCAATTGCGAACGAATTTGAAACAATAAAACTATAAAACAATTACGAAGCACTCCCTCTGTCTCTCCAATCCACCCATCATGTAAGCCTAATGCAACCCTTTTGAGGCAAATTGTTGCTTCTGTCTGTCGGGTGTATTGCTTCTTTTTTTTTGTCAGTAAATACCTCAATTAAAAACTTAATGAAATCGGAACTTTGAGCAAATGCTACAACGATAAACTGCACTCAAACAAGATACTTTCGGTTGTAAAAGATTTCCTCTGAACCAAGCCATCACGAGAGAGTACACTTCCACCAACGTGCGTCGTCGCTAACATGGCAACGAAACTACAGGAATAACAAACAACTTACAGAAATAGACACAAAAAAAGCGAGTTATAAATTCTTCGGGAAATATATAAATAGTACCATCCATCTACCGTCCCTAAAGGAACTACTGACTGACTTCGTCTTGCTGTTTTGAGATGGCTACAAAAATGGCAGTGGAATAGATGCAATGGAGCATTCAATAAACCACACCGGTTACTCCATCTTGAATGGAAGATATAGATAATCAAAAGTACTCCGACCAGCCAGCGTGACTAATAAATTGAAATGCCAAAATTAAAGTTTTCGCAAGGCTCATAGATTTTAACCAATCTATAAGTTACTGACCAAGTAACCACCAGTCAGTTGACTAGCTGCAGCGCACAGCAATGACTCTCTATATTGGTAGCGTTTGTATTGATTCTGCTGGGCAAAGCAATATTTATGAGTTTTTGAAAACCTGTGGAGATTGTTTGTTGTTTGCTGATGATGAAGACACGTACATGAAGGGTTACCAAAGAGCATCAAACATTTTTCAACTTTGATGATGCAGAAGAGTTCTTTGCCAACTTGCCAATTACCTGAAGAATGGCAACTCTACTATCAGTTCATTAGAGATCTGTAGTCTTCCACACAGAAGTAACTCTAACTGTCATGCCACAACTAATGTGGGTTAGCTCTTATGAAATTCAAAGGATTGCAATTCGTGGGAAATACATTTTGATTTCCTTTTAGGCTTACCTTTTTCACGAAATGCAATTTCAGCACCTGGAAAGAGCCAAAAAACAACAAATTAATGTCACATCTCTCCAAAATGACTCATAGCTAAAATCAATACAATCTCACAATTTCGATTTAAAGCAAAAAAACAGAAAAAAACATGCAGATTTGCAGACGTGTTTTTCTGATTATTTCACAGTTTTCGTGTTGTGATCAGGTTGAGATGATGCCAAAAGCTGTGGGTGCGTGCTAAATAACCGACGACGACGAAGAGGCTGCTAAATGAAAATATTTTAACTTCATTAACATACTTTTTTGGCAATAATTATCATGTGAGTGTAGGTTAAATAATAAAAAGATGAGAAACAAGTTTTTGATGCGAGAGGAATCAAAGTTTGAATTTTTGAATGTAAATTTGGCGAATGGCAGTGAGTGTAACATTGGCAATGGCTAAGCAAACAGATCAAGATCAACATAGCGCTTGTTACACACCCAGATTGAAAAATTTCGAGGTTGGACTTCAGAGGTTATTTTGTATGTCATTATGCCACTTCTTGTAATTCAGATCATAAGATAAGAGTGTGGAAAATATTTGTTTGTGAATTGAATTAAAGACTCGAACAGAAGACAGGTTTTATTTGCATAACAAGTCGCACAGTGTCGATAAAAAGGAAGGTGTTTGCTGTGTTCAAAAGAATTCCAATTATTTTCACCATTAAAATGTTAACTTTAAAGACTTTTTTACTTCTTCTATAGAGGTGAGGTGAGTACAGTCAAGTCCATGGTTTATTCTCTATGTTTTTTTTACTTGCGACATATAGAATATATGGCAAGTATTGAATTCGTACAAAAAAAAAATTTTGAGATGAGGATGAGATATGACATTACGATGATAGAGAAGTCGAAAAAAGTGGGTCCGGCGATTCCGTCTGTCTGTCTGTCGGAAAGTTTACAGGCATCTACAGCCTTAACTACTGGTCCGATTGACTTCAAATTTGAAAATTAGAAGTTTGAGCAAAAAGTCATATCCCAATTTTTTTATTTTTGTTTTAAGATCAAAATTTAGGGTAGCCACCATACGATTTTTTTGGCCAAAAACCAAAACATTTTTTTTTCTCCAAAACGGCCCGATCGATTTTTTTTAAACTTTCTTGAGTTTAATTTTTTTAAACATTCATGTATTTTATGTAAAAAACACATTTTTGTATTGCTCCAAAACGGTACTTCCCATAGAACCGTTTTTTTGTTATTAGATTTTCTCGAAAACTGAAAGTCCGATCAGCGTAAGTTTTTTTTTGAAAGTACGTATATATTGTTCAAATAATATTGTGTTTTCAAAAAAATTTAATTTTTTTTTTGGATTTTTAAAAAATATTTTTAACTTTTTTTTTCAAAATTCTGTATCTCAAAAACGGATCAATTTTAAGAATCCAAGTTGGAGTATAATATGTATATTTACATGGTCTTAAAAACTGCATACTCAAATTAATTTTAAAACATTTTTGAAAAATTTTATATATAAAAAATTAATTTAAAAAAAAACGGCTTCGACGATTTTCAAAAAAAAAATTCAATAAATCAAGAATAAGGTTTTAATTTGTTTGGAATTTAAATTTTTGGAATGAAATGTTTTTACGAGGTTCATTTTCAAATTTTAATTTTCTTAATGAATTCTAATTATTTTTATATATTGAGTTTTTTTTTTGTGAGTTACGTGTAAGCTGTAAGTAAGAGTGTAATCAGAATTGCTTATAGTATATCTCTTATTTTAACACTATTTTTGCAATTTAAGTAATCATAAATATTTAGTTTTAGCATGCAGGAGCAAGTTCGTACGACCCAGTCGTGCACATTTTTCATTAGAAAATATTGCACGATGCATTGCAGAGAACGAATCAAATTGTTTTATTATCATTTATGTGTTTTTGGTTTGCGAAACAAAAAATACTCTTCAATTCTTGTAACAAAATTTGATAACACTTTAGTAACTGCTTTTTTCAATTTGTTCCCTCCGCAAAGAACAGCAAGTACATCGGTATCACCAATAATTTTCTCTTTTTATGGTAATTTGTCTGCAACAAGTTGTCACGACTCACAAGCCAATTCATGAATGTCATTCGTATGTGAATGGGAAAACCATAGCAATAAGAATATAAGTTGAAGAGTTGTGTGCCAAATTGTGTATAATTGACCAGTTATAATAATCGTTAGATATCGAAGAAGTAAACAAAAGCAAAAAAGTGGTTTCTCTCGTTTTATGCCGATAGTAGCAACTTAACAAAAACTGTTAAATTTTCCCATAAGTAGAACAAAAACTTGAAATGATTAAAGTCCATAATCAATTTGTTTACCTTTTTACTATGGACAATCAATTTATTTATGAGACTTGAAATCATAGCATGACGAATACATACATGCATATGCAATGACTTCAATTAAGTAATTAAAATAAATAAAATAATTTTCAATTAATTGTTTAAATATTAACCTCATTTGTTGACTATGGATTTATGACTGAAACTGAAAATTTGCCTCGCAGTTAAAATCATATTAATCAATTTTCGAAACAATAATTCACGTCACAAAAAAAACAATTTTTTAAATTGCAAATGCAAAATATAAATGTTGCATTGCAAATTCGATTAATAAATGCGAGAAATATTTCATGAGAGTCCAATGGCATTGATACTTTGATAGTTAAAAAACGCTGAAGCACTTCTTTTCACCCACAGAATTTATTTATCATCATTTAATTAAGTTTTAAGAGCTATATCAGTTTGAAGGCAAAATACCCATGTTTGAACGATGCAAGTCCATAGTATAATAATTATGAGTAATGCCACAAGAGTTGTTGGCAACCTTTGGTTGTAGGAAAAAGTTAATTTGTGCAGTAACTGGGTTCAACAAATAATCTACTCAACGATAGTGTTGATTAACTGCATTGCAACCGTGGGCTAGTTAACATTAATTGCACCACATTGCGAGCGGCTAGCCGTGTCCTATTGAAGTAGGTTGGTACTTTTACTTTCTGATAGAATTTGAGTAGATTGCACCTAGTGATTAATTTAATTTTGTGTTGAAATAATTCCAATATCGACGACGCATGAGTTCTTGCTTTTTGATTCGAGCTTAAAATGGTGTGAATTGGGTTGGGCTTGAACATTGCTGTGTTACCTCATTATTTTGTTGAAGAATTCCAATTTCGGAAATTCTTATTTCAGTTTTCCTATTTTGTTGACTGAATTTTATACGAATTAAAAAGGACACTACGGCGTATACGTGTTTTTTTTTGTGGAATAAAACGCAGACCATTTCGAGTTATATTTAAGCTGCAGATTATAGATTTTTAAAACTTCTTTCCTCTTTTTTCTTAGCCCAAGGCCTTAATAAAAAATAACCCCCTTCACTTCCCTTCATAAAATCAATACACTCGTTTTTATTCTCAAAGGACATTGAACTTGTTTCTAAAACAAATAAGCAAATTAAATCCATTCAACATGTAAAAAGCCTACAATTTCTGTAGCTATGAAAATCCACAACCCTGATTCACCGTAACGTAATGGGGTTACTCCTTCTCTTACTTAGCTTTTTTTAATTGTTTTTTTCAAGCATTTTTTTCATTCATTGCACGTGTTTCCCAGCAAAATTCGCAGAAAAATTCTTATTTCATTCAGAAAATTGTTCGTGGTTTATTCACGACTCTCTTGCTTGTTATTGTGTGTGTTGTTTACACAAGCATAACTGTTTGCAAGTAAAAACAAAAAGAATCAATTAAAACACAGAGTACAGGTGGAATTGGATTTGAATGCGGGAAAGGAATGGGTTTAACCATCAGGCCCACTTTGCATCTCTTGAAATTGGTAAGCCCTGTCGGGCTCAATTTTTAATCGATACATTTTTACAACGAACAGTAGACCATGAGCCAAGAAACAGTTATCATGTGCTTCAGTCTATTTTTTCCCACCTCGTAGAAGTAAAGAATACAATGTAAGACAACAAACGGGTGCGTCGTTGCCGATATCACGTTGTAACATCCTAGAACGGAACTGGTCTACTGCCAATTTGCCTTGGCCAAGTGCATTTCTACCCATTTAAATAGCACTGCACTGCGCTGGCTGCACTTGCGACTTGCTTCGCTGACCTACATTTCAGAACTTGTTCCAAAAATGGTAATCAATTGGCCGTCACACAGGAAAAAAAACGCTATAGCTGTTTACTTCTCCGGAGGACAGGTTCTGCAAGTTAGTTAACGTAACGCAGGAATCCAAATGATAAAAACACAGCAAGTCCAGCTACTACTGTCTGATGTGCTCTTTTCGTATTCGGATTCAGATGCAGAACGTGCATTTGATTTGTGCAACAGCGCAGCGCACTGAAACCGATGATGATGTTTGGAATGTGCACCATCCATCACAATATGGAACTGCCATAAATATTCTCCAGGTTCATTCGATAAATAAAAATTATTGTCTACAGGAATAAACTGTCCCATGAGGTATTTCTGCACAAGCAGGACAATTTTGGTCTCACAATGAACCCAATTAGCAATTCCATTTCATTAGTCTCTTCATCGGTTCGATGTTGATTTAAGGCATTTCTGTCTGAAAGCAGACACAGATATCTCATTTGCTAACATTCTTCTATCTCGTATCTAGAATATTTTCGCACCTCGTTAATTGTATTATTTTGGAATTTCCTATACGGGAAACCCAACAATATCTAATCATAACGACGTACGATGACAATAGTACGCAAAATATAGCTGTCGTCACAGTAAATTTGAGGTTCATGAGCTTGAAACAAAAATAGAGCCACACAACAGAGAGAGATCGAATCTCACTTTGTGCGAGATTTGATGGAAAACTAAATGGATTCACTAGAGTGTGCAGTTTGCTTGGCCTGGGTTAGGGCAGGTTAGGATAGTTATCGGCTTACATATACATAATGTGGTGTCAAATTAGATCCGTTTCTGGATATGTTTGTTTTTATAGTGTGTCGTTTAGTTCTGGGTTTTGAACTTTGACGTTGCTGGTGCGTGGCGGCTGCGATGGTTGTCTACATGATAATTTGTTATGGCCAACTATCCGCATCAACGATGTATGTTTTGGGTGCTTTGTTGTTACTGTGCTAATTGTGCTATATAGATGTCAACTTTATTAGCTGAACCTTTGACAATGAGCTTAATGTATACATAACTGAGTGATTTCGATACAAGAAAGTTGATTGAGTAATTGAGGCTGATTAAATTAAATGGTTACGAGCTTCAACGGTAAAAGTGATGTGCTGCCGCAGGAAAATAAAGCCAAGGGCGAGTGGACAGGACAGTTGAAATTTTGTTTTCATCTTTCCAGGATCCATTAAAAACCTCTTAGTCCACGCTGTTCTAATTGAAGTGGCCATTCAAAATTTTAAAATCGTTGTTCTTACGTATTGTAATTTATATTTCCACTTTTAATAACTACTTACTGCACGATCACCCCCTTTTCCATTACAATTAACCAATATAATTGAAACATGCAACATAATTATATTTGTTGAAGTTTTCCCTCTAATATCCATGTTAACATCATAATCCCAGTCCACACATGTCTCATGAAAATGATATAGCCTACTCACAGCCTGTTCCCACGTTATGAAACTTATAATGACCATACAGTTGACCCTCCTCAAAACTGAACACAGTTCTTTCATTATTCGTGTATATAAAACTCTTCGCCCTGCTCCCCTTTAGAGGGATATCATGATATTTCACAGCGAAATCGAAAATTAAATTGAATTAGTATCTGGTTTATATGGCAATGGCACGAGCTTCATCAGCCGGGTCATAGGTCGACCAACCATAAAGTTTCATGCCCACAACAACAAAACGAGCTGTGTCATGTTTTCATCCATGTGACCGAATCGTACCGAACTGAACTTTTATATTAAATTTTCCCAAAAATATCTCACGAGAAATGAAAAACCCATTCATCCTTGTGTTATAATAAGGATATTTCTTATAGTTCACATGTGTCCTTGATGCTGCTTGCAGCCAGCCATTCATTCATACATAAAAACATGGGTGCTAACGCTGAGTGAGAGTGGGGGCGAAATGCCTGCTAGACAAGTTCGAATGTGTGTGCCGCTCATAGCAGCATGTGATTATGGCCATTCATACAGTCTCACGTAAACGTGGAAAAAGGTAAGTAGCTAAGAAGAACAAGAGTACGAACGAATCTGTTTAATATTTTTACGACTCTTTTGATTTCCTTTCACCTGTCGAAATTGATGTCAAATTCCTTATACGACAGTTTATTTTTTTCAGCAAGTTGTGAAAAAGAGATAAACTGCAAGTGCAGCACCTTGAAACTACCAAGTCTCAGAAGAAATCATATCCTTTGTGCAATTTGCTTTAGTTTTGTTGAAATCAGTAGTCAGTCAGCAGTTGAATTACTTCGGCATGTGAATAAATTAGTTCAAGGCGATTGCACTTGAGCTGTAACATGTACGTTTTTGAAAAAGATTTTTACCTCCTTTGAAAAATGTATGATGTGTAGAAGTGCTTTCCAGTTAAGTTTGTTGCTTAAGTTGTTTTCAAAATCAAAGAGTAGTGAATTAGCTACATTCCTATTGTTAATAGAACGGTTTAAAGAAGAAAGAACAGAATACACGCAAATACTACCTTACCCGTAGAATAGAAAAAGTTTAATTCCTCGTTACTACTCTCGATTTTAAGGCACAACGTGAAAGCACTTCCTTTACACATGAAATTTTAGCTTGTCTCAGAAGTCGGTATGAAAATCATTTGTACATTTCTTTCATAAAATATCGAAACTGAGGAATTCCGTAAGGGGTTCTTAAACCTATTAAACAAATGCTAAACTTGCCGATGTTTATTCATATAATCGCTAGTTTAAGCCATTGTATTCAAAACATAAATCTCACAAGCACACAGGTGTATTCGCACCATAAATTTAACCAAACTCTGACCTTGCCAAACTGGAAATCAAGTCATAGCGTTTATATACGTATAAACACCATATCCATATCCGTCCATAAATTAACATTAAATAACTTTTGCATTCATCAAGTCTTAAGAACCACTAAACCGGTAAACGTCTGGTTTTTTCTACGCACCAAAATAGCTTGAGTATCTCTTGGTATGAATTTATCAAAACAAGTCAAAATATTAATTATTTATATTTTTTTTATTTTTAACCGCATTTGATTAGTCATTGTGAATAAAGTTATTTTGTGTTAAGGAAACTATTTCTGAAAACAAGAAAAACTGGACAATTTATTCGGCGTATCTCGAGTTATGTTAGGAATGTTGACATTATTTGGACGGAAAAATGCAAGCTATCACGTTTACTAAAGCATTTCAAACATGACGTGACAGTGTTCATACATAACGCTCTTTAGAAAATCAAACTGTTTGCATGAATTTTTATTGAAAAAAGAGATTGCACGATTTAATTTTTGCCCCCAACCATTGTTCAATAAATCAAAAAATGTGAGATTTTTAATTTCTTAAAATTTCACCATTTCTAGCACTTCATCATGTCAAAATCTCTCTTCAAAACATTATTCACAGCAGCTCTTAGATATCTGAAGAGGGGGGAAAAGTTAATATTAATGACCGCTGTCCTTGCAACAGAAAAGTATCAACAAATTAAAATTGCAAACTACAGTTGCAATTGCAATTGCATTATCTAACAGTCATCTCTTATTCCACACATCATTATACGTATACGCCACACATTCGTGGAGAGAAGTCTCAAGAACATTTTACAGTGAAATAATCTCAATCTGGCACGAAACCATTCCAGAGAATAGTGCTTGGCATACTTAAATATTAGGGACACGCTGGCTGGCTGGCACAGACACCATGGAACAGAAACAAAACAAAACCAATCTTTTGCTTTTCATCTAGCTTTGAAGATGTTACTTGAATTTGTCTGATTTTTTTTTTCTTTCTCAAGTCTCAACGAACGAAATAGTGAAAATCTAACTTAGAGAATGTAAGCACCTTAAAGGTGCATCCATGTGCCTATATGTACAGAACGTAAACAAAAGCAGAGTGCACTACGCGCCTACTTGATGATAGTAACTGAAAGTAGAGGAATTATATATTTTCAGCGAGTTTTGTGAGCCTCTACAAGCAACATATTTCTCTAACGGAATATGGTCACTTACATGTGCACAAAGCAAATCGGACACTAGTGCAGTCTGCGTGAACATGACCGGAGTTGATTTTGTATAGATTTAAGTAAGTTATAAGTTTGTGTGTCACGTGTTTTCTGAAAGTACGCTCCTGGAACAAAACGCCCAATCCTCTTCTTAGCTACTAGCCAATCGCAACTAATACTACCAAGTCTGCCACTTGACTCGTCGTAGTCCATTTCTTTTGTAGATCTCATTCAAATGCAAATGGTTAATCCCGCAGGCCTTTTGGCTTTTACCAGCAAAATGTTCCATCTTTTCAATCAGTTAGTAAAGGAGAAAAAGCAAAAACAACAACGCTAAAGGCTAAGACAGCGAAATTGCAAATAAACTTGTTTATGTATATGTTCCAAAAGAATTTGCTTAACCGTAATTTTTGACGATTTTATTTTTCATTCTGGAGTTTCCATTTATTTTCGGTTGTTCCGACTCCGAGTGCGGGAAGAGAAAGTTATCGTGTTTTGAGGGAGTATCGATTGTCGCTTGAGTGTGACAAACGTGTTTTCTTTAATTGATTGATTGATGGACCGGCTTTGGAAGATGTTTGGCCTGTATTTTTGTATACTCTACTAATAATAACACTTGTTTGCATTTTGTCAATAAAATTATGGGTGAAAATATTTACGCCGTTGTTTTTATTTTTGCTCACCTGTTAAATTAAATCCAGTAAATGGCAGTTGTAGAATGTGGAATCTGTAATGAAAAAGAGGAAAAAAAGATTTAACATTTCACTCGTCTTTGATCAGAAGTAAGGTTAAATGTTAAACACGGTCTTAAATGTCAACTGGTTTGGTTCGGTTTAGTGCTAGAAGGTTATGTAAATGGCTTGAAGATGTTTTCTGTTTGCATCGTGAATTGGTAAAGTTTAGTGAGGGCACGCGATGGCAAACTCACGATAGTCATTGAATTTTCTGATGCAATAGTAACGAGTTTGTTGAAGTAAAAAAACCACAAGTTTCTGCATTTTGTAAAAAATAATAAAATAAATATTGCAATCATGTTTCAAGCTTATGATAATAATTTAAACATTTTGTAAGAACCATGAACAACTGAATATCCTTTAAAATAAACGCCTTACAACATTGAATTATACTCTGTTCATCATATTTTGATATGTCTATATAAAACAGATCCTTATTTTGTGAAAATTCAATAAAAAACGTATTTACGAGAACACACACAAGATAGCAATAAACAGGTTATAACCAATAAATGCATATCCATTCCCTCACCCCCTTAAATCTATAGAAGATGTTAATATAACATCAATCATGCATGTATGTAAGTTTGTTTTGTCCTTTCTTCAACAAAATTTACAATAAAAATTGAAAAAAAAAACGAAAGCAAAAAATGAGAGAGAACAAAAAACGAGACGTTATTCTATCTCCTTCGAAACTCGTATCCTATCAGAAACCAGCTCTTTACAATGCTTAAAAGCTCTTCAGAAGGTTATACGAGCATTACTTAATCTCTAGATGCACTATACGTAACGTATTATAACCCTCCACTGGTTGGTAACGTTTACTATCCACTTCGTTCGGTATTCTGTTCGCCATACCGAACTATAAAAATAGAAAAGAAAACCAGGGCAGAGTATCAGATAAAATGAACTCAGAAAAAAGGATATTTTCACTCGGTTAGTGGTTGTTATAACAAAAAAAAAAAAAAGAGACGGCAACACACACACATTCCTTAGGGGAAACGGTAATTGCACGTATGCCAATTGACGACGTGTCGTCCAGAACAAAGTTGTTAGTGTAAGGCTGTGCCTTAGCTCAGATAAGAGCCTGCTTAAAGTCTGTCGGCTTTGTGAAGTACCTTTAAAATGTGTTTAACAGGGTGTTAGAGATTCAAAATTCTTTGCGGAACAAAATTTTAGCATGGATTAGGAGTGGCTTAAAACTGGGAACACAAAGAAAGATTAAAATTTTAAGTTCGGAACTTTCAAGAACTCTTGGAACTTTACAAAAGGAAACATAAACTAAAAAAATGTGAAACACCCTTTATTGATAAAAGCAGACAAAGTGAGGTCAATCTGATGGTTTCCGGGTCATTGCTTCGTGATTCTCTTTCTCATACATGAAGACAATTCATTCAGTGGATACGATGAGCAACTTCAAACTACTATCCGTATCCTTACAGCCTGAGCTCTTTAAAAATTCTCCCATCACCTATCGACCGTCACTTCATCTAATGACAAAGTGGGCAAGGGGTGTTGTTTGCCGTTAGCCCAATATGTTCTGCGGTCATTGCGTAATGGAGAAAGTTAGTCTGCTGGTTTTTTGGGTCAACAGTAAGGAGGTGGAACAATCGATTTTTTTTTTTATCTTTCTTTCATCAATCTTGAATCTCAACACAATCATGTAATGTGTGCCTTTTGTTCCAATTTAGGCGTCGTAATCCGATGTCATCAGCCCCTAGAAATGACAAAACGTTGACATTTCATGTATCCTCAGCACTAAGCCGCGTTGATAGACTTATAGTGTTGATTAAGGATATATGTATGTGAGTTGAGTGAAACGTCGGACTAAAATTATCACACAAATGAGGATTATATCAATAAAGCAGCATGATAGAAATATATCACACTCATAAACTCCAAGTGTCGGTTGTCCACTCGAAGCACTCTTGCGAAGTGCTATCCAACCCCCAACACCGACAAAAAAATATATCACCTACACAACATACACTCTGCGACACCATTGAAAATTGTTTGGGGACTCTCTTAGCCCCAGCCGTGTGTCGCATCATCGGTCGTTGCATGCATAAGGTAAATCAAAGTCGTGTGGCACACAGTCATAGCTCGTAGGGAGTGTAACCTCCCCCTTTGTGGCAGTGAAATTGAAATTCGGGCCAGATAAATAAATTCGGACCAATTGATAGTCATGTTCAGAAAAAAAATAAGCTCTGCATAAAATCCAAATATTTTGCTTGTAGCTTGTTTAAGGTCAAGAGGGCTGAGAGTCGAAATATGTTTTCGGATCTGGCTGGGATATTTTTAGAACACCAAAAACGGAACTTTGAAGCTCGTCAATACTGTGGGAAAAAGTATTTATATTCTCTAGCTCGCGTCGGGGGATGTATTAACCTCTGACCTAGTTTTGTTTTGACTTTTTTATGGATTTCATTTTCTTTTTTTTTTTTCTTTTCTCTGTATGTGGTAGAGGGAAGAGCCAATAGAAAAAAAAAACAAACAGGAAGAAAGCTTAAAGTGTAATTTGTAGTGTGTCGAATTTATAGGGTTTGAATTATTATTTTGTTGAACAATGTTTGAAGTAACAAAGAAAAGTGACAGGTTAAAGGAAGAAGAAAACTTTAAATAAATCTTCAAAAATAAAAAAAAAAAAATCCGTTATTACAAAAATGTTTCACACGCGTGTTGATTAAAACAAAAACCAAACCCCTTTTTGAACAAAAATAATATGGAGACCAGTTATTCGGTCACAAACAGGGCTACAACCAAACGTATCTGACCGTTTCATATGTAACATACCTTTTGAATTCATATATTTGTATCTCAAATTGCTCTGCATTGTTTCCAACTCTGTGTTGAATAATATAGATATTGGGATACACGGCATACAGTATTTAGTGAGGCGTCCATCATCTACTTCGTTTGCGGTATGATGGTTTAGAAATTCCACTCGTGGACAGAGGGGGTCGGGTAAGGGGATTTAAATTTTAATTAAAACTCTTTACAGAGGGAATTTTAAATGATTTTACCTAAAACTGTGCTCCATAGTTTTTCGAAAATTTTCAAGACCATTTATGTGTGTGTGTGCTGTGCGGTTTTTGGCAACGTCTGGCAAAATTTCGAAAATATCTATGGACAATGCACGCGGTACCACAAATTGAAACATGTTTTTTTTCTACCTCGAAATACACCTGAAGCATATTTCCATAGTCAACACCTGTACCTATCTATCGGAATAGGTATAACATTCTGCTAAATGGGAACAAGAACAAAAGACAAACAAAACAAAAAAGTATGTAATGGAGGAGGAAACTGCAATTAATTTTCCTCTACTATTTTCTGAGCAAAGTCTCATCATCTATATATCCCAGGGAGGCCATCCGGAATATAGAGTTAACTACGTGCAACAATTCCTTGTTTGTCGGCCACTAAACCAACAACCTCCTACCGTAACGTCTCACCGACAAAAAGAAATCATTATCGCAATCGTTCAGCGTCAAAAAATGAATCCATTTTACACACGGCGGCGGCAGTGGTGGTGGCTATTAAAATGCAATCATCCCCCATAGTCCAAAGATGTGTCTTTGCATAAAACGTTCCTAGCTCACCTGGTCTGACGTGCTGCAAAATCAACATAATGCCGACAAACGGGGAAGATGGGTATCATTACACAAGTCACCTACTCTTCTGCTCTACAAACTAGAAAGATAAAAGACAGACCGATGAACCGATTTAACTGTCATTGTTAGGACTGCGAACAGAGCATGTGGAATGAATTCAGAGGGGAGCATGTTGCCACGGTCGTAAGCGTCTGTCTTCTGCCGAAGGAATTCCATGTCGATTGTGGCGAAGCGACAACTTGATTACCCTTGCTGGTATAAATTCCCACCGCGTCGCACGTCTATGATGGCCCTTTGTGACTTGGTAAGCCTCTGAATAGTGCAAAGGCAAACAACAAACACAAATGCTGACAACCGAGCTGAGGTATGGAAGGTAGTACTCTGCAGGATTGTCAAAGTGGGGAATTCCTGAATGCACCTCTTTGTCGTGTTTTTATTTATGTTTCTAATAGTTGTGTTGGAACTTTGTAGGTACATTCTTTCAAGCCTAACATTCCAGTATAAAGAGTTGGCACATTTACAAAAAAAAATTTAAACCGCCTTTGAAAAAAGTTAACTTATTACTAGAACTTCATAAGTGGTATGTGGTTCATTTGAGATTTTTCAGATTTAATCGTTCCTCTGTGTATAGGATTTGGCTAGCTGAGTGTGGAAACTGCCCATACGTTAGTCGGTATGTCAGTAGACTTAAAACTTTTGCAGATTCCTTTAAATAGGATTTCCCGAAAATAATTGCTTGCTTAACGACTTCAAATCCAGGCCAATATCATAAGTTTTTCAAGTATTCATCAAAAGTCGAAGAATTTTAACATGTCTTCTTCAAAAATACAGTCTAGTTGGAAGTAAACACAAAGTTTAACAAAAATTTGTAATCCCGTTCGTAACCTTCCGACATCAGCCAACAAAGATCGAGAGGCAAGTCCTCTAGGTATTTTATGTGAGCCCAAAGCTGTTCGGCAACAAGTCATTTTAGCATAAAACATTCTTGAGATAGTTTTCTAAGGCATGGTGATGCTCAAGCAGGAAAATTTAAATATTTGCATGTGCGTGTGTGTGTCTGGATGGGTAGGGCTTAGGGCATGTCTTGAATTTGGGCTGTTCAAGCAAAAGCTACAAAATCACTGCACTTGCAATGGAATTTCTTTCTTTGAAGTTGAGATGGAGTCATTCTGGTGTTTACATCAGCTTCAGCACCACCCTTATTCGAATGTAAAATATGATACAAGTACTGAGCAAACACACTGTGTTGTGAAGGGTCATGGAGGATATAAAATTCTATCCAAACATTCGCAACAACTTCCCAGCAAAATTTTATCCACCCAATTCCTCTCCAACCAAGAATGTAATTCAAATGGAGTTGCGACTTCTAATTTTTGTCATGCTTGTGCTTGTGTATGTGTTGGTATACTTAAGACTATGTTGAAACAGAAATGTGTTTTCATGTTCAACACAGCTTTAAGGTATATTTTAATGGTTAAGGCGGAAAAGTCTGTTCTACTATATATTTCCCATTTAGACGAAATTCCAGCCTTCCACGATTCGGTCATAAAAATTTATAACTTAAGGGCTTTTTGCACAGCACAAAGAAAGGAATGAGATGATATACATTTTAACAATGAAGTCGACCAACGACCGACCGAGGAAGCTAGCTGACGAAGTTTCGCTTATGTCGGATGGATGGTGGTAATCAACCTTAATTTTATTCTTCACAATAATGTAGAGAGGGAGCAGGGAGATGTAAAACGAATCTGGAACATAGATTGTTCGACAAGCCAACTGAGGTTGATCACAATGTTTAGAAAGGACTACCAAGAAGCACTCTTTTATAAATTGTTTACTTTTGAAAGTTGCGTTGTTGGAGATAAAATAAGTACAATATTTCAAAGTGTAATCATGTTGACTATTTGTCTATGAGACATGAAATAGTATTTTCTGATAAGCCGCGGGTGATATGGTCGAGCCTAGTGACTTAGATAAATTCAAGCAACGCGGGAGAACTGTTGTGAGAGCGTTGCTTTCTTAGAATTGGAGACCTACCTTAGGAACTTAAAGCCCAGAATCAACAACTTTAATAACAAGGAGTCGAGAGCACAATATCGCAAGCTGATGCAAAAAGCGGGTTGCAGAGGTTGATGGGAGGCTTTTGAGACTTGTTACATATTTTACTTAAAGGAAAACACAGAAAATCCATGTTTAAGGATGTAGTTCATAAAAGAAAAGTCTAAAATTGTATTTAATGTTTCATAAAATTAAATCTCAATTCTTAGAATCAGTTTTAATGACTTTTGCGCTTAAAGGATCGCTGGTAAAAACACAACATCCTCCGCAGCTTGAAGCGTGTAAATTTCATTGTTGTACTTGTTGTTTTTTTTTTATGGTGGATTACGGTTACTGAAAAGTATCCTGGTTCTGGTCTGGGTAATTGTACGAACTTTATGCTTGGAATGTTTCCAAACAAAAGGAAAGAAAAAGTCAGTCAAAACCAAAGGAACTGAAATTTAAATTCCTCCACTGAAATGACATAAAAGCGCGTTGACATAGTTTTATACACTTTTCCAGGTTTATTTCTCTAGCAGTAGTGCACAATGAACATTCCTGGGACACATTTCATTAGAGTCATTTGAATGCTTTCCTTATACCGAAACAACGTCACACAGAGCACATATATACAGCAAACAGGATGTGTGAGATTCGTAAAAGAATTGCAAATTTTTACATGCATACAGCAGTCAGTAGTAGGTAAGGTGCGCCTGGAATCCTTAACAACATAGCTCTCTGTCTTTGCTTGCTACAGTATTTTCCTCCATGTCAGTCTTCTTCCTATCTGCTGCACTAAAAAAAATAAAACTGATATGAAACAGTTTTTCTTGCTTTCTTCCTTATACACACAGTATAACAAGGAGCGGTATCGTTTGGGAATTCCAAGCCAACTGACTAAACTACAGCTGTAGTTCTAGTTTATGCTCGTTTTTACTTGCAATTCCGTTGGTCCTTTTATAAGTTCTTTGTCTGCAATTTGTCAGTAAAAAAAAACACATAGTACACTGGTTGGCAGTCAATCTCAATCCGTCCATCCACATCGCTAGCATGGTCTTCAAAATCGACGTCGACTTCATTTTCTGGAGTTTTCTTGCCTGATTTTTGCTTTTGCCTGATGTGCCTGGTCTGTACGGGGCCTCTGGCTCATCTCCGTCTACCCCCAACTGCATAAAGGTGTTTAATGCTGACTCTCTACTCGGAATGGTTTAACTGGACTACCATGTCTCGTTCTCTTTCTTTTTTTGTTGTCGATTGTGGTTTGAAGACTAATTATCCTGACGTGAAATCTTTAAATCGCCCAGTCCACCCAAGCACAATGAATTAATCCCCAGGACGATTGTCTGCAAAGACGACGAATCTGTGTGTAAAAGCATCAAAGCTACCACGGAACACAAGCAAAACACTCTGCGCCTTCGAATCGACGACTCGGAAGTGAGAGGAGGTAATGACTTTAGTCCTCTCCCTCTAGAGTCTCCCTCCGGCCATGGTCGCAATCCAGTTGGAGTGAATGCGAAAACAATAAATAAATGTTTCTTTTTTAAGAAATCGTATCCAGGCAATTAGAACTCTCTTGGGCTGCCAGCAAGACTACATCCGACCAACCAGAGTCCAAAGCAAACCATTATCCTCCAGGCGGGTGCATCAAAGTGAAGTCAGCAGCAGTTTAATTGCATTTCATTCTCTTTTGTCTATTTGGTGTGTGCTGTGCCGCCAGTTTTAGTTATTTGAAAGAAAAAGTTATATCTTGTTACAAAGCAGTTTGTATGCTATGCACCTTGATTTAGTCTCATTCCCAGATTCCAAGTTGAGTTCCAATTGAGCCGGTTAGAGTTGTAGGGGCATTTAAGCGTTCAATTAAAATTTTATTAATTGCACTTGAGTCAGCCAGAAATTGCAGCAGGAGGGCTTAAGTAGCAGACAGACACAATTCGTGATTCTTCAGAATCTCGACTCTATCGTCTGATGTTCGGTTACAATTCATCGTGAGGTTCCTTTCCAGGAGTGCAACATGGTTTAGGATAGGTATCGCTTGGGAATTGTTGGCTATTAATTCTAGGTCTGTTTTTTATGTACCTACCAGGAGTCAGGGGGAACGCATCATCCACGAAGAGGTATATGATTGTTTTATGATGGTGTTTCTTCGTGTTCATCGCCCTACAAACTAAACATAGTTTTCTTAGATCTTTGTATTTATTTTTAAAGCCATTATAGCTATTTGTTTTTTTTCTTTTATATTTCTCTATGACCGCATGTCCTTGAATAGCGTTCCATGGAGTTGTTATGATTGTTTTATGTGAAGACGTTGTTGGCAAGAAATGTTGAGCATCATCATCGCCAATAAACCATTTAAGATGCTTGTGAAGTACATCCTAGATACAATGGTTGGGAATGTGGTGCTTGTAAAAATAGACACTGCGAATTTATTGAACCGATACCAGCTCCACCAACTACAAAGCTGCTAAGTGCGCGAAGACGTGACTTGAAATTCAAGCATTGATTGATGGCGATGGAGCGATATTATACTTTTGAAAAGCATTCCATAATCTTCATTCTGTATGGGTGTTGAATCTGTTAAATTAGTTCTTAAGCAGAAAACATATTGTTTAAATTGCAAATATTGTTAAGGCTGTATATACCTGATTGAGAAGTGGCTATAAAAATGTTTGAATTTATAAGGTAGAAGTGGTAAGAGATATATCTACTAGAAGGTATAAGGAAGAATAGGTTAAACGTGATTGGGGTTCGTGATCTTGTTTAATCTGTCATCATTTACGCGGCACTTAAGGCTAATTTCGTCTGCAAGATTTGGATTGAGATTTGTTCCGTAATTTTTTCAAGATTGATCACCAAAACAGCGTTAAAGGATTGTTTGATGGCAAATTCCATAGCTTGCACTTAAGTCCTCAACCAATTTCCAAAGGATATTAAAGCACAATAGTAAAAGTGCGATTATTAGTGAACAAATATCTTCTATCCGACCTAACCAGAACTGTGGGTGTTAACCAATTTTTTGACAACCATTTTAATGAATTCAATTTGCATTCTTATCCATTTTTTGTTGTCTACCATTAATCCTTGATAGGTTGAAGAATCAATCAATAAGTTCGTTGCTTTCACTCTTATGTGGATCCTAAGAGGCTTCATTTTGTTTGCCACAACAAATAAAGTCATTGCCTCCCTCAGTACAGACGAAGAATAAATAAACTAACAATATTGTTATTCCAAAACAAATACGTCAAGCCTTTCAATAAGAACGAACAATAGAGAAAGGTTATTGGATTTCGACACAAACAACACAAACAGAATATCGTAAAAGGCCAAGTTAAGTCAACCACCCTGTCACTCTCTTTCAATTTGCTCCAAGTTGACTAATAGCTTTCCAAAAAGTAAAACAAAGTAAATTAGATTAAAGTTTATGTAAATCTGGGGCTTGCCAAAAAGTGTCGATGCTAAAATATCCTTGTATTCTACTTAATTAGCATATAACACCCCCTTGGGAAAACACTTGTGTATATGTTTGTATAACTTCTTCCAAGGATTTGAACTTCTCAAATGTTTTCATTTAAGAAGTTTAAAAACTAACAAGAAAGAGTATATCTGTGCAGAGTGCCTTCTGAAAGATAATATTGTCTTTGCCTCAACAAATTGTGCAATATGCATTCAAAAACGCACACAACAACTTCTGAATGCCAAATGTCATCATTTGAGAGTAGTCTAGCTAAAATGCCAAACTAAAAAAAAAAGTTAGAAGCTTAATAAAGGAAACATAAACAGAAATAGAAAAACAAAGATACATACTAACTGAAAAATAGTGATGACTATCAAAAAAACAATTCCAGTTCGTACCAACAATAGCTCATCCGCCTCGTGCCCTTGTTCTTTTTTCGTACAATGTCTTCTAATTTAAGATTGAAGAACGGATGTGTGGGTATAGTTTTAGAGCAATTGGTTCCTTTTTTATAGTTTTGAAGCATCATAGAGAAGGTGACATCTTCTCAACCTCCTTTTTCAACAATGACTTTGCTACTGTCAGTTGAGAAACTGCTTCTCTGGATTGTGAGGGACTGCAACCCGCAGTTTAAAGGTCGCACGTGGAAGAAGGACAATTTTTTGACCCACACTCACACTCTTAGCACACATCCCTGGGCTGGATTTATGATTGTGGACTTACATATTTATTGATCTATGTGAGTAAGTAATTTTGTGCTTGAAAAAGACTGCAAAAACAAGTTGGTCAATTGCAAAGGGTTATTTGTCCAGGACCAATAGAGCAGGTTAAGAGGAGTCCACTTGACTTAATTCCCTAAAAAATTTATTTCTTCTTTGTCTTGTTGAATGTTTATGTGCTGTGTGTTTTAATGCTGGTTTACGATGTAGTGCCAGAATGATTATTAATCAAGAAATGGGGATTTTTGTTTTGATCAATTAATAAACTACTTAAATAATCCTAATGAGCTTTATCGACCAAGGCCTAACTGTCTTCAAATTTCACTTTCTTTTATAATCCTCATACAAAAAGCAAAACAAAACCAATACTCGTACATTTCATACGTCATTACACATCTCAATTGCAATTTCCCCAAATATGGAATCCTGCTCAGTTGCTGCTTATTCCAAATTTTTATTACTTGCTTCCACTTTAAAAAAAACGATTCGAGCAAACAAAAAATTAAATCTCATTTAATTCGATTACGAGCGCGACAAATTTGTTGGACGCTTGATAATTAATTAATTCAACTCTCTTAACGTACTTATAAGCTACTCTAAATGCCAACAACTGGCGGTTAATTAAAAACAGAAAGAAAAACATTTTTTTTAACGTAAACAATGACCGCACTCCCGTGAGAATACCGTCGAGACTCGATATTCCAATTAAAATTCAATTCATCAGCGATGAGCATTGATACTGATATTACTTCACCGAGAGTAAAACGAAAAATGGAAAACGATTTTAATTACGTTAAAGTACGTTGCGAATTTTCTCATTTTCACCGTTTAACCGGAATCAATAAATGTGTTTTTTTTTATATTTGCTTGAACCTGGAACACTTAAAATCGCTTTTTTTAAGGAAGAATCAATCAAATTTTTAAGAAGGTAAAAATGTTGAAATGACATATTTCTTACTTCAAGTAGAATGTTGTCCAAATGGTTCAAATGGGAAAGGTTAACTGATACTGCACATTGCCTCAAAAAGAACTTATACCTTAAAGTTAGTGAGTTAAATGGTATGGCAAGCTTTTGCTTTCAAAAGAAATGATATCCTTTGCTGTGGACCAAAAGAATCATCATTTCATCCCGGAGCAAAACAAATGCAGATGCATGCATCACGTTCGTTTTTAAAACTACGAACTACTTTCCTTTGATAAAGTTAAAATTCTGGGTATTGGGAACTTTTTCCTTTTTATAAGACATAAGTTACAACTTCTTAAAACTTTAAGTTGGAAAGGGAAACATTCGCCTTCCCTTTGAATGTTCCAAGTGAAAAATAACTGAATTGAAAAAGGGGTCATAATTTGAATTACCCAACTGTTTGATTGATGATCAAATTAATAAATGCTTAATGAGGTATTTTTAGTTAAACTAAACTATTTCTCAAACTAATATATAATTTCAACAACAATAGTTGTTGAAATGCTTTTGTTTTCAGGATTTCAAAAGACATCCTTTTGCGACAAATTTCAGCACCTGGCTAACAAAAGTTTTTTTCCTGATCCCTTTCTCAAGGATTATAAATAAATGTACTTAATTTTAAGGACTTCACCCAATGCTCTGTTAGTCTTTGGTCCAGGACAGCAGTGCATTCCTTTATAATCTCCTTGCTGACAATATAAATAAATCCACTCATCCCCACCGGTTGGTATTAAGGATAGCAAAATAAAAGCCGTAAGGCACGGCACAAATACAACAAGCCGACAACGACGACGAGACATTCACAAAAAAAAAAAGAAGAATTTCAAAACACCTTTAGCGAAGAAACTCTTTTGCAAAACTAAAATTACAACACCCTCACATTCTTACCGCTTTGCTCGCTTTTCTCAGCATCCAATAACCCTTTTTTTTGTTGCCTGCTCGCTTGTAAGTTTATTTTAAGGTAAACTCCTATCTCCTATGTGTCCTTTCGTGCAAGCATTATATCAAAATAAAATGAAGTAGACGTAAAGAGAGAAATAAAAACACCACACAATATATTAAGGATGTAATAAATCACCCATTTAAAAGTCCTGTATAACTCGGTGAGAAAGCTTTGCTCCTATATCTCCATCCCCACTATCTAGCTAGCCCATATTGCTAGAAGGTTAAGTAAGCGAATTTTTCTCTCCTCATTTAGCCAACCCCAGCGCTTTACACTTTGCAGCTAATTAAGTTTTATTTTCGTTTTAATTTGGGATCCCTTTTTTCCTTTTGTTGTCCTTTTGTTGTTTGCCCCATAACCAGTCGCAGTATACATAATATTTTTCCTGTCGTTGTTTTCGCGTTCCACTTGTTGTCCTTTACGTTGGTAATTTAAAATCGGGCTTGCAGCCACCTGTGGTTCTCAAAAAGGTATGAATGCACCCTCAATCTCATACCTAGGAACACTATCAAACTCGGCGAGTTTACTAGCGACCGTCGTTTTTTTTTTTTGCGATGGAGAAATTGGCGGAAATGTGAGAATTGCGACCCACCTCAAGTACAATTAGAGTGGATGAACCGCATTTGCGTTGCCCATTATTCCTGTCAAAATAAAAGTGATGGAGTACCCATGTTCAGGTCACTTTGTTGAGTGAGGCAATGAATGAGTGAGTGCGTCATTTCCAGTATGATCTTTTTACATTTTGTTGCTCATATTTGCCTGCTTGGTAATTTAGTGTGTCAAAATAAACAAGTCCTCGGTTTTGTTTCGATGTTTATTCTTATTTGTGCTGGTTTTAAATGAAATTGATTGATTGTTTTTGCGAAACGTATCCTGTCGAGGACATATTCCTTTCAATTTCCATAGGGCTTATGGCTTAGGGCGTTATAGTATTTTAACAAACAGCACTCAATGAATATGTTGACTTTTTTCTATTTAACGTCAGGCTTATTCTGTTTCGAAATTATGTATTTGACTTTTTGCTTTGAATGTTTTTTTCAGGATGTAGCCTTACTGAAGCTCTCTTCCTTTATGGAGTCATGTCAAGGACATTCAACAAACTCATATTGAAATGGCGTATGATTGATGATAAGCGAACATGTGAATGAGACTGCGGATGCCCGATATAGTTTTTAAGCTATGCGTAAATAAAATAAATCTTTATTTACAATTATTTGTTTTTGAGGATTTGCGCGCATTTGCTTTGTTGTTGATAGGTTTGGAGAACTCGGAAATGGCTATTGATATTGACTGTTCATATTTCCTATGAAATTATTAACTTTTGTGATGATAATGCTCTCGTTAGGCATATCGAAAAATGTTGAAGTTTAATGATAGTCGAGTGGTATAATGTTTTGCTTGTATTTATTTTATTCAAAGCAGTAAGTTAGATTTTTGTTGTTTGGTTTAAGTTGAAGTCAATAATTGAGTATATTTCTAAAACAATTCCGATTTAGCTGGACCAGATTTGCACATAACAAGTAAAACAAAAAAAAAATGTAAATTTGATTTCACAAAACCAATTCCTCGATAGGGAAAAATTTGACCTCGTTCTTTTTACGCAGTTCGCTTATTGCTGCGAAAGGACTTTTTAAAAACTAACTTCAAAAGTGGTCCGCTCAGTTAATTAGAGCTCATGGACTCGTTTTCATGCTACTACGTGAAGCTTGCCACTAAACAAGTAGGCACTATCAACCTGATTCGCTGTTTAAACGCAAGTTGGTCCTGATATTCAAATTGCCGGCATAGTAAGGATAAATTTTGTAAGTGTACAAGTGCAAGCAGAGGGTTCTTAAGTTTTCGCAAAATGACTAACTGGTTTGAAAAAAAAACTTTCTGTTTTGAATGAATAAAAAAATAAATTTCTAAAACAATGGACTTACATTTTCTACTTCTGTTGCATTTTTTAAATTTTGAAGTCCATTGCTACTTGTTGCAAATTTCATGCGCTCTAATTAAAATACAAATCCCTCTTTTATTCTCTATGATCCTTTTTTTCAAAATCGACCAACCACATCAAATATAATCTGTTTGTGTCACTAATTAGGAGCAACAAAAAATCACAAACACGCACATAGGGTTCTCTTCCCCCTCAAAAGTAGTTAATACTAAACAAAAGTACTTACACAAGAAAGTAAATAAATTAAATTAACCAAAAGTGCACTGACAGTAAAAAACAAATTCACCTCCTACTTATCTGGCTTCCGACTCTTGTAGTCCTACCGACCGACGAACAGTGCACGGTGTATTTCATGCTGGCTGTGTGCTTTCAATTCAAACCAAAACGAGTTAAGGAGTTTTCTCTTCATACTACTCGCATAAGTGTGATTTTGAACCTAATGCAGGTGTAGGGAACCTGCCGCAGTTGCATGCACTTGCAGTGTTTCACGAAACGAGTCCTTTAAAGAAAATGTTGAAAATAAAAACACATAACACAACCATTTTTCTCCTGCAGTACACCGTGAATATAAACAAAAACAAAAATGTTTTCTAGAAAAAGAAAACAACTGGAAAATTAAAAAAAAAAAACATGAAACGAAGCAAAAATATAATTTTTTATAAGCGGCGGCGTTCAGCAATGCCACGTTTGTTTCGACGTTTTTTTGTTTTTGCATGAGCTCAACCTCACCTTATATGTCGTTTCGTTGTAATGAAATCGTGCTCCTTTGCGTCCTTTATTAAAATTAAGTCGTGTTCTTGTTTTCATGACAGTTTACTTTCTATGTCACGAAAACCAGCCCTTACAACAGTTCATGAAGAAAAATATAACTCTGTTTCGAAAACAGTCAAAGTAAAAGCGATTCGTGTTGATAACATAAAAAAAACGAAAAATCCAAAAGAATTTGTTTTGTGTGAAATGATCAAGAGACTCAGAGTGTAAGAAGATTGTATGAAGAGTTTGATTCAAGGACACGTTTTTGCTAACCATCAGTGCTAAAGTTGTCCTCACCTCGCAGTTGGTGTTTATCGCCAAACCATAAAAGATTATAATATTCCTTTAATTTTTGCGTCATGTTGCACACTGCATTGCTTCGATGTGAAGCTGATATCTAACCTCTGATAGGGGTCAACGATTGTCGTTAGCACAAACGTTTATTTTTATTTTATAATTCCCTCATCTATGTATATCTAAAGCGATTGCGATGACAGACTCCTGTTTCACATATGTTTGGAGTGAGAAAAGGTTGAAAAATTAAAAATGCAAGGACAAGAGCATTTGTGAAGAAAATGGGATACAAAAAACGTTTTAACGTGTTTTTGTTCAAGCGTGATTTTCTTTTTTTGTTTAGTGGAAGCTTCGTCCTTGATATGTGTGCGCGCAATAGAGGTCCGGTCTGGATGTCACGACACTGGCTCGCATCTGCCCCATCTTCGACAACAAAACCACAAAACATACAAGAAGTTGAAAAAAAAACTTTCTCTTTGATGGACAAATGAGTTCCTCTAAAAGCACCTGAAATCACCTCCTCTTGTTCTGTGTGTGATGGCGTCGTAGTCGAGGACGTGGACTTCCTTGAACTAAATTGCTCCCAAGTCGACAATTCATTCTTATGTTGAGGTAGCAGTTGTTGTTGTTGTTGGTGGTGGTGCTGCTGCTACTCTTGTTGCTAGAATAGATAGAGACTGACACAAAAGTATTACTTTTTGAATAGAAATGCGCTCAAGTTTCTTTTTTCTTCCTATTAAATGAAAAAAAAGCTAAGTGGTGTGGGCTGCCTTAGTCTTGAGAAATTTGTCATAAGCGTTACCTTGCGAATGAACCATTCATTGTCTGGTGCAGGTGGGGTGTAAAACTGTTTTTCAGTAATGATGGGGTATATGGAGCTGGACCAACACAAACAACAAAAAATAAGCCTAAAAGATGAATAATTATAAGAGGACTTTATAAGTTGGTCCTTTTGCTTGTGATTTTTTTTCCACATATTTTCTTCGGGCGTCATCACTCATCTGATACTCGAAAGTGGTTGAGAAGATATAAGATAAATTTTTCCTAATTTAAATTATTTTTTTTTTTTTGAGAAAGTTTTCTCATTCTTCTCCTTTGGCTGTGCATAACGCCAAACTTTCAATTGGTTTAAGGATTTAGCCCCACAATTCAACGAGAAAACACATCAGATAAATGCGAAGCGAATGGAAAAGTCATCATCTCTTATGAAATTAACATTTTAATATTTAATTAGGCAAAGGCTTGCTGAGCGGCGGACGCGAGAAGAGCCAAGAGGAGCCAAAAGGGGAACAAAATTTTCGACTATAGAAGAAAACGTGAGCTCTTAAGTTTGAGTGCAAATACTCGCTGCAAATTGGATTAAAGGACTTTCCTCTTTTCGATTTTTCTTGGGTGTATAGATGTGTATACTGTTATATAGTTAATTCAATATCATGGAGTTTTTTTTGTTTGTTTTGATATGTTGTGACTTGTGGCATTGGTGTGGAGAGGGTAATATCCCACTTCTGAAACATTAGCTGTGTTATTGAGTCAACTTATTGTAACAAGGGAATACTTAAGTATAATAAACGTATACAATTGATTTGTGGAGGTTGCCTGAAAGCTGACAGTTAAGGGTTATATTCTGGAACTAAAAGCAAAGCAGTTTGTGGGTGGCAAGTCTTGATAAAACGTTAGGCTTGACACAAGACCCGTAGAACCACATTTTTTGGAGTATTTCAATCTGCAAACTAATTTTTGACTGCAATATGAAATGTGATATACGTTTTAGATCCGGATTACTGTCAAACAAATTTCTTTTGTCTTATTAAAGTCAAACTGACAAGATTCGTTTTTTATGATGTTGTAATGTTCAAGATACTGCCAAAAGAAACAGCAAATTATTGGCGATATGAATATTTAATTTGTAATTAAACTTTGAACTAGGCGTTCGAAAATCATAATCCATCCTACACATAAGTCAGTTAAGTGTAAGTTTACGGTTTCTGTTCCACTCTTCTAAGGATAACTTAAATGTTATCCAGGCATGTTAACATAACTAAACTATACAAAAACTTTTAATGAGATACAATGATCAATTTATGTTTTTTAACCAATCTAATGGACTTTCAAAGTTTTTGCCAATAAAAGCATGAACATGTGTGCGAAAAGGAGCACTCAACTCAACCGATAAATATTTTATTAAAAGGACAAAGGTTTTGAAGTGTGCAAATTTATTCATTGAAACATACGGTTACAAGCTTTTGAAAAGGTCGATAGTGGATAGACCCAACAATTTCTGATGTTTTATTTCTTCATTTGTCATTTTAGGAAACTATAGTATAATAAGTGTATCTCTTCATTAAGATAATGTTTGAAATCCAACATTTACAAAGAAAGAAAGTGTTAATGAGCTATGTTTGATGTAGCTTTAGAGTATTGAAGGGTCAGATGTAGGTATATGTCAGTGGTAATTTCCGGATCGAAGGACCAGAAATTGAACTTTATAAAATCAATGAATGTATGTGACACTCGTATTATTTTTTTTTTTCTTTACAAATGAGGAACTTTCTTATTAATTTAAAAGTTATAAGGTTTCTGAGAACTCTTGAGTATATTCTAAGCAACTCACATTTCATCTACTTTTGATATGTACATGCCAATGGTCAAGGAGACACTGTCGTTGTGAGTTACTCAATGGAAAGAGATTTTAAAGTTTTCATAACTTTTATGACTTTTCATGTGTTTGACATAGGTGTTCAACTTAACTCCCTACTTTTTCTCTATTTATTTTCGAGTTAGTTTAGGTACATCTGCAATAAAACAAAATTGAACTTAAGAAGTTAAACTTTCAGTATTGAAAGTTCTTATCTTGTTTTTAAGAAGGAAGAATTTAGTGTCAGTTACATTACAAGATTACAGGAGTCTTATGCACTCAAAGACTTGAAGAAATTTGTGTGTTTTCTCTTTGAGAGAAAATGAAAACAACTAAAGGAACTAAAATTTAAATTTTAAATTTTTCAAACTTCTGACAGCACTATCAATTCGTCAAAGGACCAATAAAAAGTTAGAAAATCCAATAAATACACATACTCGATATCGATGTCAATTTGTATTTTGTTTACCAATTAAATTTCAAAATAAAAAGTTTGTGCATTAAAAAACTCTCTGTTTCGGAATCAAAAGAGATCGCCTTCCACTCTTTTGCAATGTTTCTATTTTAGGCAGGGTTGGAGAGTAAATATTGTCGGAGGAATAATAATTTCATAACATCAAATCCTCATAAATATTTGATTTATTAGGTCAGCAGTTTTTTGTTTGGGGTTTTTGTTGTTGTCTCTATTTTATTGTGTCAACTTGTGTGTTTATGACCGTAACAAATGACAAAAATTACAACAATACAAACAGAACTTAAAGATAAAGGGAGTTATCAATCAAAACTATTTCAAATTTATTGATACTTTTGTTACATGCTTACAGGAGTAAGGTTACATTAAATCAAGATCTCAAAACATACATTCTTTTATAAAAAAAAATATCAAAAACTTTGCTATTGAGGTTTTTAACGGAGATATTCTGCTTGAATGCACCCATTTTACAGGTAAAGTTTGAATGAAAAGAATAAGAGCTATTAAGATAAAACACCCAAATTCAAAGTTTCTCCCTTTAAAATTTTACCTTTTAGCAGAATTAAAACCGCAAAAGTTAATCCACTTAAAACAAGAAACAGAAATGAAACAACCATCAAACAGAATTATCCAACATCAAAAGAAAAGTTATTTCTCTCCTGGAAACAGGACAAATTCCATCATTGCAAGTGCAATGACACCGTGACACACTTAAGCTTTTGTGCGAATTTCATTCCCAAAAACCGAAAAATAAGTCCTACAAACAAACAAAAACGGCATCGCACCAAAGAACGAATAAAATCCGAAGTTTAAATATTGAATTTTCTCGTCTCCTCATGTATTCTATATGAACCTGAACAAACCGTCATATTATTCAACAACCAACGTGCGGATGACAGACAAACCAAACAAAACCGAAAACAGTGAATGACCTTTCCCCATATCATCAAGAAGTCACAGGTTCTCTCGTTCGTTACCTCAGCTCTATCGAACCACCACCGCCACACATTCTCTCTAGAAGAAGACCATCAAATGTCTGAATAGGCGATGTGATGTGATGATGATAAACAGAACAATTCATCGAAGAAGACACAAAACACACCAAGTTTTTATTGTAAGCAGAGTCTACTCAAAATTTCCCTCAAAAAAAAAAAAAAAAAAAAAAAAACAAAACAAAAAAAAACTTGACCCTTTCTACGACATCCCATGAATAACAAACAGATCCAAAAGATACGCACCTTGCTCGATATACTCGTATTGTAGTGATGGGAAAGTCGTCGCCCACGTCCACGTTCCACTCACCGATTAAATGATAAACAGTTTTTTGTTTCAATTTTTTTGCTTTAATTCGTTGATTTTTTTTGCGGTTTGATATATCCTTGGTAAAATGTTGACACCTGTTCGTTGCACACTCAAAAACCTTATGTCCAGCAAAGAACGAAATTAAAAAACAAAAGAGTTAAATTATGAGATTATTCAGAAGGCCAAATGCCACCATGAAAATTACACTCAGATTAGAAAAAAATGACGAATTGATTTTAAACAATAAGAAGGATTCACAATTTTCTTCTATTCATCGAAATTAACATTTCAAACTTAAAAAAATAAACAATTTCACTAACTATCTAAATCGAGTCGTCTCGCACCAACAATAATTATGTATATCTCTTCAACACATTCGGTCGGTTAATAAATACAAAATCGTAACAGCACCCGATGGAATAAAAGCTTCCAAATAAATTTTAATATTTAAATTTGATACAAACAATTTGCCGACAAAAAATGTAAAATCAAAAAAACCAAAAAAAAAATTACACGACGATTATAACGTTTGCAAAGAAAAGAAAAAGGCAAATATAAAAACACAATTTTGAATAACGAATAACGCAAAGAAGAGCAAGAGCCAGCCACCATATACGATGTGGCACGTTGGAACCTTTACAGGTGACTAAATTGTCAGAGACAGAGTTGCTTTTGGCTTGCCAACCACAAAACAAGCCGACCGACGAAGCTGTTGATGATGGTTCTGGCTGGCTTTTGGAGATGACGATGGCCAAAGTCAGCACAAGCAGTGTTAAAGTGCCAGTTTAAAACGAATCAAAAGAGAGGAATAACAAACACACAAAACTCATAAATACTTTCCAATTCCAATCTACCAAAGCAACATTTACAAGAGAGATTGTAGAGATCTACCACTTATGCACTCGTTGCTAGTGGAGACTTGCATCTTCGGTTGCATCTTTACAGCTGATGGTGGTTGCAGCTTAGAAATGCATTAGTTGTATTAAAGAGAAAAAGCCGGTTTTACGTTTTAGATTTGTGGGACAAACTAGTACCATGTATGTATGTCATGTCATGAAGTCTGTTGCTCTCGAAATATGGGAGCTACAAGCTTCGAGTCTTGTACATTTATTTTTTTTAATGATGTGAGAGCTCTGGCTTTATCGGGAGATGTATCTATCAATCAGCGTTATAGCGTCCAACGGGAGAAACTGGATTGTACAGTTTGGTATAGAGCTAGTGGTTTGTTGGGAGAGTAACATCTAGTTGGAGGAGCGTTTAACTGACAGGTTCGTGACGTTTCTTTGCCATCATTTAAATTCCTTAGAATATACCTTTATTTGATGCCGTGTTTGTAAAGACTTCCAGTCTACACTTTCGATACGTTTTTTTTTTTATCTGAAGCTGTGCATTAAGTCAGGCTGTTAGGACTATGGTTATTTTGGGGAAACAAAAACAAGTGAAGCCACTTTGGGTGATATCGTTTTGATTAGATTGCACATAAGTTACAGAACTGGTTTTAAAATTGTGAAGAGGATTGAAAATGAACTCCAGTGGACAGTAAATTTAATGTAAATGATTGATTTTGTATGGCGTATGCTTAATATTTTTGGATATATGAAAACTTCGTAGTATATGCAAAAAAAAATAAGAATAAAAATTGCTAGCCCTGCTTTCTCTCTCATCATTCCAAACAATCAGAATAAAGGAAGCGCAGTCGCAATGGAAGTCCTTGGAAAATCGTGTATTACTCGTACCTACTTCAAAAGCACGTGTTTTCAAGCTATGCAGAATATTGCATTCTGTTAAGCAGAAAACTTACTCATTTGTATGTTTTGTTTTTGTTTTTCAAATATATATACATAAATTCCAGGATAAACAAAACTTTCATTTGAAATATGCAAGAATGTATCTCATTCTCTTTTTTCTCTTTTTTTTAACTCGAAAAGGACTTTTGAAATATTTAGAGAAAATAGAAAGACCGCCACGTGATTGTGTAATTGTTTTCGTATTGCAATGTAATCTCATATTTGGATTGCGTATTTTTGCAAGGAAGTCCTTAAAATGTTACGCTTTATTTCAATGCTTTTGTGTGTTTTTATGGAAATAGACGAATGTGGTACATATTATATTAATTTTTGAATAAAATGTTCTTTAAAAGAATGAACTTGCGTTCACTTTAAATTCCTCTAAAAGCCATCGACATTTACAACATACAAACATGATGTTAAACGTTTTACAATTTCTGCGTTTCGCTTCATAAATCCTCATTAAATTTGTGTTCCTCCCTTTTTATGTTTCCATCCGATCTACATGCAATTTTAATTTTATTGATTCTGAACTTGGCGCTAACTTTTCCTTTTCATTTGGTGGTTTCCAGCATCTATACATTTTTCATCCCAATAAATTATGATCGCAAAAGAGTTGCCTCCATCTTACTCTGTATTTTCCTGAGTATCCATTATGAAGATGTGCAATTTATTGGAACTAAGCTTCAAGATAAAACGTCGAACATAATAATTGGTACAGCACACAGATGCTCCAGCAGAAGCGTGCCTGCTAATCGAAGGAGAAAGAACTCGGAACTCCTGAGGATGTAGAGATGTGAATATAGATAAAAGTAAACTATGGACTAGGTGATCCTCGGCATTGAATTCAAGGCACTTAATCTGATTTCATGTATTGGCTTCGTAAAGTTCGTAGAACATTTATCTGAGACAGTAACTATGCGTTCGAAGCCCTGCAGTTCATGTTGGGTAAAGATCATTTTACTTTTTTTTCCATCTTCGCAAAATCCTTTTGAGACGAAATACAATCAAACATATAAGAGAATCTGAACCTCTATCGCTAGCAAGTAGAAACAATAGTCCACCACCCGCTATGCCTTTCGTTCTTTTTTAAAATAAGAAAAAGCACTCAAGCTTAAGGTCTTCGTTGTTCCTTGGAAGATCCAAGATCTCCAACAGCAACAACCATTATGACCATAACCATTTTTCACTTCGCATTAAAAAATCGTGCAATAAAAATACCACAAATGTTTATTGCATATAGTCGAATTGGTAACATTGCAACTGCTTGCGGCACCGCAGGGTACCCCTTCAACGAATTAGAATTCAAAAATTATCAAGTTGTAGTTGGTTAAGTGATTCGGCGGGCATTTTCGACATTGCCCTGCATCTTACAGCACCAACAATGTATCGTCACTATACTGGCCACAAAACGTTGTTTGTTTGTGCCTTGTTCTGCGGTTTGTGGTCATCACTCTGATAATATTTTTTTCTACGCAATTTTAAGGTATGTTTGTAAGGTCTAAAAATGTACATTGTATTCGGACCTTAAATTGGATTTTCTAAAAAATTGTCTTCCTTCGATTGTAGTTATCTTCCTTTTTTTTCAAATTAGTGCTCCTGAAATGAGTAAGTTCATTTGTTATGTCATGAGAATCTGTCTAACGCGGAGCCAATTATCCAAACCACATCATTTCTCGCTGCAACATCAATCAAAATAAATTTTAACCTAGCAAACACATCATCGACGACGACGACGATGAGCGGCAGCCAGCGCCAACGGCGGAAGCCTGTCAGAACGAAGGAATTCGTAAAACCGACACACACCATCCTTACAACACATCCTGGCCCAAGTCCGGGGAGAAAGATTGATTTGCTGAGGATAACAAGCGAGGTGACGTGACACGCAATTTACTAACCAACGAATTCTTGCTACAGGAGCTGATGGAGCTCAGAGTTCACCATCCCCATTAGCATCATCATCTGTATGGCAGCCATTGAACCTCATCTTTTCGCCATTCTCGTTTACTCCATATAACAGCTTGGAGGTGACTTAAATGACAGCGTTTTTATGAGGCGCGAATTATGTTTCAGTGTTATCATTGGGTGGGCTTAAATTTATGGGTTTATGTCAAGTAGTAGGATGACATACCTATAGAGCTGGAGCTCATGTGTGAAAGGGTGTTGAGATATGAAGGTTTTCGTCAGACGATGGCTTTTTAAAGGATTGATAACAGAGGATTTGGGAAACAAATTAAATTTAGTCAAGTGCTGATAGAAATTAGCATTTAAGGAATAAATATGTTTGTATCCTTTGATTTGTAGTTGTTGTCTCTCTTTTTTGGAGGGTTTGATTTTGTAAATCTTATTGAGTTTAAGATTTTAATTGTGTGTAGAGAGAGTCTTAATGCTACATTCAAAAATTAGAACAACCTACACTCGTCTGCTGTTCATTGTGGACGGAAATTTTGGCAGTTTGTCTGTATGACTTTTTTTTCCATTTAAGAGCAAATTATTACTACGTAAATTATACTAATTTTAAATATTTAAATATAATTTTACGTAATTAAATTTTCTTTGACCAGACATCGAGAATGCAATTTTTCTCGAAAGCCTCTAAAATCTTGAAAAAGATTATCTGCGGTTTAAATTCCTCTAAATTTTGTCTGCATTCATTGGAACGATATAATGTAAATACATTTCTTGAAGAAAAAATTCTATATACCTCGGTAACCAGAGCTTACAGAAAGTTTTTTGATAGTTCATAAAGTAGAAATTAAAAAAAATATTTTTTGATAAATACTCAATTACTAAGCTTACAGTAGCTGATAGAATACTTGTAAGGCCTTATTCTGAAGTACAATTGTATAACTGTTGTCGAAGAAAATTGTAAGTAATATCGATTTGAAATGGCTGACGGGAAAATGTTTCGAATAAATAACATGTTGTTAATCAATATCCCTGCTACCTGGCCTTCAAAAAACTTTAAACCAAAATCTCAGCTACTAGGCCTTCATGGAAGTTGCAACCCATTTCGATGCATAGACTTCAACCAAACCTTTCGTTTGATGTATCATTCGATGGGTTGTGGATGAATTTTTTTTCTGTCCAACAATTTGGCAAAGGGTTTGCCCATTATTTTTTTTTTTTCGAAAATCATGAAGAATCGATTTCGCTAAATTCAACATATTTCATAGTTTTCATTATCCTGAGCCTACTACTGAAAGCCAATCTCAATTCCGAGCTGAGCTCTGGTTGCCGAGATATTTGCATCCGAAGATATTCTTTCTATGGGTTGACAGTAACACTAAGAATAAAAACGAACCACATGATCCGTAGGTTTTTATTTTTCAGGAAGTTAAAATACTTTGGGGTACCACAATGGATCTACATTGATATAAGTGTGACGGTAACAACACCAGACCGCTTAACCTAATCTAACCTAAGAATAAAAACCAAAAAAAAAGGTTTTGGATCATAACTCGGTAACCAGACCTTGCAGTTTTTGTTTTCACTTTTCTGATAGAGCGCGAACTGACCTTTTGTTCTCCTGCATCATTGATACAGACTCACTGGGAAAATTAAGAGACCTGGCGATTTAAAATCCCTCAATACAACAGTATTAATCTCTTATGAAATATGTGTCCACAATATTTTCCTTGCAATTCAGATGCTTTGGTTGCAGAATCAACCATAAAAATAAATAAATAGAGTAGTGCGACAGATCTTGAAGAGCCAAGCCTAAGTGGCTTACTCTCATCAACAATTTTCTGGGTGCGTATGAAGAATTGAGGGACCTACAATATAACGCCGATTCCGAACGGCAAAGTTGAGAAGCACTTTTTCATGATAGATTGATACTCTTGGAAGTTTTGTCAGTTCTTCGCAAGAGACAGTGCTCGTGAAAGATGAAATAAAAACTATAGGCACGAGTAGGGCTCCAACCCACGATGCGTCGCGACGTTCTGCTTAGCAGCCAACCATAATAATATATATCAGGAGCTCTTATTAGCCCAATTCAAAAAAATAAGAAATATAATACACAGTGTCACCCTATGCGCAACCTCATATCCAAACCCTATTTGTTAAAAAGGGAAACCACCACAGAATCCATTAAAAGAAGAAAACAAACCTACAATTTCGTCCAACTCCGAAAAAAAAACTGACGGCACCGAAGACCGAAAAAAAGTCAAGATTGGTTTTGTTGAATATCGTCGTGAATAATTTTACGCCAAGGAGAAAAAAATTAAAATCGGTCCAAAAATAGTGTTAAATCTATTATCCTTCCAATAGGCAATTCGTTCATATGAAACCTATGAAGTAGTTCGTTCAAAGAATTTGTTAATCAGAAGCAATAGCTAGCTGAATATGAACCTTGTTATTTTTTTATTTGACTGCGTGAAGTGTTAAAAGAATCTTGGGAGTTGAGAAAACTGGCGAAATTTTAGTCATACAACCAATCAAACGTAAGTTTATCAATAGATAAGTTTTATCTTCTGCAAATTTTGGTGAAATTCGTAATGAAACACAAGTTTTCTTGGTAAAATCATTTCATTCCATTATGACATTTTGTGAAATTTTCCCCATTTCGATTTCCGAATGAATAATATAATTCGGAAACATGTCGAATGTTTTTGTTTGTGTTAACACATGGGCTGTTAAAGAGGTAAAGTTTGATATTCATAAATTTGCTGTGCAAAAAGTTATTTGTATTTTTATCGAATCATCGCAATTTAGAAATTTTATGAATGTCGTGCAAAAAGAATAAACTTTAAATAAAAGAGTACTAGCAAACATCCATAACCTATATTCTATAATATATAAACAGCAAAGAATTGTTTTAAGATTAATATACATGGTAACAATTCACTCACCACGAGAACATCCCTGGAAAATAATAGATTTCTCCGAAACCGATAAAGGAAAGAGAACTGTCAAAATACCAAATCAAGTGCATTTTTTGTTTTATTTTCCGTTTACATCGTGTAAGTAAAAGTCATCAAACTACATCTGTGTTCGTGTGCGAATATTATTGATGGTGGTGCTAGTGACTTTTTTCTTTTTTTCTGTTTCTGGCCGCAAAAGAGTTAAAAAAATAGAAAATAAAGAAAATGATTAATTCTCGTTTATCTATTTTCAAAAAAATGTGATTTCATTTGACCAACACAACTATCAAACATACAATTTCACAAAATAAACTAAACAATTGAAACAAGAGCGAAAAAATTATCGACTCGAGGACGATCCACATAAAAAAAACCCCAAAAAAAAAACCATCATCATCACCTTCTCCATTGTTGTTCAATCGTCGCCGCGGCAAACAAGGAAAATTTTACAATTTTCTTTTGCATTCGTGGAAATTATTGTTTATTGTCGACCCTGACAATAAAACAATCGAATTGCTTTCTCTCGAAAGAAGGTAGCCAGCGGAAATCCAGATATCCACCCACCCTCAAAATCTTCTTCAGATTCTGCTGACTCTTCAACTTTATTTTTACTCATTTCAGAACAATCATACAAACCAGGGACAAGCAAGTGTTTTCTTAATCGTTAGAGAAAAAGCAAGTGAACCCCGATGTACAAAAGGATTGTCGTGAAATCTTGAGATATTGTACAAAACATTAACAAACAGGAAAGACAAAAGGAAACACAAATTGCCAAAAAATCAACAACTTTGAGAAATTCTGTTGTGAAAATCTGATAAAGTGGAGGAGAATTGCAGACGTATCCAGAACATGAATCTAAGGGGGACTGCTCCCAAGAAGGAAGGAAAGATGCGAATTCGTGCCTTTCCGGTAAGAACTATCACGTTTTCTTTCTTTATCAAAATTTATATCGATCTTCTAAGTGTTACAAATGTCAGACTTTTGAAGGAACAAAACTTTGGGAAGAACTCGATCCTCGTTTGTTTTCAGAGTCGAGCTGCTCTCAAAAGTAGACGGCTTCTGGACGACCAATTGAAAACGATTTACTTTTTACACATTACTCACTGTTCGCCTAAACATCGCCTTGAGTAGCTTTCAATTAGTTTTTCATTTCGATTTATTTCACTTTTTTTTACAATTTATTTAAATAAAAATTTTAAAAGTAAAAAAAATTAGGGACTTTGAAAATCTGTTATTTTTGAGTTCGAGACCTGAAGAAATCACAATCCTGAGGCTGGCTCGCAGCAGCGTTCAATAGAAAATGCACATCGCGTGCTTGAAAAAAACGGCATTCGGTGAAAAAACCTCCTCGTCAAAATGCGAAAGACTCAAAAAGTCATAAAAGGCTCTCAATTGCCTCAGTCCCGCCGATCCTCATACTATCGCAGTGACTTTCCCAAAGTCTTGTCAATCGCCGAAATTCATCGTTTGCATCCATTTTGGATTTCGCATTATCGAACTGGATTTCAAGTTGGACCACGTTGTTTTATCGGTTTTTTTGATTTTGATGATTTTTTTTTTCCTCTCATTTTCCACAGACTTCTATGGATGAAAAATATGTCGAGACAATTTGGGCCAGTTTGAAAAATGCAATTCAAGAAATCCAAAAGAAAAACAACTCGGGCTTGTCGTTCGAGGAGCTCTATCGCAATGCCTACACTATGGTCTTGCACAAACATGGCAACCGATTGTACTTCGGCCTGAGAGAAGTCGTGTCCGATCATCTCGAGAACAAGGTTCGACCCGAAGTTCTCGACAGTCTGCATAACAATTTCTTGCCAAAACTGAACCAAGCATGGAATGACCATCAAACGTCAATGGTCATGATACGAGACATTCTCATGTACATGGACCGAGTGTTTGTGCAACAGCGCGAGGTCGAAAATGTCTACAATTTGGGATTGATTATATTTAAGGAACAGGTAAGTTCTGCAAGCGTATAACTGTTTACATTTATTTTTTAATGAATGTTCTTTTTAGATTGTCCGACACCCAGTGATTCAGGAGCACTTGCGAGAGACTCTTCTTGGCATGGTTCTACTAGAGCGAAGCGGAGAGGTTATCAACCATCTGGCAATCAAAAATGCATGCCAGATGTTGATGTCACTTGGAATCAACACGAGATCGGTGTACGAGGATGATTTCGAGGTTCCGTTCTTAAAGCAATCTGCGTCCTTCTACAAAGTAGAATCGCAAAAATATTTAGCTGAAAATGATGCAGGAGTTTGCATCAAAAAAGTTGAGGCGAGAATCCAAGAAGAATCAGCCCGTGCCGCTTTGTATCTCGACAAAGACACAGAGCCACGCATCGTCAAGGTTGTCGAAGATGAACTAATCAAACACCACATGCGGACCATTGTTGAAATGGAGAACTCCGGAGTGGTTTACATGATTAAAAATTCAAAAACCGACGATCTGGCATGCACATACAAACTCTTCTCCCGCCTCAAAGACAAGGGTTTGAAAGTGATTGCCGATACAGTGTCCGCCTATCTGCGCGAACAGGGTCGATTACTCGTCAAGGAGGAAGAGAACGGCACCAATCCGATAACCTTCGTGCAAAATCTGCTCGATTTGAAGGATCGCTTCGACCATTTCCTGCATCATTCGTTCAATAATGACAGAATTTTCAAGAATATGATTTCCTCGGATTTTGAACATTTTCTCAATTTGAATAGTAAATCACCCGAATATTTGTCGTTATTCATTGACGATAAACTAAAAAAGGGTGGCAAGGGTGTAAGTAAACAGAATCAATCTGAATCATAAGCTCTTATCAATTTTGATTTGTCTCTAGATGACCGAACAAGAAATTGAGACAATACTGGATAAGACAATGGTACTTTTCCGATTCCTTTTGGAGAAGGATGTATTTGAACGTTACTACAAGACACATTTAGCCAAGCGGTTGTTGCTAAACAAGTCAGTCTCAGATGATTTCGAAAAGAATATGATATCAAAATTAAAGGTTTTTTTTCTTTATTTTTACTTTGCCTAAGAAGGATTTTGATGTTTTAATATCGTTTCAGACTGAATGTGGATGTCAATTTACTTCTAAATTAGAAGGAATGTTCAAGGATATGTCGGTGTCAAATACAATAATGGATGAGTTTAAAAACTATGTAAATAATCAAAAATTATCGTTATCGGGCGTCGAGCTGACAGTTAGAATTCTAACAACAGGTTTCTGGCCAACACAGGTGAGTCTTAAGTTAATTTTCTAACTTTTTGTCGAAAAGACTAATAAATTTGTTTAAATTGAAGACTGCTACGCCTAATTGTAATATACCAGTGGCGCCGAGAACTGCATTTGAGACGTTTAAAAAATTCTATTTAGATAAACACTCTGGTCGGCAGTTAACACTACAACCGCAAATGGGTAATTACTTTTTTATTTTACCAAAAACAAAGCAATTCTATAAGATTGTATGATTTTTAGGAACTGCATACATAAATGCCGTTTTCTATGGAACAAAATCGGAATGCGAGAAAGATAAGGATGGGCCAAGTTCTAGTTTGTCATTGTGTAGCAATGGTGGCCCAACAACGACCAGAAAGCACGTCCTCCAAGTATCGACGTACCAGGTAAATTAATAGAAGACAGAGTGAAGAAAATCTGATCCATGACGATCTATTATCAATTTCAGATGTGTGTTCTTATGCTCTTCAACAATCGTGAACGTCTTTCATATGATGAAATTCAACAAGAAACAGATATTCCCGAACGGGAACTCATCAGGGCCTTACAATCACTGTCAATGGGTAAACCAGCACAAAGACTGCTCGTGCGCAATCCCAAAACAAAGGATATTGAACCCTCAAATGAATTTCATATTAACGATGCATTCATATCGAAGTTTCATAGGTAAACATTTTGCCCCTTTTACACTAGAAAACCCTTTTATCTTCTTTTTTTTTTCAAGGGTTAAAATTCAAACTGTTGCCGCCAAGGGTGAATCTGAGCCAGAAAGGCGAGAGACCCGCGGCAAAGTGGACGAAGATCGTAAACATGAAATTGAGGCAGCAATTGTTAGGATAATGAAGGCCAGAAAACGCTTGACGGTAAGTTTGTCGAATAGCCCATCAATTAAAGAAATCAAAATTGTTTTCTTTTCTTCTTCCAGCATAATCTGCTTGTGTCCGACGTAACATCTCAGCTAAAATCAAGATTTCTACCTTCACCTGTATTTATTAAGAAGCGAATAGAAAACCTCATCGAGAGGGAATACTTAGCTCGAACGCCAGAAGATCGAAAAGTCTACGTTTATTTGGCTTAAGGATTTATTAAAAACAAAAACAACAACAAAAATCACATAAAAAATGAAAATTTTAGTTTCTTCAGGAAGTTTTTTTTTTTTAACGTAATTTTGATTTTGTCTCGTTAATCGATCTGGCAGATATGAAAGAGCCGAAACAAGAAAATGTTATTGATATTTGTCTCTGTTTACAATTCAATGGCTAAATATATTTTTTCCTTATCAGACAAAAGAAAATTAAGAAATAAAAATTACAAGAACAAAATCAGAGATTCTTTCAAGTTATTTTTATATTTTCTTCGTTTTTTAATTATTATATTGTTTGTTTAAACTGAAAAGCTTACATAATTTATTTACAGAGAATATTTTGTGTAAATCATCTCTTTCATGAAATAACAACAAAAAGAAAAAAATGGTAAATCAAAACTGTTTCAATGTTATGTGAATACTATAAAATATAAACACTAAGAAAAACAAGTAATACAACAACAACAACAAAAAGAAAAACGTCTACTTTACGCGTTTTCATGTTGATGTAGTTTCGAACTTTTGATTTTATTTTATATCTTTTTTTTCCTTACTTCAAACTAAAGTTTAAATTTAATTAAACAGAAAAAGAAAAGGAAAACAAATGGAATACATATATGTGAGTATATATATATGTACATAATTTAAATTTAGTTACTAATAAAATATGCGATTGAATAAAAATGAACATTTAAGAAAGGAAAGTTTTCAAGCGACTGTTGTTTCCTGGTACCCTATTGACGGAGTTGTGTCGTTTGTCTACAGTTAGTTAGCCTCCTAGTCGTTTGCCGACACCCGCCATCCAGGCATTTATTCATTCTTTTGCCCGCTGTACCTGCCTATTTGCTAACCGGACAGAAAACTATTCGTTCAAACATACTAGGAGTAAGGCGTACTGAAGTAAGCTTTGTTTTAGTAAAGACCAACTTAAACCGGCCTTAAAACCACAAGACATTGCAGTAGTCACCAACAGACGCACGCTAATGTATGTCAACTGCGGCGTATACGTAATATTTGCAAGCAGAAAACCAACTTTTTCTCTTTCAACTTCTCGCTTATCGACTGAGCCCCAAAACCAAAAGTGAATCTATCCCAAAAAAAAAGCTTAACATTCAGCTCAAGTTCATGGCTTGCTTGCGCCTAACTATGTGAATATTCATATTGTTTAGATAGACCAAATAGAATGTATTAAATCATCGAAAAAGCTACCCAACTCACTCCACGCATTTGGCATAAATTCTGTGTTAGATTTCAAGAACTTTTTTCCATCAACAAGTTTAAGTCGTTACGCTACATATCTACACAGGTTGTACGTCGTCAGCGTTGTCGGTCGGTCGTAGTCTTTGCTCGCGCACTTGTAGTCGTAGTCTCGCTGTCGACAGAGCAAATAGAACAACAACAATAAACTCAACAAATAACACAAAAAAAGCTTTGCGGCTGTGACATCAATGAACAACTTTACTTTTCAACCAGTTGAATTCGAATGTTGTTCAAAAAGCAGGTCAGTGCGAATAGGAGCTCGAAAATCGTTTCGCGTGTGTAGAAGAATCCGACAAATAATATTAACCCATTTATGTGATTTATTAGACTTCCTTTCGATTGCGAAATTCTCTATTGAACGTTTCCTCGCTGTAAAGTATGTCTGGAGCGTACAAATCCAGATGGTACCATTCGCACCTCTGAAAGATTCAAGTTTTGGTTTCTGTGGTATCGTTTGTGAATTAGCTAGCTAAACCAGCTGCGTTTGCGTTTGTTGAATCTGGTTCCTTTGGCGGACAATATATCGTGTGTGTCAGTAGATTTTCGTGCGTTTACGTTGACGTAGTAGCAAATCGTTTTTGTTTCAAAACAAAGTTAATTTTTTCTTCTGCCAATCTGAAAGCTTCAAAAGTCTCAAGCTCAACTGTTTTAAGTTTGCTTCACTTTTACTTTCATTTGTTTTTATTTTACTTTCGAGTTGACCATCACGGAAAGACAAAAAAACAATATTTGAACAGAACTCTGGGTTTGTTTACCAAAAACCGTGTTTGTCTGTCGTCTCGATAAGAACAAGTGTATTCAAAATGGATGAGAATCAGTGCAAGGGATTATGTACGAGGTCATCAGTTAGAACGTCTACAGCACAGCATTCTGCATCCGAGAATCAGTGCACGCAAGGATTATGTACGAGGTCATCAGCACAGGGTTCTGCATCCATGTTACAGCGCAATTCTGGGATAGCTGCTCCAGCTTTTGAGATTGAGGAGAAACTCTATGAATTGTACGAGAGGCGTTTGATGGAAATTAATGAACAAGCAAATGGCGATGCATCTGTGAGTATTTTTATTTCGATGAATGACTTTTTTTTTGAAAATGAGAAATAACCACAAGCAGAGGGTGGTCTTTTTATTGTTGACACAATTTGGAGTGTTTTTGGATAAAATTTTGACAGTTTGTTGATAACATGCGAACAGGGATGTTATGAGGGAGTGCATAAGTACACTTATGGACAACAGTTCCGAGATGATTTTTGAAATGTTCTAGGATTTGATTTTTCTGAGAAGTTATGGAGAATCTACATGTGTCTGCATTTGAAGATCTCCGAAAAATTATACATTATAAAAACGTATGCGTTTGAGAAAAAGAGAATGGAAACATATTACAACACTATAGAAGGGAAAATAAAATTATAGTAACTTCGTTAAAAATGTGAATCGCCTAAAGTCCTATAATTTTGTTGGTATTCTTGTGAAAAAAGTTAGAGTTTTATTGAAACTAATAATAAATCAATTTTTGCGTATTGTCTTTGTTTTAATGATCTATTCTCGATGTTTAAGTATTCTTACTTGGCTTAAAATAAAAGTAAAGAAAATTACCTTTAAAACGTATCTTTCAGCTTAAGGAAATTACATATAAGGAATGGATTGCAATGCTCCGGCAAATAAACAGAACTCTTATAAACAACATTCAAGAAATGGATTCTGAAACAACAAAACGATTGGCATTACTTCAGAAGAAATCAACCACCTGCAGCTGTCGGCAATTAGAAATTTGTAAATACCGCAATGACAGAGACAACCTTATTCAATTGATTCGAAATGCGAAACAAAATGGTGTTTGGGACATTAACGGTCTTAAATTTGAAACTTTAACGGCAGAAGATATTTTCGGGGTTATTAATTTACCATAACGTTTTTAAATGCTCATTGATTTCTATTATATTTCCAGGATGATGCAAATATCCAGTCAAACAGTTTGAATGAAATTGTAAGTTTAAATGCAAACGAAAACGTCGGGAACAGTATTATAAATCCTAGAAATATGCTTTTAACAGCAATAACTGCTGCTATTTGTTTAATGTATTTCTCAGGAGGAGGAGGAGGATCTTAGCTCTAAGAATTTAAAAGAATGTGTTGCCCAAAAGTCCAAGGTTAGTGAGAGAAGGAAAAATGGGTTTTATTGTTTAAAGATTTTTTTTTTAATCTACGAAATTTGTCTGTATTTTTTTTTTTTAAATAAATTAAAAATCATGTTGTTGCTGAACCTGTTATTATTGACTTTTAAGCTTATGACTCACCTTAAGTCCTTAGCAATGGAAATTGCTGATAGACACGACGAAATGCGCGACCTTAAACGTCAGGTGATATCACTGGAAGATGACATTTTAAACGCCCAGAAAAAGATACAACTTAAAGACGACGTCATAAGAGAACTACGTAATGATCTTAAAACATTCCCAAAGGTTTGTCAATAAACTCTATACAGCTACATCAAACGAAATTTAAATGAAATGGTGTTTCCGGGTGCTACGCATTGCTTTCACGGCTTATCCTAACAACTCTTTAGCCATTAGAACTGTTTTTTTATTTTTATCTTTATTTAAAATAATTCACTGTGCTTTACTAACTTAACTGTATGTGTAGATACGTAACTTAAATGTCAAACATTTTATTCTTTTTTTATTTTTTATTTTGATTTGATAAAGTCTGCTGTCACTTGGGGACGAAGAGTTTCCGAAGGTCTATCACCAGTCGATTGCTTACCGTTGCCAACAATGACATCAGAAGGTAAAATTTCGGAGACCTCTGAGCTGGAGACTCTTGATACTCCCAGAGCTAATTACTCCAAAAATAGGGATTCGGTAAAACGAAACAAAACCTTTTAAAAATATGATATAAGAAGTTTCTTTTCAGATCAACTCAATAAATCTATCAGACTTCAGTTTTCCATTTCAAGATGACGAAGACGAGGAATGCCTCATCAGGCAACTCAAAGACGAATTAGCGCAATTTTTTGAAATGCAACAAAGTTATGAAAAGAATGTTGGCTATCAGAAACGTGAACTTAAAGATCTTCAACCACGAATAAACCAAGTGGTTGACAGATTGGTATAAACAAAAAACTCAAAACTGCAAAATCGATTCTCATAATTTTCAAATTTCATTTTTAAGGTCAAAACCAATCATGATCAGCAACGTAAATTGAGATTTTACCGTCGTGAATTGTTGAATTTGGAAAATCCACAAGCATGCTATTGTAATGATCAGGACTCTGGAATAAGTGCGGACGTGGAACCTGATGCAAGGATTGTCAATGCAGTGCGCAGCCGTATGAGTTGTTTGTTGGCGGAAAATCGACGTTTACAGCAGGAAGATCATCATATGAGGATTGAAAAAGAAGGTATAAGTATCCTATCTTATTTCAAAAGAAAAATTTAAAAACTTCAAATCGTCTTTAAGATGTAATGAGCCAATTGACAGCAAAATCATCACTTTTGGATAAAACGTCAAGAGCACTGCGAGAGGTTGCCGACATAATCTCAATGACGGTAGACGAATGAATCATTTTAACTTTGATAACAAAATATAATTTCTTCAAACCAACAGATTTGTAAGCCTATAAACTATGAAGAAATATTTAGGCCATGTTCAACATGTAACCCGATTGTCGAAGCCTTCGGTGAACTTCTCGATTCTCTGAAAGAACGAGACCAACTTGTGAGTAAAAATTGTTTGAAATTGTTTAAGAAAAATACATGAGCTTTGATTTTTTTCTTTTTCCCAGATTATGGACCTACGAGCAAAAATCACGCAAACCGTAAAAACGAACGATGATCTGCAAGCAAATACGGATAAACTGCAGGATCAATTATCTGAACTTAAAAATTCGGTATGACATTTTGGGCGACTTCCTTAAACTTAATAGTTTCAATGTTTAAAAAAATAAATAGTTAAAGTTATGAAAGAGTGTTTTTTAAAGTTGTGAGTTAAATTTTGATTGTTTTTTGCTTCTACAAATTTGATTGCTTTTTTTGAATTAGTAGTAAAATACCCGCTTAGATTGTTTAATTTATTATTTTTGAAATTAATAAACATTATCACAACACTTGGAAATATATTTTGTCTTACAGGTTGGTATGCAAGAGCAATACCAAAATCGCGGTGGAAGCCTTTTTCAAAATCAAGGCTTTTCAAGAAGTTTATTTGAAAAGGTAATTCAAAAGTTTAAAAAATGGAAGAAGAAACATTTTATCACCAAAACAATAAAACAGAAATTTGACACAATCGAAAATTAAAAACTAATACAAAACTACTCAAATCATTGCATGTCCTCCATTCACGTGCACATCCTACTTGCTGCTGATTAAAATGAATTTTTACACTTGCTTTCACACGACATCCTGCCTGTCTATTTTTTTTTTCTTTTTCAAGTATCAAGTATACGAGTATTTATTACCAAGCTATTTATTAAACAAAAGTAAATAAGACCCCTTCTGTTTGTGTTGAAAGAAAACAAGACATCCAAAAACACCTTACAAAATGGGGCACTGTGTGATATCCTGAAATAAAATTGTGGCAATAATAAAATAATAAACTTGCTGTAAGAAATATCGGTATTCATACTGCAATATAAACTTTGATTGTGTGAATTCAACTACAGTGTCGCTAGCAAGTGCGAACCTTACCGTTTCCTATTTCAATCCTTTCTTTCAATCTGAACTCCAGATACTCTAAAATCATAGAAGAAATGTTGAGACAAACACAATCATACTAAGCTCCACATAAAACACACCATAACCTTGCAATTTTTTTTTAAGGCGGTTCTGTCTCTTCTTTTACCACAAACTGTTCTTCATGCCTATTAAGTGCAAGGATTCACACCAGCAATGTGTTGATTGATACCCCACCTCTATATCCATCGTCAATAATGTGTTACACAAAACAGCTGAACCGATAAAATGATAAAACATGTCTGTCTTCATGTTGTGTTTGTGCTATACGGTATAGGAATTTCAGTGATATGCTTTTTTATTTACATTGTTTTGCCGTCTTTAGTTTTGAGTGAGTGAATTCGAACTTTTGATTGCTAACCCACATGAAGTTTCATTTATTTTTACATTTTATACTCAAGACAGATGTAACAGACAATCGGTGGAAGATTTTCACTTCTGAATTTAATCTGTTTACGTGTCATTTAGAATGCGGACACTAGGGCGTATGTGGAACATTTTCTAAAGACTTGTCGCTGCAGAATTTGAAGTCAAACATGCAATTGCTAAACTGAGTGATAAAGTTCGAATTTTACATGAATGCCTTGCTTATATCACCTTAACTACTATCTATCTTTCAACAGTCGCCATAAATAGTCCTGAAAGGATAGAACACACGTATACTAGCTTATTGACATTTCTATTATTTATCAACTCCAACTTCGTTACGAAGTTTGAGTTTCTTTTCGAATTCTCAGATATCGGAGTTATTTCTTTGCGGACGGTCGGTTTGAGGAGAAAGTTTTGTAATAAATCATAGCGCGGGAAATGCTTGTTTTTCTACCCAAGTGATTTTTGTGAATTTAAGAATTAATAAATTAATTTAGTTGAAATGAGAATATTAGTTAAAACATGAAATAATGATATTAGACAGTGTAGTGCTCAAAATAACTCAGCAACATGCAATCATACATCTTTCTGTCCTGTCTTGTTATCAAAGAATAGAGCCTTGAAGATTTACTTACGTTGATACGGAATTAATGGTTTCATTTGCAACAACTGCACCTGTGCTGTCAGGCATTAATTGCTTCTTATGAAAACAATAATTGCTTTGGAAAACAAATTAATAAACTCCTTAAGAAAATCGAAACTCCATCTTCAGACAAACAAATGTAAATATAATCTGGAACTGAAGCAGGACAACTGTCTTTATGTATATTTACACAAAAAAAAAGTATTTATAGTGAGTTCGTGTCTAAGGACTATCAAAACAAAAAGGATAAAATCAAATCGTTGGCTGTCACGTTGAAACTTTAAACCGCAAACTTTTTTTGCAATTTCGCGCAGGTATACCTACCAACATTTATTCTGAAATTGTGAGCCAACAAAATAAGTTTTAATAAAATTAGAAAATGAAGAGTTTTTCAAATGATTTAAGTTTGATGAGTTTTTAAATCAAAAAATAGTCGAATTCCATGTTCGATTGAGTTACAACAAACACATAAACCGAGCAACATGCGATGAAATGCAATTTATCGACAGTTCAATGTCTTGCCGTTTTTGGGAGCTCTATCGAGTGTTGCTCTTTTGAAATGGTAAATAGAAAAACAAAAACACACTTATACATGACAAAATGTGTCAAAATGTTCTGATTTTAGGCAGAACCATATCGTGACAAAAGTTCAGACACACCACATCGACACCAGACAAATCACAACGAGTACTCGAGAATTATCGATGAATTAAGTTCTGACTTGAATACACTATCTTGCCAGGTCAATATGGTTCACAAAGAGTTATTAAATGATGAATGTGCTGAGAGGTTTGAGAATACGTTGAAGACTCTAGAGGAGCAGAGTGAACTTCTGCAAAGAGCTATTGATAATTTAACTGATGAGAAAGAAACGCTCGAACGAGCACTTCAAACTGAAGTAGATAAAAAACAATATGAAAGCTATTTTATTTTAAAAATTGTATTTGCAGAATGAAGAGTTGAAAAACGATGTGTGTTGTCTTGAGGAAAAGATCACTTTTCTGCAAACGAAAATTGATACTCTACAGCGAAAATGTTGTGAAAGGTGTGAAGCAAACAAAAATCGAGTATCACCTGAACGTATTAGACTTGAAGAAAATGTACAAAAGCTTGAATTTGAACTTAAATGGCAGTGTAAAGAAGCTGAAGCTCTTAAAGCTGAGAATGACGAGCTGAAAAAGGAACTGTCCGATTTACGCAGAAGTCGAGGTTAGTAATTGCGAGTGAAACCTTGCTCAGTTCAAAAAATCATGGTTTTCATTCATAGCCAAAGAAAAACTTATACAAAGACGAGAGTCAAACGAAAACAGCTCTCGAGATCAAGATAAAAAAACCCAAGAACTTGTACAACAACTTAATGCTATCCAAGAGAAGAACAACGAGCAACACAAATGTCTGAAAAGAGCCGCAAGACAAATTGACGCCTTACAAGCCGAATGTGAAGATTTACGTTTAAATGCAGAAGTTCAAGAAAAGGAAGTAAGCTTATAAACATAACTGTTCGTAGAATTTTCTCACACTTGTCTTTTTGTTCGATAGAGGCTATTACTGAATTCCGAATTGACCGCCCTCAAGGAATGTCAAGCTTCCCGAATGGGAACAGATCAAAGTCTTAGGAATCAACTTAAGCGTACCACAGATGAACTCTATCGTACAAGAGAACAACTAAGCCAAATCTTCAAAGAAAAAAATCGACTTGAACATTGTCACCGCTGCGAAACTAAGCGTATGCAAGAAAAAATTAACGAAGTCGTTGAAACCCACAATCATCTTATTGAAGAGTACAACAAAGTTGTCCACGAATATCAGTAAGTAAAGCTATAAAGTCTTTGGAAAATATTCATATATGCATGTATGTTTTTAGAAAATTAGTCCAAGTAGACGAGGAAAAAGATAAAATAATATGCGCTTTTGAGGAATGGAAAAGGAATCAAATCGAAGCTGACAGAGATATGCATAAGAAGAAACGACTTTTAGAAGATCATATCGAGTAGAAATTAGCAATAAGTCTTAAATTTATCAGAAAGCTAAAAATATGCATGTTTTTTTAGGGAAATGTTAAAAAATCAAGTACAACTTTTGAGTCGGCTCGAAGAAACGGAAAATGTCAATATGATGCTGAAAGACACTATAGAAAATTCAAGAATTAACACGCCGGGGTAGCCTTTTAGACATGAAGGTTTGTTTTTTGTTCAAGTTTTATGATCAATTTAATTTCAGCAACCGCTCCGGTAACACAAGTGGATCCATGAGAGGACCAAGGGGCCCTTCATCAGCTAATTCACATAGCGACCCGGTACACTAATTTGACTTTTTTTTTTGGATTTGTTAAAATAACGATTAAATTTATTTAAAAAAAAAAACAAGGTGACCAAAGTAATTGCAAATATTCGGCACACGGCGCGGAGATTGACGCAACAAAGGAGTATGATACAAGATGAATCTGTTATTATCCACAAATAACCGAAACCCATTTTATAAGAGCACAGAAATGAATATTGTAATATATTAAAACTTCCATGTATATTTTAATTTTATTGTTTTGAAGTAAAGATATCTCTTACCGGTTTTGGTGGGGGCGTTTATTAAAACTGTTCACTATTTTCACATGGCGTCCATCCAAAAACGAATTTCAGCGGGTTCTTTTGTTAAGAATTCTAGTCCACTAACCTCAATTACAAGGGCTTGCGTCGCTGGACTCGGTGGAACCATCGCATCCAGTGGTTACTTCATTTCATTGATGCCAACCAAACTATCGCATCAGTTTTAGTTCGATTACTTTCTCAAATAAATCTGATTGAGGTAGACATGTCTCCAACTCATTGCTTTCCACTCCATGTATCCAAAAACAAATTTACTTTTTTTCACTTTTTCAGTTTTCGGAAGCATTTCCCTTGCCCAACAGCCTTCCTTGTCATAACCAACCCATCTGCAGAAAAAGTAGAAAACACAACCTTATCACTGACATACATTTTTACAAATATATTTTTGGCATCCATGATGCGGAACTGAGTTTCCCCATTTTAAGTACAAAACATGCAAAAAAGCCGTTGTGACAGCATCAGTGTCACGTGAATGGCATAAACCTAAAAAATACAAAAAAAAAAAATAACCACGCAAGAGAATCTGTCGATTTCTGATTGTATCTAGTTTCACATTCACTTCTGCGATAAAATTGAGGAATTGCAGAATCATAACTGGGTGCCAAGACAAGATGAACATGAAGCTTGACTGGACCAATGTCTCAAGTCTCGCACGTCTCAAACTCTCACGTATCCGAAATTTGTGAAATTTTGCTTAGTGTCGTTGCACGTCTCGTCTCGAGGAATTGAGTGTGGTTTACTCCTATGAGTTATGGCAACCGGTTGTGTGAGGTGTCGAGTCGCTTCTGATGGTGAATTTGACCTAAAATCCGAGCCGAGAGCTGCACTCGCTTATCTTCTTTGGGCTATCATCCTCACCGCTCAGCTCCTTTTACACACACACAAGAATGATGGTAATTAAAATAAATTGGAAATTACAGCGGGGGCTGTTCGCTTCCTTCTGAACCTGATCAGTGAATCTGTTTTTACTTTTTTCTATTTTTTGTTTTATTTTTTGTTAACCCACGGAAGCAGCGAACGAAGAAGAAAGTGGCTTTTGTTTTTTTGGTTGGTATATTCCGATCGTGACAATGTCGTTGAAATGAAAAGGATAATCAAGATTCAGGTTTTCACCTTCAGCACCGCAGGTTGTGCCAAAGGAAGGTAGTCGTCTGCGAATCTGGATCGATTATTATGCGTTGTTGTGGTTGGCCGGGTGGAAGTCGCAGTTTGTATGATTAGTCCTCCTGATGGTGCAATGGTGTACTGAAAGTTGCGCACTTGTTTTTAAGCACTCAACCAGCTTCGGCATCCGGAAAAAAATTCAATTATTTTTAAGGTTCATTTGTCTGCGACGAGAGGCCGCCCCCCGCATAACAGACGATAATGCCAAAGAAAGTGGTCGCGACGGTTTTTTTCATTATTTTAAGAATGCACTTTCCTTTCGAAAAAGCGAGTGATTCCTCATTTCAAAATTCCATACATAATGAGCGCAAAGGCTAGGAAGTCAGAGGCCCAGGTGATATCTTCATGTAAGACGTCTAATCAATTCGTTATTTTTTTTTCGTTCGATGCTTGCATCCTAATGAACACGGCCAAGTTCACGATGTCCGCCACTCCTTAGAGCTGTCAGTGTAATCAAGGAAATAAATTGGCTTTCAAATTCGATGATCCGCGAGATGATGATGATGCAGCAGCAACGTTACATTTCGGCAACGTTCCATTTCTGGTTTGATAAAAGACGAGAGCGAGGGAAAGAGATTTCATTCTTCGTAAGACAGTAGCCAAACGTTGATGATGCTTTGTGGGAGGCTATTGTTTACCTGATAGATTTGCCTTTCGTCTCTCATACCGTTCATTCATTCATATTGGTTTCTTGATTCAATTGGACACGAGTTGGTGATTTTTTTCTTCGTAATGATGGCATGGTAATTGCATATATTGTGGTGGATGTTTCATTTCTTGGCCAACTTCTGTGGTTAGTAGCGTAACTCGTATTTAAATAGGTAATGAAGATATATCGAATGCGCAGTTTTGCGACTTGTTTCGAGATTTGTTTATGAGTTTAAGAAATAGAAGCCGTTATTCAAAAATACTTCCTCATAAAGATCTTCGAGGGCTAAGATCTTGATCAAATCTAATTTTCAGGAACCCATGCCAAGGGTCCACAGCTTCAAGTCATTCATCTATTCTAATATTGCAGCAGTACTGTTTGAAACATCAAAAAGGACAAGAGGTATTACGAATAAGTTTGCTTTTTTTTGTTTTTCCCATTGGCTCCCCTTTATTTGTTGGAAACTTGATAATAATCGACTATCGACATACATCCTCATTCCTCTCAATGTTATGGATTAAAAATTAAACAGGAGATTATTCAACAAAAACTGATCGTCATCAATGTCGTCTGGACTGTCCAGTCCTCCAGTCGAGGAAGTGAAAGTCGATCGATATTTTTAACTTTTGTACACCGTCTTGGCAAAATTCTTTTAAACAAATACTTGAACAAAATCACTCACTCCTGCAATTGTCGGATTCAAACCGAACAACAAGTTCCGCACCTATCTGTAGCTCGGGGTGCCCCTCAAATCAATGAAAGAAACAATAATGCAAACGCACAAAGAAAGCAGACAAAAGAGACTTCTCTCTTGACTGTCCTGTATATGTCCAATCTAAAGACAAACTTGACTCGAAGAAAAATGTCAAAAAAAACTTGTTCCCAATTGATTACGGAAGCTTCGCGAAAGGAGTTAACGCGACACTCTTTGAAAGATTTTCAATTTTATTAAATAATAGAGTTGTGTTAGCGTTGCGACGACATTCAATGAAATCGATTTTTGTTTATCAAAAAAAAAAAAAAAAATGGAATACATAATAAACATTTCGCTACAGATGTCATCTGACTACACTACAGTGATACAAGTCCTTTTAAGCACACCCATTGGAACAAAAATTTATAATTAAAGTTCAGACGCGGACATGGTGAAAGGGGAAATTTTATAACACTGAAAACTTCGTTAAAAAAGAAAATAATGTACATATACGCTTTTGTTTTGAGAATAACTGAATTTTCGTTTAATGTATATAGGGTTTTCCAATAAAAGGTGTTATTTTGATATTCAAAGAAAAATGGCATTTTTTGAGATAAATGATCGGATGTTTATTTCACTATAAAGAGGAAGGTATGCCGTTAATTTTGAAATACAACATCAGCCAAATGGCCGCCACGACCACGTTTACAGGACCATATCCTTTTCATGAAATTTTCCATAACCAAATCGCAAGTGGCTGCCCTATGTCCTCGATAGCCTCACGAATTCCATCTTTGAGGTCTTGAATCGACGCTGGGCTGTTGGCGTAGACCTTATCTTTCACGTGGCCCCAAAGGAAGAAGTCGCAAGGTGTTAAATCACAAGATCTCGGTGGCCAATTGTGATCACCTCTTCGAGAGATAACACGGTCCGGAAACTTTTCCCGTTTACGAACCGTCTCTGCCAAATTTTCACCATTTTTATAGTGAATTTTAATAATTTCAATGCGTTGTTGAAGCGTGACTCGTTCCATTTTTATTAATGACGTAGTTTCTACTTGTCAAATGTCAAAAAATTACAGCTTCAAAAGTAACCCTTTACAAAATCTCAAAAACTGTTTTTTGTTCTTATTTTCCAGTTGATGTCTGTTAACCGATTTCTAGTAAACGATTTCCCGCGTTTATAATTTCTGGTTTCTTGTTCCCGCATTGTTACGAAAGTATCATACGTCCGAGAAATCTGAATTGCTATCTGCTATTGCTATTGCACTCAAAGAAAAGAAAAGAAAAATTAAGGGTCGTTTTGTTGAAGGTAAATTTATCTTAAACCAAGGATTCCCCCTGCTTTCAAAAAGGAACAACGAACCTGAGCACTTTTTTGCTAATCAAGTAAATAAATTCAACTTGTTGCTTGAATTATCTGGAAAATGTATCTTTTGTATATAGACACTTAATATTATGCCAATACGAAAAGACCAAAGGCGAACCCGCTAGAGTTGCGGATCGGATACCTCCGGGATCTGCATCACCGCGCACCGCTTCCACCATCGATCTTATGTTGCGCCCCATGCTGTGGACGTGTCGTCGTCGCAAACCATGCGAAACTCTTAAATGTGCGTATAATTCAGTTAAAGCAAAAAAGTGGACCACTAGGTATTCATAAATAAATCTCGATGTTTTTTTTTTCTTTTTCTTATTTTAAGGTTTCTTAATACTTTTCTGTCTTGAAGTGCTAGTGGGTGTTTTTTAGGAGCCATCAACTCAAGTGCCTTATACCATAGTTATGCAATTTGTTTATTTTGTTATGGTTTCAGGTAGTGTTGTTGGTTTTGTTCGAAATAACAAAATATTGCTTTTAGAAAAAAATGTGGGTAAGACCGAAATCTCAAGAGCCAAGACCATTAAAGAAGTTAAGAATATTTTTGTGTATAGTTATGCAATTGCCATTGAAACCGTCCTGTTGTGCGTGGTCGCTGAAAATATAAATCAAACAAACTTGAAGTTAGGTAAAATTATAAGTAAAGCGTTTTATTTAAGAGATCCAAGTAGTTATAAGATCCAAGTTAGTCTCTTGATGATATGATAAAGCATTAAAAATGCCGGTAACATACCATGGTATGTTTACAACCTTAAATTTGTTTGACATTAAAACAAAATTCTTCTTTATCTATCCAAGGGTCAGTGAACTTCCATCACCATAACACAATCCAAGCTCATCCGGAGAGTAAATTCAATTTTACTTTAAGTGAAAAGAAAACATGGAAAAAGGAATATTTCCCAGCACGCTTCAAGGAGCATCTTGCAAGTATTGGTTTGTTTGTTTTGTGTTGTAAATTCTTTCGAACAAGAACATCACGGCTGACAAAGCAGCAAACCAAAAACTAAACTCCCCAAATGGTTTTTGTTCTTTCACTCCATGTTTCGAGTGTGTCAAGTCTTGCACCATGTCATGCTTCCCTGGCCATGGATGTCAACCGTGTGATTTTGAATTATGCTGACAATTTTTGTTTGTGTTTGCTTCCAGCAGCGTCCGCAAGTATATCTGTGTATGTCATGAAAAGCTGCGACACGGTGGATATGGTTAACCTATCTCAAGTCTACCTTAGTCTAGTTAGCCCTTCTGTAACAAATATAGTTCTACCATTCAGGTTCTAAGAATAAATTGGGGAAGTGGTAGATGTCATAAGATTGAATTTCGTTTTCTCTATAAATGAAAAACGTTGAGAATGCTGTTTAAAGCTATATGTTCGCTATATGCCAACGTTCTTGTAGTAATTTTGCAACATATCAAACATACCCTATTACTCAGAATAAGCCTCCATAAAAAAATCCATTAAGAGAAGTCATCAGCCACAGTCACACACTGCCATAAAATAAAAACACTCAATTTCCTCATTCGTATCGGATTACAATTACTACTCGGGAGGTTGTTTTGTCTAAACTACCCCATTAAAGCTATTTGTTTATAGCTAGGGCCACCATGCAAGCTTCCTCTAGCCTAGTTGTTTTCTATCCACTTTTAAGTGGGGATTCTGTTTCCGATTTTATTATGTTCCATGTTTTCTGATTGACCTTTTAACTGCGCCTATAGAAGGAAGATGCGTTTTGTATGTCATTAAACTTCATAATTTCTTAATTACATGTGTCTAATGTTCAATTTGAGAACAGCTTTTAAATTGATTCCAGGAATCGAGACAACTCCAACTTCAAATCATCTTCTGACGAGTCGAGAAGCACATATTTACCGCGGCATCTTTAAACCTTAAGAGTCGTTTATTATAGTGATTTAAGGCTTTCCGATGCCAGACCGACGGAAATGCAATGCATTACCATCAGCTATTCAACTTACAGCATCATCAACAGCTTCATCACCCAGTAGCTATATACGGAGGCACAGGAAATTATTAACCCTGTGGAACTACTGTGGCACGACGATGACTCTCCATTATATGCTAAGCAGATGACTATCTGGTATTTTGATTTTTTTTCGTTTTACGAAGGAAATTGAAATCGTTGTTGCTGGAGAACCCTTTTTATGATTCTCCTGATTTCAACAAGTTAGCACCTCATCAAAGACATTTGGATTGGATTTCTTGTTCACGTCTTCGCTGCTGGCAGGTTTGTCTCTTCATCTTCAGGTGGTTGATCATTGAATTGGAACACCTGTGTTTTTTCTTATATGATTGGTAAAAGCAACCTATCCTTTGATTTGATTCTCGACTTGTTCGTGACGTTTATGGTGATATTGATGTTGACCTCATATTTGGCTCGTTTCTTTTATATTTCGTAAAAATTGATGCGATTTGGATTGCACAACAACTAAAGGATTATAGGTTGGGATAATGGTGGTGATGACGATGGAGTTGTCACGTTTGAAGTGATCTAATAAGAATAGAAACATTTTTTTTATGAACTTAATGGAAAATATTTACATTATCACATGTGGCAGGCGGTGCGTTCTTGTTGGACGAGTAAGTGAACAAAAAGTAACCAAAACGGTATTGAATTAAAAATAAGTGCCGACATAATCATAAAATGTAACCAGAAGGCTGAGTAAGCATTAAGATACTTGTAAGACCTTGTGCATCAAATTGAATGCATATCACCCCACCTGAATCAAAACAAGTCGTTATAAAAATGAAAATATCTTCTCCTTACAATCTCTACAAAAATTAAAAGTACCAACATATTTTGTGTCATTGTCAAATGCTTCAACTTCAATCAGATAGCATCTTGCTAAAATAATTATTTGCAAATAAACCAGTGAAATCGAAAAAAATGACCTCAAATGCCACCTCAATCTCAAATTGCTCTTACATCATAAACTAAAAAAAAAATCCAAACAAATTGAATAAAACTAAAAGTGATTTGCTGAAAGTGTCAGCAAACGAGTAAATCCATTAAATTGAAATTAAGATGTCAATCTCCAAATACCCAACCTAAGCCATCAAATTTACAGCAGACACGAAACAACCTCACTTATAGCCAAGTCAAGTATTAAAATTTAATAGTCAATTCCTCCTGGTCTTCTCAAGGGGAAAAACCCGAAACACAGAAATATAAAACATAAAACTTTCGCTTTCTTTGAAATCTTCATCATCCGATCCATCCCACCTACACAGTGTTGACAGCCCGATGGTGTGCGGCGGCTCCTCCTCCGGTGGCGCAGACCTAACCTGAAATATTGAACTTATCTCTCAGCTGTCGCCAACACAAAAACAAATAATTTTGAATCCAAAAGAAAACAATAAAAAAAGTGATAAAACAAGAAATTATTCAAATAACAACACGTCACGATATCGATAACTTTTCCAAATGGAAATTGGTATCGAATTCGTGCCAAACATAAATATCGAATGGACATCAGCAAGGGATGGCTAATCTCTATTGTCTCTGGGGATTGGTTTGCTGACGTGTTCCTTTGACGCCCTCAAGCGGACACGAGAGGCACGACCACGACACAGAAGTAATCAGTTTGATTGTATTCTCATCAGTCGTCTACCCCAAGGAACCCCCAAAGAAATCTCTTCTGCACAAAAAATGGTTTCGCTCTCAAAATCTTTACATTGAGAGTGAGAAGCATTCGCTCTGACCAACATCGCATAAAACATAAGAAAGGCAACTACTGTGCAAACAATCACCAAAAAGGAAGCATCCTCTCAGAGATATTATAATCACGATGCACATCGAGGTGCCTTTATCTTGTCCTTAAATTTGATGAGTTTTCCAAATCACTGTAGCTAGTTGGCGGGATTCGAGAACTTTTCAAAACATTGTTCAAAGTCTAGAGTTTCGTTTTGTCACGCGGTGGCATTAAAAATGCGTTTGGCTGCAAGGAATTCATTTTTCTGCACTCCAAGTAATTCGAATTTAAAATGCAATCCTTTTTCTAAACGACGAAACGGGGTTAGAAAAATGCAACCAGAAAAGGGATTTTGCGTAAAGCATTTTCTAATGGGAGCACACGCTTCGCTGAAAGGGTTGATCTGCAAAATGTGCTTCCATTAAAGTTCTAATTTTTTTTTTCTTCTATAGGTTCATAGTTCAAAAGAGCTCAAAAGAAACTAGGACTCGGAGTGTGTAACCAATTTTAAATGGAGTCTTGCTGGTTTGTATTAGAAAGGAGTTTTTAGTTTTCATTTCAACCAGGCGAGCAAGTTTGAGTTACAGACTTCACTACGACTATTAAGAAATCACTTTACACACTTTTAATTCCAAAAAAATTGAAAACCTAAGCAAGTAATACCTACTAGAAAAAAAAGCTTTGCACTTATGATCTCCTATTTCAGTATTTGGTATTTGCAACATGCTCCTTAGAATTTGGTTGGCGGTAGGGCAAGAGAGAGAAGAAACATTTTTCTAGGAAATTCAACCAAAACCATATCTATAATACAGTTGGAAAATTATTTGTGAGTCTTAAAAATGCTTAGCACATAATTTTCGCGAAGCCCACTCCTCATAAATGTCCATTTTTTGTGCTTACCCATCGGGCACTATAAATCTTCACTGCGAAAATGTTATTATTCAAAACGTGTACCACTGCTTCGGTTATTAATCGCATAATAAATTTGCATCAAGTCCATCACCTTGACATTGACAGAACTTGGGTGACCACTGTCCAACCATGCAAAACGTCATTGTTGTCATACCGCAACCATTGTTTGTTTGACTTCCTGTTTCGCGATAACGATACCTAGTTCAGCTGGTTAAGTATACAACAAATAAATTACGATTTGCGAGAAGCATTGAATGATACCGCACAGACGACACCTTTTTACTCTGTTAAATTTTGAGTCTAGTCGCCATTATGCTGTCAAACATTCGTCATACCGCCTGATCACTTGGTGTTCTTGTTAATTTCATGGAATCCCTAAGTTTTTCATCTGTCAGCAAATCGTGATTTGACTTCGACCCATCACCCAGCACCAAAGCATATACTTCTAATTCCCCCGATCAATCAATTTATTGCAGTTTGCAATCAAATGTCGCTATCGTGTAATAAAAATCGCGATAAAATTCCTAGTGCTGGGACCTCGAACCGAGAGCTCATCGCAATCCACCAGTGATCCTTTCTTTGATCGTTCGCGGATAAACTCGAACTGCATGCGGGCTCATTAATTTATATATAATGTTGACTTGTTGTTTCCGCGAACTATGCTGCTGTATTATAAATGCTTGGACGTGGCTGGCATTGTTAATACCTCCTGGACAATTGGCTCTCTGCACAGGAAAAAAGTCCACGTCTTTGACTTGACGAAGCTGGTCGTAAAGCGGTACTTAAACCTTGTCATTGGGTCTACTGTTGTTTTGCTTTGTTTTTATAAGTGATGCACTGTAATGTAATGTGGCGCAATGGCGAATGCAGCGCCACGAGAGAAAATGCTTAGCCAAAGTCATCGTCGTTGTCGTGTGAACTTTGTTCGCTTTTCACTGTTTAGACCTGCGCAAAGGAGGACTTCTGATAAGGGGTGGTGGAGTCGGAGTGATGCAGCGCGATAATTCGTGACCGCCAGAGAGAAACCTGTGCGCTGCAGGTGATCATACAGTTGCAAGTCATGTTATGATTTACAAAGGTCTCGAACAATTTCACTTTGAGGACTTAACAACAGAGTTTTATGCAATGAACCAGCTAAATGTGGTGAAACCACATGGGTGGCTATGACAGTTATGGAAAAATGGAAAAGAAAAAAAAGAATATCTATGACTGGAGGTGTCACCTAAAGGATGATCTATGGCAGAGAATTATAAAGACAATGCGAGTTTCTCTGTTTTCGATTGATTCGATATGCATTAAAGGGTTCAATTCTGTGTTGAATGGGTGACTTTCAGTTTGCTGGACACTTAATCTTTGTGCAAGGATCTGTAAGGTTGAGAAATGGAAAGTTATGTCAGTGAACAATTGAAAAGTGAAAATCATGCATTTTGTTGTTGGGCAACATTTTAATTTGAGGTCATCTTAAAGTTAGTTTCCTACTCCCTAGATAGAAATACATTCTTCTCTCTATCTGGTCAAATCATGATTGCCCCCATTAAAATGTCAAGAACAAGAGAAACACTCCTCTTTCTCTTGACCAAGTTCAATCGACCCATTCGATCAAAAACACTCAACCGTGACTCAAATTAACTACTATATAGCAAACATGTATGCACAGTCGCGCCACCGCATTCGCTATCGCTATTATATTTCTGTAAACGCGATTTATTTGAACGATGCCAAAGGTTGTCACACCGGATATTCATATCCGGACGAATTTGAAATGCAATAAATTTTGTTAAAATCAATTGTTTGTCTTAAAGCACTTTAATTCTGGATGACCGAAGGCGGTAGGGTACTGAAAATAGATGCAAAATAGGTTCAAACCCAGATCGAGCCACACACTGCAGACTGCAACATCATCAGTTACACCAGGTTTTGTTGTGTGCAGTCAATGGTGAAGACACAAATCACTTTTTGTCTTGTCGGTTTTTCCAGATGGAAAACTTTATTTCATCACCCACATTGCTATAGAGCCACAGCAAGAGATGACGACGAGCGACGTTGAATAAGATGCAAAGTTGGTTACGAAATTTGACGAAATACCTTGTGGTTCTAATTAACATTTTCTTACATAAGTCGCTTGTTTGGATTTGTTAATACAGTTGATATCGAAATTAAGGAACTGCAGAAGACGCATTAGGAAACGTCATGGTTAACGCGCAATCTCAGATACAAGCAACGGATGCAAAATATCTGCCAACTGCAACAGTTTAATGTCGAAAACAATTCGAAGAGTTTGACGTTGACTGACGAAAAAAGAGTGATCACACAAATTGAGCGGCTCGAGATGTTACCAACAAAAGATACGCCTGGACAGCTAAGACGTCAGAGAGCTTCACTTTCTTTATGACCTGTCTCATGTGTGTTTGGTGGAACTGAAGCTTGACTTTTTATACTTCAGTGATAAACGATAAACAAACCGATATCGGCGGCTTGGCTTGGTGGTGATTGAAGATAGACGATAAGTCAGTGTATAGCGACTCCTCTTCAATTGTCTTGTCCGATTTGGGATACAAACATGTGCCGATTGTTGGCGGTGCAGTGGTGGTCGCTGTTGCAAGGAAGAAGAAGCGCGGTTGAATGGATTGTAATGGATCGTAACTTTTCAAGCGCCATTCAATTTAATAAACAATTCAAGATGTGAGAGAGATAGGACTTTTAACAGTGGGTTCAACAAATATATATTTTTTTGGTTTTTGGTGCTCGTTGTTTGTATTTTTGTCCCTTCTTTGTCTGAGCTTATTTTGTTGAAGAAATTGTTTGCTTAAGAACGAATGTTAATCTTGACATCGATTGCCACTTTTGTCCGACAGAGTGTATGAACTTTAAATTTTCTTGCGCCTGAGTTAAATCGGCTTATAAGCTGCGTAGATACGAGTGTAGGTATATTTGCATATCGTTGGCACAATGAACCTTTTCCAGACAGTGCCAAGATCCGCACGCAAGTCATGGAAACTTAATTCAATTCCATAAACAGGAAGTTTTTTTCTTGCTCATCTTTACGAATCGACTCCTATTGAAAACGCATTGTGATGGCAATCCTTCGATCGCAGACTGGCGGCAGCAGCTTTCGATTTCAATCGATTGCCATTCATTACCGGCATCGTTATCTGGAAAGTGGTGGTTGCATGATCCTCGCCAATTGAATGGCGGTTGCCGCGCATCCGTCGATAGGTGCCTAATCTTACCCAGCTACGATGCCATCGGTATTGCCGTAGCCATCCGTCTTGCGTCGCGTTCGTCGGCTGTTTCGGTTTAGTACCTTGTGTGACAGCTACTGGGTAAGGCGGTTGGTGTTATGTGGTACTGCTGTTGCCTAAGTGTAATCAAACCCCCTCTGGGCGAAAGTCGAATCATTTGTTTTGGCCATTGAAGCATTGCTATCGCAATTGCTGTCGTCCTTCACCTGTTTCGTCGATTAATTTAATGTCATGAAAATTAAAAAGAAACTATTTTGAATTATCCGTTAGGTGCCGAGTCAATAATTATCGTAACGTGTATACATAACTCGTGCCTAGAGTCTTGTTATGCTGGATAATCCTTAACGAAATGCGAAATGCATCTTACGTTTCTTCGTTATTTGCCAAAGGCTCTCACACGTACAAATATTTTCAATTAATTATCAATTTTTATGGAAGATTAATTCAATTTTAATAAAACGCACTTGTACAATAATTAATTTTGTTAGCTAATCACAGGTGCAAGCGCAGAGCGGTTCGCAGTTTGTGCGTAAGCCCCTATGTCTCTAGCCTGCATTACGTGATCGGATAACGCTGCGTTCGCGTTGGCAGAGTGCAGCGTTTCTTTTATTGCAGGCAAACGATAGTGAATTGGTCGCCGGGGGCGGAGCGGAATGCGACGTCCAGTGTGGATTTTCACGATGAAGGTAGAAAGTGCAAGTGAGTAAGGTGTTGAGAAGGAAAGTCAAGCCGTAAATCTTTGGTAAGTTTTCCTAATTAATTGTACAGGCAATCGGCCGACTAATATTTTGCTTATCTTTATCACAGATCGTGTGCTACTGACATCCAGTGATTCATGTTGACAAAATTGTTTTTTCGCACTTTTTGAAGTCGTGCAAAAATGACGTTAAGGAGTTAATGGCTGAATGGTTATTTGTCATAAGTCATAACTCAGCACAGAAGGCTTGTTTTTTTTTCTCCAATGCAAATTACGATCGACATAGTAAGTACTTTGATTAGCGGTACGATCTAAGAATGAACTCGTTTAGAAGCAATAATAAATTACATAAGAAGATATTTGTTCGTGATTTTTACGACTTGATATGCCTCATTAACACTCGTGAATAATGACAAATTGTAAAAAACACGTTCTAAGTTCAATTCACATGAAATATTTGATAATGAGCATCGCCAAGCATTGTGGTTAGAATCTTAACTGAACCCACCTGTGTCAATGTCCCGAAATCTCAATAATGACAATTCCACGTAAGCCTGAAGCTAATAGCTTCCTTAAGTTAACAAATACTCCATTCCAATGTCTCCAAAGTGTCCAATAAACTTTTTGAACCTTAAAACCCATAGCCCATGACTTAATCTGCATCAATATTCTTTTCAATCGATTCAAATGTCAAACCTTCTATTGTTCTATTGTCTTCATGATGTTTCGAACCACAACTGGAGCCAGACAGAAATCTCTTAATAGAATCTTTAAGCTATAAGTAAAATTACGTCACGATTTCCAAGAACGATGACACGCTATTTCTTGGTGCATCTACCTTTTTTTCCTGAATTTTATTAAACCATTCCATCCATATCATTCGATACACACAACCGAACACATATACCATAAAAATATCAACGATAGAACAACAGAAAACTGATATGATTTAGTTTTCCTAGAAAAGTGCATTCTTCGGTTTTTTCTTGTGGCTTTGTTGAAACAAGTTAATTTCTGTTGTAGTTGTATGAGCAACATCGAACATTTAACGAAAATGTAAGCTAAGCTTAACCAAAACCAACATAATAACAAACCAAACAATATTCAGCGTTGAGACTTTTTGAGTCTATAACAATTTCAGTCAAACCTGAGGTTTTTTCATTTATTTCCAGCAACAATAAGCATTCAAATTTAACATTACTTCAAAATTTTATTGAATTAAACAATCTCCTGTAGAATTAAAATTTGACAAAAATCGTTTAAGCCGTTTTATCGGCCCAATCTTCTCGCAACTTCTTAAACCTTTTTTTAACAAAAATAATTTTTTTTCCCACTGAATCTACCGTATCAAAATGTCTGATAATGATAACGCTCCGAACCACAACCTGTTCCTCTTTAAAAGCAACCAAATTTAAGCTAACATAAAAATGGAAAAAGTTCGATTCACTCAAAGAGGCCAACACGAACGAACACACATTTCTCCTCCAACTCAACGAAACGTCACACAACCAGCAAGGTTCGATAGCACCTCCATTCACTGCGACTGCAGCAGCAAGCTAGCAAGTGCCATGAAAATTCAGTCACCGATGTTCAGTAACGAATAAGTTAAACTAGCGTGTGGATTAGTATTGAATAGTTCGGTTTTCGTGCAAAAATTTGTTGAAAATAAATAACCCAAACTTTTATGTCCGATAAAAATATTTTCATGTTTTAGTGTTAAAAATCAAACTCATTGTTATTTAAAGTGCAAGTGACGACTTAAAATATTTTTCTTCGACTTTTGTTTAAAGTGAAACACAACCTGCTGAACCCCTGTCCCTTCAATAGTAAATTTGATACATTTTCTTGTGTTTAATAACGTACAAAGTGCACTGAGTGTGTTGTGACACTTGAATCCCTTTCGAAAGGAGTGTCAAGGTTGTGCCGATGTGTATACTGGAAGTCCTTCGCTCCCAGAAGTTTATTTATGTAAAAATTGCGAGTGCTTCTTTGGTGTGTTTTGTTTTCCTTTTTCTTGATTCGTCTTAAAAATCGATTGAATGCCTTGTAGCTGCTTGGAAAATCAATTTTCAAACAGTTCTTTAGAATATCGCTACTTAAACAAGGCTGGTCCTGATCGCTGGCTGATCCCAATCAAAGCAAAGAGTGATTTTGCATGGGAAAATAACTATTCTTAAAGTAAATTTGAAAAGTAAACAAACACCTGTCAGAACTTGTCAGATGCTTAAAAATAAAACCCAAAATTTGACATAATAACGGTTTTTTTTTTATTTGCAGGCCTCTCTTTCAAATCGTATTTTTTTTTCTCCGTCTATATTTTCAATTTCAACCAATTCTTCGTTTTTTTGGCAAATTTTTTCTGTTTCCCTTTGTGTTTATTGATATTTATGTGCAAAAAAATTGTGAATTTGAGAAAATTTTTGTGAAAATAAAAGAAAAGAAAAAAACCAAAACCAACAAAAAAAAATTGTGTTAACAAATCTCCGCACGACAATGTAATATGTTACTAAATCGCGAAATATGTCCAAACGACAACGAGTTATCTTCGTACACGTGTAAGAAAGTCGTGGATAGTGCCGTTAGACTTCTGATCCCTACAGCTGTAAATCGTCCTGAAATGGCTGAGGAAATCTGCGAATCACCTCCGGGTGGTGAGGCGGCATTACAAAGGGCTGCTCAACTGCCCTCAGACATCAGGACATTGACAACTACTGTTTGTACACCGCAAATGGACAACAATTACAATGACAAAATAAATGGCCAGCAACAGCATCAACAACAACAACAACAACAACAAAAACAACAACAAACGACGATGGATAAAACAATAATTCTTCTGGACGAAACGGATAACTTAGTGTCCCAACAGCCGCCACGGCCGCCAGCGCCACCTCAACAGAAGGATACTTTTGCTGGCGTGACGCCGAAGGCAATGACGACGACTACGACGAAGGTAGTGGGGGCGCCACCAGTAGCCGGCAAGACTACTGTGACGACGATTTATGACTGTTCAAGACCGGAGTCATGCATTAATTTGAAGACTATTTTGAGTTCATTTAATGCTCCGCTGTCGGAGGAACAGGCGTGGGCGCTGATCCATCAGTTGGTGAAATTGTATAAGGATGTGTTCCAGAGGCAGGACACTCAGTTTTCCAACGCAGATGTGCCTGATAATCTGGAAGATGTCAGTGTTCACAATGATGGAACGGTGCATATCACCTTCCGCCAACAGAGTAAGTAGATGTTAAATTGCTTTATTTTTGTGCTAACAGTCGAGGTCGGTTAAATGAGTGCAACTTTTTCTTGATTCGAATTCCCTTACCCCAAATGAAAAGGTAGTTAGAAAGAAAAAATAAATCAAAAACACAATTTTGTGAAGTGAAGTTTTTTTTTCTGGTGTAAGCAGCATCGACTGTGTTTTTTAGATTATTTTTATGCTTTTGTTTGATTAGATTAAGAAAGATTTGAGAATTCTTCTATCAAAGTACTGTTCAACGAAATTACTGACAATGTTAACGCTTAAAAGTTCATTACTGATTTGGATATCTTTGTTTCCTCTAATTGTGAAAGAAAAAGATGTTTCTATCTAACTGTAGGGGCTCTGACTGGAAGTGTTCAAAGAGCAGATAAGGAGTATGGCAACTCACCTGTAGTTTAACTTTAAATGATAAGAAAATTATCAATTAAGTTTCTTATTGCTTCTCAAAAAACCGCAAACTTATGGACTATTTTTACCGGTCTACTGTTTTTGTTATTCGTGACACAAATTTAAGTTTTTTTTTCTGATTTAGAACGGAGGGAATAAATGAATTCTCAATGTTATTTCGGGAAACCGTGGGGTGTAGAACCAGAAACAATCTTCCCAAATCTCGGTCAAATCGGTGATTAAAATTTAAAACTCTTGTTAAGATTTATTAACGTCTACGTGATTACACTAAGGCCGTGTGCGAATTGGATGAACTGTGGTTAAAAATGGATGAATTTTTAACCACTACTGTCATGTTTTAACCTGCTCCGCAGCTAGTCTAATTCTTAACACATTTTATTCAATGCGAAGTGTCAAAATTTAACCAAACGTCAAGTTTTAACCACTTTTTAACCCAATTTGCACACGGCCTAACTAAACTAAAAACATCAGTCAAGGGCACTTGGATTTTTTTCTTCTTTAAAGTTGACTTCTATGGACTGCAGTGCTCTGGCTCTATGCACTTTTCTTTATAGTAAGTGCATTCGAGTTTTCATTACCTATTTTTAAATGCCACCATAAAAATAAGGCATAGGTACCTAGCCTCGTCAATAATTACTATATATTTCTTTTTTTTTTATGTCAGAAGCCAATTCGAAATGTAAAGTTATTACTTTTGCCTTCAGCTATAACTCAAACGCTCGTTTTGCACTTTAAGTAAAGAAACCCAACTAGCCATAAAAGCTTCAAAACTATAAAAGTTTCTTAAATAATTACCCATTCCTCAATGGTGTCATGACCCAAAAATTAGTTTGTATCGCTCCATGAGCACTTGTTTTCCATCTAATACATTAAGTTCCTTCAACTGAATCACCCTTCATCATTCTTTCTCCAATTTACCTTTTAAATAATAGTTCTTTGTGTCCTACTTACAAAAAACACACAATTTTCTTTATTTTCTCATAAATAATTGTGTTCTATGATGACTAATACCAAAAAAAAATTTCAGAAAAATTATAATAATCATTGATGGGAAATTCTTTGGCTTCTCCAATATTTAACGAACTCTCCATCTCACCCAAAAAAGCACACCCGGCTTTTTATCTTTTTTTTGTTAATCGACTACAAGGTGTTAAAAGCCTATGCACATTAAAGAAAAATATCAAAACATACACAATCTACCGTTAGAATAAATTTGGAACAAATCTACAGCAATAGACCACCAAGCTTTAAAAAGAACGAACCACCCGAAAAATGATGCTTTGCTCAGAGGTTAGAGTTCGATGACAAATTGTTTCTTGTTCGTCAGAAATTCTTAATGGAAAAAGAGAGAGTGTCGTGTTTTCGTCTGTGGTCTGTGTATCGTGTAACCCTTCACATGAAGTCATTCGACAAAGTATAAACTATCATCCAAATAGCCCTAAGTTTTTTTTTTTTTAAGCAGCTATTAAAATTTAAAATTGACCGGCTCCAAAGCAAAATGCATTTTGACAAGAAAGCACACTTGCGTGTTGCTGTCAGATAAACCAAAAAAAAAAAAAATCTTCAAACCGGGAATGTAAAAAAACAACATTGAACAAAAAAAAATTGACTTTCATTTTTGTTTCATCTAATTTGAATTAGAAAAGAAACACTTCTCACCAAAAGCAAATAAAAAACGACATAACAGGTTAGTCTAGGCCTTTATTTTTTGTTTTATTGATAGATACATAAATGAATTTTTAAAAGTTTTGTTTTCTTGAATGAGCTTTGGCTTCGGGTTACAAAAGAGAGTGCTCCGAACTCAGAGATTGAAACTGAGTAGGGGGATGGGTATTCAAGTTGGAATTTTGTCTTTGAGAAGAGGCCAAATTTAATTGCATAGGATTTTGCAATTTGTTCGGAATTTGTATTCGTCCGAAAAGCTTTAATTTTGTCATGTGTCAAGGAAAATGACATCTTATTCGTTGAGTTTTGCTTGCGGCTGTTTTTTATTTATCATTTCTAGTCAAATCCCTTGCAAACCTATTGCGACTTTGTTTCTTAACTTTTGAGTTGGTGTGAGTGTTCGATGGTTAAAAGTTGTCTGGCTGATAAAACAAAGCAAAAATACTAATTAGTATTTTCATCTGCACATAATACAAATATGTACACCAAAAGAGAAGTCGCCAAGTCGCTCTTTCAATTTCAACCCACAAGGCTGTCTGTCTTTCAAACATAGTGCAAGCAAAATGAATACGATGTCGTTCCGAACAATTTAAAAGAATGGGAGCTCAAAATCTATAGCAATGGCAAATCCAGACAAACAAATAGAAGCTAAAGCATCCCCTGTTCATACTTTACTTAGGAATGTCCAATTTTTTTTTTTTCCAAAAATCATCTGTTCCGTGTTTTCATTTTCAAACAATCGTTGTGAGTGAAGGTCATACGACATGCGCTTTTAGGGTTGGTACTTGGTACATACAGTTTCGTTGATTTTTTTGTTGGGGTAGGTGTGGGACTACTCGCAGTCTTCTGCACTGAACAAAATATTTTGAAATTTGCTGAGTGCTATTTATGAAGCCTCGCTTTTCTCTTCCTCTGTGATGACTGATGAGTATAGATTTTTCTCAGTGTTCATGCATACATACTTCCTCTTTGCTTTTTTATAATGTAGATTTGAACGAAACAAAAATGACAGTTTAATAAGGGGGTGGATTACCCAGTAAAAAAAATATTCAACATACAAAATTGAATTTGAAAGATTATCTCAGTCTACTGTGGTTTGTGGCTTACAGAATAATTGTTGTATGAAGGACTATCGTAACAGCAGCGTAGTAGATTAATTTTAACGAGGTAGGCCTGTTTTTTCATTTGCAATGCAACTACGTCGATGACAACAAGTGTAGACAAAATACTGAACATGAATATTTATTTCATACATGCATGATGTTGATGTCAAAGTCAAGGTCAGGAGATAGAACGCCTTTATGATTGGACTTAATAAACAAACAAAACAATTGACAAACTCTGCTTTTTTTTATCATAACACATTAGAACATTGTTGATAATTGTGTGATTCTGGGTTTTAATGTTTTGAAGAATTCATGCTTAATCAATAAAGACAAATATTGAGTGCACTCAAAAAGGAATGAGATAAAAATAGACAGTCAGTCAATAGACATCACAATTTTCGAAATTCTGAGGGGAGACGAACTGCTGAAATTAATGAATGAATCTATTCCTAATTTTGTTACGAAAATTAATCTCTCAGAAAAGTGACTCTTAATTGCTCTATATTCAACAATTTCATTAAACCGGATGGTGCCTAAATTAAGCTCCCTTACCTTAGCCCATCGCATATCTAAATGTAAGAAAAAAAAAAACAACAAAACAAAAGCAATTTCGTTATTTTTCACATCATAGTTAAAAAAAAAAAAAAACAAACAATCAAGCTCGAACGGTTTATGAGAGAATCGCGAGTACCTATTTGTGCCTTCAAAAACACACTACCGTCTGTTTTCGTTCACCGTTAACACTAAAGCACACACATTATAACCTTCAATCAAACATTAATTTTCTCATATTAATTTTAATTCACACATTGTTAATTTGGAGTCATCAAACATCAAGTCGGTCAGTTGTCAACGGTCGGTGGGTTCATTCATTCAAGTAGATTAGTCTGGTTTTTCGTAATTTACTTAAGCAATCTTAGTTTAGGAGCTTACTCTCTATACGTATTGGTGCGGATATTTCAAAAAATGGTTTGCCGATATGAATATATGTAACTCCACAAACAGTTCGATGCATTCATTAAGCTTTTGCACTCATGCAATGTGTTCCACTGGTTAGAAACTTTCAAAATGTTCTTGTGGAGGTGTCCTAAGTCTTCTGTAAGTCTTAAAAGTTTCCTTTGAATGTACATTCAATTTAATGCAACACTTAAGATCTGGGCCATCGGCCAGGCATTTGGAGGCGGTAGTATTCTAGTTTCACTCGAAAACAAGCCAAGTGCAAGTAAATTTAGTTTTATTCCCACCAACTACACCTCCAACAAGACGAAAGTAATTAAAATCTTTGATAGAGATGGAGGAGGCCAACGAAATGACTTCGACATGAAAGAACACTCTTGACCCGAGCTTAGGGCTATCGATTTCTTGACAGCCCATGTCTCCTCTTCTCGAAACATATCATCACCCATTACTTTCTCTTTGAAGAGTTCTTTGGCCAGAATAAATTAATGTTTTTCTACCGGTCGGTCGTCATCGTTTTCGTCGTTTGTTTATCAGATTACACAATATACCTTCAATTTTGTTTAAAGCCTCCAGGTGTTAAGCCGCCAAAGATTTATGGTTCTTCCGATTAGTTTTGAATAAAAAAGAAACCATATTACTGTCGAATCGGTGAATTTGATAGTGAAGGTGGTCAGAGAGATAGAGGGAAACCTGATGTGACACAGGTTGAAAGCAAGGAACATTGACCGAAGATGGATTGTTGGAAAAATGCAGTTTTGCTCAACAGTTTCTGGGTCAAATTGTGTGTTTTCTGATCACCACATGATCTACACACGACTCAAATGAAACTGACCAAAAAACATGAATATCTGAAGATGCCATCGAGACGAGGCTTAAAGCTCGACAAGTAAAAGTGAAGGTTTTTTTATTGTTGCTCTTTTTTCATGCGGGTCTAATGATCGTGTTGTTGATGTTTTTTGCGATGTTAATTCTTTTTTGTTTTGCTAATTTGTAGAAATTTGTTTCCGTCGTCGTATGATGTTCTCGTATGGATTTCAATTTTAATGAAACTTTCGGTTTCTTTATGCTAATGACAACTTAAAATTTAAATTATTTTCTTCCAACCAAAAGTGGAAGAGAATTAATGCAATTTCTAAATGAATTTCTCTGGGTATTGGAGAATTTACATTTCTAGTGGTTTTATTTTGGTTTGTTTGTTTATGGAAAAGGTGGGTGTTTTTTTTTTTCTCTAAGAACACCTACCTTTTTCAGTTTGAAATATTTAATGAAAAAATTTGCAATTCAAAGAATGTCTAGCGAGGGTAAATTTATGGGATGAAAGTGAAAATAGTGTTCATTTGTTGGGGAAGGTTATGCAAAGATTACGACACAAAAATTGTGGGTTGTCTGATCCCTGATTCTATTCAAAGAAGATTTTGTTTGGAAAAATCTGTCAAGCTTTTGGAGTCATTGTTCTAAAAATGAAGTTTTGTCCAAAGCGATTATATATTCTTTGCGGAAGGAAAAATCACTTGTTTGCAATTTCAAAAGTCGAAAGATTAAATTACAGTACCTACAGTATAGCTGACTATATTTTAACACAAAATACTAAATCAAACTAGTCAAAATTATCAACAGAAACAAAATTACTGATACAAAAAAAAAAGAAAGCTGAAGGACCACATTTTTGAGTTTGCTTTGTGACATTCTTATCAGCATGAACATTTATATTGCAACAATACCTACTCGTGTTATCGGTCAAAGTAAATAAAGAGTATTATTTAATGATATTCACATGATCATTTGTTTTTTATTTATTCAAAGTTAAAAATATAGACAAAAGAATAAAGCAAACAAATGATTCAACTTTGATAGATTTTCTTATCAACATCATTGAGACTGAAACTCCTCTTCTCTTCAATTTAGTGATCCATATATAACTCAAAGAAAATGTATAAAAACAAATAAATAATAGTACGTATACGCCACAGTGTCCCGATTGTTTTGAATATGCTTACTTGTTAACAGAAATTGAAAACAGAAACTGTTAAAATTCCTTTTTTATCTGCCTTCTTTCTCAGCTGTTGAAAACTTTCATTTTTAAATCCATGAATCAATTATAATTTACCATCTGAGACATCTTCAGACTCCTCGCTTAATTATATGTGAAAGTTTTCAAAATATTTATATTTTCAATTGTGTGGCTGTCATATTTTTCCCCCACAAAATTAATTGCCGGGCACATAGTTCATAATCCATTACCTGAATAAGCCCTTGAAATTAATAATGACAAATTAAAAACAACATGAAACGCAAACCAATGAGAGAAAGATACATTCCCCATTTCTTCTTCTTTTCTTGATTTCGACGTGCGTTTAAAAGAAACTTATACAACCGCCATGCCACCTTCAACTATGCAACTTACAAAATCAACAACACGACTTAAAAAACAACAACAAAAAACAGTCAACATATGAATGATGATAATCAAAAAACCATTCGTTTTCATCCGAGCATTACAAACCTTTGCTGTGTAATTACCTTTGTAATTAAATGCCATTCCTTTTGGCTTCGGGAAAGAAAGATAAAGATGCACAAGATAGGTCAGTTATTGGCGAGATACACGTAACATTATACCCATACGTTGGCGTTAAATTAAATTAAACAAAAAAAGAAAACATGTAAGAGACACGCAATCATTAAATTTTTGTTTCAATTTTCCAAAACATGGGAAGTAAATTAATTTTATTTAAAAAAAAAACAAGAAAAATGTCCAAAGGCACTTCTTGCTTAATATTTTAAATAACAATTCGAAGAAAAATAACACGGCAATATTTTTAATTTTTCTTCTTGCCGATGGATGGCGTGCTGACAGAAGTCGTCAGAGTTTTCATCCGTTAGGTCAAGTCACTAACATGTCCATTTTGTCAAACATCCACATTACAGAACCAGAAATCTTACACAGAAACATTTTCTGAAAATACAACCAAAAAAGTATTTCACAAAGAATATTCGTGGGAGAGATTATCTCTCTGTTGCAACAAAAGTCTTTCATTTTTCGTCCACAATTTTCCACAATCTTCTCTCTATCTTCAAATTCAAGTTTTTATTAAAAAAAAAAAAAAAAAACAATTACCCTCTAATGAATTCGTTCATGTATGCTTCGTTGGACTTAACATAACTAACATTTATACCATTAAAGAAAAATACCTATGCACTGTATTTCCTAGCACATCAAACAGTGATGTTTTCTACTCCGAGAAATGTAAGAATTTGCAATAGCAGCATGTGCTTTAAATCAATAGAAAATTCACTCAATTCGATGTACTCGCATGACTGACATATTTGTTGTAGATATTGATATCGATATTTCCCGCTTGAATCGATAACGAATTAAATGTCAGTTAGATGTATTGCTTACACATCACCTTCGCGATGATTGTCTCCAAGATGTGATGCGACTTCAAAGCATGGAATTAAGTATTTATTTAATGCTTCAAAGCCTGAATAGAGACTGCAATAATTATAGACAAAATAGTCTTGTGGCTTTTGATAGGAAATGAGAAAAAATTAAGCTAGCTAACAATTAGATTAATCGATGATATTTTATACATCTTCGTCGTCAGACAGGTTTCAATGTGAAATGGGTTTGTATTCGATACCTTGACAGAAAACACAGTCGTCTGACTTAAAAGGCTTTAAATTCTTATTTCCTTCCTATGGTAAGGAGAGTTTAGTAAACGGAAGGAAACTTAATGCAACATAACGGAAACGAGGCACATGAAAGAGTTAATTTTTGGAATCTGTGTTATGGACGGAAATAAAAATATTGAAAAGCTCGTACCTTTATGGACAAAAAAGCAGAGAAAAGCTTGGTTTTGCCTCATACGCATTTGACCATTTTATTTGTTTTGTTTTTAAGTATAATTAATAGAAACGAATAAGAGCACGCAAGACACCCAGACATTATTGGTTTGAGCGCACTTCTTGTCTATATAATTAACCCTACGCACGTTTAAAAGAACGCGCCAGTACACCTACATACACATGCATGCTCACATGGTCACGTTTTCCTATCGCTCTGATTTAATTAATCAATTAAAAATCAGTAACGTAATGTTAGCTCGCGATAAGTATTAGATATGCAGTTCGCTTGCGTTTGGGTTCGTTTGTTTACCTTTTTTTGTGATCTCGGGGATACCTCATATGTATTTGTTGCCATTACTCACCGTTATTGGTTTGACACTTGTTTTTTTTTTTCACTTTCTTGGGACATGCACTGTTATATTTTCATGTATGCGGAACATAAACAATACCAACAATACAAATCTACAGCAGCGACTGCAGCGGCAGCGATCGATCGTAAACTATAAAGTGTGGGAAAATTATTTTTTCACTCTTGCTTATTCATGCACTCATGGTGTTATCGATGTTTACAAAAGCACTTAAGCCGGGCAACATGAGTTTTTGGTTTTGTGTCGCTATTGTCTTTGTTGTTGTAGTTTTTATGTTTGACAATGATTGATTAGGCGTGAGCAGCTTAGACAGAGCAAATAAAAGGCGAAAAAAGTAGGTACGAAGCGGTAATTAGCGATAGAAGAAAAATTATTTTTATTTGTTTGTTAAATGCCTAAGGGGAGTTAAGGTGGACGTATTGAAACACCCAACTATCGACACAGAAATCATAAATTGATTATAGTGCAAAATTGTTTAAAACATTTCCTTTGTTGGTTTTGGACGTGATTAGCTGTCACGGGAAGAGGGCGATAGTTACACTTATGTCATTTAAAAGACTGAGTTCGTATTATTCAATTATCTAAGTTTTGTTATTGTGGCTTTCGTGCTTTTCCAGAAGTTTGAATATTAGAAAAAGTCCCTAGTGATAAGCATGGCTCTAAGGGGAACTTTTACGATAAATTGATGTCGGTTCTCAAGTCCAACTTGCCATCATAGTTTGTGTAATGTTCAGGAAAGTAAAATAGGGCAATTACAATAGACACACTGACTCTTTCTCCTTTCATTGAAAGTTATCTCATTCTTCGCTACTAATCAAAACCTTTAACTAATTGCTTTTTTCCAAAAGCCAATGACCTCCTAAATAATACTCTTCCAACTCAAGAAATGAATTAGAAATGTATGGTTAACGTTCATCATAATTATACGAAGAACTTGCTTCACACTTCTTCGTTCACAAAGAAAAAGGAAATGAGAAGCAGATTCCATTCTACTAATTTTCGTACACGAATAAAAAATTCGCAAAAGATATTTATCTGAAAGTCAAATAAAATAAATTTCTTCTTTTATTTGTTAAGTCTAGATTTTTGTTTTCTTTTGTGTTTTGTTTATTTTTAAGGAAGGTAACTGCGTGACCATTAACAATCATTTCTTGTTTGTACAATGTTTTTGACAGTAAAATACAAGTATAGCCCGCACAAAAGGGGCAGCCGAAAATGAAAAAAAAAGAAAAAATTAATTGAAAAGGTAAAATTTAAGAGGAGGTCGTGTTTACATAAATTTCTCTTCCCACGACGAGACTTATTTGCTCAAATCTTTTCTAAAAATGACACTAGAATGTTTATCACCAATTTGTTAATTTTTCTAATTTCCTTTCATCAAAATTTGACAGTAGCAACATTCTGAAATTCTAAAATAAAGATAGGAAAACAGTAATCTCTCAATCTCACAAAATTTTTAATGACACGAGTAAATGTTCAAATAGAAGTGTCTCTACTTTTATTCATTTATTTTTGTTGAGGTTGCCTATAAGGAAGCAAGTCCATTTATGAGTTTTTGCTCATACTCTTTCGAATAAAAAAAGCACATTATACATTACAGCCAGAGGCTACCGAGAGACAGGCCAGCTATGGTAATATTTAACCAAAGCCGTTAGTAAAATTTACAATTATTCTTAATAGCAGTTTCTTAACTCAAGGGTTATATCAAAACGAATTTCCTGATTTGAAAAGGTTTTAATATTAAAATTGTGTTTACATGAGAAAAGCTTGCACTCTAGCTTCGCCTCAGATGCGATAAAGTTATATTTTAATTATTTAAGGACAAACCAACCACACTGACTGCTTATCTCAACAGTACCTAAGTTTTGGAAGAAGTGAACTGCTTTAGAATGGTGCTGATATATATTTTTGTTGAATACCGAAATATGGAAAAATAAGGGCGAATAATAAAATCTCATTTGAAAATATTAGCTTTTCATCAAGAAAAGGGTATTCCAAGCAATCTTACAACCAAATATTAAGCAATATTCCGCGATAATACTTTTGTGTTACAAATTCCAGTTTTTAAAATTTGAAGGCAAAACAAGCAAATCAAAATAGTCTCCTAGAACCACATCGTAATGTATTATTCAAGAATGTGAGTAAACAATGTTTTTGTCTGATAAAGAATATGGTGCAAGATAAGTTATATTTCTTTTGCTGAAACTGTTAGTCACCAAACTTAAATAAAATCAACTTCCTACTATCAATTCTTTTCATTCTAAATCTCCAGAATCAGTAGTTTTTTTTTTTAATGTGTTTCCATTTTATTTGTTACAAAACTGTAAGTTATCATCTTAACTGACTCAGACAAATTGTACATGTTTTGCCAATGCAGTGCTTTAACTTCACGGTCAATGGTTAGTAAGTTGCAAAAATAGCCTTATGATGATTGCTTGTGAAATATGTACTGCACATCATTTCATCAACAGAACCTTGACACACATCTCTAGGAAAAATAATAATTCAGACTTCACAACACAATGTACTTTATCTCTCCTTCTCTCAACTCAACTTAAGATTTGATGACAAACACACAATTCCAGAAATCAAATATGAAATCCAGACGGATCTTTTATAGTCCCCAATGAAAAAAAAAAAACAACAAACAAATAAATGCAATAAGCGCATAAGCCTGCATTTCATGTAAGAACCTTAAGTTAAGGTCCAAATGTTCATCTCGAGTGGTTGTGTGACTCTAAGAAAAATGCTACGCAAAAAGAATTTGAAAACCATATTCCTATCGAATTCGACTTAAAATAATTTAAGAGTCCAAAACGCGTCCTTTATTGCACTTTTATCGCACATTGAAAGACTGGCGCCTGAATGCAATATCTCTTTGTGTGCACTCCGTCAAATTAAATCGAACATAGGTCAGTCAAATAGCCTTAAGAAAAACTATGTAATAATTCTCTATTTCTAGAAATGTTTTGAAGAAGCATAAAACTCTTTCTTTTTATATGACATTTGTATGAGTACCAATTTTATTATTACAAACAGTCACCTGTCACCTGGTGAAAAATCGATATCTCATCCATCACTGTCATCGCATTGTTATCGAAATGAAACAAATTAATTATTTTGAAAGAAAAATTAGCATTTCAAAGGCCAAAACGGTTCGGCTGACAATTTCTATATGACTTTTGACAATTCGTCGCGACGGTGTCGCCATTTGTCCACTACACTTGCTTTCTCTTTCAACTGACGTGTGACGGTGATAATTTTTGTTGCGTTGTAGTTTGGGGATTTTTTCCCACCCATTCCTAATAAAATCTACAAATTACAATCATCATTATCCAGAAGTTACAAATGTGCAGGCAGGGCAAAAAGTAACGTAATATATGACGACGAAATTGTTCTTCAGGCGAGCCAGTTGACGACGATATTAGATGATGACACATACATATGAGAGTGGGTGATTTCATCATAAGTAAAATTTGTATTTCAATGGACCAAAGAACATGGCCAGCAGTGGAAATGTGCAGGCATAATGTGTGCCATAAGATCAGGTGAAGGTAAAGAAAACCAAACCACCGAGTGAACGAAAGAAGGAGAATGTATGAACCATTTCGTGATGATGGATAATTATATTATTACCACACACGTTAATGAGTTCAGCACTTTACATCCACTCCTCTGTAGGTTCTTCTCATCTTCTGAGTTTTATATTTTGGTCTTCCTGGGGCGGCTTTTTGAGTATGTGGTGGCCTTAAAAGTAGTGTGATGTGATTACGATGACCACCGCACAGGCCACCGACCACAGACCATCACATCGTTTGAGGCTAAGTTCGTGATGCGGTAGTTAGCGTTTGATAACTACTTTAAAGTAATTTGTAAATGAGCTCGAATATGTGGTCGCCGGACTTGTGTGTGGTTTTGTTCGTATTGCTTTGATTTTATGCTGAAAAGCTGACCGATTTACCTTGGTCTAAAAAGACGCAAAGATGAATGGACAGAACTTTTTAAGCAAGTTTCAATGATGATTCGTTTCTTTATTAGAAAACTCAATAACATATGTTCTATGACATGTGTAGGTTATTCTGTCTGTATGCAATATTTGTAGTGTCCGTGGCTTAGTGGTAAGGTGCGTTGGCTGCTAAGCAGAACGTCATGGGGTCGAGTCCTATTCGTGTCCATAGTTTTTATTTCATCTTTCACGGGCACTGCCTCTTGCGAAGAACTGATAAAACTTTCAAGAGTATCATCTGTCATGAAAAAGTGCTTCTCAACTTTGTCGTTCGGAATCGGAGTTAAATTGTAGGTCGTCTCAATTCTTCAGACGCACCTAGAGAATTGTTGATGAGAGTAAGCCACTTAGGCCTTGGCTCTTCAAGAGCTGTCGCGTGTGAGTTAGACATGAAGCACTTTTTAAAAAAGAAAATTCGTTTGCCCTTTGACACCTTTATTTATGCAATAATCAAATTTCAATAAAAGCAGATTCATTTTTACCGACAACGAAGACTCATTCAAATTGGTGAAAATCACTAAAACAAAAGATCAAAATTATTAATCATATAGATCACACAATAAATTTGCGGTAAAAGTGAAACCATAAATAAAAGAACAATACAAAAATTAAAACAAAACTTTAAACAATGGAACTAAATCAAAATCGATGAAAGACTTCTAACGATTCTTCTGGTCTCTGATCGGTCATCAGTCATCACTTTCGGCAATCTATTTGTGCTCTTCCTCAACAAGTGTTTCTAAATTTTTAATAAAATTAACAGATATGTCTGATTTGCAAGTTTAAGAAATGCAAATTTTATCATCAAAGAAGAGCCGCTACTCAAATAAATGTATTCATTTGATGTGAAATTAGCTAATGAGAACCTAATGCGACACTGAATTTCCATAAAACAGGAATATGAATGTAATAAAACAAGACGATTAAAGAATAGAACAGTCAGTTTGATTGTCACATACAAATATTTGCAATTCTTGTGTCAAACCGCGAAGACAAATGTTTTCATTTCTGTGGTTTCCATGATTCGTTGATATCGGTTCTACGGTTCGATTGAACATTTCAATGGTTTTCTATGTAGTTGTCGTAAAAAATCTGAAAACAGTCTGTTTTTTTTGTGTTTATTTCTATAGCACGTCTTAATGGGACTCAAAAATGGTCGAGTTTAATCAGAATTAACCGCACACGTTTTCAGTTTTGATTGGAAGATTTCTTCATGTTACTAGAACGGATATTGTTTGATTTTGTTGTAGTAAGAGAGAAATAAGAGGGGACATTAGTCGACATTAATCGGAAATCGGAATGATCAACATAAGTAACTTGTAAGCACCAACATTTAGGGATGCCATACTTATTTTATGGATGGAAAAAGTTCTTGAATAGTTCTCAAACAATTTTTAAATATTTCTTCTTACCTGTCAAACAACGTCATGCAATTAGCAGCGATGGTTGAAAACTCGTAACCTTACATATTGGTAAACATTTGTTCTAGAATTTTTTATCGATGCCTATTTGCATTTTTAGTTAACACTAATATTGTGTTTACTATTTTTACTATGAAAAACACAACAAAACTTACAACATGGCAAATATCACGTCGGCCTTCACATGCAATGGTCAATTTTCAAGAGTAATCAATAAGTTACACACAAAAGGTCTTAAAAAGCTACAACAACTCGAGTGCATGCAGTTACGATAGTTTTTTTTATCGATAACAAAGTGGCTATCGGTCGGAATATACCAAAATACGTTTTATTGAAAGTGACTAAAAACAGAAATTTCAAGTTATTATTCGAGTGTGTCTTATAGTTATAAAAATAATAATGATAATTGACGTTATTTCGACCTTAAGACTTCATTGTAAAACCCTTTTTTTAATAACAAATTGATAATGGTTTAGATTGTGGTATCTCTTGCAAATTATAGCTATCCATTTAATTAGATAAATAATGACACCATAACTAAGTTTCACTATGCGCTTCGTCGTGGTCATGGGAAAAAGAAACCGAAGGCAAAGGCGCGTGGACCAATTACAATAAGACATTGCTTAATGATTGTGTAGTCAAAGTAACTTTTAAATTACAGGCAAACTTTGGGGGAAATTCCCAAACCGTCGTCGTCGTCGCACTTGATATTGTTTACAAAAAAGAAAGTCGATTTAACAGCTAATCTATTTTAGCGCCAAATGTTACTCAATATAATGTTAGACCTGAGAAAATGTTAAAAAAGTTTTCAAATGTTTTTGTTATCGAAGGCAACTGAAATGAAATCATCAATTTGTATTAAAGATATTCTTGTTTGTGCGGAATGCTCCAATTTAATTATTTCGGATACTGATGTCATAATTGTAACGAAATTTTGTGCGGTGATTTATTGCCACAATCATTGCCGCGAAGACCCTAAAGTGTTGTTTTTTATTTCTTCTTTTTTGTTTGTCTCCTCAATTGACGCCTTCCTACACCCTGTATGCATAAATTTCGCTTATTGTTGCTGTCAGAATAATGTGCTTATGGGGTTGGATATATTTGGCAGTTAAACTTCTGATACATTTGTCGCCATTTTTTTTTTTTTTTTGGTCTCCATGGAATATTTTGTACTTAAATTGGGGTCGGAGTGTGTCAACTTTAGATAAATGATTTTAAAAGTTCACTTAACTTGACATTCATGTGGTATCGTAACGGCAAATTAGTTCAAATGGCGTTGAGATAAGTTGAGTCATATTTGGAAGTGGTATGTATACCCTCATTAAAAAACGTCTGATTGATTTCAAACTCACAATTTGTACTTTCGTAAATATTTCTGTAGTGTCCGTAGCTTAGTGGTTAGGTGCGTTGGCTGCTAAGCAGAACGTCGTGGGTTCGAGTCCTACTCGTGTTTTTATTTTATCTTTCACGGACACTGCCTCTTGCGAAGAACTGACAAAACTTCCAGGAGTATCATATCTGTCATGAAAAAGTGCTTCTCAACTTTGCCGTTCGGAATCGGCGTTAAATTGTAGGTCGCCTCAATTCTTCACACGCACCTAGAGAATTGTTGATGTGAGTAAGCCACTTAGGCCTTGGCTCTTCAAGAGCTGTCGCGCCAAACAATTTTTTTTTTTTTTAATATTTCAGGACTCTCAGGCATAAAATGTGACATAACAGACTTCAAATTCCTTGAATTTCCTGTCACCTTTCCTTTCACCTTAATCAAAACTTGACGTCGTAGCTCAGCAACTTATTGCTCACATTTCCGCATGTTATACCTACTCACAAAAATGTTAACCATTTTGCCAGATTTTATTAACCTTACAGTCTTACACCTCTGAATCTCGCTGATTGCATGCCTACTGGTTGTCAACAATTTTTAAACCTACTGCAGTCAGTCATATTAAAAAAATTATCGTAGGTAGTTTTTCTTATATTCTCTAATATACCCACCATATCCGAACTTTTTCAATTTTCATTTCACTTGTCATATATTTAGTAAACTATGCATGTCATTAGGTTCGAACATAGTGACTTCGGCCTGTGGTTTTGTTTGGCCTGCCTGTGGGAGCTTACGAAAAGTTGACCCAATAAAACCACATGGCGGTTAGAGCGCAATGGTGCGGTGGTCAAGAAAATGCCACAGAAGAAAAGGCTGTGTTCACAAATCAATTGGCCTCAATCTATGCCAAACAAGTTCCCCTGGAAATAAATTTTACATAACCCTAGTTAAATAATTCAACTTGCAGGTAGGCTAACTTCGTACCTTGACGTCCACCGAAATCGCAGACAACATTCCACAGAGTGCAGAGTTTTTTTGTTGTTGTCTTTTTTGTCCTATTTCAATTTGACTATTTAAACGACACTTAACAGATCGTAAAATTCCTAAATTCCTAAATTTTATGTATTGTGTCACTGTGTATGGTTCTTTGGGAAAATGTGCGGTTAATTTCGGTACACAGTGTCAGCGCCGCCGTCAGTGTCACTGACATCAAAGCTTGTATTTGGGGGAAAGGTTACTTAAGTTGGTTGCAAATTTTAACGACTTTAATAGTCAATTAGATTTAAATAAATTTCCAGACACTAACAAGTTTTCTTTCTTTTTTGTTTTAATGTATCTTTGCAGATGATGAAAATAACGATTCCACAACCATAGCATCGCATAAAAAGGTAAGTCTTTAAATGTTGTTTATATGTTTGGTTAATACCGTACCGTAATTGGTTGGACTCAGTCGATTCGTTTAGCACTTTAGCTTTAAAACTATTATTTAGAAAAAAAAAAGAGGAAAGACATCCAATTATCAGATTCATTTACTATGACCAACAGCGTCCCAATGGGCAAGGTCGGGTGGATGGATAAGTTTTTGTGCACAATACAAAACACACACATAAGTAAGATAGCATTTCATGAGGAACCTTTGCTGTGGGTCATTAAATTTTGTGTTACGCTCATGGACACGAACAACAACGTGGAATATAAGATTCGTTTTGGGGTTCTAGTTGAATACCTTCGTTGTAACGTGTGTTAATGCCATAAAACATATAAAAATAGTGTTGTTGATACTTTTTTTTATTTTTCATTTTAAGGGATCTTATAGGCTTATAACTGGCACGCCCTTAAAAATCTTTAAAGGAAGCGCTTGGGTCGAAAGTTTCTGCTTTTAAACATGTAAATTTCTTTCGGTTAAATTTTTTTCGATCTAACATTTTTTTAGATTTGAAAAAGTTGCCCTAAAAGAAAAAAATATTTTCAGCAAACAAAATTTTTTAGGGCAAATCAGTGAAGCATTGAATGCCATTAATTCTAATTATGAAATTGTAAAAATAATTGCTTTGATATTGAACTTCCTTCAAATTATGAAATAAAACAAATTATTTTTCAGTTCAAAGGCAAATTATTTATGTCTTTATTAGAGCTTGGGCACATTGTTAATTATATTAAATTTCTTGGTTTGAATATTTTTGAAAACGAACATTTTTAGAAACATTGATAAACAAACGAAGAAACATATTTGAATTATTCCGAATGTGCTTAAAGGAAAGCTTTTACTCTTACTTAATTGCCAATCTTTACCCAGAGTCCCAAGCTTTCAGTTTTTCTTTAAACCAGGAAATGAAAAATTTCGAGTTTAAAAGCCATTAGACCAACAAAAACAGCTGCCCGAAGATTACTTCTGATCACTATTTCATCTATTAAAAAAATAATGTAGGAGTCTAATTTCCCACGACGACTTAACCATAATGCTTTCATTTCATTTCGAACTCTAGCATCAAATTATGCAAAATAATTTTGAACCAAATTATCTTTTGTTCATAATCGACAATAAATTACAATGTCCAGTCATAGGAAGACGAAAAACAAAAATTGTATACCCTCAAGCAGAGTAATTGATTTGAAACTACTCTCTAACCGCCTTCATTTGGCACCTGTTTAGAGGTTGCTCATGCGAAATTTAGATTAAAGTCTGGTCGATCGTTCTCATAATCTCATATGGCATTGTGAATTGTGTGTCGTTTTCATCAACAATCTTAAGTTTCAATAGAGGTGTGCTCCTCTATTGAAACTTGAGTCTCCACTTAATCCCGGATTAAATGTCCCATATCTGACTAAGCGCAGAAGTGGACAAGAATACAACATCATCGCTAGCAACAACAATGTATCTTAGAATCTTAATTGGGTAATTGGCCCAAGAATATCTTTCGCACATACCTTTAACGAACGCCAAATATGCCTCTGGGTCCACTCTCTTCCCGGTTGTAATATCCTCTGTCAGAACCAGAACATACCAGAATTTCATTCATTGAGTGTGTAGTTGAACCTAGAGATTTTTTTTTGGTACGAGTTTGGAAACAACTTTTTGTTTGTGCCGCACTGGGACAACTTTCCTGGTGGCGCGAGATCGTCACTCGCCAAGAATCACACTTGTTCCGGGCAAGAAGAAATTTTTCAACCAGCTTGGTTGCTTGCTGTTCTGCTGGAACTGGATGTCGATGTTGGAGGAGTGGGTTAGATAAAAGTTCAGGTGTACACAGAGGGACTATCAATTTGCATTAGCGGGCCTTAGAACACTTGGATAATAAAAACTACTCCAGAGCAAGCAGGTTCACTCTGACAGTTGATGTTGAAAGTAAACAAACAGAACTAGTCTGTGATTATTCAAAAATTGTGTCTGTTTGTTCTCTGAATGACATTAGTAGGAACCAGGTTGTTACACACTAACTTAGACGTTAAAATAGGTGTGATTCATTCAAAATGCAACTTCAATATTGATTTGATGAGTATAGACACAAAATTTTAAACACCAGTGTTAGATCAAAACTTGGTCCATCGATTAGACACTTTATCTCTGCAACCTGCATTCAGCATTGGCTCTATTTTTATTGCCATCTTGAACAGAACACAGCTAGCACGAGGTACCGTTCATCCGTATGACTTTTTCACCTTGCAGGCAGACTTCTTGTTGGCTTAGCCTTCGACAACAGCGTCACCGGCGACTGCGCGTTGTCGACCACAAAGCAAGAAGCTAGAAGTAAGAAAAATAAAAAAAAAGATAACTTGCAAATGCCTAGTGTCCGTTTACAGTTGTTGCTCCCTCGTGAGTGTTCTCGACTGCATAAACACAAAAAACACCGCACACACTGCAAGCCTCTCCTTTCCCACGACTGAATTTGAGGAAAAACTGCGTTTATCTGACGTTCAATATCTCATGTGCCTCGTGTGGCAGCACATTGCATTTTTCATTGGAAATTCAATCCCGGCCCGAAAGTTTTAGTCAAAGTAAGCGAGTCATATCATCATTTTGAGCATACAATCCTCGTCAAATTGATTGGTTTGACATACAGAGAGCGCCATAGAACAATTTGCCAAACAGAACGAACGAACAATGATGATGGACGGCTGATGTATCAGCCGGCGACGGACGCGATGGATCAATCTTTCAGCAGCGGCGTGCACATTGATTATTATGCATCGCGCTATTGAACGGTACCCTGTACTTGCTCAGAGTTGTGACCTCTCTTTTGCTTTGTTAAAGCTTTTCTTCGGGCTGTTCTTAGTGGCAGTGGTGGTGGTGGCGCGCACCTAGTAGAATGATTGTTCATAGAAATTTACATTGCACCGTTAGGTCGTAATCTCAATCTTGCAAGTCATCGCTGTGACTCTGCTATCCGATATAAAAGTCTCTATCTTTATCTCGTCGCTGACAATAGTTCTTTTCTATTGAAAATATTCCATGCCACAAGAGGGCGTTCACACCGCCACCGCCGCAACCGATGACTTTCAAGCTCAAAGCCTGTGGCCTGTAGTGTTTGTTGATCAAGCTCAGGAGTGATTCTAGGAAGACATTTATGATGCACATGCACTCACCAGGAAATAATGGCCGTGCAATATTCTCTTTCTCTCCTTTATGCATCGATTATCCGTAATATCAACATGCCTGAGAGCTGAGACACTGCGACTTGTCTTGGGTGGAGTATTCCATGCACTGACTGGAACTATCTCAATTTCATGCAAGATCCAGACGACTGTTGTGCGGTGGAGCGGTGGTAGATGATTGCTATTGCTTGCAGAATGCACATGGCAACTATCAACCACAGAATCCACCATATGCGAGTGCAGTTCCTTCCTTGGTGGATTGTGATTTGCCTTCGCATGGATATAGGTACCTATCCCACGGTATGGTATCATTTTCTGTCTGACAAATAGCTTCGTTCGTTGCACCTCCTCGCTCAAGATTCCCCCAGCCAGCACCCTGCTCGATGGGGCGATATTCAATCGACCACAGTGCTATTAAGTAATAGTCTGCTTCAAGTTTGCTTCCTCGGTGTGGTAATTTAGTCCACGTCTGACGTCTGTTTAGAAAATTGAAAAATCTTGCACAACGGGTCGCGTCGTCGGTCGATCGTGATGGCGTTGCCTAAAGGTCACCACAAACATTGTGCAGGTCGATTCAATTTAAGTCAAAAGTTTAATCTCGTTTAAGTTCGAGAGTTTAACAAATGGTTAAGTCCCCATAATTGACCATTTTGAAAAATGGAACAAACGACTCTCCAGTTTTTTGCGACGATAAAAATAGCATACTATAAGCAAAATGGGGAGAGTGACCTTAGCAATGAATTTATAACTCGAACCGAACCCGACCGTATGCTAATCTCAATCAGTTTTTATTGAATTGCACCGCACTCATGTGGGGTGCATGTTAGCCAGCATGGTTCCTCCTTCTCGGCGGGCATTTATTTTTGCTTCTTGTTTGCATGTTGCTGGCGATGGCGTATAATTAAGCAAGTAGCCTTGCGTGCTGCTATAATAGCGAGAATATTTTGTGTTGTTTTAGGTTTGAGCTTCTCTAGGAAGGTAGCTAGTTAGTAGTTTGGCAACATGAGCGACACAAACATACAAACTTAATCTGTCAGTGACCTTATGTGTGGGAGAGTTGTTGAGTTGGGTGTGGTGAATTGTTACAAGGAAAAAGGGAACGACTCATTAACCGAACAAACAGATTTATGTTCGAGAAGTTGGAAATTCGAAAAACAGGGGTAACTATTTTTTATTGACACGGAGGTCTACAGTGTAATATTTATAGATAGCCAAGTCAGTGAAAGTGTATTTCAAAATGGCGAAGTGGATACTTTGTGAATGGCTGCAACATGAAGCTATTGATTTTTGGTTTATGCAGACTAATATCATCTTTTTTATTCTATGTCATAAACTGCTTCCAACATCCAGCAATTTTATTCTCATTGCTCCCCTTACTTTTTTCACCATTCCTGGAATACCTCACGAGAAGAAAAATAATCCAATGATATCAAGAATTCAAGCAAAAACCTCTTCTCGGCCAAGATCTTCACAAATAAACTACAACACTCATAAAGCAGTTACATACTTGCAAAAATACCTCCTGTCTAAGTGACTTTGAAAATGCTTCAATCTAGAAATAACTCACCAGCTTTAGTTTCCCGTTTGCAGTTAAAATGTATGTTTCAATTTTTTTTTTCTATTCGCATTCCCACCGTTTATTCCGCAATTAGATGGATTTATTTACGTTTACGAACATTCTAACAAAAAACATTACTTTGAGTTTGAGTACAACTTGTCTTCCCACACACAACAAGGCAAAATTCCATAAAAGAACCACCGAGCTAGCTAAATGAGAACCATCATTCTAAGTAGCAATTTGCAGAAAATTAATTGCACCGGCTAGCCAACCGACCGACCGACCGGCCAATCGAATGCTACATGCGCCTGGGAGTTTGCAAGATGCGATGCCGCTGCATAACAAACACCACATAAACTGACTTAAGCTTGCTAGCACCTAGAACGGTGGTGTTGGTGTGCTGCTGCGCGTGCGTTTCGCCAGTAAGAGTGATGAAACGATTTTCATCTTCTCTCTGCATTCACTGAACGTTTGGTCACAGGGGCTGACTTGGGAGAAGTTTTTGAAAGGCGCTGATTGTTTATTTGTTTCCTTCCTTCATTCTGCAATGTCAAATTATCATGATAGAAATAGATCGGGCTCATTAAAATCCAAATACGCCCCTGTTCGTCTATTGCAGTTGCAGGCAACAATCAAACAGCAGAAGTAGAAACAAACTCCAAAAGGTAAGCAGATAGCCATTATTTGCCATATCTGTTCTTCTACCAAGAAGTCGATGTAAATAAGGAAGCAAGAAAGCAGTTGTGATTTTCCGCTCCAATTCGCCAAATCCATGCGAAATATGTAAATTCCACGTTAATAGGTTTAGCTCCCCAGTGCAAATATTTATGATGGAAAACATTGCTTCTAGAAGTAGGAGGAAATAAACACGACTCACAATCCACAGCACAGAGAAACCCAAACAGGGGAAATGGTAAATGTCCGTCTGCTAGGGGATTGTTCATTTACTATTTCCTCGCCCAGTTTTCCTAATCAAGTATGGCCTTTGACCCACCACCGCAGCGATTGTTAGCCGTTTAGTGAAGGAGGCCGATACTGAATGAAGCACGCTATGCTCCCAAAACATCATGTCATGTCACGCCAGAGTCTTTAATTTAAGTGCAATACAACCGACTCTGTTTGGTTGAGAATGAGCCTTTAGATGGGATTTGGTTTAGGTGTATTGAGGGCAAACGATCTGCCTGAGATAGCATCGTGCTAAAAAGGTCAACGTGAGTTTGGCACAAAGTCGAAATCGTTTCCATTTGCTTACCTTAAGTAGACACTGCGCCCGAGTGAGTTTTAAGAAAGTTTCATTTAGGTTTCACTCTTGTTTTGAGCCTTGATGGATGCTATGATTGCTAAATGGATCTTGGATGTAATGTGTGTGCATTGGTCTGGCTGATGGGCTAGGATTTCATTATTTCTGAGTCACGAATATCATGGGAAACTTTGTCTTCCTTGGGCTATGATTTTGGGAGTGAAGATTTTCATAATTTTACTGGCTAGGGTATTCACTCTTTCACTGTTTTAAGGGTAATTGGCCAAGATTGTTCGACTTTTTTGTTTTTCTACTCAAATTTCAAATTTTTCTTGTCAGTTCAATTAGCCTGAAGCTTTAAATATGATACAAGGAAATATCAGAAGATAATTCCCACGCAAAGTTACCCCAAACTTTCCACAAACTTTTGAAATTCTTTGTTTTTTCTTGTTCCCTCTAAAACGGTTTTGGGATAAAAAAAATAAATTCAAACGTAGGTGAACCCTTAAAATTTAAATTCAACCCAAAAATAAAATGCCAGAGTTAATGTTTCAGTCTAAAATGTCAGCCATTTGAAGTAGGTTACCCAAACTATTTCCCAACTGTCACCTAAGTTTTCTCAAAGTATATAACCATGTAAACCATGTTAATTATGGCTGAGCCAGTTCAATGTTTACCTTTTCCAAATGCACCTCTATCCACAACACCTATCGCAACGTCCCGTTGAGTAGTCTTCAACATGTGCATATCCGATCGAAACGGGATGTTTGAGTTGCATCTTCAAAGTTCCCATCATGGTGCCAACGAAACTCCCATAAAACGGATCTACAAGATCTGAAGTGTTATAACGTCCGCAACGAAGACTTGTTTCTTTACATCGTCTATGATGAGAATCTTACCACGAAGAGGGAGTGAAATCGCTGTTTAGTGGGTGCATTAATTACATGGGTTATTAGATTCTGCATCTTCACGGTTTTAATTAAATTGTCTACGTTCATAATGTGAGTGCTTGTGAGACTCCTTCACATTCCACACTGAACTTCTATAGCTGGGAAATGTTTATATGCATGATGATCAAGACGATCTAGGATTTCCCACGATTTGTCTCGTGTTTGAGATGCTATCCAATTTTGGAATATGTTATATGTGAAGAGATTTCGCTCTCTGAGGAGGAGTGACGCGAAAGATCACTGCGTGTCTGGGAACAAACATGGCTGCAAGCTGTTTACCTAGTATAGACGCTAAGGTAATTGAGTGGATTTTTTTGTCTCCATCAGGGACCAGAACAATTGGAGGAGGTCCACATCGTGGTTGCTCTATCTATTGTTTATATTCATTAGCAATCAACGAGTGTAGAGTGGTGACGACGTCAAGTCACGCAAAATCACTCTCGTCTATCGTCATCATCATTCAGTGTTGTTTCTCGAGACATAAAATGTGATCCTCGCACTTGGCATGCCTGCAATCAGCATCCGATCAGAAAACTGATCTTTTTAACAATTGAATGGTCTGTAAGAGCTACACACAACGATTGCAACCAACTTGCTGCAACTATATAAACCGCAAAGTGTCGAACTCTTTGCAGAGTTTTATGCACTGCACGCGCTCAACTGCAATCAAACTATTAGAAGTGATTGTGAACCGCATGAATGATTTATCTTAACCAGAGATACGGAGATTCAGATATAAGTGGTATTTGTGCTCCTTCGCAAGTATACAAGTTTAATCTTTACTCGACGGGAAAACGCTTTTAATTTAATGCTTTTACTTGATTGTATATTGATAGTGTCTAGCTCTGGCAAACAAAAAAGAGTACTGGCCTCAAATAGGAACCCTCAGGCACACCAAACAAAAATGTCGATAGTTTACATTCACCGTTTAATGTGCTTTCAATTTTTTTCCCTCCCCTGACCGGCATTAGTTTAAAATTATTTACTTTTGTTAAAAATAACATTTACTTTAGATATTTTTGCAGCGCACACGTTTTGTATATACAAAAATAATCATAACGAGTGAGGAGCCAAATTAAAGCAGCAAGTCGATTTTCTGATGCGATGTAAGCCCCTGGGTGATGCGAATTACTACCGACTTTGGGCCTGCTCGATGCTCGCGTTTGTTTATGACACGAATTTGCACTTAAATGATTGCGAGATTCAGAGTTGAGATACACATGCTATGTTAGAGATATGATAAGTGAAAATTATTTTACATTACGAACGATTTTGTATGTAACAAGAAGGCTTTGCACACAACCCTTGAGCATTTGGTCTTGAGAAGAGTCAATAGAGACTGGCAATGGGATACATTTTGGAATCATGTGGGATTTGTTATATTTTGTGAAACAAATAGAAGCAGAGAATCGTCAGAGTGTAAAGTCATGTGAATGCCTGTGAGTGATGAGAAATGTGTCGATTTGTTGGTTTTTATTAAGTTCATTCAGGGATTTTCCAGGGAGGCAAAGAAGTGAGAATTAGATTGAATTTTGTGTTTTGCAAATATTTACTTGCGGTGCTGTGATGAAAGAAGATATTTTTGTCTTCAAGATGAAATTTAATTTTCTGTCTATAGAGGTTCTCGAAAACAGATAAGATAAGTTGACGAAAATATTGTTTTTTTCGTTTTGTGCGTGTGAGTTTCCATTTATTTTTATTTACTTTCATGATATGACACCAAAATCTAATCTTCTTGAATGTTGCAATGACCTCTGTTTTAGTCTCTGATATCATGACTTTTAGATTAGCTCTGGAAAATCATCAAAACTTTACAAATTTAACTGATAAATCTTCTGCCTCACATTCTGGTTTCAAAACTGGTATCGAAATTGCTATTAACTGGTATCGATAACATTATCACAGGAAATGTGTTGTTCAAATCTCAAGCTATTTGCTGAAGACTGAGCTCTTCAAAAATATCATTTCCCCTTGCTGAACATAATTATGTACATATAATATTTTGAATAACGGCTACTTGTTGGATTCTTTCTAAAAGTACTCAAAAGCGATATAATCGAATAATGTTATCGATGTCAACTGAGAGAATCGTTTCAATGACAAGTTCTTATATTTTGAGGTACACTTATCGTTTATCATTTTGAACGCATCATGGAACAAACAAAACCAAAACGTATTTAACGGTAAATTAACATTCACTTTGTGGCACTAGTTCATTTCAAAGCAACATTTAAGGTGCAAATCGTTCAGCAATTAAATTTGATATCCTTTCACTTCTTTGCCAAATGTTTTTGTATCATGAAAAATTATAAAAAAAAACTTACATCAATCCCAGTGGCATCAACCTGTCGTGCATTTTACCTTTTAGCTTGGTAATCCCAGCAATCGCTTAAACTTCAACAAAAAACATCAAAGTGCACGTTCAATGAACTCCAAAGTCACACCTCCCTCGAAGCAACACCCCCTGAAAGTCAATCCTTTTCTTAAGTCACAACATTTTGCCACAACAGTGTGCCCCAGGATGAACACTCTTGCAATTCTATGTGAGGCATACAACTCTTTTCGAAACCTCCTCCAATTCACCTTTCCTATGCTGCCGAGGAGATTGGTTGCGGTTGAATGGCAACATTTTCAAGATACAACCACACCACCCGCAGCCAATATCTGATGTAGATGATGATGATCTGGTTTAACCACTTGTTGTTTTGTTGCATTCAAATGCAAGCACGTTCGAATTCAAAAATCTATACCGCTTACAACCACCCACCCGCCTGCCTTCAGGTTCGTGTCATCTTTACTCTGGAATTGTTGTAGAAAATGTGGGCGTGTTGGCGGTTGTGGCGTCTCAAAGGCATCACCAACATCGCGCTGCAAAGTCATTCCCATCAAGACGATTGGAACTTGGAACAACTGAAAAGCGAAAGTTTTTTTTTGAGAGCCGCGCGTGCCATCACCGTGAAAATATTTTGATCACAAGTCAAGGTTGTCGGGTGTCTTTTGTGTTTCTCCATAGTCAAAGCGATTGAATGGATTATGATAATAATCTGTTCGGTGATATGTGCAATCATATTAACAAATTAATGGAATTTTAATTTTCTTTTGTTTTTCTTTCGTTATTTTTCATGAATACCCTTTGTGGGGTTTTCTTTTTCAGATTGTTTGCAAACTTGGAATGATCGTTTACACTGCACTTGATTACAACCTGCAGGCTGAAGATGAATGTCCAATGTCACAAGAACTGGAACAGCTCATATCGCATATGACCGCTGATGGTGAGTAAAGTCTTTTTCAATCATATCAAATGAACCGCTTTTATAACTGCGGGGAAACTGTAGAATTTTAAATCGACCTTCCCTTAAAATCTGAAACAACTTATTCAAATTAAATAAAAAAGAGCAAACTTAATTTGTGTTGAAAAAATACGTATAATGAGACGACATGGAAACAAAGTTCTTGTTTGTGCGTTAAGCCTGACTGCCGGATCCAAACAAAATCAAATATCCAACAGCAAACATCGAGATGGCTATCCCAACAAAATAAACAACAATTGCGAGGAACAGATTTTAACATGTTACACGCTCTAACGAGGTGCTTAAACTCTGTACCGTCCTTGGTTCAAAATATGTAAAACTACACAACACTCCTGCGATGTACTTTTGTCGAAATCTATAGTTTCCAAACAATAAACCTTTAAGTGACTAAGGTTGGAGAGGTAGACAGAAGGGGGGTAGAAACAACTTCAGAGCAGAAAAAACAGCGATGGCAAATAAAATTATTAACATGACTCTTCAACGTCGTCGTCGAAGACTATGGCAATGATAGTGCACGGACCTCGACAAGATAGCTAACCGAATTGTGTGTTCATTGTTCATCCTTCGCTCCCTATTGCTGGTGATCGTTCAAAAAGCACAAATGTCAGCTCTTATGCACCGCAGCAGCCGCTACGCTGCCGAACTCCTAGTGAGTGATGAAATTTCGAAATTAATTCAGATTTTACATGCTGAGCTGAAGCGATGGAGCGCAAGCTGGTACTTACATAGTAAACAAGTTGACTATGTTGATGCAAAATGCAGTAATAGTAAATCTTAAAGCAGGGGATAGGTCCCTATCCAAAGTCCCAAATTCGAACCACGATGCGGTGGTGTCTTTTGGTCTTTCGCAACTTTGCACGAGATTAATGCGCAGTGACGGCGAACAAATTTTCACAGCGCGTTAGATTTGACAAGCCACCTCAAGCCGCCAGCGCATGGTAGGTACAATGACTGCCAAACTAAAATCACAACATGCAAATCAAGCTATCTAGCAATGGGAGCTGGGTGCGTTGGGATTTGGCTTATTTTTGCTTTTTGAATATGAATAAACCTAACGCCATTTGTTTTTTTTTCAAAGTCGATTTCTACAAGATAGTGTAACATAATGCTTTTTTATTTTAACATTTTTGTTTGGTTTTCAGATGCCGACGATGATTGCATTGACGAAGGCATCGACGAGGGCTATAAGCGATGGGATGATGAATCTGAATGCATGATCGATGATAAATGCAACAACGAAACCAAAGACTTGGACTATGTTCTTGAGGTGAGTTTGTGCATTTAACATTTCGCAAAAGACCGTGTTTGTTTGTTTGGTTTTAAGATTCCAAATAGTGAAAGGGGAAACTTTCTTAAGACATTGATATCCATCAAGATGTTAGCTTTTTAATAGTCATTTTTAACAAGCCTGTGCGATTAAAAGTTCTCTCGAATGATTGATTTCTGTTTGACCTCTTGTTGTGAAAAGAATTTCACAAGTCTTTGAATTGGAAGAAACATAAAAGCTTCAATTGAAGATTGGAAAAAAAAGCAGGCAAATTTGTCGATAAAACGTTAGTAAAATATTGCTTTCTTGTTGGTGAAATTCTCCTTTTTATACACTGTCTAGGCACACACATCATAAAAAGTAGACCATCTCTATTGATTTTCTGAAGAAAAAATTCCTAACGTTTATTGATTTAATTTCGTGTCGCCTACCGGGTGCATAGTTGCACAACAAATCGCATTATGCATCACACACACAGAAATCAACGTACCAGACCAGACCGAAAAAACCAACAGCTTAAAAATTGCTTCAAGCTAACTGCTGACTGCTGATGGGTGTCCTCACTAATTCACTGAACTTTTTGGTTAATTTAATCGAAAGCGAGAGCAAAAGGAGACTTAAAAAAAAGACAACTTACACAAATATTTGATTGTGGGTGGCAGGGTATCTGGAACACACATGGGCGCCCGGCGGCGACGACGACAACAACGACGATGATTGTGTGGTGGCAAAGGTGGGCCCCACCTCTCCTTTTGTTGGATGGTGCAAGACTTCTTGCAAAATCAAGTTTGCATTTTGGTTTGGTTTATTCAGATTCAGCGAGGCAGCTATTGTGGAGCAGCGTAATTATGCCTATACTACTAGACAACAGTTGGTTCGGTGGATAGATGGGATGGTGGTTCGCTGGTTGATTCACTCTTTCGTATGTTGTCTCAGTGGGCTGCTTTGGGAACATTTGCTTAATTAAAGGTTAAACCGATGACCTTTAAACGAGAGCATAGATGGGCGATGAGGTGGTATTCTAACTAGGTAATACAATTATTGATCTGGCGCTCCCCTTGTGGTCAAGGGACGCTGAAAAACAATCCATTCAAATGGGAGTGCTCTTGTTCTACTGTGTGTGAATTAAGTGACCTTTTGGCTGATTTCAGTTGAGATCTTACAGGCAAATACATGAATTGGAGATGGTGTTTTTCTTACGAATGCCATAAACTGTTTGGAATGGCTTTCAAGCGACGCCTAAAATACCTACACAACGCCTGTAAAAGTTTATTTTTTCAATATCAATAACCCAACATTGTTGTTAGCAAATGTGCATACAATTTTCTTCAACATTTATCTCTTGACCCTAACTCTGAAAACAATTTTCAAATTCTACACTAAACGCTGACATTGCTGCGCCAACAGCAATATGCTTATAGCAAGGTAAATCCAAATGAAATCGCACGTCTTCGAAAACTCTCGAAGGCAAGGTTAAATCAAATACGGTTCGGTCCCGCTATAAGTTGCACTATAGTCTATATAGACAATTATTTCCAACTCGAATTACCGCTCGATTGCAAGCTTGTTATGAAATTCCACTATCAAACGCGCCAAACGAGCAAATCTAATTTAGACAATTCCCTCGAATCGCATCGCTTGTAACCGTCAGACGCTCCATTGCACTTGTTTGTTAGATAACTTACCTTAAGCGAATAGATATCATCGACCAAAACAGCAGGTGTGAAATGTGAGATGCGAATATGTAAGCACCTTCGCTTCGCCAACAATAACAATCCTAACTCATTGTAACGTTTATTTTTTCTCATTTACAGGCCTGCAAAGATCATGTCAAGCCAACTGTACCTGAAGATCACTACAAAGCTGTTTGTCGTGCGCTTGTAACCGAAGCATTAGAATTACGAATATTTTTACAAAAAGTCTTCAACGGTGGTAAGTACACAGACATAATGACATACCACTCTATTGGCTACACATAACGACGTGCTGATATGTCAAACGATCCTCGCTATCATGTGTCAAAACCCCAAAAATTGATTGACGTTAAGGTTTTTTTTTTTTTGTTTTTTTTTTCATCGCAGATACTGAATCGTTACGGATAAAAGCAGATTCTCAAACTTCTAAACAGGAGCTTGACAAATTGGGTTTCCATGATTGGGTAAGTCAGTTATAATTCTGTCTGTCGATCATGTTGGATCTCAGTTTAGTTTTGATTTGATTGTGACATTTAAAAGAGATACTGTTATTGAAAAGGTGCATTTAGGGGAAATGGAGGGGAATTTTTCTGTGAGTATTCTGCGTATTTCGAGTTGTTATACTAGTTTTGAACGAAATTTCAATCAAAAGTCAAACTACAAACGATTGATATTCAAATGTTCGTTATCGTTACGATTATCGTCATTTTGAAAAAAAAAAAAAAAAAAACTTGTGCAATAACTCAACTTGTTTTCCTGAAGTTTATTCCTAATAAAAGCTTCAACAAAGCTGTAAATCTTTATGTTTTCAATTTATTACTCTATGACATGATGTTAGTGTAATCAATTTCTCTACACATAAAAAAATATTGGAATTAAAAACCCTGCACCACTATTAACATCGAGTGTTGGACAACTTCCTGTGTAGACGCCAAACCAAAACATTGAAACTAAAACAAAACATATTCCTTCGGAACGATGCAATCCACTTGGTTATGTGTCCAAAAGGAAGTTGTAAATATGACGGTAGGTAGCTTTTCCAGCAAACTTTGTATATTGGCTCAGTTCACCCAATAAACAGTTTCAAAAAACAACAAATAAACCGCTGTTCCGTGACAATACTTCCTGTATTCAAATCGCAGGCGTTTATTGTTAAAAATGAATTGCTTTTACAAAGCCCCACAATGCCGTTGCACCTCCCATCATCATCATCATCGTCATCGTGATCAGTGCCAGCAACAGCAAGAGCCCCGTATTCAAGGCTTATTATTGTGAAAAGTCGATCAATTTGCCGGCAGCTACGCATATTGTTCCAACTACCGCTCGATGCCAACAGTTTGTCTGGTTTAGTCTGTCTATCTGTTTAAACAGACACCTTTGCTCGTATTTTGTGTCTTTTATCGTCATCGATGCATATCAAGTTAACAAAACGTCTCTACAACCAACAAAAAGCAAAAAGAACGCAATAAAAGTTGCAGCATTGTTAAAACATAATAGAGAAGCCCACATTACCGTTATGGGTGGAACGTACTGTTTTTACAACGTAAACTAGGTATCACTAGAGCAACGCTATAAAGTCATATCATCTGCTTCAACGCTTGACACATCGGCAAAAATTGCATAAACAAAAAGCCCATCTTGGCTGCAGCACCACAACCGAGCGATGATGTGAGCAGTCACCACTGTTGTGGTGCGTGGTGTGGTTGCTCCATCCATTCATCTGCATGTGGAAAAGATGATTACGCTGCGTTGAAGATTATGATGATGAAAGAGATGATCTCCAAGCAGTGATATATGTAGTCAGTTAATCTCTAGAGCTGGAGCAGCAAGAGTGGAGCACTATACTCTGGTGTTTAGAGGTGCATGAAGCACATCATAAAGAAGTGATTGCTAAATCATAACAAATCATTTGTCTTGCGGCTTTTCTACCTCTGGCAAATAAATTTGCTTCCGTTGTCGCTGTCTTCGACTTTGTGGTCGTTGGGTTTTATTATATCGCTCAACACTTAAGAGTTATCGAGCGACTATAAATCGTAAATTATCGTTGCACTTTATTCTATCCAATTTTGTCTTTTGAGACAATTTCGAGTTACGCAAGCACTAATCCTTATCCAAAGCCTCTCAGACTGTATGGGGTGCGGTGCATCAAGGCACTTGATCAAATCAAACCATTTGGACTGTTTGAAAATCAATTAATTATCAAAACATGTCAACGTAATATACCCTAATGACACAACACGTACCACTTAGTAAGCAAACAGAGCTATTACCCGAAACAAAAACAAGTGCTAAAGACTGTTACTGGTCAGTATCAATTACAAGGTTCAACTTTAATTGAATATTATGGTGTTTCCTCATGTTAAAGACCGCCTGCCAATTAACTCTTCCCTCGCTCAAATAATCCAACCACCAACAGTCGTCCATCTATTAACGTCAGATTAAATCACAAACTAACAATCTTCGATGGAGTTACTTAAAGCATAACTGCACAAACACACACAAACTGCACACATCGGACAAGTGCAGAAGTGATTTTCCACCAAAGTTACTGACTGTCTGAGTGATGTGCAGAAATGCCACATTAATTATCACGTTAAGATCGAACGAACGACGACCATGACGATCGTGATGATTATTATGACGGTGACAGATGAAAGACGTACGGACGTGGAAAATTGCTTTCACTTGTCTCTTAAGAGAGACTTGGAACACCTCCAGGGATTTTTATAAACTTGTTGAGTATTTTTGTGTCTGTAAATACACTCGCCAATGGCCAATCACTACTCCTACAGTTGTCTGATATTCAATCGATATGACGTCCACCCGTTAGCTGTTTTGTCACAAGGAGAACGTCTCGCGACCGATTATCCTCAAAATTAAGCTAGCTATCAGCTTCCATCATGCATGTCTCGACGGAATTATGTGCATTCTAGATTCGTAATGAGCCTTCAACGAAATTGACCATTCGTTGTCGTCGTTTACATTAGACATTGTCTTGACAGCATCATTAAGTCAAGACTATGAGGTGACGGATGATTGTGCTTACGTTACAACACAACAAATGACAATTCTAGAAAATGCCATTTCTATCTTGAATAGAACCAGTGAAATTGCAACACAATCAATTTCTCATTTTATTGAAAAATCCAGATTTAAAAAAAACATAAGGTCGTAAGAATGCGATAGCAGCTTTATTTTTATTGAAATTCCAGCCACCAACGATGCTGCAAAAATTTAATTGAAATGATTGCAGAGACGACCTAGATACTTCTGGTGTGTCGTTATTTTGAGCTCTGGAGCTGATAAAAGATTTAAAAGTATTTTTTATTGAGCAGCGAAATATTCGCATTCGCAATGAAAGTTGCTGTCATGAGATTTTTTTTTGGTTTTAATTTTTTTTTCACGTTTCGGCCTTTCTTTTGAGAGCGATAAAATCTGCGAAGTCAGAGTCGCTAACGGAGATGTCTGCTTTCGATTTTTGATGATCGTACACTTTTTCAATGAGTTTATTGAACTGTCAAAAGTCAAAAAACAAGTGTGGTTGAGTTGGAGTTACTTTCACAGCAAAACATTTTTTATTTAGGCTTGGGAATAGGAGAAGGTATTGAATTCATGGAATATGTAACTTTCTTGTGAAAAGCAAAAGGTCCCCGACTGAATTCAAAATCACACAAAGTCCCCAAATTCTTTATAACTGCCCTTGGCTTTGTTTGCAATTCGTCTAATCAGCCCAAGGTCATGTTACGTACTCGAAATATGCTTTTATATCCCTTTGTGAGTCCACATACTCACATAACTTTAAGCATTCCACATATTACTGCCGAGCGCGACTTTTGAGTTAGATTGATATGTTGACATTGTTTGTTTGTTTCCTTTTATAATATCCACAAAAACTTCATAACCTTATTTTTACAGTTTTTGTGTTATTTTTTTTTATTTCTTTACAATTTTAAACCACACCGCCACCTTCATAAAAAACCAATCAATTATGGGTCACATAATTGAAAACCAAAAAAACACAAAAAAAAAAGACTGAAGTGGAAATTTGGAGGGCAGTCCAAGTACGCTAGAAAGAAAAGCTTTGTATTTCAATTTCATTTGTTTTGTTCTGCATTTTGATAAATTACAAAATCATTAGAAAAAGCCGTTTGCTTACATAAAACATAATTTTATTCAGTTGAGTTGTGAATGCGAATTTTTTGTTTACTGAAGTCTTAATGATACTTTTTTTTGTTAATTTTTTAATGCTCATGCAGTTAATTTAAAAGTTAATCTTTAATGGTTCGCCATTAGGTCAGTAGTAGAAATTTTAAGTTAAAAGAAAAATAAATCGTTAAAGAAATGTGAAGCCTGGGGAAAGGCACATCTTTTTTTCATATAATAATTATTTAAGTCTTATGCTGATTGTTTCTTTTTTTTGGAAAGAAATGTTTTTTCTTCCCGCATGATGGCATGTTGTTGCAAAATTTTGTTAATGTTCCATTGATGATGGTATCATTTACGTTAATGGACTGTTTGTTTTACTTTTGGCTATAAAAATATTTTATGGAAATTAATGTTTGTTTTTATTTGGATGTCTGTTTATTTAGGCGAGATTTTGGGTGCAAGTTGTGGACCAACTTAGACGGGGTGTACGGCTGAAGAAGAATGAATTTTCAAGGACACCGGTTGAATTTGAACTGACGCCTTACGAAATTCTGATGGCAGACATTCGATCGAGGTTCGTTTTTCGAATGTAACTGTTTTATTAATGGAAATCGGTAACATTTATTTTTTACCGACAGAAAATACAATCTGCGAAAGGTGATGGTAAATGGTGATGTCCCAAGGCGTGTGAAAAAGGATGCTCATGCTGTGATATTGGAATTTATAAGGTCACGGCCGCCATTAAAGAAGGTAAGTGACTTTGAACCTAAAAGTAAATTTGTTATTGAATGTTTTTTAATTAAAGGCCTCTGAGCGTAAGTTACCACCTCCGATCAAAAGAACTCCATCCCCAAGAGAACAACTCATGGATTCCATCCGTAAAGGGCGAGAGCTGAAGCATATACAACCGCCAGCGCCTTTGAGGCTAAAGGATCGATGTGAGTACCTACTTATGAAACTTTTAAATTCAATGCTTTGATAGATAAAAATGGTTGTCAAAACCTTAGGCGCATCTTAAGAACTGAATACTACTTCAATTTAAGTGAAATACGAGGCCATATGTTGCTTTCAATTTCCATCATGTACCTGATTTAAATCCTTGTCATTCCTATTTCATAGCAACACATCTCTTTTACTCAAATAAACTCTGTCGTCTAAAATCGTGCGCCTGTCCAAACCCATCAGATCAGTGTGTCAGCATCGCCGCCGAAGCCTTAACGCCATAATCACTTCAATCTACATAGTTGGTAATCTACTCTCACCCGAGAAGCCTCATTGGAGACAGGCAGCGCGGTCATTCCTTTTGGCCTGTCTCGATATAAAATGATCTACAGCCAGCGATTCGAGGCAAATATCTCTACTCACTCTCACAAAGCATATTCAATGGACAAAACATAGTGGCGGTACTTGTTTCTGGGTCAACGGAACAGGTTGCTTCTATCAGCAAGAGACGACAACTTGTCGGTTGAGATGCTGTCAGCGTTGTCGCTTTTTGCTGCACCATTTCATTTAGATCAGAAGCAAAACTCAATGTGAAAATTTAATGAATTAAATCGCAACCATAAGTTATGGGCTTTTACGTGTAACGACCGAACACATCGACGATAAAAACGACGTTTTCCCAGTTCATAAATTTCTCACAGATATACAGAGACTTTGCATGTGATCATATAGCAATCACTGATTGGTGAGCATGCCACAGCCACATTCCGCCTTACTGCACTCACTTTCGGCAAGAAGCAAGTCTTAGCTGGTTGTCGTTGATCTTTTCGGTTTCACTTGTAGGATCTGCCATTGAAACGGACATTCCACTCGATTATTTGGTGCACACACAAACCTTGTTAGGCCGCGATCGATGGAAGATTTTTTGTTCCCTCTGGGGGCTTTTCGCTGATATAGCTTTCTAAATGCACACAAGCACTCGAGCGATCTCATAGGCACCCGCAGTGACCACGAGTTCGTGCATTTCGTTTTCGTATCGGAAAGGAATAAAAGAATTTCATTGTAGCAGTATGTAATGGGACAAGAAACACATGCAGCTCAACTCCTTGACAATAATAGGTACTGGGGTCTTCCCATAAAAGTTAAAGACGGAAGAGAAGGGACATCATACAAGAGATCATGTCGCAAAGATACCTCTTGCTGGACCTATAGAGAATATTTAGAAGGAAATTACCCAGGGACACATTTTCGTTGACAATTTCTATTCCTTCGAATAGCAATTCGAAACAAACAACATTGAAATTGCTCATGCATTGCCATGGTACAAAGTTGCGAATTTCTAATGGGACAGCGTTAGACCGACGAAGAGGCGGCTTTTTTGTTTCCTATCCTTACCCAGCGCAAACCAATAACATCAGCTTTCGAGTATAATTTTACTAACTTATAATGCTGATGGGATTTGGTGAAGTTAGCATCGAGAGAAACCTATGAAGCCAATTATTTGCGGTAACGATAAAAGAAAACATGTAAAATACCACTTATGCTGGAAGTGTTTGCCTTGATTGGATTCATGAGACATTTGGTAAAAACAAAACACAAGACAAAAAACAACTTTTAAGCAAATTGAAATTTACGCGAGGAAAAGTATGCAAGACTTTCTCGTAAGTTATAAATTAAGAAATGTATAGCATACGCGCAGGAGGCAGCAACAGCTTTTTGCATCTAAAATGTTTCAGTGTTGCCGCATGATATCAAGCTAATGACGAAACTGACAATTATTGGTGGAAAAATTACCGGAAAAATATCGAATTGCTCTTAAGAAGTTATTAATGAGAAAACTGATTTATTTTTTCATGAATAAGACAAACAATTAGAAATTCTATTCTCTTTCAAAACATTAAGTAGCAACACTTCTGTAAAAGCTTTCATTCACCCTCTTTACAAGAGAGAAAGAAAAGAGAGAGAGAGTCAGTGTGAATGATATAAAAATGAAACACCAAAGAAAATCAAAAGAAAGTTGAATTTTCCCATTCTCACACAAAAATTCATTCTGGTTGGTTTTGCTTAACGGACAAATTTTAAACGAAATAAAATCTTTCACATTAAGAAGCGACGCACGGCGACCGACGACGACGTTCCATTTGTTTATAATTAATTATACATATTTAGTGTCTGTTCCCCCTCAAGGTCGTCTTGAAAAGTGTGACTTAAGCCTTCGCGTTTTGTTAAGAATTAAAAGTGTGATAGATAAAGCTTACGGGTATTTAGGTTAAATGAAGATGGAAATGTCCTTCTCGAACTGACATTGCATCCCTTCACCTAACATGAAGGTCATGCAATTAGTGCTTCCTCTCGGATTTTTCAATCTAATGAGACTGACAATAAGTTGGATGTAGATATGTATCGATTGATGTTTGTATTTAATTTTAATGGTTCTTAGTGTGCAATCAGTGAACTGTAAAGAATGGAGGCAATAAAAGGTGAGTTTTAATTAAATTTAGCTCATGGAGTGTCAAGTCTTAATTTGATTAAACAACTGATTTTTTTCAAACTGTGACTTTAATAATAATTAACACGTGATACTGCAAGGGGATCCTTCAATGCCTTTAACTAAATACTGTGTATCAACAACACCCCTATGCTGTGCAAGTGTGACACCAAAAAGAGGGAGAGGGTTGGGCGCCACTTTCATCGTCCAGTAATCTAGATGAAGAATGATTAATTTTCAATTTCCTTTTAAACTCGTTTCGGAAATGAAAATTTGAAATGGAAAGAGAAACTGCAAAATATTAAAATAAAAATCAAATATAATCCGGCCAGGAACCCGAAGACGCCAGATAGAAGGCATGACAGACGGTATACTTACCTTGTTGTACGTACCTATCTCTATTGCAACAATATCTCAAGCACAAGCAGTAAGGTGTAATGAGGTTAAGTCTATATACCATTGCCTCTAGGTTCAATCACAGTTCGTGAGCCTTCAACAGCACGGAGTGGGGTCAAACTCGGGGTAAATTCAATTGACTGAACCATCGTTAGTGAGAATATAGATAGCATTTCGTTCAGAATTCAGTCCAACTAACAACGCCATCAGAAAGAGATTCTTGGAAGAGATGACAGTGTTCGGTTTTACAGAATTACAAGTGGTGAAAGTCATCGAAGCAAAACTATCATTAAATTCTCCTCGCAGTGCTCAGTTTTTTTCCAATTGAAGTGGAATAAAAAAATTAAAATAGATGAAAAAAGAAAAACAGATCTATGGAGGTGATTAGTGCTTGGAGGCTTCCGTCCATTCATCTTATGATTTCCGTTGAAAGCTATGACGGTGGGTGTTGCCAGACGAAGTGGTCAAGTGACATGGTCGATTGCTGGATGTATAGCTCGGTGTTTTGTTTGAGGTTTTATGCTTCAGCTACTGCTCGGTCAACTGCGGCAAAGTCTCAAATGCAAAGTACACAAACATCGTCACGTCGTCGTGTCGACACCACGGCGGTATCGAGGCCTTCGCCTTTTGCATGCCTAAGTGTCTGGAACTCTAATGCAGCACTGTCTCGATGAGTTTCTTGTAATATAACACCGGATTTTTTTTTGTGTATGCCTTAAATTGTCTCTTAGGTGCATATTGCATGCAGACGCCATCAAGATGTTATTGACTTTGATGTGAAAACAAAATGGAACAGCTTTTCCCTGCAAATATTTCTTTTTTGTCATACAGACAGCTCGAGTGGGTATTTATTTTAGAAATTGACCTTTTCCATTGAACTGTACATGTGGATGTTGTATTGCATTACATGGGTCAAGGGTCATACTAAAAAGACAAAGTGCTAAATGGCACCGTTAAGCTTATTAAGTGAGTTTTCGTTTCGATAAAAGACCTTTTCGATTCAGATAAAAGTGCTGTTGTGAAAATAGACACGATAAAAATAAAACAGGGTCAAGTTTTTATTTTTATAACTTTCTTAGTCTTTATTTTATTCATGTTCATTCGGCAAAAGCAAAGTCTTTCGATAAGGATTTAATCTGTCATATAGCGCCGGATGGATGATGGAGAACGATTACGGTTGTTTGACGATGAAACTCTAACGAGCTTCGCCATTTAATCGATTAAGGGATTTGCCATTGTGTCTTGCAAGTCTTATGCGATCATGTTTACAATAGGGTGGCGAATCCCTGTCGTAGGGGAGAGATTTCGTAATTTGATTTTAATAGCTTCTTTTATACAAAGTTTATGAAGTGATGAAGACAAATATGTGTTCATCTTTGGGCCAAATTTGAGATTATGAAATTGGACTGTTATTAATTTGCTCTATAGTTTTTTTACCGGAGTCATTGCTTGAAATGTTCTGAACAATATTGTCTGAAATTATAGTTATTAGACTTTGTTACGCAATTCACACGTGTACCTTGTTAAATTTTGGCTTGAAAAACTAAACAAAGATCGCATTATCCCATTTTGTTTTCATTGAGATATTTCATGATTAAATCAGGTCCATACCCAACTGCCTACCAAGGCTCTTCCCAAGAATTTTTTCGTTCATATATTACATATTGCCTCTGGTTTGCCCCAATTCCCTTTCACATTTTTTTTTTCTTCTTGAATCCAATTCAACATGCTATTCACATAAAACTTGTCCCGCATAAATCAAAACCTACAGTCTCATATCTCTCAACTTACAAGGCTGCGAACTGCGAACATTTTTTCGGCCAAACAATCCAATCACCTTAATCGCCTCAGTGAGAGAGGAGGGATACACAAACTCATGGGTACCTTCATAAGTAAGTAGGTGCACGAACGTGACTGTCATAAATTCCCTGCACAGTGTGTGTCCCGCATGGAAATAATCGAAAGTTTATCCAATCCAACTACAACTACCCGAGACCCAACTGACCTACCTCCCATCCAACTCGCAGAATTTGTTAAATAACCGTTTTCAATCCAGCATCACTCACCGTCATCAAACCAGCTCCAAACCCCAAGCTCTTAAACATTTTTGCCAAACTAACTTTTTTCGGCTCACAGTTTCCTACAATCTGTTTTGTTCAAATTGGAATACAAAAATAATTTCGTCTTGAAGTCTTTCTTAAGAGGTTCTGTTGTGCCTTCCGCTACTAAATTACACTTTTAAACGATACTAACCCACCGTCTACCGACCGTCCGCAAGTCCAAAACAACAAATAGCGCATGTCCAAAGCTCGCAATACTCTCAGTGCACACTCTCCTCTGCATGATTAGGTTCCACAAAGCCTTTTGTTAAGCACGAGAGACTTTAAATTGTTGTTGATAAATGTGGTTCAAAAAGAGTGACGTAAATGTGACGTCATAAATGTTGATTATACCGTTTAGAGACAGATACACAAACCTTTCCGGAGTGCGCAACGCCAAACCAAAGTTTACCTATGAACCAGTTTGAGAGATAATAATATCTACCTTCGAAAGTTTGAACAACTTGTGGTTGTGCAGAGCGGAATGAGAGTAGAGTGGAACTTGAAAAAAGGAAACTGAAAAAACAACATGCAGAAAAGTCTTCATTGCATGGCCATTTGAACAGAAGCATGGATTGAATAGTCTTCAGTCTAGCTTTGAACTTAACGGTATTCAGTTGGCACTGCGCGTGTTTCTCGAGTCGTGTCGTTCCTTCTGTGTTTTATTTTTCTTTTTGTGCATTGATGTGTGTGGATGTAAAAAGGGGTGGTGTTTTTCTTTCTCCGAGTTATACAAAAAAAAGCGTGGAAAATCCTTGAATTAAGCATCCCGACGACTGAGGGAACATCTGAATTCTCTACTTCCTTCTGATTCACGGTCATTAAGAAGGTTTTCCGTTTTCCGTTTTCGTCACCTTGCCACCCACTTTTCCCCTGCTTTAATAAATATTTTTGTTGTTGTTTTCTCACCCCCTCTCTCTCTCTCGTTCTACGTCGCAATCGTCATCATCTGTTATTGTGTGTCATTCTGCTCGTCGTCGTCGTCGTCCTTTTTCCATAATTAGAATCGCATTTTCCAGTTTCAGTAGCCCTCACAGTCTCGTTCCCATATACAACTCATTTGTTGGGCTGGATCGATAACAACCGTGCTGCTGTTCTGCACAGGCTTTCCATTTTATTCTTCTGTTTCCTTGAAGGGGAGCAGCAGGACTGCAAATGTCAAAGTAAAACAAAAAAACACACCAAACAAGGGGAAGGGTATATTGAACAAAATCATGCAGCGACAAAGTCCAAGGAAAACCATCTAGTGATTCAATATTCAAGGTGCAGCGATGTGTGAAAAACCGTGCTTCCAGTGAAAAGCCAAAGAAAATTGTTATCCCTGCAAACGACAGCCACACAACAACAACAAAACGCATGGCGGCAGCGTTATGATGTGTCATCTTTTGTGGAGAAAAAAAATATATAAAGTGAAAAATGTTCGCGACAGGACTGTAGTGATTGTAACGCGCGCGACAAGGAACGGTAGCGGTAATAATTCCGCGTCTATGTGAACGCACTCACATTGTTACAAAGAATGCACACTCGAGATAAACAAAGGGAACAGTACTTGTTATATCTTAATTCGAAAAAAAGAAAAAATACAAACAGCAAGAACTTAACAATGACAACAACGGGCCTCACTTCACCCCAGGACTCTAATCCCAATAATGCAGTGGATGCTGCTAGGGACTCAACGTATTGCCCTCAGGAGCCAGTAGCACAGTCACAGCCTAATCCTCAGCCACCACCGAGACCTGCTCCACGCGGCAGCGGCAATCCGCCCACTTTGAAGCCGCGTTCAGGTGAGTTTGGGTTCTTCTCATACCACAGGGTTTTTTTTCACTTCTTGGTCCTTGTGAATTTGATTCTACACATCATCATGTGTATGTGCCATATCGTATCGGTCGGATTAAGGGCAGGGGTTTTTTCTTTCACTTTTCTTTCTTTTGTGTTCTTGTTTTTATGGATTGCTATGGAATTGGAATAGTGCTAAACCAGGGGATGACCTCGATTTATTGCAGCGGGTCGATTACCTCTTTCTGGGTGGATTTATTTATGGAGGGTAGAATATGAAATTAAAATGTGACAAATCCCCGGAGGCCTTAGCTAGGTGGAAAAGGAAGGCCCCGCACAACGGCGACAGCAACGAATAACTGGAAGTCGTAAAAATGTTTACTTTTGCAAATTCCTTTTTGTACAATTGAGATAGGTGGTTTAGGTACGTGTGAATCCTTGGCAGAAGAACAGACAACACGACATCAAATAAACAACAGACAGCATGTGGCAGATTGACAAAGGTTGATGTACAATATCGAATCAACAGAGGATTTTCGTATGCAAGGACATACGATATAGGCTGTTTCAGAAAGAAGTTCAGAAACTCTCAAGTCATTATGGTTTTTGATTTTCGAGTTTTTACCTTTCTTACAAATAATTGTGTTTTTGTAGGAACACCCTGTCTTACCACATTGAATAGTGGGAGTGAATAATTAACAAGTTTTACAATGTATTCGATATGGATTAACATTTTCAATGGCGGGTCGGTTTGGCTAAGCTAAATATAGGTATTCGGTTGGCATCTGAGTGGGTTTGTTTGTGTGTTTTAGGTATGCAATGTCTGTAAGTCCACAAATAGCAAATGCCATCAATCTGGCCAGTGTTGCGAAGAATACAAAACTGAAATAAATAAGTAAATATCCAAGTTTAATTTGATTTCGTTTACACTATCTGATAGATGGCATTTAGGAATGCCATTCTCATTTCACAAACAAACAAACAATTATTTAAACTTGACTCGAAGTTTTGGAAGTATGTTTTTCAATTCGAAGTGTTTGTTCAGTTTAAAAGAGTTGCCACGTTCGTCTCTTTTACGTAATCGCCAATTAATATGAATGGGACTCCCACAAAATGTATGGACCGATTCTGATGAAATTTTGCGTGTGTATTCTAAAATGGTTAAGATTCAGAAATTGAAACTTATTTTTGATAAAGCCGACAAAACAAAAAAGTCTGTTTTAAATAAGACAAATAGCAATACATGCAAGCACTTCTCTTGCTGAAATATTTCAATCAGTTTTTGTTTGCTTCTCAATTGAAAATTCTCTTTAATTCTGATGGAACGAAACCGAAAGGACCATCAATCCGATTTCAATTGGAATTTTGATTTGAAACAGAAAAGTTTGTTTCTTTGAAAATTAAATCGATTCTCAATAGCTTTCAAGGATGCCTCAGATGAGAAGATGGATAAATTTTGTTCTTACCGAAGTTCAGTATTGTATATCGACTGAAAATAACTTTTGTTGTTGTATTTAGCAATTATATCAAATGAAAACGGAAGAGAACAAAAGAAAAACCATATGCAGATAACAAATTCAATTAGTATTCATAACACATCTTGTTAACGCGGATAAACCATTTCTGAAACCAGCTTCTATCGTTTTGTTGGTTTTTCTTTTCTTCAAATAAAAATATATTCCAGTCGCAGAAAGTCTGCTTATTTCTATAGAATTCAATTACATACATGTATTATTGAATAGCAGACCTCAAGATACAATAAAAGAATCATAACCATTCAGCATTTATCTCTAATTAGAGCAGGCTGCTTGCAGACGTGCATCTTTCACTTCCCATGATGAAAAACAATTCTTTCAATTCGAAATGTCTGTCTTGGTCTTGTGTTGATGTTCAGACAAAGACTCATGTTACAAAATCGTATCTGAAGAACTCGTTTTCTTTACCAGCGATGCGGTATCACTTTTATTGCAGATCACGTTCACGAAAGCTAAACTAGATGTATTCCAAGGTTTTTTTCATCATTCATTTGGCATGTAGCTCAGTTTTATTTGCATACGTCACATTTAGAAATTACAACTTTTCGTAAGGGCTTATACCTGGCAGGTGCAATCATCATCATCATCAATCTTATGAAGCTAGAGCGCAAAAAGGTCGAACGTATCATAATGAAACAGTTCATTTTAATTAAACAAAAAACTAAGTAAATATTCCCATTCTACCCCGAAGACTGGCTGTTCAAGAGAAACGGTGTGTCATGTCTCATGTCGAGCTTCAAAGAATTTTATAAGATGACTTTAGTTTTAAACGGTGCCAACTTTATGACCAGACTTTAGTTGTGAACTCATGACGAAATTTCACATGTACCCTCTCTCGTGTGTGAGAAATTAACAGACAAATGTAACACGCTGTTAATTGCCTGCGGACACGGTTATAGAAAAAGAGCTAATATTTTATTTGAGTTCACTCAACTCTTTCGAAATCGTTTAGAGGAATGTTCTTTGTAACTACAACCGGTTAACATCTTTTTGTGATCCTTGATTATGCATTTAAGCTCATCATGAATTGCATAACACATTTATGTGACTTTTTGCTAGTTAAAGTTATTGTCCTACTTTTGCAACGTCTATAAATTAAAGATCTCTGCTTTCATAGTAAATCTTGCGGATCTCGAACCAATACTGTTATGGTTGTGTTTCGTGAAAATGCTAATTTCATCAAAATTGTGCTTTTGATTTTAATCTTGTGAAAGACTACAAATTCCATTGATATCGTTTAAGTTCAGTCATCTTTAAATGTTTGCTGATGACTTCAAGGCTTAAGAAGGTTTATTCAAATTTTTTTAACTAATGAAATAGCAAATCAAAATAAGACATAAATATCAGATTTATATGAAAAGAGTTGTTCACTATCATTGACGTTCCAATTCAAATCATTCCTCATTTGAATTTATAACTTAACTTGAGTATCAGATCTGTCTCAGCAGAATGTTCCCCACACAATCTGCAATTTTTAATTCATTATTTTGTAATCGTTAAATCCTTCCTAAATCGTGTCTTTTTGATAGGTTTGACAACTTAAGTAGCATTTTTGCTGACTGAAAAAGAACGCAAATTAAAATCAAACAAGCTCAATAGCAGGTGAATCAATAGAAATTTATAAAAATGCAAACAAACGAACAGATACAACTGCTTACTTATACGCAAAGCCTTTAAGACGTTGTTAAATGTCACAAAGGCTTTTTTCTATACCGAACCATCAGCGCAATTCAAGCGGAATAAAACCCTCCTGAGCAAAAAACTGTCTCTTCTGAATTAAGCGTTGTTTATTTTTGTCCCACAAGTGCTAACACAACATCCACCTCAATCAATAAATTTATTTATTTTTCTCCCTTTTAAAAATATGTCAGCACGGCAATAAAAAAAATACCGATTCTACCATTAAAAAAGTTCTGTATGTGTTTTTATTTATTATTTCTTCTTATGGTCAATAGTAAGCCAAAACCATTCAAAGAGTTTTCTTCCTTTGAAGCTTTTATTTACGAAAACCGAAACCCGGAATTTTAAACATGTTGCGGTGCTCTATGTAGTGCAGTCACGCCTGTTTTAAACGAACTTGTTCAACATTCCACTCACAACCCTACAATAAAGTCGTAGTCTAGTACGTTGGTCGAGTATGCATAAATGGATTGTTTCTCTCACGAGCGAAAATGAAACAAATAACAACTTTAACATTGTTTCCGGGGAGCTATGTAAAACTAGGTCGATTGCTGTAGAACGTTCGAAAATAAAAGTGCGCGACAAAAAACCTCTAGAGATATGCACGTTTCTTTTTTTTTATTATTATTTATAATGGTAAAAGCCCAGCTCTATAAATCAATAGAAACTAGAACATGGAACAAACTCACTTAACACGAAATGGTGTTGTGGTATAAAATGGCATCAGATTAGTAAGGGAAAACTCGGTCTATTCACGTGGAAACGGAAATCGATTCTCCCAAGGGATAGTTTTTCCTATAAATAGAATACCCTGTCGGCATCGGCACTATCTTTATGCACATGGGAATTCGAGCCTTCATCCGGACTAAAAAGGTATCGCATAGTAGAAAAGCCTTCAAAGTGGATAAATGGGGAGGAACGGAAACGAAAATCAATTTTAAACCAACGCCGACGTTCGAAGCTTTGAAAACATTATGAACATGTAATTTCCAACACGAAATATTTTACGGAAGTGGAAACAAGGGCCTTGTCTGAAATTATGTAGCAATAGATACACAAACGTTGGTAGAGACGTAGAGATATGTGAAAGAGCGGTTTTATGGCGAAAGAAGAAATTATGTGTGTTATACCACATGTACATCGTCGAATTGCCAGAAAGACAGACCAGTTCACTATAAATTTGGCACCCGATATGTAACTTTGAGACGTTGTTTTCTTAGCCTGGTTTGCCTCATTTCGCCTTAAAGCAACTACACGCCTTTTCTTTAAGTGTTTACTGCTGTTAAATTTGTATTTTGGATTTGAATCACGCCGATTTTTCTAGCACCTATTATGCTGATTACATCCAAAATAAAATTGCAATAATATCTTTATACCGCATTTCCAGGGCAATGTCCTTTCACATTAGAGCATAAATCTATTTTTTCAAATTCCTCAAGGACCTCAAAACTAGGTTACTAAATTCCTTTATGGGATTTTTTCCACAATCCAGATTTCTCGAGAGTATGCTGCAGGCTGGTTTGTGTAATTAAGGTCTATATTGAAAAAAAAAAACAAATGAGCAAGAAAACTTCATCTATTTCGGAGCCTGTACTTTCTATTGGCCACTGCAAAAAAAACCTCACTTCATTACTTGCAACAGTTGCAGACATCTACCTGCAGAATAACCCGCCGAAAGCAAGAAAAAAACATAATTATCATTACATAACCCAGATAAAGGTACTAAAGAGCACTATGACTTCGCCAGTATCTCCCACGGACACATACAAGTAAAGTCTATATTTTGTCTCTCGTAATTCAAGCCTTTTTTTGCCAAATCGTACAGAAACCAAGGAAAAGGCTAAACGTTCAAAACCTCAGCAAATTGTTGGCTTTTTTAGTCTTTGCTTCAATGCAAACTGAACAGTCTATGAAACTAATTAATTCAAATGCAATAAGTTAATGCTGTTTTTTTTTTATCTTTTACTTGCAGTACTTCCACCACCGCAACCGTCATCACAAACAGTGGAAACGCTCAAGAAGGAAGACCGCCCCGAAGCGCACAGTTCTCCCAGATCGAAGCAGAGACTTATCAAAGTCGACTTCTCATTGCTCGAGGTAAGCATGCCCATGCCATGAAGGCATAACGACACATTTCAAAGCAGATCACAGAGTTTAGATTGAGGTATTTGTCTCATGATGCAGTGAATAACTTTGTCTAAATTGCACCACATTGTTGTTGCGAAATAAGTCTATACTGCTGGTCCGTGTGAACCATGTAAAAAGTTCACAACATACTATCATACCGCAGGGTGAAGCTGGGAAGGAATTAATAAATAATTCTTCGGGTGATATGCGGTATAGGGCGTGGGACCCCAGACGATAATAATGATTTTTGCAAGTAGATCCCGGAAGACGAGGCTTCCCTTGATTAAGATGAATAAAAGATTGCTTGAAGGGATTTTTATTTGACGGTATAATTTATCTCCTCGTTCGTGGGTTTTATTTTTTTTTTTTTTTAAGTTTTGTTTTATTCATGCATCATTCGGTTGTGGTGAAATGCCGCATTAAGAGTAAATAAAAATAAATAGTAAGGAGTCTTCATCATTTATTTGTGGTAAGAGTTGATGAATTATGACTTATTCGAGGAAAACAAATAAAATATCATTTCCACTGATTGTGGGTATTACACTTTTGTAATTTAGCCACGAAGAGTATTGTTTGCTTTTGAAATGCCTTTTGACATTTCAACAGACTTTCGAACATTTTTAAGAGCAAATAACATTTTTTGTATGTATAGTTGTCTCCCTCTTTAATTTTTCTGTTCAATGGAAAAACAAAAGTCCTTGATATGAAATATTTTTTGTAAAAAAAAATCCACTTTCTCACCTAATTTTGCTTTGTTTTAATTTTATTCTTTTGTTTTACATATTTTCTTTTCCTTAATTTGAGTTACTACTTACATTTTCTTTTCGATTATTTCCAGTTGTTCATTCTGGTGATATTCAGTTGGTTGTGCTCACAATATAGTTTCGAATTTTTTTGGGAAAAGACTTAAAAATTATTGTTTTAATTATACTTTGTTAAATTAATTTTAATGCGCTCTTAAAATAAATATTAAGAACAAACAGTTAATCTGCCATAGAAAAAACAAAATAAAGACTTGAAAGGAAAGTTATCAAAAAACGAAACAAAAATAAATAAAAAGGTAAATAATGTGTGTCTATTTCTTCTTAGAAAATTATAATTATTACAAAAAAAAAAAAACAATATTCTTGTAGCTCTTCAACATGCCTCTAAAATTCTAAAAAAAAGTCTTTATTTTTACTAAATTTAATAATATTGTGCACGTGTATTCTAGAGTGTGTTTTGAATGCAAATTTACCTAACAAGAGTAGGCACCAGCATACTCGCAAAATTTTAATCTTTAACCATCAATTTTTACCCAATTACCAACGTTAACAGCATCGCGATACCAAAACAAAAGACCCTTTTTGTAATGGCTGACAAATTGTTGTACTTCACGTCAATATCCAGGATACCATCCATGGCATGATGGTGACATCAAAATATAAAACCAATTACGCCGCACTTATTTTGCAGAAATTATTAAATTATGCCCAGGAAATTGCGTGTTTTGTGTAATTCAATGTCACCGTGTTGCCACTAATTGAGCCAAACGATGTTGTTCCTTTTTTTAACGTTGGTTAATCATACCTCGGGTTGATCTATAGGAGAACCTTTATTAAGGTAAATAATAGAGCAAGAATTTCTGTTCGAGAGGCAGCAATGTGTTTATACAGACCGAATGACAAAAAAAAAGTAAACGGTCGGTCTTATTATCGATGCTATTTTAATATCCTGTTCACGTATATTTCCTTACTTTGGCAAAGTGGGTTCTATTTTGGTAACTTTGTGAGCTTTTGGGTGGAAATCGACGTGTACACAGGTGGCCGGAACCCTTTGAGCTTAGATGGTTACTTAGGAGCTGTAAACATGTTCATGCATAAACATGGATTCACAAGGGAAAAAAACCTTGAATAACATTAGGAAAAACCTGGAGGAATTTTGGATTAAAAAGGACATGAGTAAAGGAGTTTATCGTTATGAGTGTGTATTTTTATTTGCTGAATACTTTGTGAAGCAAATGGTAATTTATTTTAAAACTTTCTTTAACACAAAACTTAGTTTCATGATGAAACTGAAATCGAAAGCGAAGTCAACATTTCTATTGTGAATAATTTATGGGAGCACCTTGAAATATGTCAAATATGTAAATACGTCTTTTTTTCGAAAAGGAATGTCAATGAACTTCTTGGAAAGTGAGTTTCTTTATTGAAATTATTATGCAGCACGGCGCTGTACTATTAGCTATTACACAGTGTGTTGTAGTATTTTCTTAATGACGTTAGGCTGTTTAAGTTAAATGATAGAAAATCGATACAATTCTTTGAATGGAGTCAGACAGAGCGTCAAATTCGCGAGAAGTTGAAGCTGTGTCCAAATTTGGGCTTTGATAAAGAAAACAGTATTGAATGATGTGCTTATATAGGAAAAACTTGAACCACATAAAATTGAAACAAGGGTTGGAGCAGCGTCCATATACTGTGGTAAGAATTGATAAGCAACATCATTCCTTATGTAGACTGCGAGACCATGGTGGGAGAAGGATAAATGCACTAAGCAATACCCATTAATAAGAAATTCCAGTAGGGTCGGAATTCTCATCTACTTGGGTTTCACTAGGTGCCAATGCAGCTGGCCTGTTTGAAACAGTAAGGATATACGCAGCAAGAAAATTAATTCTTAGCCCACAAATATTGTAATAATCGACTCTGGATTTATCAATCATTACAAGAAACAAAGATAACGGGATGGTTGTGTACTTACTGTGCTCCTGTGGCTAGCGGATATTTTTAAATCTTTTTTTTTTGGTGCAGTTTTGTCTTTTTGAGTGCGTCGTATTATTTGTTGTTTTATATAACTGATTCCAATTTATTTATTTATTTTATTTGCTCTTTTTTTGTTATTTTTTTATGTTTTGTGATCAATGTAAATGTTCCTATTTATTGTTGTTTTTTTTTTTTGAAGTATTTTTTTTTTTTTAACGGACGCGACAAAAGCACTGCACAACCAATCTCTTTGGACACTTGACGACCACTTGAATTGAAAAACATAACCTCAACAAGAGACTTCATCATATCTGAGTCTTTTCTCAACAATATCTTAAAAGACATTTAATGTTTAAAATAACAACATCTAACTTAACACGTTTGATTTTGATTTGATTAAAAATGCTTGCAACTTTGACATAACCCGAATGAAATATTATAAAGAACAGCATTGGCGTTCTTGCATATCAATAGAGTTCGAGTTCCTATTAACCACCGACACTCAACACGTTCTTTCATTGCAACAGCTGAAATGAATTTCCCATAAATTTTCTATTTCCAGGATGATAATTATTTTGACGATTCGCCAGCATCTGGATCATCGTCTATCATTCAACAGACCTCATCGATTTGTTCACAGCCAAAAATGCCACCATATCCCATTGGAGGTTACATGCCTGCCACAGATCCACCAGCACCCACCACCAAAGTTGTGAGACGAACAAGTAAGTTGGTTTCTTAATCCTTGAGCAAAACAAATGATTTTTTCTTGTTTTGTTATTTTCGTTCTGTTTCTTTTAATTTCTATAAATTTTTTCTGTTTTTATTTTTGGTGAAAAGGTTTATAATTTGAGAAAATGTTTGCTTGGTGAAGTATTGAAACCGTTAACTTAATATCACACTAAGACAAAAAAAAACAGTTAGGGTGGCATGCAAATGGTGATGTGTGGTTGAAGCTTTAAAAAAAAAAATATTATTCAAAGCAACGTAATCTCTAATATGATTTGAAATTGGCCATAATTTTGTTTGATAATGATTTGTAACACAGTTTTATTTGAATATCAATAAATCAGTCAAAAACGATGCAATTTAGTTCATTGATCAAGAAATAATTGTTGTTTTGGAATTTTCTTTCCTTGCGTGCAAGAACAAGAGGATACAATTACAGAAGACGAATATCACAGATTCTTCGACAACGCACTGGAATGTAAATATTGACGATATTTCTATAAAAGTTTACTTTTTCGATTTTGAATACTTCCATGCCTCAAAAATGTTTATCTCTTATCCATTAATCATGCAAACAACAAAAGTAAAAAAAAAGTACTCATACGCCACAGTGAACGATCTGCTTTAATTGATTGCAAATACTCATTTTGATAATTTAAAAAATTTAAATCAGGACTTCAATAATCTAAATTATAAATTAATTTATCTTAAATTGAATGCTTCATACTAACAAAAATATATAATACCTTCACAGCTTTTGTCCATAGTTAAAATACTGCATGCTTTAAAATATGCGTTTCAGCTTAAATTCATTAAAAAAAAAAAACAATAAATAAGTGTTGATTTGATTTGTGTAAATTTTGCAGCATACGACCTTGCAACACAATGCGAATCACGACGAGCCTCGATGCGACGACACACAATTGTCGGCTGCCAGAGTAATCTTGATGAAACGCATTCAATGCCAGCGTCTCGTCCAGATTCCCGACAGTCTGATGTGCACTCAATCGCCGCTGCCGGCACAGATGGCAACAGCAATAGCAGCACCGTTAATCACAAATATCAACATCCACAACATCATCAGGTAAAATCGATTATCGAAAAAGAACGCCTCCATGCGCCTTTGTATTCGAATTCGAATAAAATGTCAGAATACAAGTCTTCATCAAACGATCATACTCCTCCTAATACTCAACAGCACAATAATAATCTTGATCAGAGCCCCGGTGGCGTTAGCGCAGGCATTGATGGCGATAGCAGCTGTTGTAGTCGATCATCATCGATCGGTGCTTGGACCAAATCATTTCTGGACGAAAAGCATTGGCGCGAACGAGGAGACGATCGGTTATCACTAACGCTCGAAGAGATTGTACACATTCGTTCTGTGATTACGAAGGCCGAATTGGAAGGTCTGCCGGTGGAGGTGCATGTGAAAGAGGATGTCGAACGTAGAAAAGTGTGCTTTTTGTGCCTGAGGACACGTTTCAGTATTTTTGGGCCGTGGGGTATTCAGTGCAAACTTTGCCGAAGAACCGTTTGCTCCAAGTGTTACACTAAGGTTTGTTTGTTTCTGTTTTTCTTCCGCCTCTTCTTGGTTAACCGACTATCCTTTAGATGCGAATACCAACTGAACACTTTCGCAACGTTCCGGTGGTGCTTATATCGCCATCTTTGCTATCAAGTCCGGCTGGTTCGAGCACACCCTCACCCTCACATCATGCGCACATAAATGCCGCTCATGCATCAACAAGCATTCTGGATGAATCATTTCCTAAATCACTGATTGAGCGATTACTCCGCTCTGAGTCAGAGCGAAAGGTATTACCATCTTATCCCTTTCAAAATACACTCTTGGAATGATATTTCTATTCTCCGTATAGACTCGTAATTCAGTTGGCAGTGCTCCATCGTCACCAAAACATCTCAGATCAAACATCAGTACGCCAGGATCAGTTCACGTAACTCATGAAATGACCAAGTCAATGGTTACAGCTGCAAATCCTGAAGCGTCGTCTAAAAGTGTCGATGGTTACAACAAGGAAAACCAACAAAATGGCAGTGCCACTAACAAAAACATCAGCATCATGTCACGCAGCGTCGAAGGGCCACGCAGCTTGCCAGTGTCAAGCCCGGCAAGACCTCATTCGAACAGCAGTACCTTGGATAGAAAGTAGGTTTATTGCCGCTTCTTGTCAGAGAAATTAACAAAACTATGTCTATTTTTGCAGAACCAAATTTACACGCGCATTTACAATGTCTTCATCGGGACATTTGAGTTCCGAACAGAAGGAGAATCTTCGAGGAGAACTTATGGCAGTATGCAACGACTGCGAAGGTCTTCTGCTTGAAATAATAAGATCATCGAAACAGACAAGATCTTCTGCAAGAAATCGTGCTCTTAAAAATCTCACTCTTGATCTATCGCCAGTTTATAAGCGATGAATCAATTGCTAAGCGAGAATTAATTTCTCTTAGAATGTTTTTTTTTTTTTTTTTTTTTTAATTATCGTTAAAGAGAACCAATTGTTAAGAGTAGATTATCCAGTTTCGAGTGTTAGTTCCATCATCCAATTAATTCGTGTGTGTAAATACTTCTTAGGCTTTTCTCATAGGCAACCGTATACCGTTTCGAACTCCAATCCGTTTTAGTGTTGAGTAACGAGTATTTCTTATATTACAATATTTTTTTTTTTTATAATAATTTTTGAAAATTTCAGATCTTTAATTTTTCTTCATTTTTTATTAATAAGAGAAGAAGAATAATATAAGAGAGTTGATATGGGAGAATATCTTTCTTTTCCTTATTTTTTTTTTTTTTTTTGTTTTAAGTATTTCTTTTTTTTCGTTGAACTATAATTTCCTTGTAAAATTTTTATGTTCATTTAAATTAATTTTTAGTTTCATAAATTCAACAAACAATAAGACTCACAGACATTCACCCACAAAGAGAAACAAAGGAAAAAAAAAACTTTATTCAAAAGAAAGTTTTTTTTACAAATATTTAAAAGAAAAAACTTCGTTTTATAACGTTTCTATTATTTCAAAATAACAAACAAAAAAATCAAAAACAAAAAAACTTTCGAAAGATAAGGCATGAACTTAAATTTATGTGTTTATTTAGATGACATTGCATATTATTTTCTGTTTAGTGTAAAATTTAGAAAGCATTTAATTCATGTATACGTATTAAATACAAAAATTAAGTGTTAAATGCTTAACTCACTACAAACTACAAGATTAAAATTGAAACTAAACAAACAATACAAACATGTATATACAAAAACTAGCACATATTCAAAAAAAAAAAAACTAATCCAAATTATTATTAATTTTTTGTATAGATTATTATTACTATTACTATTTATATAAAACAAAAACAAATATTAAACAAAAATTTAATTTAAAATTTATTCTTGTTGGTTTTATTTAATTCAATTTTATTTTCAGTTTTATCTGGACTATGTTGTGTTTTAAAAACTCATTTGAATTTATTTGTTTGATTTTTAACCACCGAGTTTTTTCAATTGTGAGAAGGATTTGAAACCCTTAACAGGACGCTATCGTTTTTAAGCTCAAAATTAACTAAACGGAGACAAATATAAATGGCGTTCTGGCAACAAGGATGTTCAACGAATGTGACGAATCCAGATTTTATTTAAATCCTTAAGGTTAGCCTTAATTCATTTCACTTATGTATTTATTTTTGACGTACATATAAAGTTCTTTATTTAAAAATATTCATGAGACCTACATATCATCAATTTTTTTGTTCGCAATTGTAATTTCTTATGACTCTTACATTATTAGTGGTATATTTAATTTTTTAAGGACTAAGTAAAGGGGAAATGCTTAATCCTCGTGGATAGATCTCAGACAACATTAACAAAAATAATAAGGAACGTTCAAATCAACTTCTTCCTATTCTATTAAGAACAAATAAAACTCTAGTTCTAGTACCAACACAATTTAATTATTCACAAAAGCACATACAATTTTTAAAATTAAAAAGAAAAAATTAAATATAAATATACATAAAATATATGTTTACATATTTTAATCAGATAAATAAATATTGTATACAAGAAAAGAGTTAAACTAATAAATAGATGAAATATATTATTTTATTAAAAATAAAACATTTTGATGAAATGAAAAATAAAAAAAGCGCATAAATAATATCACATTCAAATCTGTTGATAAATATTGTTACAAGACAAAAAGTTAAAAATTTAAAAGTTAAAGTTCAATAGTTGAAACTATACACTCAAAAGTAAATTAAAATATTAAAAACAAAACAACTTCCATGATGTAATGTATACAAAATTAATTCAAAACATTTTTTCTTATGTAATTAAAAAAAAATAATCAATGTTCAAATTAGGTTTTCTGAGTTTTTCTATTGATTTTTTAATGAAAAGTTGATAAACAAATTATGACGATGCAATATGAAAGAATTATTTTTAGATGGAAAGACAATGTAATATTTTGTTGTATATACAATTAAATTATCTTAACTACTTACCGTATTAAACGCAAAAAAAAACTAAAAAAAAAAATTAAGAAATAAATAATCAATTACGGGATGTGTTTTCTCTTTTTGTTTTGTTAGGTTAGGTTAACACGGCTGTCTAAAACTCATCGAATGATACATCATCGTCCGCTATCAGTCACTATCTTCGAGGAGTGGCTATCGAATCATGGTCAAAAACGTTTTTTGGTTTTTGATGTTAGGCCGTGTGCAAATTGGGTTAAATAGTGGTTAAAACTCGACGTTTGGTTAAATTTTGACACATCTTATTGAATAAAATGTAATAAAAATTAGACTAGCTGCGGAGCAGGTTAAAATATGATAGCGGTGGTTAAAAATGTATCAATTTTTATTTTTTAACCACAGTTCATCCAATTCGTACACGGCCTAAGTTAATTGTTATCACATATAAAGAATATCTTCTGATGCAAATACCTATGCCGGCAACCAGAGCTCGGAATTGAGTTTAGATTTGAGGAATAAGCTCAGGACAATCAAAACTATGAAATAAGATGAATTCAGCGAAATTGATTTCTTCAAGATTTTCGAATAATATCATTGCCAAATTATGGACAGAAAAAAAAATTCTGCCAAAACCCATCGAATGACATCAAAAGAAAGGTCTGATCGAAGTCTATTCATCGAAATGGGTTTATTAAAGGCCTAGTGGTCGAGATATTGGCAAAAATGTTAATTATTCTCAAACATTTTCGTGCAATTTCATACATCGCCAGCTGTAGGGCAATAGCGGAACTAACCGCCAAAATGTGTAGGGATTTTCATAGGCTTTCATATAACACCTCAATTTCCTTCGGTGGCCTTCACGTTGGCTGCAAAAATGAATTTTCGATTTTTCGCCAACGATCGCAGCGCCATGTGTTGGGCAATTGCGGAACTAACTCAATTTTGCAACAAACACGATTATGGTCATAATTCCACTATCGCCCAATAGATGGCGTTGCGATCGGTGGCGAAATCGAAATGTTGATTGTTTTAACAAAAATTCATTTTCCAGTGAACGGAATTACCTACGAGGGTAATCTTAGCTTTGTATATGGAATTTATAGTATTTTCACCCTCGAGAACGTCGCCCCGTCTTGGCGCTGTCAGTTTTTCTATATACAAGATTTTAGTTCTGTATCGCGTTCCGGACGTCGCTGTCGTCGATTCACGAGGCTGCAACTACTATAAATTCCATATACAAAGATCTTAGTGCCATAATGAAAGCTTATGAAAATCCTTACAGATTCATTAGTTCCGGCAAACCACCTAAGAATAAAAGTACAACGATTTTTCAAAATTCTATTCAATAGATTACGTTTTATTCATTTATATTTTTCTCGTACACAATACATACACAAATTATGTAGCGACACAGTCAACGGGTTAGAATTTAAAAGGGATGCAAAAATCAGGAGTTCTCTTCAAAAAACTTATTTTGTTGTTTCATTTAGATCAAAGAAAAACAAAATAACATATCCATTTTTTCCTTAACGATAATTTTAACCAAATTGGTAAAAAAGAAAAAGAAAATGAGCTGTTCAGTCCTTATTCTTCTTATTTCTAGGTTCGTCGCGTTCGTTTCCTCCACGACGCTTACGATTGAAACCTCCCTTGTTTCGACTCTGGTTGTTCCTTCGCGATTTCATGTGATCAACAGCCTTGGCAAGGAATTCCTTTTCCTCTTCTTCGGTCAAGAGTCGGAGGGTTAATTCAATTGAGTCGGACAATTTCAACTAAAAAAAGAAATTAGATTTAACAAAACTCTCATTTGTATCAGTTAAACTGCACAAACCTTTTTGTCTTCGACCTTTTCGAGGAAGCCCGCAGCTGAATTTTCATTATGCAGACGAATGTGCCCTTCTTTGTCCGATTTGCTGTAATCGATGTAAGCGATATCGGCTTCGAGAGCCTCGAGGGCAGTTCGTATGAGTTCCCGAGTGGTGTCTTCTGTAGCACCTTCGAAGAAGATAACAGTTCCTTTTGGCAGTTGGAATTTTTCTTCCTCTTTCTTGTCTTTTTTGCCTTTCTTGGACTTGTTACGCTCTTCTTTCTTTTCTTCCAAATAGACCTCTTGCCATTTGCGAACCAGTTCGCTTTCTTTAAATTGGACCTTGGAAGTTAAAACACAGCCGTTAGTTTGCTCACAAGTAGAAAAAAGAAATAAGACAAACTTACTTTTTCCTTGGTGATGAATTCTTCAGCTTGCTCCTTCTTGGCAAATGTTACAAACACACTGCCCTTGAATTTGTATGTCTTGCTCGGCTTGTCCAAGTACTTCCTCATCACTATGTTCGCCACCTTCTCGAACGGATTGAAGAACTCAAGGATATCAGCCATTTCGATATCCAGAGGGAATCCCTTGGCGTAAACTGTACGTGACATGATTTCCTTGCGTTTCTCTTCGTTGTGTTCGGGAATCGGTCGCTCTGGATGACGGCGGATACTCTTCTTGTCCTCGCTTACCTCGACAAGGCCTTCATCAGACTTGTGTAAAGAATCGACGATGACATTTATATCGGTAGTTAGAGCAGCTAGTCGCTTGAAAGTCAAAAGCACATCGAATGGTACCCATCCCTCTTCGTTTTTCGAAATCTGTTCGAGCAGAAATTTGTCACGGTGTAAATTGGCATCACCGAAGTAGTATTCAACTTGGCGGATGATCTTTCCTTCTAACTCGGATGCATTTCCATTGGTTGATTCTTTTTCTGGGGAAGAAGAATCAACATTGTCGGAGCTGGCTTTGACCTCTTCTTCTTCTGATGCTACTTCCTCCTTGGCGTTTTCAGTTTCACCAACTGGAATTTCTTGAGGTTTGTCTACAACGTCAGTCATGTTATATGTTTGGTTTGATGTTTTCTGTGGAAAGCGAGGCGAGGTTAGGTTTTACAAAATGATTGGCGCTCCACGATTGCGACGCAATGATGTTGTGTTTTCACAAATTTTATTTACTTACATTTTTAAGATGGAAATAAATACTTCGAAAGTTAAATCTAATCGAAATTGAGATTTACACACGTGTTTGTTGTATTTTTTCGATGCAAGCACGTTAGAAGAACAAGAACCGCCGGCGATGATGTCAAACAAAAGTGAAGGAAAAAATGGTAGACGGTCAGAGATGTCAGTTTTAGGAGTTTTGTTATCGATAACATTGAGTTCGATATATCGATAGGTGTGTTCAGTATCAGTTACAACATTAATTAAACAAAAAACTCTTCAATTGTACATGTAACCATGATAGAAGTGAATTAAATAATTCTGAATTTTTTTCTCAACAGAATGAAAAAAATAGAATAGAAAATTTGAAAGTGCCGTTTTACTTATTAAAAAAAAAAAAAACGGTATCAAATTGACGGTTTCTGCAATATTTCATATAAATCATAATCATCGGCTCTGAACACATTCAATTTACTTCCCAAAACCTGAACGCTATTTGACATTTCAAATTCTGACAAAAAACAAGCAAAATTATTTGGCTTCGGTTTTAATTTGGATTTGGTTTGGTTTTGGTACATCGTATTTAACAAAACAAAGCGTTTAAACAATTAAAAATGACCCACAATCCTCTGGATAAAATTCACGCACTAGACGCGATTGAAAAAGACATCATCACATGTCTCCAAAGTGCAGGTACATAAATACTTCTCCATAAATCCCAGGATATCCTTCTAGAAAAATAAATGTTCCCGTAGGTCAAGCCCTTCAGGAACTCAGCAAAGAAAAGTCGTCCCAAAAGAATGCCGAAAACCAAACTCAGCAGTTTCTGAAATCTCTCTCCAACGTCGAATCGAAACTTAGCGAACAGATAAACTATCTCACCCAAGTATCCACCGGTCAACCCCACGAAGGCTCTGGTTACGCTTCAACGAAAGTACTGCAAATGGCTTGGCATAGAATCCACCATGCTCGTTCCAGAGTTCGTGAGCTTGAAGAGTCTAAGCTAAAATATACAGCCGCCGCTCGTCAGCAACAACAACAAAGACAGAGTGATTTTTATACAATGTAAACAAATAGGCTAAGTTCATAAATTTATATTTCCACGATAAACTTATAAACAAAAATACAACAAGTGAGCGATTTAGGTTTTTTCTGGTTTGTCGAAAAAGTTGTTCTCCACAACGAACCGGACGCACTGGAGGAGAACATTCCGTTCGTGGCGAATATCTGTCTCTAGGAGTTTTTCCAGCATTGTGTTCTGTCGGCCAAGTCGAAGCTTTCGATAGTCTAAAAGTGACTTTCGTTTCAGTGGATTTGGTTTGATCTTCTTATGGGGAGGTTCCGACTGAGGCTTGTCAGGGATGTGAGTAGTTTTTGATATCGCGGCTTCTTCGGGTCCTTCGTCATCACTCGATTTGGCGTCTGGAGCTTTTTCAGTGATAGATTGGGAGGATGCTTCCTGTGAAGGCGATTTTAGCTCTGGTTCGTCAGGAATAGAAGAAACCCTTTCTATGGATAGTTCTTCAGGTCCTTCATCATCACTGGATTGTCGATCAGCTGGTTTTTCTTCAATAGTTTCTGTATGTTCAATCGTTGACTCTTCTTCATCAGTCGCTACTGGGGTTGTGCATTTTGACTCTGCCATGGTAATATCAGAGGGTTTTTGGAACTCTTCTTCATCGCTTTGGCTATTATCTTCTGAATCGGAGCCGTACATTCCCAGCAACGAGGATAGCACATTTGTTTCAACTTTCTTGACCTTTTTGTAGTCCTCCATTCCCCCGGTTCCTTTAAACATTCGCAACCCATGGAAGCAAATCTCTTCCTCATCTCTTACTTCAACTGATATTTTATCGTCTTTTGGAGAAGCTTTAGTTGGTTCTTGAATTTTCTTTTTGTCAAACTTGCGATCTCGTATTTTCTTTCTGATCTGTTTCTTCTTCGTTTCTTTGCCAGTACTTTCTTTTGGTTTGTCTCCATTCATCTGACGTCGATCTGAACGTTTTCCAAATCGATTCTTGTTCTGCATTTCCAATTTTTCTCCCCGCTTCATTCTCTGTTCACGAGCTTTCCATTTCTGTTCAACACTGGCCACAGTCGGGAAATTTTTCTTTCGGTCTGCTCTCCATTGGGCTATCTCTTCGGGAGTATTCAGTTTCTTCAACTGTTCATACAAACCAGTGGCATGTTGCTGACCAATGTGCGTGTCCATAAATGCAGGATGACCTCTAAATGTACAATTATCGATTTCACACTGTACATGTTCGCTCTTGTGGACCTTATAATCGGTTGATGTATGGAATTCGGCTTCGCAGGGCTCACAGAAGTATTTTTGCTTGCGATCGAATTGATCATTGGTGGTAGGAACTTTTAAAGGACTATGGAATTTCGGTGGAACTGTTGAACCTCGAGGTCCATACATCGGAGGTGGCTGTTCATCTCGGGGAAGAAGTTGTATACCTTGGGGCGATAGGAAATGTCGCGATTTTGATTGTACGGCATCTAGTTTTGTGAATTTCGGTGAGGGTAGGAGAAATTTTCCTGTTTTATCCATTGTGTGTTTTTGTCTTTTTTCTTAAGTGCCTTTTTTCTATTGCGTTTCGAAGATCAAAGAAAATTTGTCGTTTCTGGTATAGGGATTTGTTTATTTTTTTGTGATACTGCTGACAGCTGACAGATGGGCACGTGTGTCAAAAATCAGAGCGTGGTGAAAAACATAGGTATGTTCGTTTTACAATTTCCTAAGGGCAGATGTACACATATAAGTGAAGGTTTTTCATTTTATTTTTGGAATACAAAATAACTCTTTTTCTATCCAGGCTTTCCCTTTTACTCGTATTTTCTTTACGTGCAAAACCATCTCACATTTCCAAAAAATGGTGTGCATGTAAATTTACAGCACAAGCGTATAAAAATCAATTTTTTCTCTTCGCATTAGTTGTAAGCCAGCCTTAGAACTTTGTAGAGTTTGTCAGATTCCATTTCACCACACCAGTTTCGCCAACCTTAAGAAGTTGAAAAAAATAAATTTCTGCCTCTGTCAAATCGAAAATAATCGCCTTTTGTCAAACGACGAGCGAAAGTGAAGGGAAAACGACGGAAAATTCGTGCACCATCCGCTTGTAATATAAAGAAAAGTTTATTTAAAGAATTCGTTGCGTTTCAAGAAAACCACAAAAAAATACAAAAATGAAAACTCTTCCCATTACATATTAACCAAAAATTAAATAAGTGCGTTTTTATTCCCTCCGTTGCGTGGTGTGCTTCAAACAAGCAAAAGTTCTTGTGAAAAAAATTGTATCAAAAGAAATTAAAGAAAAAAATAATTCTAGCCAAAGCAAAAGAAAAAGAAGTGAAATTATTCTGAATCTGATTGATTACACATCCGTGTGCGCGCGGTGCGGGGAAAAATGTGAAGTGATTCCTTTCTTGTGAGTTTTCCATTAGAGGGAATTTTATTTTTGTGGCTTAAGGAATCTGTGAATTGTGTGGAAAAGGTACGAGTGTAAAGGTCCGCTCTTGTCTAAACAAAAACCCTAGCAGGAGAAATCTCTAACGAAAACGGCCCAGGACAACGAGAACCTTATTATTACAGAGTTTTCCAGGAGGATTAATTTTGGGGTAAGAATGTGAAAATTCTAATAGAATCTTCTCAATTTTCTAGCCATTTTTTGTGAGTTTCTTCCTCTGTTGTTATTTTTATGAGCAATTTTTATTTTCTTGCTTTATTTTTATTTTTAAACTTGAAATTATTTGGCGAGCGTTTGCTTGCTATTGCGATTGCGATGCGAACCGAACACTCTACAAAGTGATGCAGGAGGGGGGCGAGGAGGTGTTCAAGCAGAAAAGACGACAACGCACCACAGGGACAGAATATTCTCTAGTTTTTTTTTCTTTCTTGCTTCTTATTTTTTATCGCTCCCCGCGCGCCGCTGAAAGAAAAAAAGTAGAAATATTTATGTTTGTGTCGTCTATCGCTAGTTGAGGAGATACATGACAGACATTTGTTGCTGCTTTGCTTAGGTCTTGGTTTTGTTTGGGATGGGGGTTCGGGTTGGGTTTCTAGTTTGAGTTCCACGCCTAGAAATTACTTTGTCTTGCTGCTGTGACCCTCGCTCGATGTCGCAGCGGACAGAATTGATTGGAGGATTGTTACATTTTTAAGGAAATACATGTTTTGGACGATTGCCTCGTTATGGAGATGGACTCAAAATTCCATACCCAAATAGTAGAAGTGCTGCTTCGCTGTGATTTCAAACAAATCGCAGATATGGCAGCATCGGAATGTGTAACCACTTTCAGCGACAATGAAAAACATACAAAAGGCATTGGACTGCATTTTCTGCTTTGATTGTATTCAATGGGACGCTACAGAAATGACGATCATGGATTCGTATATTCATGATCATTTCTAAACCAGAAGCCAGCAGATGTCCCATAATGTCTATGCGAACGTAGCTCGAGAGAGCATTGGTTTTGTTAATGAAGAAAAGCAGAAATGATAGAAACTTGGCAAAGAGTTTGTTTTTTATTCAGCTTTCAGGGAAACGAATTTTCTTCTACGAAAATTGCCGACGGATTTTGCGCTCTACGAATGCAATGTTTTGAAATGACTGTCCCACTCCCGATGCGAAATTTTGTTTTCCTTCTATTCTAATTGTTTTTTTTATGTTCGTCCGAACGATAAACACGCTAAAAGTGTCATAAAACTTTGTCAGGTATTTAACTTTTACCCCGAACAAGAGTTTATGTATCAGTCACAGAAAAAGTTATATGTGCTTCAAAGAGACTATCAGTAAGTTAGTGATGGTTTAATTTCCGGTGCCTTATATCAAACGCCACAAACTAGAAACGATTGCAACACGATGGTCCAAGATACTATGATGTTCCAAAGGCAGTAAGAACATCTTCTCTGTTACGGCGCGAGCACAGGAGGTGTTCGTTCCCATCTTTTACCAATAAGAAGCCACCGATAGTGCATACCTTCTTTTGGAATCCTTACCTGAGTACCTACCTACTTCACCCGAAAAAATGTCAGTACCTTACCAATCGATTCGGAGTGTAATTCGCCTTTCAACGCAATTTCCTGTCTACCGATTACAATTTCTTCCTCATTATTTGCGCATAATGTTAATACAAAACACAAACCTAGCCGCACACAAATTCGTTTCATATTATCCTTCCACAAAAGTCATAATTTGCATTCATCACTCAGCTTCCGACAGATTGTTTTAAATTGGATTAAGGGCACTCATCGTCAGGATCAGCCCAACAAAACTCGAAAAGCATAACGAAAAATATACATGCAGATGTAGACTGTCACATCTCACATGCACCACTGTCAGTGGCAGTGCAGTCAGAGCCATAATACGTTATGTACATTAAGTGTGTGTTAAATGTGAAGAGTGCAAACCGCACATAGCCAAAGCCATTAGAGAGCTGAGGGCCGATGGATGATACCCACCCACATGTTGCAACGGCCGACCGACCGACGACAACGACAAAAAACATCACATTCAGCACAACACCAAAAAAACAGACACTAAACACATATCACGTCGGAATGTCTCCAAATGAATGCTCCATATGCCATTGAATAAATACGAGGGTGGGCTGATCCCATGAGTTCGTTTCATTTCATGATGATCTCTCTGCTGCTGCTTCTGTCGCTGGGTTGCTGCTATTATAGCTGATACACCACAGAAAACAACAACCGCATATAAGATTTGATTTATGTTCGAAATAGGTCTTATGTGTTTGAATCGGCCTCTGAGGGTCTTGTTTTGTTTTGTTTTTTGAAAATACTTTCATGTACAAACTGTCGCGTTTCATGTCGCCTCCTAGATCCAGTCGCCACTCACACTTTGCCTCCCTCCATATCGCCATTCAGAGATGGGATGGGTCGCTGGCGTCGGTCGTCAGTCGTTGCGGTCGTCGCTAGTCGAAGGGGGAGATGATTATTTTTGGTCTTTTTCGTTTGAATAAAGTTGTCTGTGTTTTTGATTTGTATTCAATTTTGGATCGAGGATTTCGTTTATTTTCCGTTTGCTAACTGATGATTTAATTATGGAATTATCAGTTTATCAATCATGCAAATGGTTTCGGGGAATGTGTCGCAACTCATGCAGCTGGAAAAACAAAGCGAATTAATGAGCTGTCCTAATTGAAAACCCAGTTTGTTGTTGTTGTTTTCACGACACAAAATTCAACGAAAACAATGAGAGTATTGTTTGCTTTTTGATATTGTTAAAAGCAACAAAAAGAGCCACAACCAAAATATTTCATAGCTAAAATAATTCTTTCAAGCTCTCCAACATTAGTGACTCCACTTCGCGTATTTTCCTTTCCCTCTACTGAAACTGGCATTGGCATTGAATCATGATCCCGGCCTGTCTGTTAAAATTTAACGGTAACTTTAGTTTATGTCTGACATGGCTGTGTAAACAATTTACACCTTAGCTCATTAAGTCTCCAAGCTAATTCTCACATTTCACATTTTTTCGTCATTCCGGCTACGCAACTCTCTTCCAGTCCTGCACAGGTGTCTGAAACTTAAACCATCGATTTATATTCCTTTCAAGTTTTATTTGAATGCCTTTTATATGCCCATCAGCGCTATGCTGTTGTCTTTACGACACAACCATGCACAAGTATTGTAGGCAATAATCGACGAATCAGCAAAACAAAACAAAATCACAACTAACCTAAGACAATATGCCAACTTGATCTTGTTATCGGGGTGTGCCTTGCGCGTCGCTTCAACGACAAGTTCAGCGTCCGTCCTCTTTCAAGTTTAAACATTAGAAACCACAAGAAAATCATTTCTTATTGTTACAGAAGACGTGTAGGTGAATAAATTTGTGCAAATCGACGAAAAATATTTGCACAGATTTGTCGTTTTGTTTGTATCGTCGAGGTTCACAAGCCCCCAACTGGAAAATCGTTCAAAACTTGATGTTGAATTCATTGAACCGCTGCCGGCACCAGCACCAGCACCAGTCAACATAGAAAAAATTGAAAATAAAAGAAGACAAGCAGTGAATTGGGGTCAAATAAATTTAAAACAGAAAAAAGAATGAAGATTGCATGAACAAAGATAAAGGAAGGAAAAAATTCATAAGAAGGAGGAACTTTCTTCATTCCCAAGGACCAAATAGCCGGGTTGTGTTGTGGTTTCTTTAAGATTTTTTCTTCGTTTTGTTTTCCTGAAGTTTTCTTGCCTCCTCTTTTCTTATGAAAGAATTGGAAGAACTTATAATGTGTTGAGCCACCCCTCATATTTTTTTTCTTCTGTTTGAACAACTAGCACTTATGAGAATCCTTCGTAAAAGTTTCAACAGAAGTAGAAAAAGTTGTGGTATTGGACGAGGGTTTCTCATTGAGTCTATTGACTCAATGGAAGGTTATGTAACTCCGAGTCTCGTTTTTTATTACAGACTTAGGGCAGTAAAAAGTAATAAAGTTTTAAGTCGAAATGCTCACCAAATACAGTAAATATTTGCACCCGTCCACCCTCCTATGAATCAAATGATGTGTCAAATTCCACTTCATTTCTAATGTAGGCTTTTCAAGCTTTTCAAATGAAGACAGATATTTTATCTTTTCCGTAAAAGGAACAATTATGGTGAATGCATTTATATTTTAATATGGCAATTAGGGCTTACAAAAAAGAATACCAAATAGAGAAACAAAGAATTGTAAAGTGTTTAAATGCTTTTTTATGGAAATGGAATTAAAAACAAAAAACGAGGTGAACATCACATAAGCACCAAACCGACAACTGCGACTACTCAACCGACCATCATACAACCTTCCATTTATACATTTGAGGACCGAGGAGATGACAAACTGAAACTGGCGAAAGTGATAGAGGTGCAATTAAAAAAAATGTAATTGTAAAAAAAAATATAAATATATAAATATTTTTTCTGAGTGATGTGTGCTGTGCAGTGTACTGTAGAATTGCAGTTGGTTGGGTATGAGATATGAGGTGGTATGTTGAAACAGTAGTAGCCCCTGGTGTGTTTGTGCATTTATAAATAGTGTTACATTGCACAGAGTGTTCTTTTGTATATTCGTGTGTCGTGTGTATGATGTGCGCGCCTTGATGGAAGTCTGAAGTGCTCGTTATATTTGGCTTTTAAAGCGAAAGGCATTAATGGAAGTCTTAGAATTTATAATTGCTTCCCACATAATGCAATAGCCAGGAGCGAGTTGGAAAAACATTAAAAAAAACGTAAACTAGCATTTATTTTTTTTTGTGACTTTTGGATTAGGTAGCTTTGAAACTAACAGGTTGAAAATTAGCTTTGATGTTAAATTCATGAAAAAACATATTTCCCAACTTTTCGCTCTGTTTTAAGTTACTGCTATGTGCGCTTACTTTACTCTTCATCTCCACACACGCGATTAAAGAGAATCCCGCGATTCTTTCCATCAATCCTTGAATTTAGAACCTACACAACTCGAAAAATTTTGCGGAAAGCTCAGTCTGAATCCAGATAGTACCAAGCCTTCATCAAACAAGCTCCTGCAACAATTTCAGTCCCTATCCATATCCGAGTATTACTTGCTTCGTACGCCACTTGGTTGAGATCCTCAACCACTTGTGATGTGTTCCATCTGACTCGCCTTTTCCTACACCTTGACGTCTTTAATGGATGTTTGAAAAACGTTTAAAGAACTTTTCCCTCACAGGATCTTGAAGCATCCATGCCGTGTCCCTGCATCATGAATAAGGTGTGGATGATGAAGGTCCTATAAAGTCGAACTTTTATGAACTCTATCTTAATTATGTAGGCAGTATTTCCTTATTCCAATGGTAATGTCAAACTGTCTATGGTGAAGTTTAAAACAAGAAAAGGTGAAAACGCTCCAAATATACCTATCACTGAAATCACGCTGTTTTCTTCCAATTATGTGTACTTTGTCAGTGAACCCGAGTTCTTTGCTCTCTTAAAAATAATTTGTCTTACAAACAAACATACGTCAGTTTGTCAGATCAAAGACTTCTCTAAAAGTGACAGATAAAATAAAATGAAAAACACATTTCCAAAAATATCCATAGGACTCGCAAAAGAAACATTTTCCATGCTGCTTTCAATCTCCTGTAAGATCAAACGTTTCAACGACTCCTTGTAAAATCAAATAAGCAACACACCATAAATTCCAGAGCATAAGAATGTTTCTAAATTTATTAAAAAAGTAACAAGCTATCATTTGCTTTTTTCCCCTTATAGATCCTCAAAACTGTCTTTAAAGTTGAACCTTCAATTCAAATCTCCAAATCACCTTGACCTGATGAGGAACATAATTAATATTTATTATAATAAATTAGCTCCGATCCGTGACCGAAACGGAACCAGCGCCAGTGCCACCAGAACACGAAACGTTCCATTTTTCAGCAAACCCATCTATTATTTAATAATTTCCTACAAAAACACATTAAGATTGTAATCCTTTTAATTTATATTTCATTCATTTGTGCCAAAAAAAATGTGTCCGCAAAAAAGTGAAACTCTCTACCTTGACTACATGTTTATAGAAAACCGTCCACAGGGTTGAAAAACATGCTATCCTCCAACAATGTGTCCAATTTAATAATTCAAGCCAACACCCTTGAGAGTAGAAATGAAAGAAAAACGAAATATGTACTGCTCCTGAAGGCAGTCAACATCAGAGGTCATGTTCTCTGGCATGCCCCCCAAAAAAAGGCTTAAAAAAATACTCGTTTAATTAAAAAAAAAAAAAATAAGAAAATTCGACACAACGGAGATATATGTGTGCATGTATGTAAGGACATGAAAATTCTGTGGGAATATTCATGTGTTTTAGCCAAAACAGCTTTTTCAATAAATTCTATACGACAAGGCATAGTTAGGCTCCATTGACCTTCTGTCATTGGCAAACTCGACTCTGTGTATGAATACAAACTCCACCGCATCATCAGCCCAGAAACTAACACACAACAAACCAGAACAGTTCCAATTCGAATTTCCAACAACGCCCAGCCCAAGCTCAAAACACTGCCGAAGCCGCTACTGCTACTGTCGTTGATGTCAACACGTGTTTTGTGTCCACTTATTTACTGGCACATTGCCATTTTCATGCTGACAAAAACACAAAATTGCCAATGTCTATGAATTATGGGAAGAAAAAAAGAAGAATTGAAACCATCCCCTCCGCATTCATATAGACAATGCTTTTGGTTTGGGGTTGCGGTTGGGGTTCGGGGATGTCTTGCCTTTGTTTATGGTTATTCTATCTTCTGGCGTTTTATAGGTTTTGCATGGCTGTATGACCTAAGAGTCATCTAACCAACCAAAACCACACTGCGCTCTCTCTGTCTCTCTGAAAACCCTAAAAGACCGAACAATAAGAAAATGGAAATGCAAACAAAAACTTCTGAGGTCTTTTGTCTGATTTTTTTTTCTGTCTTTGATTTGATTTGTTTTGTTTGAAAGGAATTTTGCCAAAGAATGGAATGGAAATAAGCAACGGATGAAATTCCCTTTCTTGACACCTTGCTTGCTTTTCATCGCCGGTACTGCGCCTCCGCTTTCATATCCTTTTCCCGTCCGTTCTGTTGGTTGTCAGTATTTTGAAAATTGCTGCCCATTAAAAAAGTAACAAATTTGGATTTTTGGCTTTTCTCTTTGTTTTCTCTTTCTGCTCTCTTATCTAAATTTAACCGAGTGACAATAATTCGAGCAGGAATTTGAAACAATATTCGTAAATTTTCCTACCGGAAAACACATACTTGAAATATAAATCTGCCCTAACTTTAAGATGGAATATTTCCAGCTTAAGTGCCAAAACTTTGCTGCCAGCGAGGAGAGGAGAGTAATATTAGAATTTCCCATCATCATTTAAATATTTCAGCAACAGCAGTTGGCAAGTGTACCCTATAATCTTGATAAAAGTCAACATTTATTCATCACCTTTGTTGGTCGTTGACAAAAAGGGGATGTGTTCAACAAATGAAACTTTTAAAAACAATATCCTGGAGTGGTGTGCTGTATCGTAGGACATTTGAACTGAATTCAAACTCAAAGATGTCTTCCGCTCATTTAGAAAAGTATCACTTTCAGTAACTCTGTCAGTCAGTCAACAGTGTCATCACCATCCAAAAGCACGAGTCTATAGTACTCATAGTTGTAGGTATATGTTCAGTTAGAGTGCTGACAACTTGACATGTTCTAGAATTCTGATGACTGGGAAGCGGGAAGAAATAGATGTATCTTCATCTTTCTTGAAGAAGAAGAAATTAAGAAAAAAAAAGAGAGGAAAATGGAAATGCCTCTGTCTGAACCCTGTTCATGCATAGAAGTGACGGTGTCAGTTCCACTTACAGTTTCCTTTAATTAGTGTCTATTTTTGTTCTTCTTATAATGTAGACTATAATTGTTGTCAACAAAAAGAGTACATTAAGAAGAAAAGTATTTCCGTCATCCTACGTGTGTTGTTCTCTTACGCCTCTCTAATTAAAAAAGAAATTTTACATTTACTTATTTGTGTATATTTCTGGTTGGTGTTTTTTCGTGAAAAAAAAAAAACAGGATAGACGTGACACGTGATAAAATATTGTCGAAATAATTTTGGTTTCAAGTTCATTGAAAAACAAAACAGATTGCACGGACCCGAGCACGCATAAAGGGTGATAATTTATTGTGGAATGTTTGAAATTTGGTTTGCTCCTCGATGCCACTCATCTCAGAATAGTTTCCTCCACCAACAACTGCTAATGGCGACAGAGAGAAATTAATGAATCGAAAGAATTTTCGTGCGTGTCTTTTTTTATTCCCACATCATCCACAGAATTTATAAAAAAGTAAAGGTTGGATGGAAAAGAGTTGACAAGGTCACTTGTAAAGTACTCATGAAAACCCACATTAACTAATAGATTACGAACAGACCTTTCGTCTGATGTATGACTTGATGACAAGCATTTTCGAAAGTCATTAAAGATGGATCTCGCAAATCCAATTTGTAGTTGCAGAGATAGGTATTTGCATTAAAAATCAATAAAAACGAATTTTAAATTTAAATCAAAACTCGGTAACCAGAGATAGCAAATATTTTTGTTTTCGAGTAACTGACTTCAGGCTTGCACGCCTATAATATCGTGTGTCATCATGTAAGCTAAGTTGCGATGGACGGTCACTTGAAACCGCGGGAAAATCGCATTACAACGCAGAAATCAAACAAAATGATTCGTTAAAATCGCCGGAATTTTTCAGAAGGCAGAAATCGAAAATAATAATTTTTTGATTGTAACCGAGAGCTTAAAATCGTATATCGACTTGAAATTGCGGGAAAGTTTTTGCGAAAAATTAACATTTTAACTAATATCTCGGATACTAGGTCTTCAAAAAACTTGAAACACATTTCGATGAATAGAGTTCGGCCAGACCTCCCTTTTAATGTATCATTCGATGGGTTTCGGAAGAATTTTGTTTTTCTGTCCAAAATTTTGGATTTCGATTATCGATTTCGATAAATTCAACACATTTCACAGTTCAAATTTTCCTAAGCTTATTCCTTAAAGCCAAACTAAATTCTGAGCGCTGATTGCCGAGATATTTGCACCAGAAGATAGTGTATTTATGGGATTACAATAATCTGTAAGGACAGAAACCAAACAAAATGTGTTGATCATAATTCGGGAACAAGACTTCACAAATAAGTTCGGTAGACATTATGACCACATTTGAATAATTTGAATTTGTTTGTCGTCTCTCCGTCTCCATAACAACATTTGAACGATTTAGGTCGATCTGATGGTAGAAAGTTCGTTGTGAAGCGTGGAACATTTAGATTTCATTCAAGGAGATAAGATTTAAATTTTAAAAAAATCTGTCATCTGTGTTTTACTTTCAGTCTCAAGTTTATCTGAAAGCATTAAATTGTAGAAGGACGTGGTCCGCTAGCATTGAATAGAAACGAATGTTAAAATATTTTTGTTCCTAACATTCTTTGATGTTCTTTTGAAAATCATTATTCAAGAAAACATGCTTAGCATCATAATTTTTAATTGTAAATTTCTTGAAGGCATTTCAAAGCATCTCCCCAGCTTCTTTTATTGTTCATAAACATTTACTTCCCTGTTTTCAGTCTTATAGAAATGATCGTTCTCATTACGTTCAACAAACAAAATTATTTAAAATTGTATCGTTATAAAAACATACTTTAATTTTAATATTTACAAAGAAAAAATGTACAAAGTAAACTTCTCATTAATTGCCAAAAAAAAAAAAAATCGATTTATCTCGTCACATTCCCATATCGCCCCAAGATCAATTAAAAACAACAACTCTCTCAAAATTTGTATATTGCCAACTTCTCACTGTATACAAACAAAGTGGCATTGGCCACCATATCAAGAGGCGGTACAGTACGACCCCAACAACGCCGAGATTTTCGCTGGCCAAAAGCCAAAAATATTTTTCCTCTTCTCTTCTCTTTACCATTGTGTTTTGCAAAATTTCTGAAGTAATCAAATCAAATTCCATAAATTATTTCTAAGAACAATTAGAAGAGTAATTGCTACACAGTAGGTAATATGGATACGTCGAGCCACTCGAGACGATTGAGAACAAAAAGGAGCTTTATCTATCAAGATGTAATAATGACTAGTTTCTGATTTACAATTAGAACATATGGGCATCATTTGACGCAAACGATGATTGCTTTTTTGTAGCTATACAGAATACAGATGTACATAGGTACTCCAACTATTCGGATGATCGGATTCTTCTCAATTTAACACTTGTGTTTCTGGGTAGGAAAATGATCGAACTATTTTTGAAACATTTTTCTCAATACCTCAATAAAATTGATCGATTTCCGTAGAAAATGAGACGCTTTCGACTGCTAGCAGAGCTGCCAAGTGACACAATTTTGGTTGATGAACTTTCTGATTTTTCTATCAATGACCACTCACTAGACTCATTGGCAACACTGTCTAACGAGTTGCAACAAAAAAGTATGCAAAACCGGTGCAATTAGTTGTCAACATTGTGAATTCTCTCGTTGCACTTTAACAGTGATGATTAAAGTGGGGGAACATTTTGACGATGCAAATTTGTTTGATTGCGCCAGGCTGCAAGAATTAAACAAAAATTCAGAAAGAAAAGCAACAAAAAGACGAATATTTCACGGTCAATAGATACTGCCTCGTGTGACACACGACTTCCGGTTTGTTCTGAATACTGTGCGAACTTGATTGAAACGGCTATTTCAATGAAATTCTTGTGACAGATGAATATTTTCAATCAATTATGCGAGACAATTTGTTATAATAATTATTTTATTAAAGAGTACACAAGCTTAGTAAATTGATGTTGTAGTCGCTGTGGTATTGAGGGGGCGCCAAAGCAAAAAAGCTCACCCTGACATTCAACAGCCCACATTTTGTAGCATGTAGTAATTAGTTATATTATCGTGTCGGTGTCGTTTGTTGGTGCGGCAGGCAGTGTTCATGTTCAATGATTTTCGTTTATTGTCTCTCCTTCTCTTTCTTTTGTTCAGCTTTGTGGTAAGGCCAACGAATCAACCGATGAAGATGGTGGAGGTGTTATTGTATGCGATTGTAATTGCAACTAACGCCTACTAGTGCCACAAATTGTGTCTTTTCGAACAATGTTGTTGTCGTTTTTCGGTCTATTGTGCGCTGGCTGGTAAGGCGAGGTTGTTGCGGTGGAATTTCAGAAATTGAATGGTAATTGTTTGATGATGCGGATAGTGTCATTTGAACAATGGGTTTGGCGCTTTGCGCATTCTGAGGTTTTCATTCAATGATTATTCATGGGTAGTCTTATGTTGGATGCTATTGTTAATAATAAATGCGGCAAAACTGGCTTGGCAAATTAATAAGTTTGCTGTCCGTTTGATAAAAGGCTTTTAATTTGTGGAATACTGAATAATTTTGGCGGTTCGTGGGCTTTTGAATAGGGGTTGCACTTAATGAGGCTTTTTGTGTTTTGTGGTTTCGGATATTTGCTATTTAGCTCTTCCCCTAAGGGCTCTTTGCGTTCCTGATAAGAAATGTTATTCTACTAAACGATATAGAAAATAATCCTCCTGAAGCGCAGTGTGGTACTCTGACGGTGATTTCCATCCATATTTCCTTTAAATTAAATCCTGCTCGCTGAGCGAGAGAAAGAAAATGCAAGGCCAACCCCTTGGAACAAAAACACTTGACAAGACCGTCGCAACTCTTTAAGATTCAGTGTCAGGAAAATGAAATTAAATTTTAAACACTAAAAATCACACCCTATGAAATCTCTAATAAAAAAAAATTCTGTGTCAATTCTATATATTTTTTTTGGAATCGTGCCAAGACATTCTTGACTATTTTTACTGCCGAAAAAAATTCCACCATTCATTCATAAAATAAAATAAAATAAAACAATAAAAACGCATAAATAGAACTCTGGTGGAGAAAAAATCGTTACGAATTTATATAATTTTTTTTATTATTTATGATGAGAAAGAACTCTACGTTTTGAAATATATTTCTGAATTTTTGAATTCTAATAAAACAACAAACCAAATTGTCTTCAAGACATAAAACAAAAAAAATATGAAAAACCCCAATAAACACACGCAATTATTTGCAGAGAAATCTACGCTGTGCTGTGTCCAAGGAAAAAACTAATAAATAAATGAACACGGCCATTAAGATTGAGAGACGTTACGAGTTCAATCCATTTTCACATTTTTTTTTTTTTTTCCAAAAATTTTGTGAGGAACATCCGAATAGATTCAACAGAATCATCCATGTGGGGATTTTATAATTTTTCTTTGCTGACTTGTCTTGAGGGAAACTAATGGAATATTTATCACTCGTCATTGACTTGCGATTAATATTGTGTTGTTGTTGTCTTTGAAATGAAAGAGATTGAAAATTTAGCATTAAAAAAAAATATAAATTGCAGAGACGTTAAATTGAACAAGTCCAGAATGTGGCCAATCATCTGCGAAAATGTTGAGAGAAAATTTGGAACTGTTTCAAGGATAATTAAAGTGTGGCACAAAATTCTTATTGAAAATTGAAAGGCGGTATTTCTGTCAGTGAGTTTTTCATTCACAAATCGATTAGTCTGGCTTTTAAGTAAATCTAATGTGACGCCGATATGGTTTTTAGCAAATGAGAAACTAAATACATAGAACCAAACTTTATGATCTATAAGCTAACATGTGTGGCACACTTTCTACTTTTTCAAAAGTATTGGATTCTGTTATTTGAACATTTCGGTATTCTTAAATTTCGAAGGGGGCACCAGAAGAATTTTAAGATTTCAAGAACAATTGTCAGATCTCATATTTTAACCCGTCGCGTAGCCTTAAAAAGGCAAATAAATGAAGAGAAGCAAAACCTATTTAACGAATATTGTTTTTTTTTTTTTGTAGAAACGCCATCACACAGTTCACATACCAAAGCAGACATAGATAAAAACAAATCCTGCTCCACAAAGGATGGATCAACCGCTAATTGTCCAAGCCGAGTACTCATTCAAAGGCGGAAACAATGATGAATTATGTTTCCAAAAGGGCGACCTCATCACTGTGACACAACGCGAAGAAGGTGGCTGGTGGGAGGGCACCCTTAACGAAAAGACTGGCTGGTTTCCCAGCAACTATGTTATTGAATATAAAGCACCATTGCCACCCTCCGAAACGATACGTCCGCCTGAAGAAATTCAAGAATATCGTTCGGTTGTGCTTAAAGATTTATTAGACAGTGAAAAGGCTCATGTAGGCGAAATCCAGGGATTACTTGAGAATTTCCTGGAGCCGCTTCAACATACACAAATGTATTTTAATTGAATTTTCTTTGTAGTTGTTTCTAAATTTGTTTTTGTATTTTTTTTTAAGTTTAACAAATGACGAGTATGCTCAATTGATGTGCAATTTTGTTGAGGTTGTGAAAACACACGATGAATTATTGAGTAGTTTAGAAGAATGCAACGACCGTGTGGGAAAGCTGTTCCTAACGAAGGCTCCAATTATGAAGTCAGTTCATCAAGCATATTGTGCAGCTCACCCTAGGGCAATTGTTATCCTTGATAAGCATAAGTAAGTTCGTACATCAGAAATAAGGACTTGACAAAATGATTGTTTTGTGAATTCTAAATAGAGATGATTTGGAGAAATATATGGAACGTCAGGGAGCTGCGACTCCGGGGCTGCTAGTTCTAACAACAGGCTTGTCAAAACCATTTCGACGATTAGACAAATACTCAGCGATGTTACAAGAACTAGAGAGACATATGGAGAGCAGTCATCCGGATCGTGGAGACACACAACGAAGTGTAGCCGTTTACAAGGATATCGCTGTAAGTCATGTTTTTCTTATATTTTGAACGTTTTCTCAAGTTTTGTTTTGCATTTCTTAGGCCACATGCTCAGCAACCAGAAGGCAAAAGGAATTAGAGCTGCAAGTACTAACGGGTCCAGTGAGAGGGTGGCAAGGACAGGAACTGAGTACACTGGGTAAATGTCCTAAAAAAAGCTTTAAAGGATATGTCAAACAATATTTTGTTTCTTAGGTGATATTCTCCACATGGGAAGCGTTGCTGTTGGCGCTGACCATCGAGACCGCTACTTTGTTCTTTTTCCACAAACTCTCCTCATACTTAGTGTCAGCCAAAGGATGAGTGCCTTCATATATGAGGTAATCTATTCCACGAAAACAATCGAAAACCAAATTAATCCGCCCTCTTGCCTTTCAGGGAAAGCTGCCCCTCACAAATATCGTTGTGAACCGTTTAGAAGATAGCGAGACTTTCAAAAACGCCTTCGAAATAAGTGGTCCCCTAATCGAACGCATTGTCGCTGTATGTCAGGGACCCAACGAGGCCAATCGATGGGTGGAATTGCTCAATGGCGCTAACCCCACGTTGCCAATCAGCATCAAACGGAACACCAGTAACTCATCGATGAACGCACCTCAACCACCATCGCATGTAAGTTTATGTGTAGTTTGCCTTTAAAAAACAAACAAAAAATGTTTAAACTTTTGTTCGATTAATACAATCTTCTATTATATCTGTCTGTATATTAGTCACCTCCTTATGTTCTCGATTCACGCGGCTACTGCGCCCGTTTCTCACTGTGCGCCTATCAAATTGGCTCCCCGACTTTTCGTTTAACACTTCCGCCAAAAAACTATCCTCCCACAGCGCCCTATGCCAATTTAAGTGCCCATTTTTGGCAACTCGTCAAGCAGGGTATGCTGCGAAGGTCATTGGTGCGAGTGCTGCTTTATCCAGAAGCTAGGTTAAGTGTTGATCTTGATCAGATTACGCTTAGACGAAAACAGCAACAACTTTCGACGGTGTGTGTTTCCGAAGACAGATCAACACTGTCGCGGCAAGATGCATTTGAACTGCCCACAGACTCGGAGAGTGACGGTGGAGGCTCTTGGGGCAGTGATCCGTTTGAGTTTATAAAATTCTACACGAGAAAAGTAGATTCGTTCGGAGCTACAGACACATTTATTGAACACGGATCTCTGACGGAAGATGGTGTTGTGAAAAAGCCATCAAAACGGCATTGTTCAACTTTGAATCTCATCAATCTTAGCTCTGGAAGTTCTTTTGAGGTTCCTTCTGCGGACGCCGCTGGTGGTCAGAAAGACTCCTTGATAATTGGATCCAAGGCAGTGAGAGCCTTGAACAGGATGTCGTCGGATAGGAGTGTGAAAATTCATACTTCTAGTGCTCGTTTGAATCTTGGTGGAGCTGCCGGCCAGATGAGGTATCAAATTTCGGAAAATTCTGAAGCGTCCTCGTACGATGGAAGAATCGGAGGAACCTACGTAGGTTGCGAAGACTTGGCAAACATGGACGATGAAGCTGAGATCAAATTGAACCATCCTCTAAAGCATCAGGAGCTGCCAAGCTCACCAACTGAACGTCACAGCATGCCGAATCTTTTTGTAGGCAATCGTTTTAATCGAAGCGATCGCACGCAGGTGTATGTGCCAACTTTTCATGTCCGCGAGGGAAGTTTGGACTGCCAAGACAGACGGCGAGAGCAAAGTCCTCACGATGAAGAAAACTCAGTAGCGACACATTCCAGTTCATTGGATCTCCCGGCGGTAATGCCAGCTCCCGATAGTATTACGGCGGAACTTTTGTACAACATGGATGGCAGCAGTAGTGACTGTTTACAACCAAGTGAAAGAAGGTTGAGTCTATCTCGAGAGGTGTCACCCTTCAAAAAACATTCGATTAATTCTGACAAAAAGATCTCCAGTCCATCAACAAGCAGAAAAACAACTGGAAAACCTCCAAACCGATCATCGTCGATGAGAAGGTGCATTAGCTATCAATATGTGCAAATGGCCAATCCGGACGCTCAGCGAAAATCGCCTCCCAATCGACGAACGAATACAACTTCGTCCGGAGGAAAATGCAAGTGCTGTGAGAGCTCGGCATGCCCCAGCCCGCGATCCAGTGATTCCGGCATGGCTGGCAGCTGCACAATCTCCTCACCTGACCATCCTCTCAACACCACAGACGAGTACTATCCACATCCCGATGAGAGAGCTCTTAGGCACTCCCAATCTAATGGAGATTTGACACGATTCGATGTGTGCGGTATGTTTCGCAACAAATTCCTTACCCAGGATGACAACGACGGTGATGAAAGTGACCAAAAAGTTCATAGTGCTCAAGCAGGGCCACCGCCAGTTCAAATTCATACCAAGAGCATTTTTATTGGACGACGACCAGTTACTCAGTCCTTTCCAGCTAGCGATGATCTCGAAAACGAAGCCACCACAGAGGATGCGATTGAAGATAATCAGGGAATGTTTCGAAGCGGAATGTACGCACATTGGTGGAAAAAAGAAAAGCTACCAAACGCTGTCATCCGTGGTATTGTGCAGGCTCATCGAAAATACCCCAGCATTGCGTCGACGACGACGAGCAGTTGTTGCACTTATTGCTGCTGCGGAACGGGGCGCTGTTCGAGTTGCAAAGAATATTCCACAACGACGACTCCGACTTCGACGACTACCACAACTCCCTGCTCGTCTTCGTCCAACATATCGATGTCAGTTTGTCCGCTCTGCAATAGTAGAGGTTCTGCTGTTGTGGCCGCGTCTGCTTCGGGGGTGGTGGCGCCTTCGACATCCGAAGGCTTTGGCGACAGTTTGGGCTCAGGCAAGCGAAGTGTGCACGTGTTTTCGTTTTGTTTTCAAGAATTTACTTTTCTATTCTGGTTTTTTAGATCACCTCAAAGTTGGTTGATGTTTTATTTGCCAAATCGAATTGTCATTCATCAAATGAATGGCTACACATTTCCAAAAAGAATTCAAAGCATAAAAATCCAACTGGATTGCATCTTAGAATTGGGACAATTGAAGTGATCATTTCAATCCAATTTCAGACAATCTCTTTGGCAAATAAACAATTCAACAACTTATTTTCGAAAGTTATTTGTTCTCTGTTACTAAATCTTGTGTTGTGTTTATTTGTTTTCGTTTATTACTACAAGCTTTTCTAGCAAAGTGACACTCAAATCAAACTGCTTCAATGCGCAGAATGCTTGTCCGTCCTTGTTTATATACACCACACGTAAATTGCGCTGCTGCCTCAATCATCCATTCTTTTTTTTCGAAGACAAAAATATTTCTAAAACAAAATTCGAAACTAAAACAAACGCCATCTTTCATCGCATTGCCTGAGCCCTTTCTTTAATCAATTTTCTATAAAACGCATTAATTTATTTATTTAAGTTTTTATAATAATCAAAAGTGCACTGAAAATCATTATTTTCAACTCAACTAACACTCGAGAACAATAATAATTAGAGTTAACAATACTTTCCATCGACATATTACTTTTAAAGTTTAAAGTTTTGATTAAAGTATTTTTAATTTTAATTGCAGATGTCACCTCCAGCCAATTTGGGATTCGGTCAATCGAATCTGCGAACAACACCGCCAATACATCAACAGTCACTACACAAACGGAGCCTGTCGTTCAATCATCATCTGAGTTACAATCAATATCACACTCCCACTCAGCATCCACCTCATCATCAGCATCTACCCCCTCTAAGTCAGCAAAATCATCATCTGGGCCTCGGCCACAAATCAAATTTAGTCCAGACATCGAACAGTATTTCCAAGATGACAAACACGGCGGCCGGTATGGGCCAGGTGGCAGTCGCAGCAGTCCCGGTGCCAAGTCATCATCAGGCAATGGTGCCAAGCGGAAGGATCGGAAGCATAAAAGGTAACTTTTCTTGTATTCAAAACTCAAATGACTTTACTAACTATTTAATTATTGTTTTTAGCTAACTGGAGCATAACAAACTTAAGACCGGCACCACCACTTCGACCAAATTTGCTCAACAATCAAACAACAACGACTGGCGGTAGCTCAAATGCCTTATCCAGCTACTGCAACAGTCGGAAAAACCAACCAAATTTTGAAGAGGATGCGCTTGTCTTACGAGTTATTGAAGCTTATTGTGCTGCCTACCAGAACAGTGCAAGGAATACCATTCATTCAGGTAAATTCTCAAAACCATCATTCTCATACTGCCGCCACTATTCATTGATTGACATCCATATCTTGAGTTTAATAATTGTGGTTCATTCAACATTGTTATTTATTTAGTTTATTAAATTAATTGGGTTTTGCTGAATTTCTCTGCATCCGTAAATTAGTTGTTAGTTTATTGAATAATGTTAAAATGTAAATGTCTCGAAAAACAGAACAAACAACCGCTGAGGCTAATGAATGCATCTAACAAAAATCCTCTAATGTTTAAGACAATTGTTATTATTTATTTTTTTTTTATTTGCAACAACTAAAACAATTAATTTTATAATTTTGTATTTTTATATAATTTAATCCATTTTATAAACATGAACAAGAACAATGAAACTCCTTCAGCTGATAAATAATTTTTAAGTTAAAAAACTAAAGTTGGACCCTTTGGAATACTACTCATCTCTGATCCATCCACACCAAAACAACAACAAATTCAAATATACAATAATGCTTCATCCTCATTGCTGTCATTTACCATTTAGAACGTCCTTGAGTCCTTGTGTGTTTCAAGAACAACAATTCGCCCCCACAATCACATTATCTGTTCTTGTATAGGTCCTTCGACCAACGTAACATCCTTCGTATCTCATTTCGTTTCGCGTAACACAAAAGTCTAGAAAAATTAAAGCTATACAAATTGTCGTTGTCTTGTGTTATGTCCTTGCTCTCTCTTTCTTTTGTCTTCTTCTTCTTTTTCTCTCTCCTTTTTTCTTTGTCTGTTTTTTTTTCTATTTCATTCTCACACTTTAGCCCTACAACCCTGGACACCATGTTTGCCCATACGAGGAGGAAAATTGAAAACCAGTAAACCATTTTCCACCTCCAACCCGCAGCTGCCATTTCTCTGCAATAGCGGTGGCACTTCTTACACCAATTCAGCCGCTCAGGCTCAACAAAATTCTACAAATAGTCTGAACTCGTCCTACATATGGCGTGAAGCTAGTCCAAATAATTTCAATATGTATTCGACGTCTGTATCGTCGCTGAATACAGCCTATCGGTACTCGCTGAGTGGGACGTGTGGAGCAGCCAATAATCAAAATAACACTCCATCGCCGGCTGAATACCGTGCGATGTCCGAGGAACGTGCCACAAGGAAGTCACTGAATCGATTCAAAACCGGTTCGGGCTATGATAATATCTTCATGACACCGCTGCTACCTCGAAAGAATAAACAGCAGTTGAAGAATTTCAAAAATGCCTATCAAACTCACCAGAGGACTCCACCGCCGCTTAGTCGAAATCATTCAGCTGATGAGCAACAAGCTAGTGAGAAGTATCCCTCGCCACCGGGACTCTATGACCGAAGACTGAATAGATCGTTCGAGACTCCACAGCAAGGCTATATGAAGCAATCCACTCTCCGGAGGAGTACACCGCACTTGGCGGGAGATGATGCGGCTACGGACACGGATAGTCAGCGGCATTCAGCAACATGGTGTTGTGGAAATTTCGTTATGAAGCAGTGGCGGAAAATAAACAATTACTGATTTTCAAAGAAAATCATCGATTAGGTCTTAATTTTTGTGTCAGAAGCTAATTCAGCTGAGCTGAATATGTTTTTGTTTTTTAATCAGACTTTTGTATAATTAGTATTCAACTGAAAGTGGGTTGTGTATTTTAAATTTTGACACTTTTCGGGCTATTTTAAAAGTAAATTAATTATTACATTGCATGTGTAAAAGTTAAATTTACAAACAAATTTACTAACCCTTTGGAATTAAATTGATTCAGCTGAGCTGAATGTAAATATTTTACTAATCGAGTTTGTAAGTAGGCAGTCGAATTTCGAAACGACACATTTTTCGTAACTAAAACTTTATTAACTCTGTGATGTAAAAAAAATCAAATATAAAAGTAAATTATTCACGAAAAAATTATATCGAAACACGACTTTTTTATTGAAAACAGATGATAATAAGTAGAAATCTTAAATTAAAAAAATAGTTGTAAGTTTTTAAAATTATAATCAATAGACAAAAATCAAAAATTAACTAATTGCTTTTTTGGCTTTGAATCGATGTCCATTTTTTGTTAGCAAGCATTTTTAAATTATTTAAATATTTATAAATATACAACAAAGAGTGCAACTATTATTTATTAATATTTATTTTGTTACTGTTAAACATAAATCAAAATATAGAATTTTATAGCACAAATGCAAAAATCAACTTCATAGAAACAGCCAACCGTCAATAGAGTCCTTAATCTTATTGCAACAAATAAACTAAAAACAAAACACATCCAGATGAATACAACTTGTTTAATAAAACACAGATGCCATAAATTATATGTAGGTACAGATCTTATGTAATAAAATAAAGTCTTTAGAATTAAGAAATTAAATTTTTATATAAATAAGAAACTTGATCAAATTTAATATTGTGTAAGTGAAAAACTTCAGAAATAAAAAAAAAAATATTATTTATTTTGATAATTTTAAAACATTTAATTTTAATATGTGAGAGAAATTGTTTTTTTTTTTTTTTGGTATATAAAAAAGTCTCAACACGTAAATCAGCTGAATATCACCAGGACAAAGGTTTTATTTTTATTTAAACATCTTACCACACTAAACATTTTTAAATTTATTAAATTTTTATTTTGTATGTAAATTGTTTTAGTTGGACAGTTAAAAAATAGTTGGCTTAGCTTGTGATAATTTTTGTTTTGCATTTTTAGCTTTTTTAAAAGAAAAAGAAAATTCCATGTATGTGGGTTTTTGAATGTACGTATGTAGTTTTTGTGTTCAAGAGAAAGGGATTGCTTGTTTGGAATGTATTCAACAGAAAGAAAAAAAATTAATTACAACTTTCAAAAACTGGCGGTTAGATAAAAAAAAAAATAATAAAAAATATTAAGAAAACGAAACAAGCATCACCCTTTACGGTAGCTCATCTTTTTATGTGGATCTTATGATAGTCAAATTTGTTTGAAGTTTTATTTATTTTTTAATTTCAAATGTAAATATTTACTCTCGTAAATTTTTCCATTATCTCTGTGTCTTCCACTTTGTTCAAAATTATTTATTTTTCATTCACCTCCTATCACAAAAAAAAAAAACAAAAAAAAACAACCACACAAAATATCCAACCACATTTTCAGGCTTAGAGAATGAAGATATGACACCCACTTTGCGGCAGCTTTGGACAGCCATCAAACAAATGCAACAGGATATGGCTCAAATGAAACTCCAAATGAACGAGGAACGAGCACTCCGTGGAAGTTTGCAACAGCTTTTGATGAGTCACTTGGAAGGAACGACCAGTTCTAAATGTTGATTACACTTTGTTATTGTTAAAAATTGAACAGAAACAAAATGATTTTTAATTAATTTTGATTTGAATAATTTATAGAACACATTTATGCATAATATTCTATAAGCAAAAATTATTAAATTTATATGTGTGCGTGTTGCTGTGTTTATAGCAAAATCTAGTATCTTCTATCTTTACTCTATTTTTTGTTTTTCATCTCAAACAAATTCTACTTCTAGTAATGTGTATATCTTTTAAAAATTGTAAACAAAAAATGCTTAATGAACAAACAAAACTACAATGACGACACAAATTATATGAATCATTTTTTTAGATTTCTAAGCAAACTATAGTTTAATTCAGCTAGTGTAGAAAATTATTGTTTTTCAACTTGTTTTTTTTTTTTTTTTACTTTCGACACCAGTTTTGTTATAATTTCGTTTTAATTATTTTCAAACTTAATTTTTTCACGACATTTTTGATTTTCTAATGAAAATTCTGCTCAAACAACGGTTTTATAAAAAAAATTACAAACATTTCACTGAGATATCCTATGCAACGAGAGACTTTTTTGTTTAATTAATTTACAGTAGTTTAATTTTTGCAATCTAGTGTAGCTCCAAACCATATTAAATTGTATAGCTCTAAATTCTCGGAAGAAAAAAAAAACAAACAACAAACAAAAATAGCCATATTAATTTTATGTAACTCAAGTATTTTTGTGTTTTAACAACAAAGTGAAAATTATAAAAAAACCACACTCGCGTGTGTGTGCGTGTAATGTATATTTTTTAAAGTTTACACTTATGATAAAAATATAAGATAATAAAATTCGATATTTTATACATGTTAATGTAATTTTTGTGTTTTGATTTTGACTAAAAAAAAAAAAGAACCAACAATAACACCTGCACTAGGAAGACTTCCTGGCTCATTGCGCGCACAAGTTGTAGATGCATCTCGCGAACCTAATTAAAACGGTTTTCTGTCGGCTTGTCGTCAGTGCGCAGGTTACTTCACCTGAATAATGAGATGTGCCCCGTTGTTGCGACTTCATATCTATATCTGCCCAATTCTATGGTACACGGACAACCAACAACTTCGCGGTCGACCGTGACAAAGTGACACTTGTTTACAAACTCGTACCGAGGTGATCAAACAACATTGATAAACTTCCAGGGTGTGTGTATTGAGTTGCGTTGCGAATAAGATGGGGACCGGGAGCGGGACTTGATTTGGTGCGTACTAATGCAGATAGGTGCTGCTGTAGCTTCACAATGACTGGTGCTTCCAATTGACCACAGACGGACCGACTGCTTGGGAGTATGGCTTATGCAATTCCATACATAGATTGACGGTAAATGCCTTAGAATCAGGCACGACTCTTGAATGAACATAACAATCCTTACAGCAAAATGTGTATGTCTTCTCTCTATTGTGTGTCTGAACATAAATGTTGTTAAACGCAATCTTTTGGGTGGCTGAATAAGGTTTACTTGTCTTAATAAGGGAAGGATAACATGTTGCATATACAAAAACATGGGACTATTGGGAGGAAAATTGAGTTTACACAACATGCTAATCAGATTCGATGTGTTCACTTGAATTATATTCATGAAAATAAAGCTATAGTTAAGCAATAATGCATGTGACGTCATAAACCAGTACATCGTTCAAATAGTTATCCTTCTTTAGTAGAAACATTTTTTTCATAAAGGTAAGGACGAAAAACTAGATAAAATAAGATGTTTCTATAAAAATTTGGCAGCAATTTGTTGCGAGAACAAGTCAACTCACTAATTATTTTACAAGAAAAGTAAATTATAGAAGTAAAAAAAATGAGTTCAAGGTTACTTTCCAAGCACTCTTCTGTGTGTTTTCAGAAAAGTAAAGCAACATTTTTGAAGTAATTGGAATTCCTAATGATCAACTAAGCAAGCCATGTCCATGTTTTCGATCAATAAAAAAGGTGAGAACACTTCTCATTCACCTCGATCAGGTTTTTTCTTCGCAAACGCACTTTATGGTCACAAACATTTTCAGACAACAACAACTTCTTTTAAAATTCAATTTCAGAACCTTTTCTAAACAAATACAAAATTCTTAAGCATCCATCCAACCAGTATCCCATGCAATAACAAACGCAGCATGCAGTAGCCATCCCAAGATGCAAATAGAAGCAAAAAATAAAAAATGTAACACAAGACGGTAGCGTGGATTGATGTTAAATTACAGAAGAGCCATTTCACATTGCTATCAGAGTCACTGCATTCTCGCTCCATTTCTCATTGCTACAAATAACGTGGGTACCTATATATCATCGACGCATTAACTAGGCGATAACTTCGACAACGGCCAAGAGGATGACCGACGGACGGCGACGATGCAGACGACAAGAAAGAAATGCGTAATACTTATTGCACGATGTGGCAAATCCATAAAGAGTTTTGAGTTTTAGTATCTTCCTTTCGTGGCTGCAACGACCCACAGAGCTACAAACGCAGATTATGGCCATCACCAGGCAAAAGGAGAACAGAGAATCTCATAAAGCCAAAGTCGTACATAAGCTGTGTGCTCATGTTCATTTGAAGGTAATCAAAGAAATGTTATCTTCTATGATTCATTGCTATCGGCAATCGCCCCGCCATGCAGAATTGATTTTGAGTGCCTTCCGGCTATGGATCATCAAGAGAGAGATTTTTCAGATGATGCTCTTGGAACTGTTTTAGATTCTTCTTCAGTTGTAAGAGTGATTAGATATACAAATTTCTACTTTGATGCTTCCTTGTCCTGAACCTTGCAAACTGAGATAGCTGATAGATCAGGCCATCTTCAATTAATCACACGCAGGGAGCGCTGAGGTATCTTCTACAATACTTCTGAATAATGAACGACTCCTTATAATAGACCAAGGAAATGATCACCCTTGTCTGGTTAGATTAATACAGCAGCGGTGGCGATGGCGATGGCTACGCGGATAATTATTCTATTCAAAGTTTCACTTCCAGCCCAAGAGGTGATTCTAGAAGCTGACAAAACAGAAGCAAGACACTCTTTTTACTTGAGGTTCGCATCTTCGTTTTCTTCGTTGCAAGACCAACAAAAAAAGTTATTAATGACTTCATTTGAGTGCATAACTGTTCTCGCACAGATCACCGGCATCTCCACCAACACCATCACTGCGATCACACAGAGAATTGGTGTGAAGATGATGTTATCGGTTTTTTGTTCTCTCTTTAGAGTCACTAAGCCCGGAAACAACTTTCAAGGTTTCAAGTTGATATAGCAGTCTCATTTAGCAAACAACAAATAAAACTGTTCAAGCTTTCCATCAGTCATTAGAGTTCCAGCGAGTCGGACCGACAAGCTATTAGTTGTTTGTAATTACGGTGATAGACAGCAAATTGTTGAATTCCCGGGATGCATCAAAAATAACTTGAATAATTTATTCACAGCTAAAAATACCTACAAACAGCATTTCAAAGAAATTCAAATTGGACATTTGATGTTAAAGTTAAAATCGCTGTTCCACAGAAATTGGTGATTGAAGAAAGTGGTGATTGCCTTGCTTTAACCACCATTGATTGCGTGATCATTTCATATCTAACCTACGACCCTTGAAGTCTATCAAATTACTAGCTTTTATGGGAACACATTGCCATTCAGTGTATGCTTCAAATTACGGTTTCTAGGTCCGTCAATCTATGCAATTGGCACATGCGCACTCAACATTAATTCGAAGTAAGAACACGACCTCAAAAACCAATCTCGACCTCAACTCATATTATCATTTCTAATCTCATCAACCCAAGAACCAAACCAAATCACTCATGGCATTTGGCATTAATTTAGAAAACGCTTTCCACAAAACTCTTACCCGCACTCCAATGTGAAGCCAACCAAACCAAAGTGCGCTGAGCGCGCATGGCACTCAAGATTTAGATCAACAATTAGTCTAACCACATCATTCTCTGTGCTGCTGTTGTTTGCATTCGAAATGCTATACCAATCTTATCCTATAGCTTCCTCCAGAAAGCAAAACGGATGAGAGTTGATGATAGCAAATGAATGTTATATTCAGTAGTTGTCCAATAAACAGTAGCACATAACAAATGTGACGGGTTAGCATGGTTAATCGTGGAGCAAGTTAAACACTGGATTTCCTGATTCTATACTATTAAGAGCATTGCAAAAGTTATCAAAATTTATCTACTTGGGAATGTTTGCTTCCAGCGAAGACGCAACTGAAAACTACTAATTGGAGATGGATAAGTTCCTGTGTACCTACACCAAGGCCGATCTGATGATGATGATGCAATGCTCCTTCGCGTCGTATATTGAGTTTATAACCTCGCATTAAAAATTGTGGGCTTTCATCTCGGGGGCATATGATCCTTCATGTTCATCGTCATTTGTCTGCCACAAGTCAGTCTGAATCAATTCTTTTTTACTACCTTATAAAAAGTGTTCAGTCTATGACTGCAGCTCTTTTCATTTGCTTTGAGGGATATGTGCAAAGGTTTGGATTCTTCAAAAAGCTATAATTGCTCTGCATAAAACGAATGGCCATCGGTCAGCATAGAAAACAATTAGATGTGTTTAAAAGTATTTTATGCATTCATTTACGAAATGTGCATCGAACAATGCCCTTTTAATATTCTTAAAGGAAATTTATTTGCCTCGAAATATTGGCTAGCGAAAGTGGCGGTTTAATATTAAAGGAAGTTTTGATTAACGATTGATGTAAGCTCATTCTTGTGATGCCCAAATCATCTCGAGTAATATCTGGCGCTCTTGTTTTCTGTACTGTTATTTTATGTAAAATTTTTTGTTAAATTTTCGATTAAAAATTTGAATTTGATTTGACTTTCAGTTTCGTCAAAAAAGAAACAAATTCATTCAATTTCTGATTTCGAAAATTTCCACACGATTTCGAATCCCATCACTGCGATTTTTTTAAGGTTGCCTAAAGCAAATGATACATAAAATTAAACGTCTAAACGCCTCCTGTCGGCCACTGAAAACCAAAAATGTTTTCGTGCCTGGTTACCGAGTTATGATGTCAAAATCGTTTTTCTTTGTTTTTGGTCTCGGATTTGTTAGCATTCATAGGAAGAATGAAGCAAATATTTCGGTGAATAGACCTCGGAATTGAGTTTGGCTTTCAGTGATAAGCTCAAATTGATCGGATCTATCAAATATGTTGAGTTTAGCGAAATCTATTTTCTCATGATTTTTCGAAACCCATCGAATGATACATCAAGAAAAAGGTCTGGTTGAAATCTATCATGGAAATGGGTTTAAAGTTTTTTGAAGGCCTAGTAGAAGATATATTGGCAAAAATATGCCTTAAAGGCAAACATTTCCCTACAACTTCAAATGACAATTTTGCGGGATAACCCATATAGAATAAAGATCAAAATAAGTGATTTCCTTTACTCTCCTGTCTGACAGGACAAGTATGAAATTACCACCTACATCACACCCAAACAATTTCTACATCAAAATATTCACTGCAGGTTCTCAGATCCTCTTTGATTTAGAAACCGTGTTGAACATTGTTGAATAAGAAAAATTGAAAGCAACGGAATTGCACTGCAAAATCAGCAAAAGAAGAAGCAACAGCAAACAACGAACGCAGCACACCAACAATACCTATTCCAAAAGCAATAAGAGAGAGAACAAGAATCTTCTGCAAGTGTATAGAAGCTTACCTCACCTGGTACCTGGATGGCTGTGAAGTCACGGCGAATTGAAGTTCGATTCAGTCAGAGTCTAGTCGCGAGCCAAGAAGGTTTAAACATCGCGTTTAACGGCTTAAAAAAAATAAAATATACAAACGTTCCTTCTGCGGGTGCATATCCGACGACCCAATCTCATCTTTCGTGATCGTTCACAATCGGCATTATACTCTGTCTCTGAATTCCTAACAATATATATCTGTAGTGTGTTTTAATGGATTACAGAGTGTTAACACAACTAACGTAGTTGAAATAAAAAAAAAATCGCGATACAAAACGTCGAACAAGCATCATGCTGCGATCTAGGAACTCCTGCTGCAATCAGAAAAGTTCACACTTGGCAATTTTAATTTGCATCTACGTGGTGCAAGTTGTCGCGACAGCAACCGTCGACATTGTTGGCAGTTTAGGACCTCATCCTTTGAATCTTTCTAATGCCAGTACACCAACACGAAGCGAAAGCCAACGTAAACTGCCACAGGAGCCATCTGACACTTTGGACACATCAGGGAGTTACGGTAAGTGGGTTTCGGATAGTTGGTGGTTATGGTTACCAGTTGGCTTAAGCCGTTGCAATGACAATTCGATCGGATGCTGGGGTAGATGCATTTGCACTGGGTCTAATTGTAGGTTGTCACGATATATTCGGTTGCAAGAAAAGGAAAAAAAAATTGTACATGTGTGGAGGCTTATGAGGTCGATTTGTTCTGAGTCTGTCTTCTTAAAGCTCCTCAGTCTTTGGGGAGTAATTAAAATCATGGCAGACCCTATAGTTGCCGTTTATGGTTGTCATCATTAATTTGAAACGGTCCCCGAATTTACAACCTTTTTCGGCTAAGGTTTGGGAGACTTGTCTGTTTTGGCAATGTGATTGTTGAGGTGTTCCGTATTTAAAACATTGTGTAGCCACTGGCTTTGTTGTTGTTACATCTCTTGAATTTGATGCATCTTCTTGTAAGAGGCTTCCATTTTATTATGTTAAACTATGCTAATCGTTCGAGGTCCGGAAATTTATGACCGTATGCTAATGTCCATAATGTTACGAGGAGAATGATGATGCGGTCTTTGGATTGTGGTCATCTTACTTTGTTTTTGTTTTCTTTTTGAATGCTTATGTTGAAGAAAGTATAATGACGAATGTTGACCCTATAGGTTGCACCAACGCGAACCACTGCCGTAAAAGCTTTAAAATATTTTTTGTGTGCCTTTTTCTTGCTTTTCAAACTTGGCTATTTGTGTTTGTTTACTTAATTAGCTAAGAGAAAGGTTAAAGAATGTAAAAGAAAAGGTTAACTCTGCTTATTTGAACTAAGGTGTGTAGGTCAAGCTGTTGGCTCTCAGTAGATTATTTTACTTATCCAAAAAATCTCTAAGAAAAAAATAAAACAAACAGTTATGAAGCCACAAGAAAAATATTAAATGTGTCAGTAGAATATCCATACCACAAGCAAAAGATACACTCTCTGGTTGAAATAACTATCGACAGAAATCGAAGAAGTCAAAAGACAAACCAAAACTAAAATCCCACATAATATGAGCTGAGCTCAGCTGAGCGCATCTATCTTTGAAATTATTTATCACTTTGAGGTTATTTGTTCTCCTCGTCGTCGATTGTGTCTACCCATCCAATTGCTATACGTGCTACGAAAAGACTCAGTTGTAACCAAACCATACAAATAAAATACCATTCATCGATATATGTTGTCTAATGAGAAGACGACTGAAGCGACCTTCCACATCACCGACCACCGCATCTAGCATCGAATATTTGAAGAAGAATTAGGTCAAATGGATATTCTAGCAAATCCAAACCAACAAACAAACCAAATGGCAAATATCATCGATCCTGAAAACTCTATAAGATACGATCCGTTGAGTAAGTTTTCGTAATTAGACAAAATCCTACACCACAGGCACCCGGAGTAGGTAATCGCCTTGTTGCGGAATCGATTCGAATCGGTAACCTTATATTCGCCTACCGTTTAGTCTGTTCGAAAAGTCATCATAACTCACAGAGATTGTTCTGAGGTTTTTCTCTTTATGCCAATTAGAATTGTTGAACGGTTTGAGCTCGAAGACCATAAAACTGCAACCAACAAGCCAACGACCATATTACGTGAATATCGATTGAATGGCAAATGGGCTTCTGGTTGATCACGATTCCCAATGACGCTGCTGTTAACGATATGACGACGGCGATGATGATGATGATGATGGTAATGGCAGGAGTTGTTGGTGGCTTGGTTATTTGTAACCACGATGTCGTCGTTGTCTCATCGAAATGGTTCCTGGTGAGAAGAGGCCACCAACCAACAGCCCAGCAGCTATCACTTAGAGGACCTACCACTGCCACTGGATGGTTTGCTTCGATATAATCATTGTAAGCGTTAGATTTATGACAAGGTTAACGTTTATGCTCGGTTGCTTCTATTAGCGAATATAAACCCTCCTTTTTGTTATCCTTATATCAAATGGAATGATGAATCGTCAATGACATAATAAGACGTGGCATTGTTGCAAAAGGTAGATTAACCTGACCCTAGGAGGTGACTATGATCTCGTTAGCGGTCATACCCTGGCTGTTCAGTGAACCGCGAAGAACATGTTGGTTAAATTACAAAAATAAAAACATTCCAAAAAATTAGTCAAAAAATTAGGAACACTCTCAATTATTCACACTCCAATATTCTGTAGGTTCGTGATCTTCAAAACAGAGAGCACCGATTTGGGTACTTAAAATCAACCTTGCATAAAATTCAACGCCAAGTTTTTAAAGTCCCAAGAAATAATCTGTTACATTTTTTTCAAAGGCAGTCACATAAAAAAGGGAAAAATAAAAACATTACAAATAAATCTCTTTGCAAGCCATGAAAGCGTGAAGACACAATCAACATCAGAACTCTTTTTTTTAACGCAGTCAAATCGCGCAGTGAACCCACTCCGAACATTAAGTATACACGAAACACGAGAGGCTTTTTGTAGAGCAAATTTAGCATACAGCTTGAAACTCACTTAGTCACAACGAATTGCACTTAATTCTGAGTTATTAGTCATGATCTATCACTGTGGTGAAGGGACAATGAGCTTGAAATGCTCTCCCAGTTTGATGTTCCCATGTTTTTCGTTTGAGCTCGCGGCTGTGTGATACAAATTGACCAACACAACACCACGACATGGCCAGAACATCAAACTGTAATTACGTCAGCAATTTGGATTGGGTTAAGTGAATTTCGCAAAGAACGACGACAAGAGAGGCAATCAAAGAACTATGGAGCGAAACTATAAATTAAATGTAATGTGATGTGCCACTTTGTCCCAAGAAAATTGGTACCACGGATTCGTCGTCTCTGCGTTGTTAAGCCAATGATGGCATTGTGTGGATTGCAACAGTTTGATTTGTCGAATCGGCGTGAAAATGAAATTGACATTAATGAGGGATCACAAATAATAACAATAATCAGAAGGTTTTAAGGAATGTTACCAATAACTTTTGTTCAGTGGAGATCACAGTTGGTTAGTTTGTATTTCTGTGATTGAAGCATTTTTGGCTCTGTTTTGTTTCACGATATTTTTGCATCTTAACCTCTTTTTTACTAATTTAAGGAAAAAGAAGAGATACAAAAGTATAATAGGTAATCTTAAAATCACATTAAGTGTTAGACGCTTCTGGTCTTACTCTATAATGTCCTACAGTTTTTGTTCACAAGGGTCATCATAGTCACATACAAGCGTAAATAAGAACCCCTTAAAAGAATAAAGTCTCAACTAATGGCCATTGTCTTTGATGCATCCAAACAATGATTCTCATGTTTTACTTTGTTCAACAGCTTTATCGTGACAGTAGATTGCATAAATGCAGTTAAATAATTTAATTGCAGAACCTTTTCTCTTTAATTGCTTTCCCATCATCGCAAATCCGTTTTGTTTTCGTTCCATTGTTTTATTCTTATCAAAAGTTGGATTCTAATGGTTTTGTTTGCCTCTAGATTGAGCACTTTGAAGAAAGTCATAAAATTGCGTCTTTTTGATTGGGCAAATGGAATTTCTTTTTGCCTCCTCAATTATTTTGAAATGTTTACTTCACTTAAGGCGGAAACTGATACACATCTTAATTTGTTTTCATCTATAACCTAAAAATTATGAAAACATTCAAAGGTCTCTTTCACTTCCTTGTATAAATATAAAACCTTGCGCCAATCCGCCTGGAAGAGAACTGCATCTCATCGATCGTAATTCAGCTCACGTAAAATATTATTAAAGAAAAATATGAACATTTATATTTTCCCAAAACGATCGATCGGCCCAAAACTAACTTCTCTCGCTCTCTTCTTCAGATGATCACAGTGCAGGTTCAGCGCCTGAAGCAAGGTAAAAATCGAAGATAGATCTATCGATTCGGTTGGGATTGATACAGTTCGAAACTCTAGGGTATCGGATAGAATGAATAAATCAAGTGCCTTGTGCCACATGGCGCATGAAATGAACACACTTAATTTGCTACTGATGCTGTGCAATGGGCATGTTGCAACAAATTGCAACTATTTAGGTGCAGAAAACGGTTTTAGATTAATATTTTTCCATTTGCAAAAGACTTGAGTTGCTGCGCACGTAAAAGGGTCGTCCGTTGGGTGCATCCACATCCACAATCCACATCCATCATACTATCATATCTGTGCTATCTGCTGATGTTTATGTTCTTGTGTTATTCTTGTTGTTGTTGTACCAGGACCAGCCCACCTTTCATAGTGTTGCGAAGATACACTCCCTTTGGTATAGGAACTTGAAAACCGTGTCAGCAGTATAATTATAAGCAATTTGTTTCAATGAAAAGTACGTTGATTAAAGAACTTCTCTGCCATCTGGGCTTTTGCGCAGCAAAGGAAGAGACCTGTTATTGGAACGAATCTCTCAAAATTATACCATGACAGAGTGGTGCATTGCAGTCGCAGATTTAGTTCTAGTTAGGTTGAGCGGAAATTGTATCATCAACTTATAGGGTCGACTTCCAGATACAAAACGTTACTCTGGATTTTATAATAATACAGTTGTTGTTCAATTGAAGCTTCTTCAGATGTAAAAAAGAAGACAGAAAAGGATGAAAACGAGGCAAAAGGCTTACACCAGAAAAAAATTAAACAAATGTCAGAGTGAATTGAAATTAATTACCTAGAACTTAACTTTTATTAAAAATTTAAATGCAAAAGAAACACCGTTATATCTTAGCCCATCGATCTAACTCTTAAAAGGAAAAAAATATACACACATGGAATTCCTGTTCTTCCTATTCAAGCTTTTGTCTCATCTATAAATCTTTTTCCTAGTCTGAGAACTGCCTAGAGACGCGATGGTACGCAATGCGACATTATTAATGGCCAGTTTCCTGATGTCATATTTCTTAACATTGAATTTTCTTATAAAACCACAACAAGGGCGTTAGTTCTTTCACATTAACATGTCTCCAACGAAATACCTGTTGACCAGCTTTATGTCTAGAATAACCAGTAAGACGCGTCTCTTCTGCATATCACGCACTCTATTTTCATATCTACAGAAATTCTTGGTAGTACGCAGATGAAACCATATCAGTAGGCCAAAGCGTTAACCAAGAGATAGATGAGATTTGCATTTGAAATTATACAAGAGCCACAGATACGTGGACCAGGCCAGATTGGAAAAGTCCCGTTTTGTGTTTTTATTTTACATATATATACCTTCCCAACAGATATAGAAATAACCACAAGGTTATGAAAGAAATTCTACGAGTTGACATGAATTTGGCCTCTTCATTTTCCTCTCCTTCATTTCTAGTGCTTAACAGAAAAAAAGACAACAATAAAACCCATGGCTCACATGGAACACCAATGTGTTCTTGTTTAAAGCAAACGTATTAAGAATCGTCATTAGGCTCTATTTTTTGGTTTAACACAGCTGATGGCCATCTTGTTGGCCGCCGCAGCCGTATCGTCATAAAACCGGTGCCATTGCGCACACTCGTTGTTTACGCTGGAATTTTGTGGGAGCGATGCAGCCAAAAAACTTCCCACAAAGAGGAAGTGTTACTTCTGTGTTTCTTTAGTTCAGTTTATTCTCTTAGCAATTATTGTTTGAAGAAAGAATTAATTAGAAAATGTAGAATCAGGTTTCAAATGGTCCTCCACCAAAAAAGAGAGCAACCAGAAATACGCAGTATAAAGGTCTTCAGTTTTGAAATTTTTAACTCAGTAGTATTTTTCCTTTTAGTGGTCGCCAGCGTTACCACTTGAAAATAAGGAACCGCTGACAGAAAAAAATACTTGTAGGTCCTCAATTTGATGTACAAAATTTGTACATCATTTGGATTTAACGCTTAACTGTTGTCGAGGTACCGTATATGTCGAGTACCTACTATGGATTGGAAATTAGGGGAAAATATTTGCGAATAATTAACATTTTAACCAATATCTCGGTTACCAGCCTGTGATACCCATTTCGTTGACTAGAGTTCGGCCTGACCTTTCTTTTGATGTATCATTCGATTGGTTTTGGAAATTTTTTTTCCTGTCCAAAATTTTGGTAAGGGGTTAGCACATGATATTTTTCGAAAATCTTGAAGGAATCGATTTCCCTAAATTCAACATATTTCATAGTTCTAATTTTCCTCAGCTTATTCTGAAAGCCAAACTCAATTCCGAGCCTTGGTTACCGAGATATTTGCATCAAAAGATAGTGTATCTATCTGTCGCAGTAGATTTTCAAAATATTCAAAAATCGAAGTAGAGCTACTTTGAAAGGTGTAAGGTGGCAACGCTGGTGGAAACCCTAGTAAAAAAAAAATGGAGAATTCCCCAGGAAGTCGTAAAAAATTAAGAACAAAACAATGGCACACACATGAATCCGCAACACGGAACAACCAACATTGAGTTGACAACGTATACGCGCAAGTTTGTTTCACAATAATGGTTTGTTCTGTTTGTGTCCTCTCGATCTCATTGCTGATCGCGCGCCGCCGCCGCACCGACTAAATTCTAGCTACCGACACTACCGCGCCGCATACACTGGAAATACTTCCTAATATGCCAATTGGAGGCATGTTCCTCTGCAGTCTTTTGCCATGCCATACAATTATTTAGAATTTTTTCTTATTGCTCTGAGCAATGGTCTCTCAGTGTCTCTCTAGATTGACATGACAATGACTATCTTGTATGCTCGTTGGCTCGATCATTCCCGGAGGATTACTTACTCGTCGTCAAACAACCATCAGTTCCATTTGTACAGACAGCAGTTTTTACAATACTTTTAGGCGAAGCCAACAACTTGGCGTTGATAGATGTGCGAATGCTTTTGTTTTTATTGTATTGTATTGTATTGTATTCTGGATTCCCCTCTAGCCAGACGGATTATTTATATATAATCATCGAGTACAAGGTCTTTCGCATTAGCAATGTTGGTTTTTCCTTTAGTTTTGTTGCACAAATTGTCCGGATGCTTGGGATATTTACTCACGAGCCTCTTAAAACCTATCCCATCTAGATGAGTTGGAAAATGTGGACGATGTTGTATTTTACCAATATACAAACTTTACACAGACTTGAAATACTATTCGGATTATTTTGCGCTAAATTAAAAAAATTGTTTATCTATCTAAAAGACGCTCCATATCCAGAAGCATAGAGGCGGTGCTCGATCATCGGAGAGGTGATGGTTTTCGATTTGATGATCTTTTTCGTTCGCCATTGTTGGCCATCAAACATATAAAAAAATATATATATACGAATAAAATGACAAGAGGAAGTCATTCTGGAACTACACCATCATTATTGAAACATGGCGAAAGTGTATCAATAACACGTTGTTATGTGTTAAATAGCGATGGTGATTGAGGGAAATTGTTGATGTTCTCAACTTAATTGGAATAATTGCCTTTGATTAGATTCTTGCGGGCAGACTAACAAAAGGGAAAATGAAGCAGAAAAACGAAAAGGAAATACATTCCGATGATGTTTGTTTTCTTGTTTTAATGTTCCTTTTTATAAGAGTTCGTACATCAAATCTTTTGTGTTTGCTGTCTGCAATGAATTTAAAAGGCAAAAATTAAGCCTAAAAAACGATTTAAGGATTAATTGAAACAACAAATTTATCCCTGCTACCACACACTTATTTTCCAACCTGCTAATCATTTCATTTCACATGTCTATCATTACCACAATTCGTTACGACTTTTCCAAACCTCGAAGAATTCCCATTTCAATTGAATCGTGTAGCAAATCAAAATTGCGCTCTCAAATTAAATCAAACTATGAACCTATTTCACGTGGGGCCTTCAGAAGGTGGATTTCTAGATAGTGGTTAGATAAATTGTTTCAAAGTGGTCCCACAAGAGGCAGCTTGATAGAATACTTAGTTATTGGTTTAGTAATAAGTACTAGTATAAACGGGGAAATCAATCAGTTCGTGCTTTAACGGTTTTCTAAACTTTCTAATGTTTCAATTATCTGGTTCATGGGTCAAAGTTTAGACTTCTAATAAACAATGAAAAGAAACAAACTAGGTGCATTTTTAAATAAGATCTCATCAACTTCTTCGATTTCTTTCGTCATCGCTTCGAAGCGTGAGATCTTCAGGCTTATGAATTATTTAAGAATCAAATTAAAAATTCTGTCGGTTGCCGGAGTAATAAAAGACTTACCTCAGTATGTCGGTGGTGAATTGTGCAACATAAAGAGGTAGTTAAATAATTATTTTTATTTTGTTATACACTCGCGCTTCGAGCGACATTTTGACAAGGCATTTTATAGCTTTGCTCGGGATAGGCAGTAGGTTTTCACACGAAATTATACAAGGTCTTTTTCTTCTTACCAAGTTGCTGTCTAGTTTCGTGGGTAATAATTCACGCGTTCCATCATTATGCTCTGTTTTGTGTGTGGTGTGTAGAGGTTTTTGGTAAGATAAGAAGAGTATAACTACACGGCGTAAGAAGTCATTAGGAATGCGAATTGCGCATTGTCATGAGTGTAAATCTTAATGACACGCCATGAAATTCAATGCCATCCTCGAAGCTATTTCCAATTTATTTAAATGTCGCACATAACAGTTACTTTGTTGATGCTGAACTGTCAGATCGTTTTGTATTTCGATCGATATCCAGCCGAATTCTTGAACATACATTTTCAGAGACAAGTCAGCAGTTTAATCATCCTCTTTAGGTAGAAACGCTGACTTCAAATTTCTTGCAAAAACAAGCAAGGCAAATGTATTATCTAATTAGCATTGTTGAAGCTTAACTCTCTTCTGAACTTAATGGAACATAGACAAAAGAACTAACAGTAAATTAAGGAAATTAATTTGTCAACGGAATTAGCAATGTTTGTGACTTTCTCACTTGTCATTGTTTAAATCATTAATCCAAATGACCCAACAAACAGAAGGTGAAAGCTTTTATCTACATTTTCATTTAAATATCAATAAATGTTTTTATTTCTAAGAAATCATTTTTTATTCAGATGTTTGAAAATATCAAACAACAATAAACATCGCGAAAATCATACTGATTCCCTTCTGTCCTGAACAATATGATTCTCCTCAATTCTTTCCATCTGAGGACAAAGCAAATTATACACTATTAAATAAATATTCACAAAAAACAGAACAGAAAAACATAATATTGAGTGTCAAACAAAAGAGCTGAGCTGCGAACATGCTGATGGCAGGAAATTAATCACAGGCGACCCAAATTATATTTAATGGCCTTTTTTCTGAGCCAGGCTTTTATATCTCGCTGATTTATGTCAAAGATTGTGTCTTTTCACAGAACAGCATATTTTGTTAGCACACTACGCTGGGCTCAACCCATTTGATGCGGTTTAAGATTGCCTCGAAATTAAGAAGCAGAAAAATCAACACTATTTCTTGTACCATAATTAAGAAAAACCAAAATCTTACCAGGAGATTTCGGAGCAATGGAAAGCGTTGTTGTTTCAAGTGTGAGAAATAGATTAAAAGTGAAAAGTGTTGTTTTTTGTGTATGTCCCATTTTACTGACTTTCTGACCACAAACAATCGCTCTCGCTGTAGCTGGCCCACACTCTGTTAAAAACCGCACAAAGACGATGTGAGAGACGTTAGGATCTCAATGCTAATGGCATCATATCGTCTTCTTCTTCCTATTTCGCTATGTTGATCTAGTTTTCTGGATTGTGTGTATGGTGGGCTACAGACCCAGCATCTTCAAAGACCATCATCTTTGGTGTTGTTTGTTGACACAATTGTCTCCATGTGCATGTCTGTTGAATGGTTTTACTATAATTTTTCTTTTTCAGTGAGAGAATGTCATTAGACGTGTGCTGCGCTGTTGAAGGATTGTGCAGTGAATACGACACTTATATACCTATACTTATACTGTGGGGGTATACAGTTTCAGTGTCGACTGTGAATCTTTTTGGGCCAATTAAAAAGACCTATCTAGGCAACCAACCGAAAATACTGTTGTGCTTGCTAGTTCGTTTCACTGGCCCAAATTTTAAGTGGCCCGAGTTTTATTTGCAATGTTGACAGTCCCTTTTTTACTTTCATCTTACCTCTTAAATAAAGTAATTGCAATTTAAAGGCTAAGATGAGATGGGTTTCATTTGATGAAAAGTGAGCAGTTTTATATTACCGCAAGAGTTTTTTGCTGTTGAAGAATAGAAGAGAGAAAACAAGATGTGTTACATCATTTAAAAAAACATTAATTTCACTTTTAAAGAAGAGACTCTCAGTGGTCATAAAAATGCAAGATGGTCGCTGAAAGATTAAACGAATTTCTGACTCTGACCATGTCTAATGACATTTTTGTCTTCTAAACGTGGATATATTTTCTGTTCTGACTTTTTCTATTAATAAATATTTATGTTATATTTTCAATCCATTATTTATAACGTTCAGAAGACTTGAATAAATAAATAACGAAATTATTTCTCCATAATCAAGTGAAAGTTATGTTCTGTTATTCAACAGACTTCCTTATTTAAATAAGGTTTTTGTTATTCATTCCAAGCTGAATAGTGTTGATATGCTTGAGCCTACCAAGGCACGAAAGATTTCTGGCTAAGAAGAGGTAACCTTTCGCAAATACGAATATTTAAGAACATTATCAGATTCATAAGACCTCCTCCAACAAAACAACTCTTCAACAAGTCTAAACATTCTCATATCTAAAACAGAATCTACAACCGATTTGAATAGCTTAAGGGGTCATTTAAGCATACAAATCATAATTAAAGTGAAACGAGATAATCAGATAGAGTTAAGTTCCTTTTAAAACCAGCACCACCCAAGTAGTTGGCCGAAATCTTCACCGAGCAATAATTTGAGTCGATATTCCAGATTAAAACTGATCACACTATAATTAACCACAAAATCTATTGGTTTCAAACTAGAGACAATGAACGCCCTCTAGGCGTGGACTTCTTAAAAAGGCGACTATGCGTCTGTATATTAAAAACATGGTACAACATATAGTTCTCTCCAACAAAGTCGATGTCAAAGCAGCTTCTGGCTATTATTATTGTGAGAGGCTTTCACGAACATTACGCAATAAGCCCGCAAAACCGCATCTTACACTTCCACACGTATATGTACGATGGACAACTCGCAACTCTTGCCACCGACTGGTTTGAAACTGGCTAAAAATCTGACAGCAAGCAATTGGCCCCTATGGGATTCTTTGCATCTTCAAAGCTCTTAGCGAGTAGCATACCGGTTTGGGATTCGTGTATCTGTAAAAAGAAGAACCAATTTATCTTTAGTGGGACGCGTGCCGTTTGTTTAGTTTTCCATACCAGAATGTGAGGTGAGGATTCTTGAAATCCATTATAAGATTGCGTTGCGTTGCGGTTGTGTATGAAAACGTTCCTGTTTATAATTGCTCCCACATGACACACTCACGGCTGCGTTGCTCCACTGACTCACAACGACCTCAGTTGTCATGAACTTCAAACCCTATCTCCTCAATCGCATGGTTAATGTCTCATCCAACTAATGACACGCCATGCAATTCCAAATAAACTGAAAGACTGCACGCTACCCAAAGCCAAACGAAGCAAGTATCTTCGTTGTCTTCATTTTTGTGGAAATGTTGATGGCTCAAAAGATCAAAACCTGCGGAGAAAGATGATGACAAAATGCCGAATCCAAAATTTATATATACGATGATTATGTCGCCAGTGTTAAGGTTGTTAACGAGCTGTGTTCAACATCATCTGACTAGTGCTTCGTCAATATGGTGGTGGCGTACAGATCGTCGTGTTGTTTGGAACCAAACGTTAGAGGACTACGGAATTTAATGCCCAGCGGTATATCCAATTTTGTTGATTAAGTTATTTGCAAAACTTCAAAACCTCTAGCTCGCTTCTTCGCGACGACACAGAAAAGTAATGATGTTACAACCGGCAAGAATGGTAAAGTAAAGTGGTAACAACAAAAAGACGCAACGAGTACATAATGTAGGTACAATTGACTCAATTCAAACCAGGAAGACACAAAGATTTTTTTTTTTCTGTTTCTATGTGATGTTAACTTGGTGATTGTAATGATGATTATGTTGTTGAACTTGAAGCTAACATAGCTTTGGCTTATGTGATGATGATGATGACAATGGCGATGATGGTACAGCAGGAATATTTATCCGTCGATTTGTCGGTCTTCCTGTCAATGAAGTTAGCTGAAACGTATGTACATCGTGTATCAAGGAGCGATGAGGAGAGGTCCCATTGGTTGAACAACAGTGAAGTCAAAAACTGTGCTGACATGTCGCGACATTCAGAAGAGATGATTTTTAACACCTCTTTCAATATGGAAGAACAATTTCCTAAATATTCAACTTAACGCATGTATACACTTTATTTTTAGAACAAAGTTGTTAAACCCCACTGTCCAATTTGTAGTTGAAAAAATAAATCAACAACATATATTTCATTCCCTCTAGCTTACAGCATCATGGTCTAATTGCTGCGAGCTTTTGGCCCCCGGTACACGACTAACAATGATTTATCTGTATGTGCATGTTTACGAGCTTAAAAAAATACATGAGTCTAATGCAACCGCAAGAAACTCACTCACATCTTGCAACCGCCACAAGAAGATGCGTTTTTCACTTTATGTTTTGTTTTTGTGTTTTTTTTTTTTTTTCAGAAAATTAACATATCCAGACTCCAAAGATCGTGCTCGTCAAAATTGTTAGTTAGAGTCACAGAAACCGATTTATCTAAATATGTCAACTCTTTATGAGCAGTAATTTTCATTTCTCAGTTGCTAACTTAAGCCCTGTTACTGCAAAAAAAGATTCTGTTTGTTAGAGTCTGACTGCAGTTTGCTTGCAATCAATCAGTGGCAGCACGATTTTCGTGGTTTTAGCTGCCTCTTTATAAAATGCCATCTGCAACATCAGCTACCGCCTGCTGCCACCGCCACTCCACGCGTGGTATGCATGATGTTCATCTAGATAAACTCTGACTTTGTTCTACTTTAGGGAATACAAAAAGAGGTTCGTTCCCCTGCAGTAACTATAGCAGCTGAAACCTGAAATGGTTTATATTTTGTTTTTATTTAAATCGCGTCTGAAAGTTCGTGATTACCGCGAATTGTTTTAACAAAACACAAAGCAGTGAGGTTAGGCGGAATTCAATCGTACTAGAAGGTTTTCACTCGTAATGAATTGAAGGAGTAGTGAGGGTGAAAGCATTTATTTGAATATAGAACTGGGCATCTTTTAACATGAATACAAAACGGTACTGCTCTACTCGTAGTTTGTTTAATCATGGCTGGATTTGTTTTCTTAGGCAACCTGGAGCCTTATTTACTTGTTGAATATGATTTGAATTGGAACACACACCTTTAGCCGAAACTTTAATCGAGAAAAAGAGAGTTACCGTACAATTTCGCTCCTGTATATGGAACTCAAACCATTAGGAAACACCCATCTGCCATCAGGCGAATACAATTTCTAGCGCTGACTGAGGATTAGCTTGCTAACGTCAATCTTATGGATTTTCCTTAAGGATTTTTCCAAACAAACTGTAATGACTGTGTGGGTGAAGTTGCATATTGATTGATGGGTTTGATGCAGCTAGATTGCTATTGAAATAAACTGTCTATCAATCTGTAATGGAAGGTTTTATTTCTATGAAGATATGCAGAAAAGGAGTGTTAAGTGCTTAACCGAAGTTTCGTTTGTGATTTAAACAGAGGAAGTGAGATTTTAATTTCCTGACTGTTTCTTAATGAACTCTCGCCATTTTATGACAAGTATACGCCAGAGTGTATTTTTTCTATCAAACATTTATTGAGCATTAAAAGATCGTTAAACCTAGTTTCCAAATTTACAATCTTGTTAACAGTAAGAAGATTTACATACGTTAAAAGAAAGGTCCATTTATAAACACTTTTCCAAGGCCATACACCTTTTGATGTACATAAAAACGTCATGCTATCTCGATGGGTGATCATTTGTAACTTAATTTTACGATCATTCCCTAGAATAATGTTTTTAATTTTCCGTCGATACATTTTTCTCTTGTCCATTGCATAAAATACTCGTAAAATAGTCCTCGCACGTTATGATCAACCATCAAGTTTATTCAACAGCAGAACAAACACAAGTCAAGCAAATAAAAACCTTGCGGACAACTAACTCCTCAAATGGAAGACGGTTGCATATAGGAATCAAAGAACTGCAGTCCTCTGCAAATCAGGCTCTAAACAATTTGCATCAATTAAATTCAATCGATTTTAAACGATCCAGGTGGAATGGTATACAGAACCACCAGCTGTTAGGCCGCTTAACTATTGTAATTTCTTTTCAATAAATAGCCGTGGATAGGACAATTTCGGACGGTTGAAGAGTGTAATCATAATCTATAGTCATAAAAACAAAGTATTATTCACTGCCATAGGCGTAGGAAAGAAGGGAGCTACAATATGCTTTGACAATATTATATTGTTTTTGTTATTAAACTGCAGTTAGGCTGCGTCGCATTCATTATATATGTTATTTTGCCGCAGACTCCTTTTTCCATTTGTATAAACCAACGTATTTCACAAAGCTTCTATCAACGTAGGGAAGCTTAAGCGGAAATACCTTATCTTGACAAATCCTTAACTACGCCACTGTGTTTCGAATGCAGTGCACGTTCTTTGATGTTTTAAAAGAGTAACTTGCATATTAAAAATATAAAAAAAAGGTTATTGAGTGAACTTCATATTGATCGGTGTTTTTCTTTGTTCTTTATCGTGGTTCTTTTTTTAGAAATTCGTGCCGTTTCCGGAGAACCAAATTACAAGTCAGTCAACCTAACATGGGAAGTGGAATTCGTACCGGCTACCTCGTCATCGAATAACGCCTCCGATGCAATGCCACCACCAAAAAATTTTCAAATTTTCTATTGTGAGATGCAATCGTTCGGACCACATCGATGTCGATCGAAAGTCGTTGAAGATAAAAATCTAGAGCACGATCTGGACAAGCCAACAAATGAGTGAGTATATATATTGGATCGGAAGTGACATGAATGTTTAATGAGATTCTTAATGACTGTCTCTAATTGCAGACCTATTAGGCACTATACAGCGAGAGTTGACAATCTTCGTATGGCAACAAAATATAGTTTCCACATTAAGCCGCAACTGAAGAAAAAAAATATGAGAATTAGTGGCCGTTCAGAGCTGTTGGACAATGAAATCGAAAATGACATATTTCAGGGGCAATCGATTGTGATTCCAACAAAAGGCTGTAAGTTTTCATATGACTATTGCATGTACGTATGTAATTGTTTGTGTGTATAGTTTCAGCACAGGCCACGAAATGTCTTCCACACGCATCGGAAATCGAAGTCGAGACTGGACCATACTTTGGCGGTAAAATAGCTGTTGACGGTGGAAATTGTGGAGTCAAGGGCGATCCCAAGGAGCCAACAGACAAGTACATAATGCGCATTGATCATAAAATGTGTGGCAGCTTGGTCAAACCGGAAACCAATACAGTCGAGACTTTTATAACGGTTCAAGAGAATCTCGGTATTTTCACTCATAGCACAAGGAGATTTGTCGTCGTTTGTAGTTTTCAATCGGGAATGCAAACAGTCAGAGCCAGTTTCACTGTTCCTGGCAAAGGCGGAGTAGCCTCGGCTGTGGAGAATGATCCTTTCGAACCGGATCGGATGGGCAGGGAGCAGCGACATATGAAGTTTGTTGATAAAAGTGGTTTGATCCTCAGAGAAGAGCCGAGTGTGGAAGACGTCAATACTATGGCAACAGTGGCGATAATTGAAGACATCATACCTGGAGTGAATGAAGAAGACATAAAACACGAGGGACAAGCGGCTGAGGAACCGGTCAAATACCACCACCAGGCAGAATTTGCCAAGCTTGTCAATCAACTTGAGGACCACCAAGAAATGCATCAAATTAAAAGTAAATAATAATTTCGATTGCTTGTACCCATAATAATTTTCAACGTGTTTCAGGTGACTTTCAAAACTTTGCCGGGAACTTAGGAGGTGTGGTATTAACGGTATCACTATCTGTGATAATTATTGGAGTTTTTGTTTATGTTGTTGTTCGAGAATCTAGGCGCAATTCAACATATGCAGCAACTACCTGAAAGCCCTTAAATTTCCTGATACTGGAGATCTCTCCGCAATCAAATTTATAACTTGGAAGACTTTCCTACGATCACTTGTCTTGTCGAATTTTATCGCTTTTTGACTTAAGATGACTGAACGTAGGTGATGTTCTGAAATCAAATCTCGCTAGTTTATAAGTTAAATTATAACGCTCCTCAAAAACGTTTACTTTTATTGTAATACGTAAATTAGATTTAGTTTTTTTTTTTTAATATAACAACTTTAAGCCTACGTTAAATAAACATTAAGAATGGAACAATCAATTAGATAAATTCTATATTGTGCTTAGTTTAGTTCAAGAATATGGCCTTTAGTTTTTTTGTTGTCCGTTGGAGGGTCTTTTATTCCAATTATTTTAATTTCTTTTTCTCTCTTCTCTTCAGGGAATAGGAATTTCTTGCACTTATCACCAAGTGCCTTGAGACCATTGGCAGCATGAAGTCTGATCTTTTCGTCATCCGAATCGGTTGATAATGTTTTGAGGACTCGATAAATTGGCAGCAGGTATTCTTCGTGGTCCAGGAGATTGTCCATGCCCAACAGAAGCTCGCTGAGGACAAGAACTGCTGCTCGTTTCGACGGAGCAAATTTACTAGTCTGCACTTCATTTTCTATAAGCAGCAGCATCTGGAAAAAATACGTTATAGATTTGGGAATTGCAGACTATATTTATCAAATATGATCTTACCTCTTGGAAGAAGCTATGCACTTGGAATGTCAGAAGTTTGCACAAAGTTGCTAGATTCGAAAAGCTTGACCATCGAAATTCGTTGCTATCCGAACGACATCCGCTAATGAAGCAATTCAATAGAATATCTTTATATTTGTAGGAGAGTTGACCTTCAGATGATAAAAATTGTTAAAACTCATGAAAGGTAATAGAAAACGATTGCTTTACCCAATTCTCTGGTTACTTTGAGAATAGCTTCGCCGACAACCAATCTGTAGTCAATTTCATCTCGATTCAAGTACTCATGGGACAATGTTTCCAGCACCTCTGCCTCCATGACATTCAACAATGCTACAAACAGGCGAACACAATTCAAAAAGACATACGACTCTGGCTCTTTGAGGGCATGTAAGGCCAACGCCAACGTCACATGCCCATTAGCCTCTGCGTCTTTATCTTTCTGGCGAAGCATTTCAATCATCAAATTTATGCCATAGGCTTTCAAGTGCGCCTCACGCTCTTTCATTAAATCTCTGGCCATATTGTACTGACTCGTTCGATTGACGAATGACGCTTTGAGACCGCCATCCAGTAGATGCAATAACTTATCGATCCGATGGACAATCAATTCGTTGGGAGTTTGTTTTCTCAGCTCGCGCAGAGCTTTGGTGAAGTCTCGGAACTTTTCGGGAATGTCGGAGTTTTCAATCATCTCTTGGGCAATTGTAAGTAAGAGCAACAACGTATGATCAGTGTTCTCTTGATTTCCTAGTGATTGACCTGCCCGGCGCTGAATGAAGGTTCGTAGAAATTCCAGGAATTCACTGGAGTTTTCGGAAATTTGTGCTTTCAGACCGGCATGGTTGACCAAAGTACTCAAACAGAGGACAATCTCAACTTTGACCGGATACTTCGAGTTCAGGAATTCTACCAATTCATCTTCGCTTTGAAGGAGGTCAGCGCGCTTTCCATCGTCGTCGCTGTCGTCTTTAGTCAGAGCTTCTTGCATCATGCCTAAAAGACACATGAAGACGACGTAGGTGAGAATGTTATGATTCGATAAGGTCAGTAGTTCAGGAAGCACATTGGAAATGTTGAGATCTTCAGGTTTTGAGTTTGGAGAGTTTATTTTTACCGTCAATTGGCTTAATGAAGAGTCTGGAATAATAGACAACCTCGGATGCAACTGGATCCATTCTTCTGGATATTGCTTCGAGATCAAGGCGTTAATGATTTTGTCCAGTTCGGTGCGAGATCGATTTGCAAGGCAACGAATGACAACACCTCGTATCTGAACTTGCTCTTTGAACTTGTCTGGAATGTAACTGTAGACAGACATTAGCAAAGGAAGATATTTGGTGAGAATTTCACTTGGCAGACACTCCACTGTCGAGGAGCAGAAACAGGTGAACAGAAAATTGCACAAGATCGCTAGTTCTTGGTATTCCATCACAATTAAGCCACTTAATACATCTTCGGGGTTGGCTAGCTTTTGGAAAACCTGGTCAAACCTGTCAGTCACCAGCTTTCTGGTCATTGAATTGAGTTCGTGGAGCTTTTTCAATGTAAGTAATCCAGCTCCCATGCAAAAAGCCATATTGGAGTTCGAAATACAAAGATTCAAGAACTCGAAGATCTGTTCAATTAGGCAGGTATAGAATTTTGTTGAGTGCTTCGGGTGGGCTATGATATTTGCTATCACTTCAAAGTAATCACTCTCGGCTGCGTCTACTTTACTACGATTACTAAGCAAGGTACTCACAAAGTACGTGAATCCTCCTTTGGCCATTAGTTTATTCAGCAATTCCAAATGGAGCCGTTTCTGCAGAGCCGGTGGCAGATTTGGCAAGCCCCGAAACAGAAGAATATTTCGGAAGTAATCACATTTGGATGATTCATTCCAAATTAAATTCAAATCCTCTTGATAGAGCTTCCGTTCTGGTTCGGTGAGTTGTATTTTCTTTTCTAGATCGTGTTCAATTATGGTTAGGATACCAGCTATGTAGTCGCGTGTAACAACACTCAAGTTGCCACCGACATAGAACTTGCGAACGGTGAGAATTTTGCGAAAGGCTTTGAGGGAGACGATCAGGTGGTTTGTATTTGGTGGAGATTTCGTAGGGATTGGTTGAAAGATTGGATGTTCGATTAGGATAGAATGAAGATTTGAGCGCAGACCGAAACCCGATATATCTTGGATGGCACTGATTAGGAGATTCACGTGTTTTGTCGATATGAGGTCTTCCTTGGCATCAGAATCGAAATCTACTTCGTCGATGAGGGACAGCAGGATTTGGTAAATAAACAGGCAATATTTCCATCCTGGATCTTCGTCTTCTGCAATTTGGTTAAAGGCTTCAGATAGAATATCGACAATTTCGTCCGATGTTATTATTGTGCTTAGGATTTCAAGGTTCTTCTTGACTCGAGATGTTTCTATGAAGATCAATTGTTATCTGATTGCAGATAGTTTACACAAGAGACTCTACGTACCATTTTTTTCATCAGCAATAAGGTTAATTGATTCAATTACTGAAAGGTATTTTGGTATGTTTTTCATTTTGTTGTTTGTTTTTTTATTAAATATCTAAAAAATAAAATTTCAGCACAATTGGGACTGGGAGACTTTTTTGTTTTGGTTTTGGATTGTTATGTTAGTGACAGTTCGATGCAGTGATCACTTTATAACAAGATTGGAAACCTACCTACGTTTTACCTCCAAATACCGCAAAAGTTATTTTTTTTTATACACATATACTCTTGCAGCAAACTTGCTTTATTATGTAGGCAATTGTATCATTATTACAATAAAACGCATACTCTTACAGCTAACCTGCTCCATTTAGTTTGTATTACACGCATACTCTTACAGCTAACCTGCTCCCTTAGCTTGTAGGCAAATGTCATTTTGACAGCAAGGTTTCCAATCTGGTATAAGTGATCAGTGGTTCGATGTCTCATCTTTCATCTGTCATGATTGGTCGAGTCTCGTAGAATTAATGTCGAATATTTACTTCAATACGTTCCAGATACATACAAAATTTTTCTAGGGACCATCATTTCAAAATAACAAAACAAAATTTAAATTAAAAACAAACCATGCTATAAACTACTTAAATTTTATCATCATTGTAAATGAACAGTTTATGACTTAGGCCGTGTCCGAATTGGGTTAAAAAGTGGTTAAAACTTGACGTTTGGTTAAATTTTGACATTTCGCATTAAATGAAATGTGTTAAAAATTAGACTAGCTGTGGAGCAGGTTAAAATATGACAGTAGTGGTTAAAAATTCATCCATTTTTAACCACAATTCATCGAATTCGGACACGGCCTTAACAAATTGAAACAACAAGATACGATATTCATTTCGTTGACGCCTGCAACTGGTTCTTCCGGGGTCTCCCACTTTCTTAGTCAACGCCATCCTAGCAGCACAAATTTGGTTTGGTGCGCTGTGTTCTTGTCCTACCATGGATTGTGAGTTTTTGTCGTTTTGTCTTTTATGTGGTAGTTTTGATATAACTTATGAATATAGAAGGGGATACCATTAGGTTAAGACTAAACCAGTTCCGATGCAATACCTTTTTTACGGACAACAAATCATTTTAGAACATAAATGATCAACAGTTTCAAAAGAATAATATCAGAAGAAAGTTATTCTCAGCAGAGAGCAGAAACAGTTCCAAATCTGTCTTTACCTCAAAACTATTGTCTCATCAAAACTGTTCGGAAGAGCCACAGTGAACACCAAGTCTTAATACGTAGTGACTGAAATATGAATCTGACCATAGAATAGAAAAAAAAAACGAACTTTTATTTTTTATCAATTTTACTCATAGCAAAGGAAGATTCAATCTGCATTACCTGCCATGATAAGTTCATATAAAAAGAAAAATAAATTAAAATAAAAACTCTTCAAAATCCACCGCGAAGAGCCAACACCAAATGAAGCACTGAACCTCCCTGCACTTTGTAGTCCGCAGCTGTTTTGTCGTCATTCCTACAGAGCAAATTATACAAATTAGATTCCTCAGATAAAGGAAATATTTTTGTTAAAATTTACATTTGTTTTCCAGAAAAAATTAATCGCTGTTGTTGTGGAGGAATGCCTTCTTTCTCTTCGACACGTTCTTTGATTCTATCGACTTTGTCAGTAGGCTCAATATCAATTTCAATTTCCTTTCCAGTTAAGGTCTGTACGGGATTTCATTAAAAATTTGTTAGTTAATGCTTTTATCTAAATATTCACAAGGAATACAATTAGTTCAAACTATAAAGATTATACTTACTTTCACTTTGATGAGCATTTTGGTTTAGTTTTGTTTTTATAAATATAAAATAATTTATTCTAAAGTAATGAAAATTCTTTCTTTCAAAGAAATTAGTTTGCAAAAAATGCCGCTGCTGCCGTTGATGACAGCTTGTTTGACAAAATGTTGACAGTTTTCATTAGCGAGTATCGAATTCATACTTGAAAAGCTTTTAGTGGTGGCGCTGGTGATGATAAGAAGTAAGGTAAGGTTCTTAAGGTAAGATCTCACTACGGTTGTTTAGATTTGAATGAAATTCTCGAAAACAGATGCTATAATAACATTTTTAATATGCAAATCTCCAAGATTTTCCATTCATTCACAAAAATGAAAATGATAAAGCTCCAAGAATGTCCTTGCTTACCGGAAAATCAATTTAAAACGGTAAATGCGATTTTATCCGTAAAAAAGAATTTTATTAGCAATATTTATTTTTTTTTAAACTTTACATGAGGTTATAGCTAAGTATGAAAAAGAATAATAACAACAATCTTAACATTGAGAAAATATTTTCATAAAATTATTATATACAATTATTTTAATCTACTTTAATTTTTCTTGCCCTTAAGATTCCTAGCACGGTCGCCCATGCGACGAATATCCCTGGCATAAGTTCTACAACATCCACCAATAATTTTGGCGCCAAGTTGTATCCATTCTGGAACATAGTTTTCCAGGGGAACACAGTCTTCTTTGCCGGTCCAACCGTTGCTCACATCATACACTTCTCCACTGTTTGGATAGACCACGAGCGGAATTCTTTCCTGTTCGGTACGATCTCCGTTCAGGCTGTGGAAAAGTTGAGTCACAAACTGAAAAGAAGAAAAATCTTCATAAGAAAACTTTCAAGTCATTTAATAATAAAATAAATACCTTTGGATGAAGGCAATTAACACCTAGGGCTAAGCAATTCTCTAGAGCCTTTCGTTTCTTCAATTTTTCCCAAATACATAGTGCTGCTTCACGGAAGCTTTCACCATGAGCTAAACTGTTATCATCCTATGAATTAAATATATTTTTTTATTTAAGAAATTTCATTCTTGTGATATAGCTATTTTCAATATTACCTTGCATTGAAAAGAGATCCAGAATTTAATTCCAGGATATTCGTCACAAAGCAAGTCAACTAGAGCCTCAGCTTCAATTTGACAAGGAATTGTCTCAATAGCTAGAGCATCAACTCCAGCTTCAAGGCATGCATCAATTCGAGTTCTGTGCCACTGAGATATAACTCCTGAAGCTACATAGTCTGCATATGATCCTGTATACTCGGAACCATCATGTAAATGAGCTCCATATGGACCAATAGAAGCTATTATCATTGGAATTCCTTAATCACAAAAATTAAAGGTTAATGGAATGCAACCAATGCCTTAACACCACATACTACCTTCTTGCAACCTCTGATTAGTGTCCAAGCACTCGCGGAGATATTGGTTCTTTGCTACCTGTGCAAATTGGACCGTTCGCTTAATCAGCTGAATGCTCTCTTCTTCATCCATGTCTAAGTACTCAACGTAACCCTCAACACTGGCTTGATAAGTGTTTGTTAAGATGATGTCTGCACCGGCTATTAAACCAAGAATATAGGAATTTACAAATAGTAATAAAGGTGGGTGATAAATGTATGCTTACCCTGCAGAAAATCCATATGAGTGTCTATGATGGCCTGGGGATTTGTGGCATTAAATTTTGCACTCCAAAGTGGCTCACCGTCTATTTGATTACCGACGTGAACTGTGAGCTGGGTTGCAAAACCCCCATCTTTGATCAATACTCGTCCAAGACCCATTACCGCTAATTCTCTCTATAAGAAAGAAAAAAAAAAAATAGGAATACTTTTAAATCTTTTAATCTCTTGTTTCTAAATTAATAACAATATCGGTTTTTTGTTGGTTTTGTGATAAGGATATAATTTGGCAACCTTGACATCAAAAATTTAATATTTCTTAATCTATAAAGTCTTATTTTTGTTTGCCCATTAGAAGCATAAATGTATGTATGTGTGTCAGAAAATATACCTAACCACCTGACAAACAAGAACATAAACATCTCGAGATATGTTTTTTTTAAAATACAAAATCACCAGACATTAGAGAGATAATTTGACGATAACGAAAAAACAAAGAAACACCCTAGACTCCTATTATCACAATTTTCTTATCAGTGCAAAAACAATAATTAAAATAACATTGTAATTAAGCAGGCCTTACTTGTTCCCATTAAAAAAAAAAAAAAAATAAGTACAGCGAGTGAAAGCTGCAGCTGATGAAACTTATCTATTTTATGTTAATGGCCGCTTCGTGTAATCTCTGTATCCGGGCAAACATTTCTATCTAGAGTTAAGAACGTCATTATATGTGTGGCTATTTACAACAATTAGCAAGAATTGTTGACACAGGTTCAGACAGTTAATAAATAATCCGATTATAATGATTTTGACCGTCGAAATTTTCGGTTGTGTCGAGAACAACACATATTTTTCGGAACACTCCAATCTATGTTCACACACAATGAAATTTTAATCTGAAGAAAGGTGAGATGTTGAAACGATTGTTGAGTTGTTTGTTTAAACTCAGAACCTTTGGCATCTGGACCGAATCATCAATCAGCAGTTCTTATCTCGTTTGTATTAAAGGTCGAAATCTGTTTTAAGTTATTATAGCTTCGAGTACCTTGAGCCGTGTCACAGCAGCATAATCATAATAAAAATAATACCGTTATTTTAGTTTTAAAACCAACATTTACTTTAACTTGCTCATGCTCCGTTAGTTGAATTCAAAGTATTAGTTGTTAAATAGTTTATCAGTTGAGGAATTAGTATTCTAATAAAATATTGAAAAAATAAAAATACAAGCACATAACCCCAAATAACCGTTAAAGCTTTTTTTGTTTGTTAAAAATAACATGATCGAGAATTATGTTTGTTCTCATTATTTTATTTTTAGACATTTTGTTTTTCTTTGCACGCATTTGAATGATGATCGTAAACAGAGAATTTCAACTATGTTGCCTACGAAAATGTTTTGTAAATAAAATTCACCTTGAAAAGCATGCCTACATAAAATGAAAAAAAAACATATTGGGAAATGATAGGTAGTTGGTGAAAATAAGTGCTGGTGAATATTTACCAACTAAACGCGGATAGTTCGCGGTTAAATGCTCTAGGCTATACTTGTTTAACACTTGCTTAAAAAAAGAACTACTGATTGACGCCCTAATTAACACAGCTATTTTGTTTTCAAGAAAACCGCCTACGAACTTTTGACGACGACTGCCGGAGTAAAACTGATATAAAACACAAAATAGCAAAACAACAAACAATAACAATAATATAATAAATATCTATCTATCTAACACCCACAAAGTTATAAATAGACAAAAAAAAACTTTTCTATACATCTGGCCGATGATAGCTGACAAAATGTTTATATCAAACATAATGAACGCACTTTTCATAAGACTTGATCCAACTGATAATAAACAAATTCAATTGCCAAGGTCAGCTTGTAACGAAGTTACTAAAACCAACAACAACAACCAGCACCGAAAATAAAACAAAACAATAGCCGCCACCAACCATCATCCCAACAACAAGCACCGAAAAGGAAAACGAAAGCAACAACAAGCACACAGTCGGAGTATGCAAAACAACAACCACACGAACGACGAACGACGAACAACAAAACAGCGAAGCAGCAGCACAGAAATTGGTCGCATGTGCAAATACACGAGTATTTCTTTCCTTTATTCTTTCAATTCACTCCTACTTGTTACGCAAAATTTATCAAGTAGGAGTGATATTGATGACAAAAATCAGACTTCTTTCGGTCTCCGACCGTGTAGGTGCTTGATTTAATTAATAGTTAAACAAGTAATCCTGAGGTTTCTTTTTGAAGCCTCGAATAAATTTTTGGTTTTTTTATTTCTTTTGTTTGTAGGGCCGAGACTAGGGATTGAATCCCACTATTCTGTCGAGGCTAGGGAAACTATCCCACCGTAGGTTATTGGTAGTGCCGAGACTAGGGATTGAATCCCACTATTCTGTCGAGGCTAGGGAAATTATCCCACCGTAGATTAAGTGTAGTGCCGAGACTAGGGATTGAATCCCACCATTCTGTCGAGGCTAGGGAAATCATCCCACCGTAGATTGTTTGCATTGCCCCGACTAGGGATTGAATCCCATGTACTTGTTGGGGCTAGGGAAGTTATCCCATTAGAGTATTTAGTTAAGGTATTATGCCGACTAGGGATTGAATCCCATTTACCGTGTCGGGACTAGTTAAGCTATTCCTCCGTTAAATTCTTAGAGCTAGGGATTGAATCCCATCCGCCGCCGTTCGCTCTAGGAATCCGCCGTTTATTATACCGCAACTATTACGATAAATAAAATTGAACCTAAATTTCTTTAAAAACCGAGTTTTACTTGTTCTTTCCTCGGAAGATCCTGGACCCGCTGACCTACCTTAGCTGGGAAAAACAAAAGAACATCACAAATTGGCGCCCGAGCAGGGACCTTTAAAGAAAAAGGTTCCACCGTGAAGAAAAAAATCGTACCTTAACCAACCGCACCTATCACCGATCCACAACATGTCCACATCCGAATCCGAAGACCCGCCGCCAGATACCGCCGAATTCAACCCATACAAAAATTTAGGGTTCATCTATTTTCTCAATAAAACTGAGCTAGTCAAAGTTTTAACGGAGAGAAATTTAGACACCACCGGCAACGTACAAACGCTCCGAAAAAGACTTAGCCAACATTTCAAGGAATTGCGTGCTAATAAGTCGACCCAAAATCTGTGCCAAGAGTGGGAAGAAACCGTGGCGAAGAGGAACGACGCCGACGAAGCCGAATCTCCGCCGGAAAAAGGCAAAATGTTCCCACCCGCACAAGTACAGTTGACATCGCCGAACCAAACAACGACAGTTCTCCATGAAATGGCAAGTCAAACCGTTGCCACTGGAACTCAGCAGTCAACTCCGACAACACCACCACCACCCGCATCATCGTCCCACCAGAATACGTTGAGCTGTGAAATGGCATGTCAAACCGCTGCCACTGAAACACAGCAATCAACTTCGACAGAAGCGCTACGTAGCCAGTTCGTACCCCCACCACCTGTATTTTCTTCGTCGCCTGACCGGATTACTATGAGCTATGAAGCGGAGATAATGAATATCGTTCGCAAATGGGGACTTAGATTTGATTCCACGGGAAATCCGTTGGAATTCCTCGAGAGGTTATCAGAGTTAACCCATTGTTACAATATCCCGCCGAATCACATTTTGCGAGCACTACCGGAGATATTCAGAGGCAGTGCGCTGGAGTGGCTCCGCATTAAAGGAGACAGCCTTTCGAATTGGGCCGAATTTAAGGAAGCATTCATCCGCCATTTCTTGCCCGCCCGGTATTTACAAAGGCTAGAGGAAGAAATATTTCGCAAGCGACAAGGGCCTCGAGAGAAAGCTAAAGAGTATTTGCTGTCCGCCCAGTACCTTATAAGGCAACACCCTCGCATCAGGATCGAAGACAACATCGACCGTATCTTCGATAATATGCGCCCAGAATATAGATACTATATACGCAGACACGATTTTACCAACTTAGATGAGCTGGCACTGCTGGCGGAAGAATTTGAAACAATCAAGAATGATGAACGCAACACGCGCCCTCCACCGCCACCCGCAATACCCTCACACGGTTCCCGCGGTCCACCTGCAGAAACACCTTACGACCGCAACACGCACTGCTGGAACTGTAAGCAGAGAGGGCATCGTAAAGACAACTGCCGTAGGCCATATAGGCTATTTTGTTCCTGGTGTGGCGTGGACGGTAGATTAACGAAAGATTGCACGTGTCATCGAACCCCCGTCGCTATCGTCACTGCACCTCCATTTCAAGATCCTCGATATTTCATCACGCTCCGAATAAAAGGTGAAGAATATCATGCGCTGGTTGATTCTGGGGCTACAAAGACTTTTATAGGTCAAGCCTTGAGAGAAAGGTTCCAAGCATGGTGCGTACCAATGCGTGAAGAGGAACAGCCAATTCATTTAGCCAACGGTAACCCAATTATGACCTGTGAGCATTATACGGTTACATTATCTCTAGAGGGTCATGTCGTTACCGGAGAAGTAACATTCATGCCAAATCTCGATGAGGATGCCATAATCGGGATGGACCTACTATTACAAGCCGGATTACAAATGTTTATAGGAAGTAAACCTATAACCGGAAAACGACCATGCAAAGACGCCGACGTATGTTCAGTTGCCCAACACCTTTCAAGCGAACAACAGGAGCGACTCGACCTGTTTCTGAAGACCGAACTACATAAGTTTGAGGAATTGAAAGGGATGGCCCATGTACCTCCGCACCGCATTCAACTTAAGACCCAGGAACCCTTCAAGCAGAGGTATTACCCCCGCAACCCCGCAATGCAGAAAGTCATTAACGACGAAATCGACGATCTACTCCGGACCGGTAAGATAAGCCCGTCAAAAAGCCCTTATAGTTCGCCGATAGTTTTGGTTAAGAAGAAGGAGGGGACATGGAGAGTATGCGTCGATTTTAGGCAGTTGAACGAAATTTCATATAAAGATGCCTATCCGTTACCGTATATAGCCGCAATCTTAGACAAGTTGCAAGGAGCTAAGTTCATGTCAACAATAGACTTGAAGCAAGGTTACTGGCAAATCGCGTTGGAACCGAGCTGTCGCCCATACACTGCATTTACTGTTCCAGGCAGAGGCCTATTTGAGTGGAATGTCATGCCATGTGGTTTGCATTCAGCTGGAGCGACATTCCAGAGGGCGATGGACGCAGTTTTCGGAGCAGACATGTTAAGCCATGTGTTCGTTTACTTGGACGACATAATTGTGATCAGTGGTACATTCGAAGAGCATATTCAACATCTAGCCGAAGTGTTCCACAAGTTACGCAATGCGAATTTGAAAATAAATAACGCGAAGTGCAACTTCTGCCGAGAAAGTCTAAAGTTCTTAGGACATGTTATTACCAAAGATGGCATTCACACCGACCCTGATAAGATCTCCGCTGTCCAAGAACTGAAGGCTCCCACAACTATTCGGGAACTACGTCGCATCTTGGGAATCTGCTCATGGTATCGACGCTTTATAAAAGACTTTGCATTAGAAGCCACCCCACTGACTCAGCTACTAAAAAAGAACGCTAAATGGGAATGGGGACCGTCCCAACAATCCGCATTCGCATCGCTTAAGGCTAAACTGACCGCAGCGCCCATTTTATCATGCCCAAATTTCGAGCTCCCTTTTACTCTACAAACCGACGCCAGCAATTTCGGCTTGGGCATAGTTTTGACTCAACCGATAGAAGGCCACGAAAAGGTCATAGCTTATGCCAGCCGCTCACTTACCGAGCAAGAGCAAAAATATGCGACAACAGAGAAGGAATGTTTGGCCGTTCTCTGGGGCATTAGAAAAATGCGTCCGTATTTGGAGGGTTATCACTTTAAGGTGATAACCGATCATCACTCCTTGAAGTGGTTACATTCATTGGAGAACCCATCAGGCAGATTGGCGCGCTGGGCTTTGGAACTGCAACAGTATGACTTCGAGATTCACTACCGAAAAGGAGCGATGAATGTTGTGGCTGATGCATTGTCCCGCGACCCACTACCGATCACAGAGGTAGACAAGCTTGCAGCCATAAACGACGTCAAACTCGAGTGGTGGGAAAAGATGAAAAATCAAGTCGCACAAGATCCCATTTCGCACCCGGAATACAAGATAGAGGACGGCCAGCTGTTCCGCCGTTTTACTAATTTTCAGCCTTTAGCCAGGCCCAATGAATACGTTTGGAAGTTATGTGTCCCGAGTTCCGACCGCCTCCACAAACTAAGAGAAAACCACGACGCTATCACTGCCGGCCATTTAGGCGTCGCAAAAACAACATCCCGCATGGCACAGAAATACTACTGGCCAGGCATGTTTAGAGACATAAGCAAGTACGTTAGGAAATGCGAAGTATGTAACCGGTACAAAAGCTCGCAACAGAAACCTAGTGGTTTAATGTATTCGAGACAAGCAGAGCAGCCGTGGGAGATAATCTGTGCGGATTTTGTCGGTCCCTTGCCTAGATCCATGAAAGGTAATACCGTGTTATTAGTAATAACAGACAAATTTACAAAATGGGTCGAGGCTACCCCCATGCGAGCCGCAACAACCGCCGGGTTGATTAAGGCAGTACGTGAACAAATAACGAATCGTTTTGGAGTCCCCCGAGTGTTCCTGTCCGACAATGGATCACAATTTACAAGCCAGCCGTTTAAGAAGTTTCTTGCCGATATGGGTACTCAGCACCGTTTCACCGCACCGTATACCCCTCAGGAGAACCCTACAGAAAGAGTCAATCGTGTGCTCAAAACAATGATTGCACAGTATATACAAGAAAACCAACGGACGTGGGACGAACATATTCCAGAACTTACCTTCGCGATAAACTCGAGTCACCATGAATCAACCGGATTCTCCCCTGCCATGCTCAATTTTGGACGCGAAATTCGCAGCCCTAACGATTTTCATGTAAATCATCCAAACGATGATCCGCCGGAGAGCATCAACGAGTATCAAGAGCGAATGCGCGCTCTATACGATTTGGTCCGCATAAACCAGCAGAGAGCGAGTCAAATACAGTCCAAGTCATATAATTTACGAAAGAGATCTTGGAGGCCGGCTATAGGAGAACAGGTTTATAAAAAGTCTAGGGTCTTGTCAGCTGGAGCCAACTACTTTGCGGAGAAACTAGCACCGAAGTACGACGGCCCGTACGTGGTAGTGAGATTTATTTCCCCCGTCATCGCGATACTAAAAAAGAATTTTAAGAATAACGGACCTAAGAAAAAGGAAATTTTAATTCGAGCTCATGTGAGGGATTTAAAAGGCTTCTACTCAGACGAAAAGGACAGCAACAAAAATTGCATCAGTCTAAGCACAACCTCCGAGCCGCGTGGATCAAACAAAGAAGAGTTAATTGCAATTAATACTAGCCTGCCAAAGAAAAGAATCATTCGACCGACAAACCTCGACCAGAACACATCAGCAATTAAAAATATCATGGATAGCCGAACCCAGCCCAGGCGCAGCTCACCCCCGAAGCTAGAGGAGAAGAGCAGAAAGCGCTCTCCCAGCACCAGATTCCACCGGCTATCGTCGCCGGAAAGAATCGCCAGTCGTAGTCCGGCCGAGAACATAAGACCTGGGACAAGTAAACAGGCGAGGGTAGCACGTGCTCCCGTGGAGCAAATTTTGGGAACCAGGCCTACGCTACTCAAGCCGGAGGAACTAAATCCGACAGTTCGACGACCGACGCAACCCAGCAAAGTGTTAACCACTTTACGGGCCCAACTACAGGCAAAAGCCCGCCTTAATACCAGGAGACCAGCCCAGCCAGTACACAACCGTGACGCCGCTCAGCCGATACGTCCTCCTCCACCACCCGAAGCCATAATGAAGGAAGTAAGGAAACAGCGGGAGTTGGCGGAAGAAAATTGGACGAAACGACGTGCACCAGTGACTATGGTCCCTAATCCGTGTGCGAGGCCCCCTACGGTGCGCTGTTCTGCAGCTACCGGCACGTGGACACTACCATCCACCATCAACGCTCCACCGAAAGAAAAAGCTACCGTCAAGTCCCCCACCTTCCCAGTCCAAACTATTACGTTGGATTTACCGACCGTGACTAGCATCGCCACCATCACTTCCGACCATGTAAAGACGGACTTAGTAAACCGAAGTCCCCCGCAACAAATCTCCACGATAGTCGGTATCAGACCTGCACCTGACAGCACCGAGGCAGCATCTGAAGACAGTATGGCCAGAAAGGAGCCCAAAGTACGATACGACCCGTTTGTCGGAATATCTCTCCGAGGGCCGCAGCCGCACCAGTCTTTTTATATCCACCAGCCTTGGGGAAAGATTTCTGTGAGGATAAATAAGAAGAGGACGCAGGCAAGCTTACGTTTTAAGGGGCAAACCAAGCTAATCGATGTCGAGCCGTAGAAATTTACTTTTTTCGATCAAATGAATTATTATTTTTTTTTTGTATGAAAATATTGTTATGTTTTGATTTTTTTTTTCCTTTGAAATGAAATATTGTTATTCTTTATTAAGAAACAGGAAAAAAAAAGAAAAAAAAAAAAAAAAAAAAAAAAAAAAAAAAAAAAAAAAAAAAAAAAAAAAAAAAAAAAAAAAAAAAAAAAAAAAAATAAAAAAGAAAAAAAAAAAAAAAAAAAAAAAAAAAATATATATATCGAATTATTGAAGAAAATATATTTTTAATGATGAAGTAACATTTTTTTTTTTACTTCAGATTACGACGAGAGGTCTCGTCTCTTAAAGAAAGGGGGGAGTGTAACGAAGTTACTAAAACCAACAACAACAACCAGCACCGAAAATAAAACAAAACAATAGCCGACACCAACCATCATCCCAACAACAAGCACCAAAGAGAAAAAAACAATAGCCGCCACCAACCATCATCCCAACAACAAGCACCGAAAAGGAAAACGAAAGCAACAACAAGCACACAGTCGGAGTATGCAAAACAACAACCACACGAACGACGAACGACGAACAACAAAACAGCGAAGCAGCAGCACAGAAATTGGTCGCATGTGCAAATACACGAGTATTTCTTTCCTTTATTCTTTCAATTCACTCCTACTTGTTACGCAAAATTTATCAAGTAGGAGTGATATTGATGACAAAAATCAGACTTCTTTCGGTCTCCGACCGTGTAGGTGCTTGATTTAATTAATAGTTAAACAAGTAATCCTGAGGTTTCTTTTTGAAGCCTCGAATAAATTTTTGGTTTTTTATTTCTTTTGTTTGTAGGGCCGAGACTAGGGATTGAATCCCACTATTCTGTCGAGGCTAGGGAAACTATCCCACCGTAGGTTATTGGTAGTGCCGAGACTAGGGATTGAATCCCACTATTCTGTCGAGGCTAGGGAAATTATCCCACCGTAGATTAAGTGTAGTGCCGAGACTAGGGATTGAATCCCACCATTCTGTCGAGGCTAGGGAAATCATCCCACCGTAGATTGTTTGCATTGCCCCGACTAGGGATTGAATCCCATGTACTTGTTGGGGCTAGGGAAGTTATCCCATTAGAGTATTTAGTTAAGGTATTATGCCGACTAGGGATTGAATCCCATTTACCGTGTCGGGACTAGTTAAGCTATTCCTCCGTTAAATTCTTAGAGCTAGGGATTGAATCCCATCCGCCGCCGTTCGCTCTAGGAATCCGCCGTTTATTATACCGCAACTATTACGATAAATAAAATTGAACCTAAATTTCTTTAAAAACCGAGTTTTACTTGTTCTTTCCTCGGAAGATCCTGGACCCGCTGACCTACCTTAGCTGGGAAAAACAAA